>CM046440.1:71511915-72146915 GCA_025506505.1 Flaveria sonorensis | reverse complement strand
TTAAAAAACGTCTGCGCGAGGTCCTCTTGGTGCAGATATGGAACAAGCTCTTCTGCTCACTTCTTACCTCTTCTTCAATTTGTGCCTGCATTGCAAACTTCAAATTGAACCCTAAACTCCCATCGTTCAACCGGACAACCACACGCCGCCGCTGCCGACCGCCGATTACAGTCCGCCGGACAACCACCGTCCGCCGACGGCAATCGCCACCACGATCCCCGCAGCTGCAGTGTTCGACAGCTGCTTTTTCCGTTGTGGGGTTGAATTAGAACATGATTCCAGTGGTGGAGGTTTGGTGCGGAGGTGTTTACGCGGTGGTTGGTGGCGTTTCACGACGGAGATGATGGAGGGAGAGGTAGTCGGAGGGATATTGAGCTCGTGGTCGGAGATGAGAGTGAAGAAGATGAAGAAGATAAAAGCTTTAGGGTTTCGAGAAGACATGTGTTTGATGATTTGGAGATCGTGAATAATAGGATTCAAGGGGGTGTAGATGAAGGTAGAGTGAGTATTTGTAAACCTCCGAAGAATGCTCTGTTGTTGATGAGATGCAGATCTGATCCTTTGAAGATGGAAGCTCTTGCTAATCGACTGTGGGAATCAACTCAAAATGACTCACAAGATGAAGATTTGTTGAAGATGAAGAAGAAATCGATCAAAAACCATCCAATTCGAAAGAATCTAAAGCTAATCATCAAGAAAACAATCCTAATCAAAAACAGATATTGAACAGAGTATCGAACAGGATGAAACGGTGGATTCAGAAGTCGATTATACAGAAAATTCTGATGAATTTGAAGAAAAGAGTAAAGAAACGGTGGCAGAGTCGCCGGAGAAAGAAGGGTTGCCGGAGTGTTTATTATTGATGATGTACGAATTTGTCGGAAAGAATTTGTTCGACAGTCCGCAGACGTTAAAAAACAGACAGCCTTCTTCCTACAGACTGCAGAGGTTTGGTCCACTTCTTCTGCTGGAGATGTCTGCAGATGTGATCCGCAGACTGCAGATATTTTCATACAGAAAAAACAAACAACATCTTAATGATTCAGACCTCTTAATAATTCAGCATTTAATGATTCAGAGCTCTTATTGGTTTAGCACTTAATCATTCAGAAATTGCCAAACAGCCCTTAAGTAAGTATATATTATGAGCAAATTTTAGAAAGTTTCACAAATTTGAAAAATAACTTCTACTGTTTTTTTCATTTAATTTGTTGGAAATTAAAGACCATCATCTTGGTTACGTGTTGATGAGGGACTAACCCGTTTTGTGCAAATAATGTTTTTAATTACTATATAAGTGAACTCGTTAAAACCCCATCCCCACACACGTAGTATCGTATGGGAGATGAAACCAATGACCGATTTTGATAAAACCTAACCATGTAATTATGAATGAAATTGTGGTTGTTTACGTTTATTTGTGAAATTAAATGGAGGTAAGCTATAATTAGGTTTAGATTGATTACTAAAATAACAAATGATAAATTAAATCAAAATGTAGTTGATTTTGTTTAATAAAAAGTATAATCCACAAGGCATGCGTGCCACTTTAGCTTTGATCTATGCATCCTTAACATTTAATTCAATAAGATTTTGTTTTAATTATGAGTGTCAATCGTGTCTGGTTTTGAATTGGCATGTTGAATTGTTCAACCTACGCATCCCATATTTTTATTTATGTCAAAAACATTAATGCTAACATGTACCCTTAAACTCGGATAACTAAAAAAAACCATTGTAACATGTTTATTTTGTCAAACGGGTTGTATCAAGTTGTAAAAACGTCAATCAGATTGTCGAGAATCGGTTTGAACGGGTAATGAATAGATTAGTGAGTTGGTTTGTTCCAGTAAATAGGTTGGGGGTTGACACGTTTAACTAAACATATTAAATAGATTAACCCAAATATGACTCGTTTAATTGAAAAAATCAACCTAAACCCGACTCGTTATTTTAATGAGTTAGATATGTCAACAAAAAACCTAACTTTTTTCGTGTTGTGTTTTTGTATCATGTTACAAAGTTACAACTCCTAGTTCCCGTGACTTAATCCATGCCTTGATGAGTTGATTTTGTTTATAATTTTCATATATATTATAACAAAAACCTTGCAATGCATAAACTCATTGCTAGTTGCATTCACATAAAAATTTGTTTCGTTCACAACATCACCTTGTGTGTGATTTGAAAATTTTTAAACTATTTCAACTTTTATTTATAAAAAATGACGCCTATTTTGTTCGTAGGTCCAGTGGTGCACGTGTTGGTGGTTGTGGCAGAGAGACTAAGGTGGTGAATGCTGGTGGCGATACGGTAGGAGGCGGTACCGCCACCGGTGATCGCCGGTAACTGTGTTGGCGGCAAGAGGTTGCGTCACGACGGTTGCTAGTGGCGACGACGAGCTGCAGTGGTGGTGGTACATCACAGGGCATTAAATGCATGTTATATCTGATTTTAGCATAAAACAAAATCCATCTGGTCACGAGTATATCATTTTATCTATTTTAAACATATTTCCAAAAAGCACTTGTTACTCTGTACTCCGTTAGGTCATTCATGGTTATCCGATGATTTCATCTTCTCTCACACGCAACACTTAACTGTGTGTCTGTGTGAGAGAAATCAAATGCATTCGCCATTTTCGCTGATCAATTTCTCACCAAACACACACACACACACGCGTAACAAACGAACAATCATTCACACAAACGAAGAAATACTACTAATTAGGTATATGATGTATATGAACGTTTGATTACCTGTGATGACAACAGTGAGATCGGAAGCGTCAATCGAATCAGTAACTTGCTGAGCAGTTGATGCTGATCCGAAGCCACTAGGCCCTGGCCATCCGGTAATCAACGACAATATCCCCATGCTTTTGATTTTGATTTGATTTCAGCTTCTGCAACTGTGTGTACGAGTGTGTGATAGAGACCTTAGCCTTAATTTGCAGACATTCATCTCATGTCTCACATGTATCATATACATATGAAGATGAGAGAGATAAAGAAGAGGGAGCAACGGGAAAATGACGATGGGAGGTGATAGAGTGGGGGTGTCAAATGCGTGAAAGTAAAGCGGTGAATTTATTACGAATAACTCCACCATATCCGATACAGTTAAACTTCACCAAAATATATTAATTGGTAACTAATGTATCCTAAAATATTTAAAAAATCAATAAAATTGCATTGGTTTTGTTTTTAACTTCTTTTAACTAATTCATGTTAGGTTAACGGGCTGTTTGTTAACATCTGATTGAATAAGTGCTGAACTAGTAAGATATCTGAATCAGTAAAACGTCTGAACCAGTAACAGGTCTGAACCAATAAGTGTGTTTGATTGTAACAGTAGAGCAATGAACTTTTTCACTTTCTTCTCATAACATTTTCCTCCATCTAGATAGATACTAGATAACCAAATACACAAACACACACAATCATCCCGTTCTCCACATGAAATAAACCTAATGATTCAACAACCTCTCAAATCTAGCTCAAAACAACCTCTCTTCCACACTAATCCCAACGAAACACAATGATTCAACAAGCAAACGAACAATCGAGAGAGACAAAGAGTGAAATTACTTCAGAAGCGAGTGCCGACGGCAGCGAAGAAGACGACGAAGGATTCGGTGGATCGAACAGGGGCTTGTGAAACTCGTCGCCGGTTGTACGGTCGCCGGAGGCATGGCAGTTCCGGTTGTCGTGGTCGTCGTTATCTTCGTCGGAAGTGAGGTATGTTTGGTCATCTTCTTCCTCAACCCCCGTCGCGAACCACCACCGTGAACCACGTCGCCGACCAACTTCATGTCTGATTCGGGTCAGATGTGGGTTTAGATCTGACCGAATACGAGGTTCGGTGTAACCTATTCTCCAATAAGATGCAAGCAACCAAACAAAGTCAGACCCAACCAAACAGCCCGTAAATATATCCATCTAAATATTCATTGTATCCTTTCAATAACATTATTTTAATGAATATTGTTATCTTTTTTTTAGTGTGAAAAAAGTAAGTATTAATAATGTAACAACCTAAATGATAGTGAGTAAAAATAGTAAGAGTTAGGTTATTTAATGATAAACTCACACCTTCAATAAACTCACTTTTAAATTTATGTTATTATTATGTTTACTTTGAGACTAGAACAAATCATTTTTGTAACGGGTATTAGTTTAACAAGTGTGATACTATTATGTAGTAAAAAATAAGGTAGATTTAATTAGCACAATTTTATATTTGCTTAGCTTCTATCTTTAACTTATTAAGTTCATGTGGGGAATCATGGGGTACGCATGGCCTGGCTACATTGAATGCCTTCATATGTAGAGATGTTTTTTTATTATTGTTTACTGTTATTCTAGGTAATGATACTGTGACACCTACCTCCCAGCTAAATTACATTTGCCATTATAAGATGTTTTGTTACTCGAACAAAAAAAATAAGTTTGCACAGACATGTAATTTGAGTAGGGGTATTAATTGCGTTAGATTGATAAATTAGAATGTTTGAATCTGAACATGTCACATACATTTGTTCGTATGAAAGATAACTTTAATCTAAATACGTTTTAAACTATTTGTGTTTTGGGTCGACTCATAAATGTTTATTTGTGAATTTAAATAATATATGGTGACTTGTAAGAAATGGCACGATGGAGGCCGTGAAAAATGACATGGAGCCTTTGAGGGCGTGGAACACCACCCCTATGGGGCATTTGGCTGGGTGTTGAATGGGTGTTATGAGCCCAATCATGATGATGAAGTAGAAAACCATTCTATAAATCCCCCAATCAAAAGTATCCATTTAGATTATTTTGGCATTTTAAATACAATTTTGCTTAAACTTACTATACTAATAAACCCTTTGATGAGTACGAGTGTGATCACAAAACTTGTCCGGATTGCATCTACATGACAACATTTTTCTTCTCACACTCTAATTACCATTACACATGCCCTTATAGTTTTACTATCAATGACTATAGTTTAAATGGATCCTTTTGTAATTTGTGTCTATTTAATTGTTTTTTTAATAACCAAGTTTATTAAAACAAGAGGCTAGCAAGATGATGAAAACCTCATAACAAGTAAAAAAAACAAAATTGAGAATGCAAATAACAACTACCAAACATCCATGGGTGAAAAGCTACACTATTAAAGATACCACTCCTTAATTCTTGCCTTCATCCTCTTTTTGATCCAACGAAAGCTGAGAACCTTAATGTTACCAATGATGAGGGGAAAAGATGTAGCCTTTTGTTTGAAAACCATTTCGTTTCTTGCTTTCCATATACTCAAACACGAAACAAGAATGATGGCATGAACAATTTTCTTTCTAATTTCAACACCAGGAATATGTTTGTGACCCTCCAACAAACCTTTAAATGAGAAGTTAAAAATTGGTGGAGTTTTACACCATTGACTAACTTGTAACCGCACAAAATTTGGTAGATTGCATGAACTGACAAGGTGTTCAACCGTAACATTGGATTCTCCACATATCTTGCATATCGGCTTTTCCATCTTAACTTTCCTTTGAATAAGAGCATCAAGAGTAGGGATTCTTTTCATTTCAGCTTGCTTTAAAAAAATATAAACTGTACAAATTATCATGTTGGGAAGTCTTAGGAATAAGGCTTTTAATATTAGACATCTTCATTAATTTTAGTGGACTCAAGTTTTAAGGATAGTCTACGTAAGAGCATTACAATCCATTCTTCATAATTATGCGTATGATTACATTAAAATTTATTATTTTTTCTTTTTTTTTAATTAAATAATATTTTTATATCTTTATCACTATTTTTTCTCTCTCTTCCACTCGCAACCACTTAAAATAAAAACATTATAGGGTTTTGAACAGTATTTCCCAAAAATACAGATTGAACAGTAAATTTCTCATATTATTCACTTACAACCACTAATAACCATACTCTATAATATAGGGAATACACTCATATAAATTTAGGGAACCGACTGTGAATGCTCTAATTGATCTAGCTCGACCGAGTCAATAGGAGCCTTCTTCCATCATCATTGCCATGAAATTCGACAAATTTAAGAACATATTACAGTCCTGAACGATGACCCATTTTTCTTTACCAGAGCATATAATTCTGGAAAGCGATTACATAATTGACCATCCCCAATCCAAGCGTCTAACCAAAAGAAAATCGAGTCTCCTTATATATATGTTAAACTTTTAAAGATCAGCCTTTATTTTAAAGATGTTTTTTTTTTCACATCCTAGGCAAGATACGTAATTGTTTTTTCTCTTTATTTCATATTTAATTGTTTTTTCTCTTTATTTCTCATTCTCACTTAATAAACTTGGTTCTATACATTTAACTCGAGATCAAGGGACCGGATGAAAATGATCAAATAATATGTAGTTGTTTTTGGGAACGATAAATACAGCCCCTTATAATCTACTTTCAAAATATGTTTATTGCCCACCTTTTAGGAGTTGAATCTCTAACATTTGGGTGGAGATAAACAATAGGCATTACTATATCAAGAAGGTCATTAACGAATACATAATAGGTGGCCATAAGTAATTTTTTTGCTTTTCTAAAAGATTATTTTATTTTTACATATTAATTTCACCTTTTAGATAACACCAGACACCCTCTAAATTATAAATAATTTTTTTCCTAAGAAGTCTTAAATATAAACAGGTTTATAGGTTATTTCGTTTACTAAAGGCCCTTACGAGTTGACTCATTTAACATACATGTTAAATTAAACCAAAAAAAAAGACTTTGATTATATTCATGTCATGAAAGTGTTCAAATAGTATCTATAAACTTTATTATTCTAGTATTCATGCTTTTTGAATTTCAGGGTTTATTTTTTCTGTCAAATGATTATGAAAGTGTTTGTATATATATTCTTCAAAGGTCTAAGTTTTTCTTTTAGACAAAGAAAATAATTACTAGAACTTAATAATAGAAAAACTAATAAGACGCTAGGAAAAAAAATACCACAACGAGTCAAACAAATTTCAAAGAAATTAAAACTTTTTTATCTATTTTAACTCGCAAAAAACTCAAAACTTTAATCTCTTCAAATAAGCTAGGTAAGCTCTTCAGATTCCCCAACAAGTTAATATATATAATAGTAATTGAGTAAAATCCCTTCTTCGTAACCTCTTAGAAATTAGAATTCGTGATGTTTGTATACGATTCTATAGGTCAATTATATGTTTTTTAAAGATATTTTTACTGATCCTTGTAATATCATTTAATATAGGTTCATAGTGATACAAGAAATTTTGTTATTTCAAGATAGTGAATTAATGTCATTTATATTAGATGAATGTAGGCACATGTGTTATTCATTGTTGTTTCAATTTATTTCTATTTATTTGACCCCATTCAATAATGAAAGTTGTTAAGATCATTTATGGGCTAACCAAATATTTTTGGTGTTGTTTTCGTTTTAATTAGCGGAGAGTCTCTATCTTTGTATTATTCTCTTCCGTTAACTTTCATGGTTGTATCATCATCGCTTTATGTTTTTCTTATCTATTACCTTCTTCTAAACACATTTTTAATACAGTTCGTAATTTATTCTTATAAATCATTTATACTTTTATCTTGTTGGATTTAAACCTCCCATCTTTCTAATAGAGGTGAGATATATTATTGTCAGGATGTCCTGTTAGTTGCGAAGAGTGGCACTTCCCTCCCCTTAGGGTGTGCAGAAAGACTGGAAACCGAATTCTAATTGTAACGGAGACAATCGAACCGAACTATGAATTTGGTTTTAAGTTTGGTTTCTAATCATATTCGACCTGTGAATTCGATTTTTGGTCTCTTATCAGTTCCAAAATACTTGGTTGATTCAGATAACCTAACTGAGTTCAATCGAATAAACTAAACAACAACTAGTTTAATCGGATAATTGAACCGAATAAATATAACAATTCGGTTTTTGGTTCGCTTAGACACGTTAGCAATTATGTTCGATTCAATTTAAGAATAGTCTCAAAAAAATCAAAAACTGAAATGATGAACACCCTTACCTTCCTCTATTACTCCCATCTCTAAACCATGTATCAATTAATTAATTCAAATAAAAGCTAATACAAAAACTATACAGTTAATTTAAAAATATTTCATTTGTATAATTATAATTTCATTAATTAAAAACGTACAAAACTAAATAAAAAGTAATCCGACTACATTGCCGATAGTAGAAAATGTTATCTAGGAGGTGGCGAAAATCAACACTAGGGTAGAGTTTGATACGCAAAATGAGAGACGGAATGGAATGAAACATTAGGACTGAATGAAAAAAGACATGTTTGGTTGACGGAGATAATGACAAAGTTGATTCAATTCTCTCAAATTAATTCCATACACACCCCTTTCTTTTTTTTTTCATTCCATTTCTTTCTTTCATCTTTAGTCACCAACACCACCCACCCACCTACCACAACAACTACCATTGCCAACCACCGTCACCGGCAACCACACCCACCACCGGCCACCACCACCAATTACCACCAGCTACTCCTAGCACCATAACCACCACCACCATTATTGCCAACTGCCACCACCCATCGCTGCCAACCACCGGCATCGGCCTCCACCGCCTCCCACCACCAATGTCACCAGCCACAGCCACCGCCGCCCACCACCACGACCAACCACCGACCACCATAACTACTTTTGTATTCCATCCCTTCATATTTTCCTACTTAATAAACAATATAAATTAATAATTTATTTCATTCCTACATGTTAACCAAACAGGATAATAGAATGTAATGATTCATTTCATTACTTCATACACTCCATTTCCTTATCCATTTAATTCATCATCCATTCCATTAGCTCATACCAAACAGACCCTAGAATTTGATTTCGCTCGTAGAAGATCGTTTTGATTTTTCAAATGTGTGATACTGGCAGTATTACATAATAGTAACCAATTTTTTAATAGTTCTATTATACCCGTTTATTTTTATTTTTTTCTTTTAAAAGAGTTAATTGTCATTTTCGTCCTTAAGGTTTGATGCCTTTTGTCGTTTTCATCCAAAAATTTTATTGTTCCCCTCTCTGTCCCTGACATTCTAGAAACTTGTCATTTTCATTCACTTCCGTTAACGTTGTTTGTTTTACCCGTTAAGTGAACATCAACTTTGAATATTAAAAACAATCGATTAATGTTTGAATGTTCGGGGGAGTTGAACAATGTTTATTTAGGTTTTTCTTTTTCCTGGTGAGGTGTAAAGTACATAAATACCCCTCGTATAAGGTTCACATGATGGCTATTTAACAGGTAAATAAATGAGATTAACGAAACTAAATGAAAATTACAAGTTTTTTAAATGTTAGGGATACATAGTAAAAAAGAATTGTTTTTGGATAAAAATAATAAAATGCACCAACCTTAAGGACAAAATGACAATTTACTCCTTTTAAAAGTGCCTTTAAAAGTTACTCAACTTTTTCGGTAGGTGTTCCAATAACTTGTAATATTTTTACAATAGTTAATTTTTTTATAATTATATGAGACGGGCGAATCATATATGAATTGTGGTTACATTTTTTAATTAGATTTCAGCTTAAAAATTGTGAAACTTAATCATTATTGATCAAAAAATTCATTTGCACTTTATTATAACTCAATGTTCATATTTGTTTCATTTGTCTCCCCTCAAGATAAAAAAAAGTTGAAACATTAATTAATGGAATACATTGAATTAGAACACTTAAGTATGTCAGTGAATTTTTATAAATATTATTCAAGTAAGTTTATATATTAATAAGCTAGACAAATTCTAAACTTTAATAAAAAAAATTACAGAATATGATGCCGTAGAAAGCAGATGGCTGTCATTAGGGTGGTGGGGGTGCCCATGACACACCCACCAAATTATACCACACACTCACCAATTAAAACATGTCACGTCACATCACATCAGATCACACCAGTTTAGGGGGCACTCGCACCACACAATCTTTTTTAATTAAAAAAAATTACTACATTAATAAAAATAGATTACAAGATTGGTCCATATGGTTTGCCCATATTGCAATATTGGTCCTAACTTTTGAGAAATTATAGGTTTGGTCCCAACTGTTTACCAAACTGTAACACGATTGGTCCCTGACACTAACTTCTGTTAAGTTTCTCAGTTAAGTGAATGTGAAAAGAAAAATATACCCTTTAATATAATAATAATAATAATAATAATAATAATAATAATAATAATAATAATAATAATAATAATAATAATAATAATATATTTAAAAAACCCAACCCACCCCCATCCCCTTCCCCTTTAAATAGACCAGGCACACCGCCGGCTCTCCATCACCGCTGGTGCACCACCATCGCCGCCGCCCCAACACCGCCTGCACACCAACACTGCGGGCGACCACCCTCTTCCTCTGCCGGAGACAAGCATTAATGTCCCAACCACCGCATCACAACCACTATCACCACAACCACCGCCACTGCGTGCGACATTTATCACCCCTCCCATTCAAATTGAATCTGCTCCAGCGCCGCCACTATCACCACCATTTCAAATCGGATTTGGTCAAAGGATCGAAGGGGAATGCTGAGTTGAGAAGACGATAGGGGTGGTCGATGGGGTGGGGTAGATTCCGATAGATATGCGGGTTTCAACCGCCGGCGATGATGATCAAGTGTGGCGGTGGTGAGCAGGTAGGGAGATGGTGGTGGTGGTTGCAGTCATTGATGGTGGTGGTATGATGGATGTTGGCAATGGAGATGGTGGATTGGTTGTCGGTGGTGGGGCGCCGGCGGTGGTGGAGCGCCGGCGGTGGTGGAGAGCCAGTGGTGTACCTGATATATTTGAAGGGGAAAGGGGAAAGGGGATGGGGGTGGGTTGGGTTTTTTTAAATATATTATATTATTATTATATTAAAGGGTATATTTGTCTTTTTACATTCACTTAACTGAGAAACTTAACAGAAGTTAGTGTCAAGGACCAATCGTGTTACGGTTTGGTAAACAGTTGGGACCAAACCTGTAATTTCTCAAAAGTTGGGACCAATATTACAATATGGGCAAATCACAGGGACCAATCGTGTAATTAACTCTACAAATTATAAATATAAAAAAATACATCAAACAAAAAACATAAAATTTAATAATATGACAATATTGAAACTAAAAGTCTACAAATTAAACTCCCAACCACGTATCCGGAAAATTTGACGTTTTCATTCAAGGATGTTCTTCAACATCGGTTCGGGGACATCGTTATGCGGTTTAAGAAAAATCTCCATGACTCGATCTAACGTTTCACGAAGCAACGTTTCTCGTTGTAAGTCGAGTAAGGCCAATTTAGATTCGGTTACTTTCATGCGAAGCGGTTCTCGTTCTTTCTTTCTTCCCTTTCTTTTTCATGCATCGCTTTATAGTCGCTAATGACCTCACTCAACGTTGCACATTCGATCGATATATTTTGGAGCTTTGGCCTCGGGATTTTGAGGATTTTTGGTGGGATCCATTTTTTGGTGAATTTGTATAAGAAAAGATGAAAAATATTTGAGAATAATGTAAAATTTATGAGTTTGGTTTGGTATTTATAGTGTAAATTTTTTTTAATTAAAAATGGCATATAGTCATTTGGGGTGGGGTGGGGGTGGGGTGCTCAAACGGTCAAAAAGTGACCGTTGACAATGGATATGTGGGGGGTGTGGCACGGCGACGCCATTTAACGCGGCGAGGGTTTTTCACGACATGGGGGACCGGCGGCGGTGTTGTCGCGCGGCGCCGGCCCTCGTCGTGTGCCCGTGACGCATGTGACTCCACCACCCTTAATATTCCATAAGCTCAAGTGTTGTTGGTGATGTTAAGGGTGGTGGTGGTGCCCATGTCACACTCATTACACCACACCACACACCAATCAAGTAATGACATCACAACACACCACACTACACCAATTTTGTGAGGGCACTCACACACACCATATCATAAAATTTATTTTAAACGGATGAAGTAGGTGGCCGGAGAAGGTGGGTGATAGGAGAAAGTCGTTGGCCGGAGAAGGTGGGCCGTCGGTGCCAACGACGGTGGGGAGAGTGGTGTTCTTGACCGTTAAACAGTCATAATAATGATGTGTGGATGTGGGTGGGCACGGCGACTAAATGCCGGGTGGCGTGAGTTTCTTGTGGCATGGGGAACGACGGCAGTGTTGCAGCACGACGCCGGCCCCCGCTGCGTGTTTCCAGGGTCGGGGTCCGTGCCCCCACCCCTCTAAAGGCTAAAACAAATGCACCATTAATAGAACGGCCCATATTACGTGGTTTGGAAGGTCGTGCTAGTTACAACTTACAAGGATGAGGAAGCCCATGTGGAAGTGTCATAGTCATACTATAGATATCAACACGGTGAAGATCATAAATTGGTTTGGGCCCTTAGTCCACCAACCTTCTTTAATAGTTTGACTTTGATACTATAAAATAAATTCTTTTATTTCTATTAAATCTAAAATGAGTTGTTGCCTATCAAAAATTTATAGTTTTTCATAGAACATTGCTAAAACTTAATTATTAAAACTTCATAATAAATTAAATTTATTGTATCATAATATTTAAATCTAAAACCTAAATTTGATTATCGTGCAATTTTCTGCATTTAAAAGTTTACAAAACGAGCAATCGGCTTTCTTTTGCGGCGAAGTTATGATAATATTTCAAAATTTCTATATAGTAACGAATCTTGATGTAAACCATGCATTGTAGTGAAAACATTAATGATATCTGAAGCTTCATTTAAAAAGAAGAATTCATTAAAACAATTTAAGTTGAAACGTTTACAAAAATAAGTACATCGCAATGACAAATTTTGATTTAGAAACATATGGTTAAATTGTCTATATATACACACTACAATTTCAAATCAAAGCATAGGATCATAACTAATTGAAATAAGCGTTTGTAAGATAAATATAATTTGTGGAGTATACGAGATAACAAGAAACCTACATAGTAAAACCAAAGGAATGTATTAAGTGAAACTCGATGGAATGCTTGTAGTCGAGATGAGTGTTGGTTTGGGTGAGTGAAAGATATCATATGTGTCAGTTCAAGGAAAAACTATGCCTAAAGCTCAAGACTTTAGAAGCTAAAAACATAATCACAACAAACCTTAAATATATCATGATACAATAAAAATGATAACATGTGCGTACAAAGTAAGGTATCATATTCACACAGTTTTTTGAGAGACCATGTCATGGTTTCTAGAATTACCTGACAAACACATGCGACAACAAGACGCTTATCATCACTATCAAAATGAGTTTTTTCTGCTTCTTGGTTCTCGTTGTAATAAAAGTAAGATTTGTCATCATATTACTTTTTTTATTTTCTAGATCCTAAGTATTTTTTTCTTAATGTGATTAGAGGCGCACAAACCGGGTTAAAACTTGAAACCGCCTCGGGTTCAACTTGGGTTGGGTTTTGGTAAAAAAATCCAAACCGGGTTTGACCGGGTTCTAGGTTGGGTCCAACCCGGTTTCAAGAGGGCAAAAGGGTGAAAAAAAGTCAGGTTTATACCGGGTTGGATTAGGGAAACCCGGGTTGGGCTGTGAAAGGGACAAACCGGTTTAAACTCTACGGGTTGGACCCGGATTGAGGAGCTACTGGGTTGTACAGTGCACCTCTAAATATGATTGTTACTCAAAGTAGTTAAAGCCCAATATAAAAGCCATAATCCGTGACCAGGGCCCAAACTAAAAGGGTCAAGAAAACAAGACCCGTGCAGTTGACTTGTTGACTGTTAAGTGTTAATCAATAATCACTTAACTGGGCCGGGCTGAATGGCGCGCACCACGGCACCAGCATCACCGAGTCTGCAACGAGCCAACTAACGGATAAGAGTCCCTTACACCATCACCATCGTCTTCATACTTCATACTTCATACTTCATACTTCATACTTCATCCCACCACCACTCTCCTCTGTTATCAAAATGCTAGCAACCACCACCTTCCATGGCGGACCTTCTTCTCACTTCACACACTCAACAACCAACACACACAACAAACCCTACCTCCCCGTTACAAAGCCCCATTTTACTCCTTCTGTTTGTGCTCTTATTCTTTCCAAACGAATAACCTCAAATCGGTTTAAAATTAGGGCTCTAAATCAACAGTCTGATGGTGACACATCCTCCGAGAAAGTATCGAGACCGTTTTTCCCTCACTTTCATACAGTTAAAATTCCCGTTGGAGACAGACACGTAAGTCGGACATTACAGTTATAGGTTTACATTAGTTTTGAGTTGCCTCGGGTTTTAGTTCCCTTGAAATGAAATTGTAACTGCAATATGGTGGTGACAATGGAGGTAAAGCTTGCAAGCACCGGTTATCGTTGTTGTTCTCATATGTGTTTTTACTTTCGCAGATTACGGTTGAGACTGGTCAAATAGGAAGACAAGCTAGTGGATCGGTTGTCGTAAAAGATGGAGAAACTGTAAGTTTAGGAGAAGCAGTTGCATTTGTTTTTCTGAATGTTTGCATAAGTAATACCTTCTTAGAAGTTGATTGTCTCAGTTTATACGAATTACTGCGATAATATATTTGAAGAATGGATTGTTTTATATATGCAGATTGTCTACACATCTGTCTGTTTATCTGATGTTCCAAGTGAGCCTTCTGACTTTTTCCCTATGTCTGTAAATTATCAAGAGCGCTTTTCAGCAGCTGGTAGAACTAGGCGAGTATCATGCTTGTTTGCTTCTATTACATGAATAAAATTTACTTGTGTTGCCTAAAAGATATTGTTTATAGTTAATGAATACTATGCATGCAATGTTTGATCCTTATTTCTCATTTGCAGTGGAGGATTTTTTAAGCGGGAGGGAAGGACGAAGGACCATGAGGTAATATTATTTGAAGAATATATAGTGTTGCGGTATGCATTTTGATTTTCTAGTCAAATGAAAAATATATATTTTGTATAAATAAAAAACAGAAGGCGTGTCACTAAACCAGACGTTAGTTTTCTACCTATATATATGTCTTATTCTTTTATTCACTTTGGAAGAATGTAATCTGACTTGGATTCTTTCAGCAGTTTCTACCCTATCTGGGGTTGGTATTGTATTTATGTTAAACAGACTGATAGTTGGGGTCCTTGCTTTTTATTTTTACCTTTTCTTTTGTTGCACTTACTGAAACAGAACGTAGGTATAATTAACTGCGTAATGTACATTACAATCTTCACCTTAAAATAGCTTCAATACTATATCACTCTCATATGTTGTTGAATATCAGAGTTCTGATGATATTTAATTGTAATACAGGTACTTATTTGTAGATTAATTGATAGGCCATTGCGACCAACCATGCTGAAGGGCTTCTACCATGAAACTCAAATACTATCTTGGGTATGTACTTTGCAGATATTCAATTATCAGTTTTCATATTATTTTTCTCTCCAATTATATGATATTGAGCTAGCTTGGGCTGTTTTCAAGGCTTGTAGCTGATATAATAATTAGTAGAAAATTGGCCGTGCTGTATGAATAAATATAATTCTGTCGTATTCTATATCTGACACTGCACATGCTTATTCAAACCTTCTGTTAATCTGATTGGTTAACTTTTCTAGTCTTATATTAACTAAATTGTACAACTTCTTACCTTATTAAAAGTATGGATAATCAGAAAAGCAATTTAATATACTGAAAGTGGAGTTTAAGGATGATGGAACAGAATCAACAGATACCCTTGATTTAATAGCAAAAATAAAAAAATGAGAGCGAGGTTGATAATGCTGTAAATTAATGTTTTAAGTCTAAATTTAACCATGCTTTATGTTATTTTGCGTTGATTAATTTAAATGCCAATTGTGTTTACCTTTTGAGGATTCCAACCAATTTGTTGAAAATTCTTGTTTGAACTCGTCATGTGCAGGTTTTGAGCTATGACGGTTTGCACTCCCCAGATGCTCTTGCTGTTACAGCAGCTGGAATTGCGGTGTAAGCTCCATCAACAAATTAAGATTTTTGTTCTTAGATGGCGTCATAGGTTATTTTGATTTCAGCTACCTAATTACAGTTATTGCCTCATTATGTACCTAACAGAGCTCTCTCAGAAGTGCCAACTTCGAGCACTATAGCAGGAGTTCGAATTGGTCTAATTGGTGATAGATTTGTTGTGAACCCAACAACTGTGGAGATGGAGGATTCAAAACTAGATTTATTGTTAGCAGGCTCAGAAACTGGGATATTAATGATAGAGGTTGTAACTATACTTCTATTACTGTCAGTACACTAATAATTATTTTTACAATTTAAACATCCTCCAATTTCATATATAACTGATATTCAGTTTTGACACTAGTATTTCATGTTTCTGAAATTATTTTATAGGGTTACTGTGACTTTCTTCCTGAAGAGAAGTTGCTTGAAGCCATAGAAGTTGGCCAGGTTCTTAATTTTGTTGATATTTACTTTCCATGTTATTTGAGTTTTTATGATTATCCAATTTTTAGATAGTTATTCGTTTTTATTTTTATCAATAAGTAGAATTAGATGTACCTAGAATAGGAATTATAGTGGGTTTGGGATTGGTTTTCTATGCCTAGTTATTTAGTTGCATCTGGACATTAATCAATGGAATAAATGAAATAATTTTTCTGTTTTCATGCTCCAAAAATGTGCTATGGTGGTCACCTGGGCTTTAAAAGTTCCACTGTTTTCTTTCTATGCATCAGGATGCTGTAAGAGCCATATGCAAAGAGGTGGAAAATTTGGTAAAAATGTGTGGGAAACCCAAAATGCTTGATTCAATTAAGGTACCTCCACCTGAGCTGTACAAGCATGTAGAAGTACGTCCCTCTTTTCTTCTGGTTAACTATATTAATGCTTTTTTTTGTGATTGATCACTGCATGTTCTTTTCATTGTTGATAATATAGCAAGTTATTTTATTTTCTCTTCATCTCATAATTATATGCAATGCAGGAAATTGTTGGTGATGAGTTAGTGAAGGTGCTACAACTCAAAAACAAAGTACCTAGACGAAAAGCACTCTCTCTATTAGAGGATAAAGTTTTGAGTATACTTACTGAGGAGGGTTATGTCAGCAAAAGTGAAACTTGTGCTGGTGCTGATATAACTCTGGATATGTTGGAGGACGAAGATGAGGAGGAAGAGTTTGTTGTTGATGGCGAAGTTGATGAAGGCGATGTTCACATAAAGCCGGTTTTTAAAAAGCTGGTTCCTACGGTATCATTATTCCACTCTTCTTTTTGTTTGTTTTTGATAATAATTAACAAATTGGTTATGATTACAAACACAATATTAATATAATCTAAATCTTTAGATAAAATGATTTAGGAACTCGTATGCATTAAAAGCGGTGTTTGGATGACTTTTAAGTTTCAAAATGTTTGACCTTCCCAACTCATTTAAACCACTCCCCTCTTAGACATTTTTTTACTTTGATCCATGTGACATGTTTGAGATAAACTACCTATTCATAAGTAAATGGTTTGAGATAAAACACCGACATCCAAGGTTACTAAATGGTCCAATATGATAAGCTTGTTCATATTCTTACAGCTGTTAGTCAAGCAATGAAGGGGTATGTCTAGATGACTAGAAGTTCAGATACAATCAATTCTGTTGTTGAATATTGATTTATTTCTTTAGCTAGTGATGTATCACCTTCATGATATTCTCGAGTTGTTTTGAATTACAAGTGGCTGGTAATGTTTGTTATTGATTCTTCCTCTTTGCCATGTAGTTTTACTCTGATGTAGATGTGAAATTGGTGTTCAAAAGCATTACATCCAAATACCTGCGCAAACGAATAGTTGAGGTATGCGTATGATCACTTGCTATTCAGAAATTGACCAAAGCATAGACAGGATAGACACTACTTTCATATATTGATATTTAGTAATATGTTCATGGATGTTTATATTTTCTTTCTATAGTAATGGAAGTTTCTATTTTTTCTGTATACCTCATCAAGGGAGGGAAAAGAAGTGATGGCAGAACTGCAGAGGAGATACGCGTTATTGATGCAGAATGTGGATTACTTCCTAGAGCACATGGAAGTGCTCTTTTCACACGTGGGGAAACACAGGTTTGTATGTCAGTTATTATGATCGGAGGATAAATTCTTTTGGTTAAAGTATTTGCAGTCGCAAAAGAAAGTCAAAAAAGTAACTGATGTTCTAATTTCTCTCCTTGTTTCTCGTAATTTATTATCTTGTGTTACAGTCATTGGCAGTGGTTACCCTTGGCGATAAACAGATGGCACAAAGAATAGATAACCTCGCTGGTGTAGAAGACGTGAAAAGGTTCTATCTTCAGGTGTGACTTCGTTTTTAGCTATTTTCTGAACTTTCTTTTTCAACTTTTATAGTAAGTTAGTTGCTAAATTTATATTTTGCTGTGTAGGAGTGTTTTAACTGATCCCTCCCTAAACAACATTTATAGTCTCTGCTTTTCTTGGGCAAAAAAGTTAAGTGGGTGGATACCAAGTTCTGGGATAAATCATCTCAAAAGATGTTTTAGAAATTCAGGGACACTATGACAATGTTAAGAGTTGAAAGAGAGAAACGCTAAACATTTGAGTGTACTAGGCTAACTGTGAAATCATGCACGAGTTTAAGCCCCATTCATGAAATTCTTAGCATTTGCTATTTTCTAATTACTTAGCTAATAAGAGATCTTTTGTTGATTATACAGTATTCTTTCCCACCATCGTGTGTAGGGGAAGTTGGTCGAATTGGAGCACCAAGTAGAAGAGAAATTGGTCATGGCACACTTGCAGAAAGAGCCCTAGAACCGGTTTTGCCTTCTGAAGATGATTTTCCATATACGATACGTGTTGAGAGCACCATAACAGAAAGTAATGGGTCTTCAAGGTGTGAACTGTTATTTAAACTTTATATAGAAAATACTAGAGGTATTTTTTCCTGTTTGCTTATGAACGGGTTTACTTGGGTTGTTTTTTTAATTTCAAATGGTCAGATTAAAAATTTTAGGTAAAAGGGAACAGCTGAACGGGTTGAAAGTTGAACAATATTTATTTTTACTGCATTCAAAATGATCTGTTTCAATGGGCTGACCTATTGAATAATCGATTTGCCCTGATGTACCTAAGTAAATGGGCAGATTGCAGCTGTATTAGGTTGCTTAGTAGATTGGTGGATCAAACTTTTGATCTGTTGGATTATAAAAATGGACCGGATTAGATCTAAATCAAAATCTGGTTCGGCCTTTTGACAGGCCTAATCCAACCTGACACAGCCTGTTAGACCCATTCTAAAAAATGTCACATTACAACCTGAACCTGTTTTGGCTCGTTACCCAACCCGCCAGACCTGCCCATCTTGCCACCTCTAGTAAATATATGTCCATAAGAAAACCTGCAGATACACGTGTCTAATGAATTATTCCACCTTGCTATTTCATGTAGATGACAATTATTTCCTAGACATTCTATAGCATTATTTTTTATTTTCTTTTGTATGATGATTTGATAGTATGGCGTCAGTTTGTGGGGGTTGCCTTGCATTACAAGACGCTGGAGTACCATTAAGGAGCTCTATTGCAGGTATAGCAATGGGCATGGTTCTGGACACAAAGGAATTTGGGGGAGATGGGACTCCACTTATTTTATCTGACATCACCGGATCTGAGGATGCTTCTGGAGACATGGACTTTAAGGTAAGTTAGGTATTCTAAAGAAGTTACTTGGGTCCTTCTAAATAATGTTTTCTGGACACTGGTTTTATCAACTAAAAACAAAATAAAGGATTTGGATATGAAATTAAACCATTGCTGACTTCAAACAATACAGGTTGCTGGGAATGATGATGGAGTAACAGCATTCCAAATGGATATTAAGGTTATGTATGATATCTTTTTGGGTTTTCTTTATTTTGAACAAATTAGAGGATATTGGTGGTTTTATATTTGAACAATATCCCTTTCTACATTATAGGTAGAAGGAATTACACTGTCAACAATGAAGCAGGCTTTACTGCAAGCAAACGAAGGGCGAAAACGTATTCTTGGTAAATTTCTAACACTGTAGCACATTATATCAACATATTTAAATTATCTGTATCATCATCCACACATATTTGACTTAGTTTGCATGAAACATGTTTTATATTATTAGCTGAGATGTTGAAATGCTCACCTCCCCCATCAAAGCAGCTTTCTAAGTATGCTCCACTTATTCTTGTTATGAAGGTTAGTTGTTATCTCTCAGCCCTTTGTTCTGACATGACATGGAATACCCACATTGCTAACAATTAAAAAACAATTATTGTAGGTTAAACCTGAGAAAGTTAACCTAATTATTGGTTCTGGGGGTAAAAAGGTCAAGAGTATTATTGAGGAGACTGGTGTGGAATCTATTGACACTCAAGATAATGGAACAGTAAGCTAAGCATGCCAGCTTCTTTATGCTGCTATTCTTGCAGTCTCACATGTGTCATTGACTATTTCAGGTCAAAATAACTTCACGAGATTTGGCAAGCTTAGAAAAGACTAAAACTATTATTAGTAACTTGACAATGGTTCCAGTTGTTGGTGATGTATATAGGTATCTTTCTGTGAAAGTACTGCTTTCTTCTGATTTTTGCTAAATAATTTACCATTTGATGTATTGTTTTTCTATATGAGTGTGTATTATCTTAGTTCACATTCGATTCTCTGATGTTCTGTTATCAGGAATTGTAAAATCACATCTATTGTTCCTTATGGAGTTTTTGTTGAGATAGTTCCAGGCCGAGAGGTATAGCGTCTACCCTAAGTATCAATCATTATCTTATGTTTAAACAGCATTTTGCATGCCATGATTTAAATTTGTATTGTAAAAAATTTATTTTCTGGAAGCTTAGCAATATATAAAAGTTAAAACAAAACTGAACTCTATTTCAGGGACTCTGTCATATTAGCGAGTTAAGTCCAGATTGGCTGTCAAAACCAGAAGATGTAAGGGTTAACACCTTTATTATCACCCTTTATTCTTTCAATCAATTCATGATTATTTTTATTTCCTTCAGGCTTTCAAGGTTGGAGACCTTCTTGATGTCAAACTCATTGAGGTTTGAATTTCTTTCCTTCTATACCTGATATGTAATAATGTCTTAACTGAGATGATTTATACCGTTCAAAAAACAAAAACTGAGATTAATCATCTTTAATGAAAGAAGATTTATTTCAGTTTTCTGGTATGTTATTTAGAATTGTCTCATTGTGATTAATAGATCAATGAAAAAGGACAACTTCGACTAAGCCGTAAAGCTCTGCTTCCAGTTCCAGATAAGAGTACAGATAAACCTAATGAAATGCAGCCTACAGCTGGCGTGTCACCAGGCAGTGGGACCCCACAAAAAAATACAGAAAAAAGTAAGCCTAAACAAAGGTCAAGCACACCAAAGGGTGACGTTGATACAAGCCATGAAGGTACATTTACCAAGAGATATGTAGGGTCCCGCAAAAATGATCCAAAAACAAGCAGCAGCAAACCTGATACTGTTGCATCTAGTGATAGTGGAAGTGCACTAGTTAATGGAGAGGCTCAAGTTGGTTAAAGATAACATGGTGGTAAAAAAGTAATTTGATCTGTTATGACATAAAAGCTATGATGGATGATGACCTGCTCTAGAAGAATAGAGGTATAAAATATCAATTTCGAAAAGATCAAAATTACTCTCTATTAAGAACTTGTTAACTACACTAAAGAGGCTTATATGTAATTGGTTAGTGGTTCTCTTGGCAGGAGGTTTAATATGTGTAATCACCAGTTGGCTCTTGGAAACAGTAAACAGGACTGCCAAAGTAACTTGTATTTATGTTCATGAGCAGATATGATAACAAGATCGATCATTCACATTTCCATATGATTTTACAAGGTAATTAATATTTTTATTCTTCTGAAGAATTGCTGGGAGGTTAAAGGCACACTCAGAAAAACGTACTTATAAAAACCAGCTGATGCTGGATAGTGAATTTGCAAGTTCTACAAATGAGAAAGAATCTACGTCAACATAGTTTTGGAGTCGTTTTCCCAGAAACACTAGTGATTAACGGTCGTTTGCTAGATTGCTACATGATTGTTATTGCTTTTATAAGTTTCACCCGTTTGACTAAAAACAAGAAAACTCGAGGCTGTGGACAGCAAGTCAAAGAGTCCCTTGATTAGAAGGGTCTTCGGGCTTTATATGCTTTCTCGAATGACTTGTGTGGCCAAAACACGGTCCTGAACTAAAATCGGTTTAGGGTGGTGTGAGGACTGGTTAATCCTGATTTTCTTGTGTGGCCAAACCATGATTCAAGGCCTCTATTTTCATGTATTTGTGAGGTGTGTATACTGTTATTTCACATGAAATATTGTGAGGCTTTTGCTTTAAGTTTCTTTTGGTGACGTATCATTTTCTCTATCATGAACTTTCTAGGACCAAAAAAACTAACTCTTGACATGGGAGTCTCGGTGATCGAATTTAACCTTATGGTTTCCAATTTATGTGGGAATGGATATTTGATCTAGGTATTCCGGTTGAGTTCAAGCTGGTGAAACCATCGGCTTGCAGGTCATCGACTTAAAAACTATCAAAGTGAAATCTAGATACCCTTTGTTTTTAACACTACGTTACTATCAAACAAAAGGTCAAAAGCATCTTTTAAATTTTAATGGTATAGAATTTAATGTTATTATTAATGTTTTCTTGTTTACAACTACATTTCTTAAATACATTATATTCACTTAAGAAGAAGCGAACATGCACTAAAATGTGAATTTCAACAATATATATGTGTTTTTATAAACAGAAAGATGGGATAAATTTTATGGCACTAAAGTATCTTAAAATAACTAAATAACCAGTTTGAAATAATAATGCGAAACTATTTACTAAAGACAAATTATTTGATTTTAAAACAAACATAGCACCATAACAAAAAAATGAAACAAACTTCTCAGTAGTTTTCTAGAATGGTTTATCTTCTCTAAATCAACTTTTATATTAACTGTGTTCATTTTGTGATTAAAACATTCAACCACTTATAAGAATCAATATTTCAGGATATTACTATCACCCTACGACCCGAATGCTCAACGATAAGAATACTATGTGGGTGTTTGGAAGTGTTTTTTTTACTTTCTTTTTAACTTATTAACTTTTAAAAACAAAAAGTCATTTTATAGTGTTTGGTAATCTGATGGTTGTGACAGAAATAAGTTAATAAATCACTTCATACTAACTTATTAACTTACTAGGCTAAAGACCCGTGTAACACACGGGTTCAATCCAAAATATTGTTGTTGTTTAAAAAGATTCGTAAGTTATAATGTTATTGATAATACTTTGTATATAGACTTTTGTGAAAATATTATTAGCAGATGGATTTAAATGTATTAATTCAATTAAACAACAAAGTAACTAAATATCTAAATTGATATACAATGCTTGCTGGTACATAAACAGATTGCAAGTTGCAGTACGCATCAAACAATCTTCGCAGGTACATAATAAGTTTGAACTTATAGGTATATATTTTATGATTTTTTTCAACTTGCAGGTAGAATATCAAACAACAAACAAAGTAGCAATGAAAGTTGTATATCATTAAACAATTACAATACAACTCAGATAAAGTAAGCATCTAAAACAATAGTTTGCATATAATTAAACCATCTAAAGTAATATATAGCGAAATGAACGATAACTTGATAATTGCACATAACTAAACAATTACAATACTACTTAGATAAAGTAAGCATCTAAAACGACCTGTTGTATATGAGTAAGTGGAAAGTCAAAGAAGGTGTTTCATGATGTTCATAGTAAGGTAAAATGATACAAACACAACAAAAAACCATAATAATTTAAATTAAATATTACATCATAGTATACAGATACAAACAATAAGTTAAAAAGAGCATAAAATTTGACTATTTAGTTAATCTGCATAATATTTCATACATACCACATTAAAAGGTGGTGTGAATTGTATAGATAGTTGTACTTAATGATATATATATATATATATATATATATATATATATATATATATATGTATATATAAAATATTAAAAGAGTAACTTAGGGGGACACTTGCCATATTTCTAGGCCCCCTAAGTTTATTTTTCGCGCCTCTCTCTCCTCTTAAATAATTACCTAAATTAATAAATATTAAATAATTTTAATTCTTTTTTGGAATAATTTTTTTAATAAATTAAGAAATATGTCTTTTTATTAATGTTATTTTTAGAAAATAATTTTTTATACGGATCAAAAACTTTTCTAAGACATCTAACTTTTTTTAAAATTTAAAATATTTTAAAATTGGTATTTGAAAAAGTAATTTTTTTTTATAAACTAAAAATAATTAAAATTAGGAGTTATAATAAAAAATTTTAAAAAATAACATTTTTAATACGGATTGTTTTGAAAAAAATATTTAAATTTTTTTGGAAAGAAAGTTTAAAAACAAAAGTTTAAAAATTGATATCGTTATTTTATTACTTATAGTTATTACTCATATGTAATTTTAATCATATCTTATTTTAGATTATCATTTTATACTTCATAAAATTTTATTATATTTATATTTTATTTTTTCAATCCGTATAATACGAGGCTTTACTAAAGTTAGTATTAAATAAATAATAATCAACAAATAATCAGAGATATTATGAACATTTATAGTCCGATCCAACCCGATTCAATACTATATCTCTATATTTGATTACATGGTCAAAGTACGTCGTAATTGATCTAATTATTACATATAACTTTTTAATGTATATTATTTAAATCTTAATTTTTCAGACTAATATCCTCACACCCACTCAATATCTAGCTTACGATTTGACCCGTCAAAAGTATTTTTTTAAGTCTAAAAGAAAACAGGTTTCTTTGACTGTATATTTCGCTGTGACAATAAACAAAAGTCAAGGTCAATCTCTGTCAAGTGTCGGTTTATATTTGAAAGAGTCTATTTTTACCCATGATCAGCTTTATGGCATCTTGTCACAAGTTAAGAGTAAAGATGAATTGAACTTTTTTAGCTTTAGATAATGAGTGTAAACCTACTAATGTTACTACAAATGTAGTTTACAAGGTAGGTTTACAATGATGTTTTTGCTCATTTGTGACCTTATAATCAAAAGTTGTTATATCTTATTTAATATATAACACACTTGATTTTATTTTTATTTTTATGTTATTTAATAATTAACAATTTCATCAAAGAAAGTTTAAAAAGATATTATTGTTGTTTTACTTGAAATATTTACATATTTAATTTAAACATACTTTATATGAAATATTGTTTTATATTTTCTAAAATTTTATACAAAGTATTTGATATTTTATTTATTCAATTTGTGTGTTATAAAATCGGATATGATTTTATTTCCAAAGAAATATACCCATGAATTCCTTCGCATTGAAGAGGAATCAATGAAGAAATCTCGTAATTTTTATCACGATTCGAATATAAACCGAACATTTTATGGATTTGAAAGTGATCTGCAGTTTTTATAGATGAATTATTTGAAGAAAGAAGAATCATTGGGCTTGATTTCATTTCTAAAAAAAGATGCACTCTAATTTAGGGTTAAATTTCTAAATTTTTCCTAAATGTCTCTAAATGAATCTAGACTAACATTAAGTACAGATACATATTTAGGCGGGAATTAAAAAAAATAGAGCCTTAAGAGAATGCCACGTGACACTAAAGTTATTGTTTTATTAATAAGTATAGATTTGACAAGTTAAAAAGTAAAAAAGTGTTGTTCAAAAGCAATCCCAAACACCCCTATAACCAGAGGTGCATGTTTCGCGTTTTGGGCCGTACCCGGGCCCGGGTACAAACCGGGTTAGGCCCAATCGGGTTTTTTTGTACCCGGGTATTGGTGTACCCGGGTCGGGTTCACATTCGGACAAACCCTACCCGATATACCCGGGTAGGGTCGGGTCCGGGTAAGGTCCAAAACCGGGTACAATTCGGGTTTTGTTAAAAAATCACAAGTGTTCAAGCGCATGGGCACCCATGCGCCTAAACAGTGCTCATGCGCCCGAAATTTCTGGCGCATGAGCACTGTTCAGGCGCATGGGTACTGTTCATGCGCTTGAACACTTGTATTTTTTAAAATTATTTTAATCAATAAAAAATGAATGAATAAAATAACATAAATTAATCGTCATGTATTTTTATAACAATATTAAAACAACTTAAAAATACATAAAGTGAATCAATAAAAAATACCATAAAACTTTTATTTAAGTTATGGTCTAATTTTATTTTCTACAAGATGCTTGATCAAATGCTAATTCTTCATCGGATATGCCAGAAGATACTCCTTCTTCTACCTCTTCATCGTGTACTTTAGCTTCGAGTGTAATTTCGTCTTCGAGGCTTGTTTGGTCTTGTATACGATCCATTGCGTCTAAGTGATCCTTTAAACAAATGCACATCTCCACTGCTTCCGGAGTTAGTCTTGTTATCCGTAATGATATTACCCTGCCACTAAGAGAAAAAACAGATTCCGAAGCTACCGTAGAAGCTTGGACGCTTAGTAAATCACGGGCCATAGCAGAAAGAATCGAAAATTGAGATTCTTTTCCTTTCCACCAAGCCAAAATATCGAATGCACAATAATCTTCGGTAGTCATTGTGGAAATAAAATCCGTTCCACTATATCTACCGAGCTCACTTGTTGGGGTGTTACCCCTTTGTCGTTTAGCCATCACATCCCGGACAACATTCAACATAGTCAAAACTGGGTCTTTAACCGATGTACTAGCACTTGAGGTTGATTCGCTTGGCATGGTTATGTTTACGTTAGGCCCATATCTATTTAAATAAAAATTATAAATTGTTTTCAAACTATGATTAAAATTTTCTTTTGTCTCGTTTGAAAAATTAGGGTTTTCGTCATGCATATCCAAATTATCATTTATCTCATCTATCAAACATTCAACCCCCGCAACATTTAGAAACGGATTTAAAGCGGCGGCACACGTAAAAACGGGTGGTAACTCCTTAAAATATTTTTTAAACTTTTCTTTCATTGGTTCTATCATTTGACTAAACATATTACTTTTATTTTGAAAATTTTTAAAATTCAAAGCCATAAAATATAATTCTTGAACCACCGAATAACTAGTGGAATAATAAACTCCCGATAATTTTGTTGTTGAGTTTTTAAACACCTCAAGAAACTCGGATAGACGTTGAACATTCTTCCAACCCGCATCCGGAAATGGGTGGGCTTCCCCATTATCCGAAAGACTATTATGAAAAGCTTTCAAAGAGTTTTTTTTGTTTTAAAGCACAATCAAACATGTAACAAGTGGAATTCCACCGAGTAGGTACATCCCAATTAGGACCTAAAAATATAGATTCCGTATCCTTACAAAGTTGTTTATAATCTTGATATATTTTTCTACTTTTTTAAAAAACGTCATGTAACATAATTCGAAAAGCTTTAATAAAGTTATCAACAAATTCCACGGATATCCCGTCTTGCACTACTAAATTAATAATATGTGCAACACAACGAGTTTGTAAAAAATCACCGATTGCAATCGGAAGATATTTTAATTTTAATTTTTCAACCGCGGTTGTGTTGTTAGAGGCTATCAAATGCAATTGAAAAAAGTTTATTTTGTAACTTAAAAGTATTTATTACATTATCTAAAAAGTAAAACAAAAAATCTCCGGGTGTGGATACGGAAAAAGAACAAATGCAATCGTACGTTTCATCATTTGCCATGATTTGGGATCCACCCAATGAGCGGTGACGCAAAGGTACGATTCGGGTAAACCGTGTGGAGCCGATCAAACGTCACTAGTTAAGTTTACACCGGTATTTAAATTTTCAAATAATACAATTAAATCATTTTTTGCTTGTTTCCATAATTTTAAACAATAACGTCTAAGTGTAGTACGACTTACGTGGGTGTAACGAGGTTGAAGCGTCTCTCGAATTAAGTTGGTCAACCGAGGATTGTCAAAGTGACTAAAAGGCAAAGCTTCTTGAATCACGAACTTCGCCATTCGATCTCGAACCGTATTAACATCGTAATTAAAGATTCCACCGTCTCCACCCAATTGTGTTTGTTGCGAATCCGGATTTCTTTACAACGACTTACAAAACTTCTTGCTAATGTATTTGCTTAAAGTCGTGTTAGAATCTTTACAAAGCTCCATAAAACTTGCAACGAGCCTTTACAGACCCGTTACTCAACTCAACCATATCCCAATCGCACCAAACATCCATGTTACGATTGTGTGCAAGAACACGAATGACGGTTGGAGAGTTTGACGAACCTTGACCAACGGAAGATTGTGATTGAGCCATATCAAGATTGAAGAGAGTGAAAGTGTAAAACGAGAGTATTTTTTGCTTTTTTTGCGTATGTTTTTGCGTTTGGGACTTGGGTACTAAACCATATCAACCTACACCTATTTATACTAACTTATAAGACAAAAATGGCCAAAAAAACGGTCCAAAATCGAAGCTAACGGCTATATAGCCGTAACGGTTAGTTTTTTAAAAAAAAAAAAAACGGTAATACCCGGGTTGGACCCGGGTTCAATCGGGTTGGGTTCGGGCCGGCCAGGGTCGGGTTCTAACAAAAACTTAAAAACTATACTCGGTTCCAACCCTACAGTTTTTTTCGAGTCCAAACCGGATACACCCTATACCGGATCGGGTCCTTACCTGGGTATTTTGCCCATCTCTACCTGTAACTAGTGTTCATCTTACGACTAAAATGCTAAAATGCTCGACCAGTTAAAAGAAATAGTTTCCCTACGCATATTGACACCTTACGTGTATCGCTCGTTCCCATTCTTTCCCGCCAGTTCTTCACACAGTCAACACACACCTTCTCCCTGATCTTGAATCATGCTTTGGGTCGACAAATACAGACCAAAAACCCTAGACAAGGTTCTCGTGCACGAAGATGTCGCTCAAAATCTCAAGAAATTGGTACTCCCTACTAATTCAATTCAATCCTCCTGTTATCGTCTGAAATTTTTTATTTTGACTTCCGAAAGCTAGGGTTTCCCGTTAATTAACATCTCGATTTTCATCATGTATGAACAAGGTCACCGAGCAAGATTGCCCACATTTATTGTTCTATGGCTCACCGGGCTCCGGCAAGAAAACCCTAATTATGGCCCTTCTTAGGCAGATGTTTGGGGCTAGTGCTGAGAAGGTTTATCTTATCTCGAATTTCTTCGTTTTATTTGTGGGATGTTATATTGGAAATGAATTTATATTGTTTTTTATTTCTGAAATTGATTGATTTACAGGTGAAACTAGAGAACAAAAACTGGAAAGTTGACGTAAGTGTCTCTTTTTTTAATTACATCTTGTTATACTTGATTATGCAATAAGATTGAAACACCGAGTGAAACATGTGTCTTTGAGTGAAACATACTTATGAATACTGGATCCTGTGAAGTAGTAGGTTTTACTTCAAGTGTGAAAATGTTATCTATCCCTTCAAAAGCATTTACAACAGTTTATCAGTTCATATGTTGTGACTTGTAAAATGTAATAGCTTGCTTCTGTTGCAGGCTGGAAGTAGGACTATTGATTTGGAACTTACAACTCTATCAAGCACCCACCATGTGGAGCTGAACCCCAGTGATGCTGGTTTTCAAGACCGGTATATTGTTCAAGAAATTATCAAAGAAATGGCGAAAAACAGGCCAATTGACCCCAAAGGAAAGAAGGGTTTTAAAGGTTGGCTTTAAGATTTACTTCAATCGATTTATGCTAGTAACAGCCCATAGTTTGTTCTTTTTTACATCTTTTGTTTTTCTCAGTATTGGTGCTCAATGAGGTTGATAAACTTTCAAGAGAAGCACAACATTCCTTAAGAAGAACAATGGAGAAATACAGTGCCTCTTGCCGTCTGATCTTATGTTGTGACAGCTCATCAAAGGTTACTGAAGCAGTGCGCTCTCGTTGTCTTAATATCAGAATAAACGCACCAAAAGAAGATGAGGTCAGTATATGAATTTGAATCTGAATAGGGGCTTGTTAATTGATTGTATGCCCAAGAAAAGCTCATGGATTTCATTGAATGTTTAACTATAACAAATGCATCTCTTCCGAGTAGCAATTTTAAGTCGAAATGAAAAACTACAGTGTGAATTTGCAGTTTATTAACATGCTCTAGTTTGTATTTTAGATTGTGAAAGTTCTGGAATTTATTGGCAAGAAAGAGGGGTTACAACTTCCTCCTGGATTTGCTGCTCGTATAGCAGAAAAATCAGGTCGGAGCTTAAGGAGGGCAATATTGTCATTTGAGACTTGTCGTGTCCAACAGTTGAGATCAGTGTTGAATTATCTTTTGTTTCTTTGTGCTGCTTCTGAAAGCAATATTAACGTTAGATTTTTTCACATAGTTACCCTTTTACCAGTAATCAAGTAATTCCCCCAATGGACTGGGAAGAATATGTATCTGAGATAGCATCTGACATTATGAAAGAACAGAGCCCTAAAAGGTTTATTTCTCAATTGTCATTTTTTATAAACTTTCTACGGTACATATGTGTTGTCACTTAATAATTATATGCTTCTGCTGTTAACTTCTTTTCATGCTCTTTTGTTGATATAGGTTGTTCCAAGTTCGAGGAAAGTTGTATGAGCTACTTGTTAATTGTATACCTCCTGAAATTGTATTAAAGGTTTTAATCTCATGTCACAGAATCTCTCTCTTTTTTTTTTTTTTTTTATCTTTTTGCAAGTTGTAGCAGAAACTGAAGGTTTTTTGTTGATTTAGAGGCTGCTTTATGAATTGTTGAAGAAACTAGATGCTGAATTAAAGCATGAGGTCTGTCATTGGGCTGCATATTATGTAAGTTCGTTCTAATGTCTCATCAAAGAATTGTAATACTGTAGTACCCTTTTTCTTGGAAATTATATGCTTCCTTTTGTTATTTTTATATCTATGGTTTCGATTCGGGTCTACAATTTCTTTATCTCGTCTTTGCTGAATGGTGTTTTACTGACTGATAATCAAATAATCTTCAATTATCTGTAGATGTTACAATTGTAGAAGAGTACATCTGTCATTTGACAATTTAATCATTTTCCTGAACTATATATTTAGAGGTTTCTAGTGTAATTGGACAAAGGAGTGGCTATTTTCTAATTCCGGTTTCTTGTTATTTCTTTTTCAGGAACATAGGATGCGCCTTGGACAGAAAGCTATTTTTCACATTGAAGGTATTTTTATGCACTTCTCTAAACCTCATAGTACTTTTACAGCAGTTGCTATTAACATGTATGCATTAGGCTGAACTCTGCATTAAATAAGCTGATATCTTTCATCTTCCCTCGATGACATTACTGGGATGTGCATCTTACTTTCCAAGATCTCTTATACAACACATAATTAGTTTATGTTTGTGATAACATGTGACATAATAAAATGTACATACTCAAGATCCATCAACAAAAAATACTCCATGCATCTGATGCAAACTGCAGCACGCTACATATTTACATCTACAAAATAAATGTTCCCTCTTTCTCAAGTATTTTAAATTACCTGTTGGTCAACAATTAGTCTTGATTATAATGACAAGGGTTAAATATGTAACTTCAGTGTTCTCAAAAAAAAAAATAGTTGCGGTTTTCATCTAGAGAAAGGGGGATTTACCTTTTCATATGATTTCATGAGTTTTTTGTACCCGTAAGTACTAAACAAGGCTGTTGATATATATTTTCTCATAATGTCATTTGCAGCATTCGTAGCCAAGTTCATGAGCATTTACAAAGGCTTCCTGATTGCAACATTCGGTTGATGCGTATGAACTCGTTATGCCAGCAGTATAATTCTATGCTTCATCAATGTCAGCTTCTGAAATTTTACATGTAGTCTTTCAGGTTGAGGAGACTGTAATGGGGGGATTTTGTAAGAACTTGTTTCCTATGTTTATACCAAGATATTGCAACTTTTTTTAATGATTTTAATCGTGGACCTAATAAATAAAATTGGGTTTGAACTTTGAACCTAAGATTGCTATATCCTTATGTCCTGATCGTTTTTGTCAGAACATTGGTTGTCAAATGTCATGAGCAAAGGCTACATCCGAGTGGAAATGACTTAAAGTAGGCATGCCAAAGCCGAACTGGCAGGCATGCCAAAGCCGAGTTGGCTGGAGCTTAGCTTGTTTAATTAAACATTGGTTGAGTAAATTTTTAATCAGGAACTAACTCATTTTTTATTTATCAACTATTTTATTGTTTTAATACATGCATAATATGTATTATTTAGTTATTACTAAAATTATAAAGATAGTAATATTTATTATATAATATATATTTTTTTATTAAATAAATTTATTATTTTTATGTAAATAAAAAGTTCATTTGGGCTAAAAGTCGAGGTTTGCTTCAATTTGGGCTGGAACTCCAGCTTGACGTGAACTCATATTACAACAAAACATAATTTAAGCACTACGAATATTTCAACACCGAAATAATATTAAACAATATCATACATTTCTTCTGAATTCTGACACCATACAAGGAGTCCACAAACCCTAATAATTAAATAAACAGGTGGAAATATTAGAAAGCAAAACAATACATTGGGAAATCCAGAGCCTAATAATATTCCACAAGTACACTTGCGTGTATAATAATATATATTTACATCGGATGAATGTCCCTTGGTCGCATGTAGCACCACAATATTATACAAGTTGCTTAAACCACAAGGCTTCCCGACATGACAAGCAATCTAAGTTTGATGATGCTTCTCATTGTCATTGTCATGTTTCATGGTCTATTCAGAAGGCAATGATTCTACACTGCTTTGATAAATCTCATCCACATATGATGCAGGCACATAAACTGCATGTTGTAACGAGCTGTGGGTCCGCCCGTATATCACATATACAGTTACTCCAATCAACAGCCATATTGATACTCGCATCCAAGTATCCGCCCTACAGTTTTCATACAAATTATAGTCTTTCATTAGTAATCTTAACTTGTTTTAATAGAATGGTTTAGGAGGTTTTCCAATAGTTATCTCTTTTCTGTTTACTTCTTTGACCCGTTTTTTAAAAGTATATGGGTCGAATATATCCCACCTTTAGTTATCAGATTATATTGTTCTTTTCAAATTACTTGTCAGGCGGTGCCAAGAGAACACAAATATCAGAGCCAGTTAAGTATTTCACTTCCAAAAGTCAATGTTGACTTTGGTAAAAAGACACAGTCATACAAAATGACAATACTCACCCAAGATTTAGGAGCAAATACATATTGATAAGAATTGAAAGGATTGGCAGGAGAGGAACCCATGGGCATATGAAACCTGAACAGAGCATTTAGAATCTATTCAATGATTGATCTTTCATGGGAGTCAAATATAGAGGAAACAATGAATATATTCAGCAAGATAATGTTCAATAACGGATATATTACCGCCTGTGTGCCCAAAGTTGTGTCGGGCATCATCCTGTTCTATATAAGTGAGCACACCTAGACCGAATAATAACAGAAGTCCACCAATTCCACATACTGTCGACCGAAAATAACTATTCATAGAAGCAACAACAATGGAGTCAGTAAACCTCACAAGTTTTGATCATTTATTTGAACTATATTAGATAAAACACAACTAAATCATCCCATTCATAAGTAAGATTTCTGAATCGCGACTTCTACTTGATCATTGTAAATCCTACGGGGTTTATGCAGAATTTTTGTACTTGAGTTAAAAGCAGTCCAAATTTTAGGATTTTTGGACCGGATCCCAAATCTTAAGAAGTGAAGTTCCTTGTCTCAGCGTCCTTCCTATTGGAAGGGCACCATTACTTTGGCAAAGAAGTTTTTTGTTGGTCTTATCATTTTCTCGTTAAGATCATTAGAAAAGAAACAGGAAATGAACCAACCTAGGAATACCAAGATTTGAGGCTGAATATGTAAGAATCAATGCTCCAACACAAGTAAGCATTATAGTCCACCCTGCAATTTTTCTTCTCCTTTTTTCATTAAATAAGGCTGCAAAAATCAGAATATTCATTGACCCTTCAAATTTTCTAGTGGAAGATGGTGTATATGAAAGCTAAGAAATCTGGATTATAAACCTTGAGCTGCTACTTTAGCAATTAGAGGATATTCAGCTGATATCTCTCCCTTTTGAAGTAAAGGTTTATTTTTCACCCCAGAAACACCAGTTTGACCATTGCTGACCTCAACATCGTTTTCCTCACTTCCAATAATATTGCTATAACGCAAAGAAACCGAATCTATGGCTGCCTGAAGTGAAGATGGAAGTGGGACCTCATCTGGTGGGACATACCGAAGTATCAGAACTGAAATCGCCACCATTGTGAATGCAAGAAGTGTGCCTACACTAACCTGAAACACAAAGAAGCATATATTAAACATCTTATGTATTATTAAAGGTGAAAAGATGGGTGGAGCGGCTGTCGGGTGAGATGGGTAACGGGTCAAAAAGAGTTTGGGTTGAACCGGGCCACTTTATTAAGCCTTTGCATAAACAGATTTTGGAGGTTATATAGAAATTTGACTTTTAAGTGACCATCAAAACGTTTGACCCATTAGGCCCATGTGAGATGGAAAATGACCCAAATCGACCCATGGCCCATTTATAAATAGGCTGAAATTTTGTTCAAGGGAAACTATCCTGATGATGGAAATAACGGTAGAAGTACAAATAAAATGGAGTAAAAAATAAAGAAACTTACCATCCCTGCCAACTGCTCAACATCCATGGAAAATGCAAGAGTGGCAGCAATCAAACCAGTAACAATGGTGCTCTTAGCAGGAACTTGCGTGCGCGTATTTACTTCTGAGAAAAACGATGGGAGCAAACCGTCTCTAGCCATTGCCATCAGGATTCGTGGCTTCATGACAATAGAACTCTCAGTTAGTCTAAAAAACTCATTAACGTAATTGCACATATTATGAGTTGATTAACATCTAATAATATAAAAGAACTATGCCTAAACTTTGATTAACTTTTCATAATCAATAATATGTGTTCCTGTACCTGAGGCAAAAGTGAACCCATCAATGTCGAGCATAGAGCAGTTACAGCTCCTATGGTTATGATATACCTGTGAAGTAATAAAAGAACATTAATCTCTATAGGAAAAACAAAAGCTTAAATATAAATACGACACGAGAACTATCATTGGATGAAATAGAATTATATACTTACGCGGCCCATTGAATACCATGACTTGCAAATGCTGAAGAGATGGGGGTGTCAGGATCCATCGCATAATAAGGTACTAAACCAACAATAACTGCAGAGACCAACATATATAACATGCAGCAAATGGATAATGCAGCCCCAATTCCTAAAGGTAAATCCCTTTGAGGATTTTTCACCTGTAAAATTTATGAATTTCTTGAATATTTAATAGTATTTTAAATATTTGAAAAACAGCCAAACATTTAATTAAACTATATACCTCTTCTGCTGTGCTGGCAACTGAATCAAACCCTATGTATGAAAAGAAGACTGTAGAAGCACCTGCAAGCATCCCATCTACTCCATATGGAAAGTATCTATCACACAGAAAATAAACTTATTAAAAACAACTGATTTTATTAATGAACATTTAAGTGTAAATAGGCAATGTCAATTACCCATTAGAAAGTTTATAGCCAGTCCATCCACTCTTAAATCCTAGATATCCACCGGCTATAATCACAAAAATCATGGCACATATGTTTGCAGTCGTGACAATCGATTGCACAAAAGTGCTCTGCCACACAAAACAAACAATTTTAAGAACTTTTTGAAAGGAATAAAAGATTTAATATATACAACACTATAATGACTACCTCCTTGATTCCCACACATAATAGCCCTGTAACAACAAACACCAAAATGGCTGCACATGGGTCAACCACAATACCAAGCCCAGGGACAGAATGTCGAGCCAAAAAAGCTGGAAGACTATCTGGGCCTCCAAATAGCAACGCCTGAAGGAAGACACACAGTATTTAGTATCAGAATAGCATATAGTAGAGAAATTAGCATCCTTTCATATAATTCTTTTTAAAACAATGAGCTTTGTATAATGTCAAATGCATGCACCAGATTAGGAGAAATGCCACGAGCAACTGCAGATCCACCAATTGTATATTCCAAAATCAAAGCCCACCCGATTATCCAAGCAAGACTGAAAGATTACAAAATAATAATATCAGCATGCAAAAGTTCACAATATGAATAAGTATTGGAACTAATAAGCTCCTGATTACTACTCATAAGTGATACCATTACAGTATAGCATGTTTAGAACTATTACAATAGAGAGCATACCCTTCCCCAACGCAGATGTAAGAATAATGATACGCGCTTCCAGCTGAAGGGCAACGACTTGCCAGCTCAGCATAACAAAAGGCAGAGAGAACAGCTGCTATTCCAGCTATTAGGAAAGAAAAGGCTAGTGCAGGACCAGAATGTTCTCGAGCGACAGTGCCCACAAGAATGTAAACCCCAGCTCCAATTGTTGAACCAACACCTAATTCATTTCATTTTCCCAAAACTACTCAGCATTCAACATTAAATCCCTACATCAGTAGTTTCAAAATAGGTGCTTCTTCTCAACCATACATTCTCTCTCAAGTGTTCGTATGTTAGCATTTGCGGTTTTAACTTAGATCCATAACACTTAACAACACGAAAATTAGTTCTTTGTGTTGCTGTATAGAATCTTCTTACAAGTGCAAATTAAAAAAAACATGTAATCTAGCTTCTTTTGATCACAGTGCTACCATGCTGTAATCATATACAATCAGAATTAAACAACCAAGAAATCGAACCAATTACCTTGTGCAAAACCCTTCTAAACAACAAAACAACAACAATCCAAATTTAGAACCATAACAAAACAGCAAAATCCTCTGTTTTGTTTCAGCTTACCTATGGCAATAAGATGAAGAATCGATAACTCCTTAGCCAACTGATGATGCCCAGTGTCAGAAGACTTCGAGTGAATCGAATCAACCCGTTTCCTCCTCACCAAACTCCTAAACCCTGACTTTGCTCCACCACCACCATTAACCCCCTGATTCGACTCCACAACAAAACCCATCAAATAAACCACAAAATCCAAACAGCTAACAAGTGGGTATCCAAATCAAACCCCAATAATCAACAAAATCTTGTTTTTTTAACAAAATCTTGGTTTGATCTATGATATCAGTGGATTTTGGTGAGAGAATCTTGAAAAGCTGCCAGCTTAGAAATGAGTATGGATAACTGACTGTAATCTTTAGATTCAAGATAGATTCTTTTGGATTCGACCCTTCCCCCGATGAGGGACAGATTTGCTTGCAGATTGGAGGAATTGTGAGATGAAATTTAAACCGAATCTTGCGTTTGTGTATCGAGGGATGGGGTGTTGGGATGGGATTGTCAGGTTTAATGCTCGAAGTTCGATGCACTGTTTTTATTGGGTAAATGGGCCCATTGTGGGCGGTCCGGAATTTTCTATTTGCTTTAATCCCATCATATTCAATTAATAAATTAGGGATACACAAAATAGAAAAATAATTATTAGCGTAGGCGGTTAAGACGAGGTTTTCAAGACGTTTAGAAATGAAAGGTTTTGATTTTAGTTACTTAGTAAAAATGATTAGAATTGAGTCAATTGGTTTTTCTAATTGTAAGTTTACTTCAAAGGACTTGGCGGTGCGATTCAGGTTGAGAAACGGATAGATGTTTCTAATTAAGATAACATGTATTATTCAAACCATGATCGTACATCTAATGTTAAATGATGTAAGTTCAAGTAGCATAAACTCATAAAGTATGCCATAGGTTGATTTAGGAGTCTCTAAGGTGATTTGAGTGTGCTTCATAATTAAAAAGTTAAAGGTTTAATCTAGCAAGGTACATGTTATGATGTCAAGTAATGGCTCTAGCTTCATTCTCGCTTTGGGATCATCTCGCCTTCGTGGGTCTCCGCTTTCCATCCTCGCTTGCTCCAATGCTTGGTGAATCAGTCAATGGAAAATTGCTAGCGTTCTCAGAAGCACAAGGACTTGAGGTCACTCCCCTATTTCCAAAGGAAGAAAGAAAAGAGGAAAGCTCCCTACGCCGTGTGAAACATAGGTCATCGCCGTTCTTAATCGAGACTCAGGTTAACCATGCTAGAGGGAATTTAGGACTTATTTTAGATTGGGTGTGGCACGTCGGAAAAAATCCGGTACATTCCGTTCTTTAGGAGGCATCCGCCCCAGTTAAACTACCACTATCTAGGAATTGTTGTTTAAAAATTTAAGGGTAGATTATACGTTTTAGAGGGTATGTCTATTCCTCGTTAGTTGTTAGTCTTATTCGGTGAAAACAAAAATAAGTGAAATACTTGTGTCTTGTTCATCTCACTAAAGAATGTAGAAGTAGCTTAGGGTGTGTCAGTAATGGATGATTAGAAAATGATTTTTGTTAACCCTAGTTCTATATATGTCTATGAAGTCGCAAATGATATTTTGGTCTAATGGTCCAAGGAGGAGATTTAAGACTTTGTTTATCTTGAAAACCTTAGGTTCTAGCCCAGATATTCATGAATAATTACTAGCTTGATGTTAATAACTGTTAGCCCTAACCCTTTCGTTAAAAAGTTGTCTCTAGAACTCATTTATGATATTTCATCTTATACTTGTAAGGAAATTATTAATGAAGTTAGTGGTATTGAACTCCTAATGGAGTGCTTTAAAGTCAAACCAATGAACAGCTCCATCCACAATTTATCAATCTTAGATACAACAGCCAACGGGTTCCTTGTCCGGGTAAGCAATCAGCCAATCATGAATCAACTAATAAAAAAGCTGGGTTTGAAAAAGTCAAGTTTGACTTTCTGGAGTCTAACAATATTTTGTATAATAACTTTAGTAATAATAATGAGGCAAATTGAATTGTAATATGCAGACTATTATCCATTGGTCGATAATAATCCACAATATTAATTTGACTGACAACATTTCCAACTTTCATTTTTGTTACCAACAACAGTCCCAATGATATAATTTTCAATTTTTACGTTCGATTTGTATTTATTTTATGCTCAATTTAACTTGTATGTTTTTTTATTTTGTTCATAATCATTGTTGCAACTGGAATTGAGTCCAAATCAAATGTAAAAAGTTGAAATATATCATTGGGACTGTTGTTGGTAATAAAAGTGAAAGTTAGAATTATTACCGGCCAAATTAATTGTATGGATTATTATCGGCCAATAGGTAATAATTTGGATTATTAAAATCCAATTTGCCTAATAATAAAAACATAGAAATTCATGTAACACAATGTCATTGTCAAAAGAATATTCTTTTGTTTTAAAAAGTAGAAATAGATAGTAAACATGTAACTAAAAGAAAATATGTTGTTATTGTAGGTAGTTTTATTCTTTTATAAAAGACTCTTGGTGCTTAGTTCTATAGGTGCACCTAATATGTTGTAAAACTCACTTTGAGTTCATGTCAAGCTCTAATCGAACAACCTGTTTGTAGATTGGTTATGGAAGAGACGAGACTTGAGAGCTCCCAGTACCCCCGCAATGGAAAACATTATGAATTTGATAAAACATCCCGCCACTAGCTGTAAGTAACATTATGAATTGATGACAGCATTTGGTCTCTGAAAGACTAACAATAAAATATCTAAAAGGTAGGTGCTGTCTTGGTGAGAAATAATAATCTCTCTTTTTGATTAAAAAAGATGCATTTGAATGCATTCATCCAATGAGATATACTCAAAGATCTACAAACATTTCCACTGGGTGTTCTTGAAGACAAGCTTAATATCAACAAACCCAAACATGTAAATCAAATATCCCAAACACACACATTCCTAATGGTATTAAAACACTGAGCCAAAAATTTTCAAATTTACAAGAAAGGGGAGATAAGGGCAAGAGCGTTTCTCTATCTTTTTTTTTTAATTTTCAAATTAAATTAGGTAAATAGTTGTTTCACGTAAACTTAACACCCATTTTTAACACATGTTAGTGCTAGACAACAAACGCGTTACAATATGGCAAACAGTCGTGCCAAATCCTTCAGTTTGATTTAGTCAAGTTTCTATCTGTACATAAATAGAGACCTTTTACCTCAATCAAATAAAGAAGCATTCAAATTTTTTGAGACTAGAGAGTAAAAGCATACACTAATTAAACTTTCTTTAAAAAGGATAAAGCTAGTCCAGATCTTACAAAATATTGCTCTCAACACCGGAAAATCCTTCTCAGTGTATAACAAAAGCAAATCTAAGGGGGAAATTACAACAAAAGACTATTTATACTAAAAAAGATATCACCGAGCCCACCTCAAGAAAGCAATTACTATGATTAATGTAAGAATCATGCCTGCGTATTTAATCCATCGATCAACTCGATTTCGCTTCTCAATTATCCTCAATAAAGAATTTGATAGTCCTAGTGTGTTGAGTACATCCAGTGCCTTCCGTTGAGCTCCCTGCAGAAACGTTCAATTCCAGATCCACATTTTACAATTATTCAAATATAGATGGTGTTTAATTTCTTATCTGCTATGTTTTCATAACCAAAAATAGAAGGTATAAAATGATGAAAGACATTCTATAATAAAGGCTCAAAGTATTTACAAAGTAAAAACTTGGTTAGGAATAAAAGTTTGTTGTTTGATTTGTCAATTATGCAACATTCAACCTCCCAAACGTTAGCCAGGTGGAGACTTCTGAGGAGGTCATCCATCACAGAATTATCCCCACCCAAGCACACTTAATTATGAAAACCAGTGCACCGTACCCAAATGGTGTTAATAGTATTTGAGCGTGGGCTTTCCTTATGACCTAGTACCTCTTCTATGACAGGAGAATGTGGGATTTGCCTAAGGTGTCATGCATTATGTAAAGCAATATCCACTCGTTCCTTTTACATGACTAGGATATTATAATGCATGCAGCTGACCTTTGTTTCAGGAAGAATATATGTGCCGCTACAGTTGCATTTACACAAAACTAGAGGAAGAAAAAGTATATGTATGTGCATCTAAATGTAAATACAGAATATATTAAACTACATAAACCTTTAAGCGCTCCCTTTGTTCAGAGTATTTAGCAAGAATGGCTACTCCAGTCGCAGTTGCCTCTTCCAACATTCTAGAAGAATTACGAGCAGACTGCATTGCTTGTGCTTCCTCATCAAAAATCCGCAAAATATGAGATGACTCACCATTCTGAACCAAAGTTCAAACAAAGGCATCATTGCAATTAGAAAAGCTGAATGATGTATGAAATCAATACTTGATCTAAACCTTAAGAGTGTAGCACATTAAGGTGAATCATGAATGAAAGAATTTACATACAGATCTACCAAGCAATTCTGCCCTCTCTTGTGCTTCTTGCATCCGTCTCTGCTGCCGCTGCACATACCTATCCAAACTTTCTCTCAACGAGTCAGCCTCTTCCGCTACTTGCTCCACTTTTCTGCAGATTTCACCATCTTATCAATGTTTAGTCAGATCTCAAATCAACATCCAATCTCACAAACCTGCTACTTCAGTTTCTTACTTTTAACAGTTATCATCAATCTGTGTTTCAAATCTCTTCTCTAATCTCTATTACACTGCAAGTTGTCAATCCAGAACTATTAACCTAACACTTCCTCTAAATTTTGAATACGAACTTCCACCCCTAGCATCACCAACCTCAAGCAACGAAGTTGAATTTCACCGCAACTACACTTACTTAGAACGAATCATGATCATCTCTACAATTAGTTTACAGTGATGTCCGCTAATTTGACATGAGATTCAACTCGATCGAACACAACAAAACCGTAACAAAATCTCAGATCGCGAACCATACTATACGATCAAAAAGCGTGAAAAACGAGAAAACGAACCTCTTCCACAGATCTCTCTGTGGCTTTGATGCAACGGATCGCCAGAGACCGTCCATCTCGGAGCAAAGGGTTTGGATTTGCGAGATGTCTCTCCGGACGGAAACTGATAGTTCCGGCGAGTCGACGGCGGCCGCCAGCCGCTCGAGTTTCTCCAAATCATCTCTGGTTTTCAACAGCAAACGCCTCGATCGCTGATATAGCTCCGATAGAGTACCTCCTCCGTCTACAGCCATAGTGAAAGACCAGAGGCAAAATGGTTTATTGGGGAAGAAGGCAGGTGAGAATATTACACTTTGAGCCCTTTTTTTTTAGATAATAACATTTCACGTTCAAATGTGCGACCTTGTTTCAAATGTTATATTAATCGGGAATTCGGGCTCATCTGTTTGTTTCTCAGTCGTGATCGCGCCCCTAACGCCCTTATAAGAAAACACAAAACTAGAAAAACTTCTAACTTAACATTAAGTATTTTTATTTAAAGTAAGACTCAAGCTCAAAACTCTTTTATTTTAATCATATTATACGATCACGTTCTCCTGATTTGTGTATTGAATTAGAAGGAATCATTATGATTGGTGGAATGATTGAATCCATCTAAAAACCAACTCTTTTGGGTGGCGGCTTTTTTCTGGAAGACTTCCTTTCAATGAAGAACTCCATAAAATAAATATTTTAATCAACTCAACCTGTGACTAAAACGAATCCATTGACCATATATTTGTGGGTTGCAATTATGCTAAAGATGTGTGGCATTTGATTATTGGATGGACAAATATGCTTTCTCAATCGGCCCTTCTGTAAAAAAAACAATCCCCTTGATCATCTTAAGTACATTATGTAGTATATGGAAAGTTATGAATGAAAGAGTATTTGAAATGACCTTCTTGGGTAAGGATAGGGTTTTTGAAAAACGATTGTCGTTATGGGTAAAACATAAAGCGAAACTACAAGAATTAGATTGAAAAAAATGATTTATGTGTAGTATGTTTGTGTAGTTATACTCTTTCGGTTCTACCATCTTCGTCGTTCTCATCCTTTATTATAAAATTTATTGTCGCTCAAAAACTGTACATATATAATATATTAGGTTATAGACTCGTATATTACATGGATTTTAATAATAAAAATAAAATAAATATTAATATTAATATTATTGATATCATCATTATTATTATTATTATTACTATTACTACTATTATTATTATTACCATATTAACACCATATTGGTGGACAATTCTAAATGTCTAATATACACATTCTAATGAACATTGAGTTTCTATACATTTTCTATAATACTATAGCCCATGGTAAATTAAGGTCTTTGTTTCAAATTGGTTTACATCAAATCACTAAACTCCAACAGAAAAAAAAATGCAACCTTACATCAGAAAAGCAAGTAGCAAGTCACATTGGTTAAGCAAATAAGCTTGTTAAAACTTTCAAAATGAGTGGATACCTTATAGTACTTGCATTTTTTATTTTTTAAACCCTGTTACATGCTCTTTCCATAAATGTTTAATTCTGGTCATGGTAAAATGGAAAATGAAAAAATAGCTAAAAGAGAGTTAATGAGGTTGAATAAATAAAAATTGTTTGAGAAAGTAAAACTTCTAGTAACAATGATCCTCTTTTCAATTGTAGGTCTATACAAATCATTATTACAAATGTCATGTAAATATATATCCCTTCTCTCTTTATATGAAGGTAGCAGGGATCACATGGTCGCAAATAAAGTTAATGTGCCAACTGGACCAAATGCACATCAGCACAATTCCAATATGTTCAAAATCATCTGACCGAAAAGGCGAATTAATTCATGAAACTGGTATGCAAAGCAAGATACAATTAGTATGCTTCATCTTATCTTTTCTGTTAATCGGTTACCTATAACAAACATGAACATAAGTGGATGTCAAAAGTTCAACTTCACACACCAATGACATAAATACATATCTTAGTGTAGTTTTGTATTAAAATTTAATATGCTAAATAATTAAAACCAACATTTTTTTAATAAATATTTGCAAGTAAATCTGATCCGACCCCGTTCAAATCAAGTGCATGTTAAGGATTTTATGTAAATCCCACAACAGTATCTAGTACTATTAAGAACCTTGTTGTAATGATAACATACACAACTTTTATTTAATAACTGTAATGATCGATGAAAGGAGTCAACAAATGCATATTAGATTCGTTTGAAAGTATTTTAATTTTAAAAAAAGTGTTTAACGTAAATATATTTTGTGGTCATAGAAGTTAAGGTTTATAAACACCTGGAAATAAAGAGGCAAATAGCTTGCAACCTTACATCTAGTAATGTTTCCTTTCTTCTTTCTGTTGCAAATTATAAGTAGAAACATCAACATAGGGACAAGTTATTGAAGATATAAGTTTACTTTTTAATTGTAAGTCTGCACAAATCACTACCAGATTCTCTATTGAACTTATGAATTTTTTTTTTGAATGACAACTTATGAAATTAATATAAGTTTACTTTAAGAAGTTCGCATACAGTTAACAAATGTTTCTAAAGATACATGCGTATATAAAATATATTAAAGCAATAACCACACCCAACAATGAAGAAACAAAACAAGTCATCACCAATATGACCACTTACCCGGTAATCATAATAATCAGTGTCTAAGAAAATGATATTTAGCATCAGGATCGAGCTTAATTGGTGATACATTGCAGGAACTTTATTACATCGAGACTTTGGTCAAAGAAGTCTTTATTATTTTTAATAAATTTCACACACACACATCCATGATACTATGAAGATCATGTACTTGAATAGATTTACATATTACCTATAAAAATTGGATTTATCAGTAAACTTTGTTGGCCTAAAGCAAATTTAAAATTGAGGCCCTTTAAAATAAATATTTTGCTGGCGATGGTAATAATAACTTACCACTACTACAACAATCATCAGTTCTCCTTAACGATATATATTTGATAACCATAAACAACTCTAGCCATGTTGCTTCATATGTTGGATAAATATATCAGTTTGACATTAGGTTCCACTTCCAAAATGTTTTGTTAGTTGCAGAAATTCGTTAGGCGAAAACTGCAGTTTGCTCACACAATTAAACCACATCTTTATGCTTGCCAAAGTGTTATGTGCAAGAAAAAATCATCACAAAGCAATAAATTTCAATAACAAATTAAGTATAAGCAAGAAATATCATTAACCATGAAGAATATTACAGAAGCAATGAAAGCCTTTCCTTTCATATCTATACTATATAATAATGCACGAAAGAAGGATTCCGACCAAAGTTAAGAGATTTGTAAATTTTAAGCATAAGGTACAACTTAAAAAATCAATTTAACAAGGGTAATTATATCTTTCTAACACTACTAAAAAAGTGAAACTTTAAACTTATTTACACTTAGACCCTCGTATCTTTAATTATATACAATTTTTTTCATGTTTGTTACAATATGCTTAAAAGAAGGAATTTAGTTTTTTAAATATAAAACTAACCAGAGACAAATACCATAATAAAAAGTGTCGCACGCGCCGCATCGCGCGGGCACGTTACTAGTGAACTAAAATGTCTAAATGACAAAAGTGTTCCAATATCCAGTCTAAAGAAACAATTCGATTTGAAGTCCATAATGACCTTACTACATGTTTTATTAGAATAACAACGAGAATGTTTAGTTATGTTTTATAAATCAACATATCTCTTGATATAGAGCAGCTAAAAACAAACTTTTTTAAACAAATCACTCCAATAAAATATCATCTCAATCAACATGAATAAATACATATATGATAAGCTACCATTATATCAGTAAATAAGGTAGTGCATTTCAAAACAAAATGATCTTTTAAAGAGAGATGGCAGAATTTCACTTATATCATGAACCACCATCTACTGATTCATCTTACCAATAAACTAAACTAACTACAAGTCTTATTCATTAAGCCAAAGATGTAGGTCAAAGTCTAATAAGACGAATGATATTGCAGTGCGATTATTAATGATTTGATGGTTAGACGCTACATTTGTCATCGAGAGATACCGCATTAGGAACCACAAGAACTGAAACTTCCATAAACCATAAAACACAGGCTCCTTGTTACCAATACATGGTGCGATCTTCTCATTGTTAATCGAATACAGGGTTAGAATGATTGGAATGAAGAGAGGCGCATATCTAAAACCCTCTTCTAACTCAATAGGAATCAAAACATATATTTAAACGTGTGTTTAAGTTTAAGCCGTTTAAGTGGACCATTTAACTCTTGGGTTTTTCGTTTAAACGGGCAATAGTCATGTTAAACAAGGTTTTAGCTCTTTGCTTTCTTTTCTAGATACTCGTTTAACATTCAACTTTAAGTGATTTTTGTATAACATGTTAGTGGTGTTTGTACTGAGTTAAAGTCTAGTTTAATAGATCCATAACAATCCTATTTAGGTTCAGGTATAAGTTTTAACCAAGGTGTTGTAAGAGAGGGGTTTAAGGAGGAAACGTCAAATAGTTGATGTTTAGGGATTCTTTTTGGTAAGTTTAGGGGTAGTGTTAAATAGCTAGTGTTTAGGGGTTCTTTGTGGTACGGTAGCTTGATTTAGTTTTTTTTATTTTATTTTATCAATAAATCATGGCACTAATATCATTTATCTTTCTACTCTAATAAAATGGTAAATGCGGGTGGCACGCACCATATTCGTTCTCATCAAACTTTTTCCTCTTCTCTCTCATATTAAATAACTACATTAATTACTAATAATATTATTTATTCATTTTATATTATAATTAGTTTTTTAATAAATTAAGAAATGTATTTTTTTATTAATGTTATTTCTATAGAAACAGTTTTTTATAAAAAGAATTTTTTCTAAAAAATTCAAACTAATTTTACGTAATGTTATGAAATTGGTTTTTTCAAAGTAAACTTTCTATAAAAAATAATTAAAAATAAAAATTTTTTAATACATTATTTTGAAACAAAATGTTTACTTTATCTTTGAAAAAAATGTTTAATCCTTCATATTATTGTTTTATTATTTATAATTATTACTCATACGTAATTTCAATCATATCATGTCTTGGTATATTGATTTATATTTAATAATATTTATTCTATTTTATATTTTATTATTCAATCTGTATAATACACGGGTTTACTAAAACTAGTTAAATAATATATATTGAGTAGGAACGTTTCAATTCAAACTTGAACAAACGGAATGTATATCATTTCATAATTGTCTATATTACATGTTCAAAATTTTGAACGGTAAATGTGTGACTCTGTTTTTTAGTATAAGTGTTATCTTAATCGAACTCACCTATTTGTCTATATTACATGTATCATTTTCTTCTTTGTATCAAAACATCACATAGCATGTTTCTAAAAGCAAAATTGAAATCATCAACCATTTCAATTGCGAGCTCATCTTGCAAGTTCAAATTAATAATTTATGCAACACATCGATTATGAAAAAAATCACTATTGTAAATTGTTTTGTGTTTTTAATGGTCAGTGTACAAGAAAGCTATGAAGGTTTCTAGAGGAAGATTTTAGCAGTCAGATGGTTAATGATTAGTTTCACCTGAAATGAGATCTGGTGCTAAACTGGTACCTCGCCAAAAAAAATACCCATGCTGTAATCAGTTTCAATTTTTGGTTAGATACATTGTATTGTTAACATTGAAAATGCTAAAATCAATAACATGATGAACATATACCAGTTTCGGTAACGATGGTGTTAGAAATGTATCACTTTTGTACCGGGGTCGTCAAGATACCGGCACTCTGGCAAAAAATGCTCACCCTCAAAAAATTCTCACCCTCACGACAAGGTTTACTTTTGTTTTCCTATAAGAATTAGATATGAATTTGGTTATCAATCATAATAAACCTGAAAGTGTTGCATAAATTTTTTTGAGCAATGAACTCAAACATTCACTGGACTTATTTTCAAGTCTAAATTATTTTGTTTATAATTAGGACTTGAATCTTCACCATTTAAGAGAACACAACTTTAACACCTTGGTATCATTAATCAATATGTCCTTTAGTTGAAAGTGTTAGAATATTCACAATATCTTCATCATCTCTATAATTTAATTAAAAGTTATTTTTTCTTAAATTTATCCTCTATTTTTAAAAACTTTCACATCTTATGTTTTATGTATTCATTATTTTAGTTAAATAGTATTTTTCCTTATTTTAAAATTTTTATTTTTATTTATACTTACAACCACTCATCGTCCTACTATAATAAAATAGTAACTATGATTGACACATGTAAGCACTATATTCGTTTCTATCAAAAAAAAAAAATTTCTTCTCTCTTTTATTAAATAACTACATTAATTAATAATTATATTATTTAATTTCTTTCTAGATTAAAAGTAGTTTTTTAATAAATTGAGAAATAGATCATTTTATTAATATTATTTCTAAAGAAAAAATATTTTTAAAACTATTTTTTTCTAAAACATTAAATATGTTTTAAAAATAAGAAATATTTTAAAATTCGTTTTCATAAAAAGAAAAATTTGTATAAACCAAAAATAATTAAAATTGAGAGTTATAGTAAGAAAATTTTAAAAATGATATATTTTTAAAATGATTAATTTTAAAACAAAAGGTTTAATTTATTTTTATCGAAAAAACAAAAAAAAAAGTTTAAAAAGTTGATATTATTGTTTTATTACTTATAATCCTTAGTTATACGTAATTTCAATCATATATATTTTAAAATACTATTTTATAATTAATAAATTTTATTGTATTTAGTATTTTATTTACTCAATCTGTGTAATACACGAGTTTACTAAATCTAGTAAATATATATAAGGTTGGAACAAAACATCTGGACAAAATTTGTGATTATCCTTATATTATAAAACGAGAAAAAGGAATGGATCTTGTTCTGAATACTCTTAGATGCTGTGCATAAGCCAATGTTTGGAAAATCAATCGGAGTTAGATACATGTTATAATAACGTAAGGCCAGCATGTATACTCGTATGTTTAGGATGTGAGTGTTGATGTGCATGTTAAAGTCGTTAAACACCATCCCCTCCCTTGGTGTTAACGGGCATTAAATAGGGAGTTCCGTGAAGTTTTTAAAAGGGCTTTAAAAGTAGATGGTAGCTCCCTCCACACACAACCATCTAGACCTATGTAGTAGCTCGTAACCAGTGGCGTGAGGGCTGAGGTGGCACCTCATCACCCGGAACACCACGCCCCTTAGTGACAATGGGTTTGATGGTGCTTGGCGTTTTTTTTTTGTTTTAAATTTATTACCCAATTGTATTATACCACATTACCCCTCTTATTTTTTGCTCGATCTTACTAACCATTACATCCGTTTTTTCTTTAATTTTACTAACCTACGTGACATTTACATGACAATACTTTTTGGTAAGCATCATTTGGTATCACACACAACCTTAATTTATATTTATTTCCGTATTAAATTGAGGGAAGTAAAACGGAGTGAGACAATTTCTTCAATTTAGCGAGTTCGAGCTAGAAAAATAAGTGTGTAATTTAACGTCTACCCTGTGGAATGAAGAAGCACGAGAGTATATATCGAACACATGTGAGTAGGGTGTAGTGATGTGAGTCACGTGACCCACGTCCTGCGCTCGTGCGTTGTCGGCTGCACCGACATATTTGTACTCTACCGACTCACATAAATACATCAATTTTAGTTAGATACTGTTTTCGGAAAGAATTATCTTATTCATTTTTAAATTGACAAAATTTTATGAGATATTTTTAGAAATAACTGCTTTGATATTAAATATAGAATTACAGTGATCTTAGATTTAAAAATATATATTACTCTATAAACAATGATCTACCATACATCATCTCTGTATTCTAATGTCACGAATGTCATTTTTAAACCTCTTTTTTATTTTTAAGATTAATGTAATTAAAAGATCCCGTTAAAATACATTAGAATTTATCAACTGAACAAACTATATTTCATAAGATTAAATTTCATTTAGATCTGGATCATTCAAGCCTATAAGGGTCCAACCCTTTTTAAATAATTTTGGAACGACATTGTGCATCTCAAAACATAAAGGTAAGAGAGCGCAGGGAGTGTTTTTGGATGTAAGAGTAGCAATCGAAGAGGTATACATGTGGACTTATTTTGAGATGCTCTAACGCATTTAATTGCTTAGAGAGTTTAACTATTATAATAAGTTCTTATGATGATGATGAGTTGGTGATGAATGGTGTGTTCTCCGGTTATAAAAATTTACACTACCGGACTAAAAGTTAACACTAACGACGAAAAAAAGAGCGGCCCCCCCCCCCGGTCCCCAACTATCCTTCGCCCCTAATGTAGACTTGAAGATTATTTTTCTACCAGTAGAAATTGTTGTTTAAAAATAATAATAAATCATGATCTTATACCCTAATGACATTGATGATTGTATAAAAATTGTTTGAGTTTAAATGCTTACAAACATAAATTTATGTGGTATTTAGAAATAAAAGAAGTTGTTTAAAAAAAGGTTACTAAAATATTAGAGGTTTAAGCCATATACATTTTATGGTAATTCGAGGTAAGGGTGTGCATGGTCAGTTTTGTTTGGTTTTAGCCTAAAACCGAAACAAAAAACCGATGTGTTGGGTTTCTTGCTTTTTAAAACTGTTCGGTTTCGGTTTTTTTGGTTTTTGGTTTTCACTTCGGTTTGGTTTTTGAGCTTCAAGTTTTTTTTTAAAAAATTGGTTCAAAATAATGAATTTAAGCTAAAACCTTTAAACTTACATCATATTGTTGATCTTTGAACATAATCTATAGATTCTTATAATTACTTAACATTACAATTAATTACAATTTATAAAATACAATAACAAAAAGTTCAATAAAATAATTTAATCTATCAAGCAAAAAAGTTTAAAGATTATTCTCGAATCCTAAATATTTATCTATTTTAGATAGTATAAGTTAAATAAGTAATTTATAGGCTAGTCATGTTTATAAGTGTATGAATACACCTCTAAATTTACAAGTTTGATTTTATGATTTCGGTTCGGTTTTTTCGGTCTGTTACAAGCAAAACTGAAACCGAACCGAAAAAACGGTTTTTAAAAAGTCATCAAACCAAACTGTTGGTTTCTTATTGGTTCAGTTTTTTCGGTTTGGTTGCGTCGGTTATTTCGGTTACGGTTTGGTTATTTCGGTTTCTTGCGCACCCCTAATTCGAATATCTGAACTTGTTTATTTGTATACGTTCCAAAACAATATTAATTTATGATAACATGAAAAAAATGCAATAAAAAACACAAAAGGGCTTAATTTTGACAAAATATAGTGAACTGTGGTTAAGTAGGGTAACCAGGCCATTCAAGCTAAACTTTTGTCTTAGTAGCATTCAAGCCAACTAATCTTGAATTTTATTTACTATTCAGTAATATAGTTAGAAGAAAATAGTTAAACACATCGATTTATAATTGACCACTTTTAGGTTTTTTACATAAAAACTTAACTTTTTTACATGTCAATGTGTCATCATAAAACATAAAAAATACGTAAACATAAAAAGCCTTCTTGCACCATGATATTGAAGCGTTTAGCCACACTTTTGACAAATTGCTCGAATCCAAGTAATTTATCAAAAGTGGTGGTGTATTTTCTATCAATGTTTTTATTTTAATTCTGTTAAAAATTGTTAAGTCTCCTGTCGCGATGAGCGGGTTTTTCAGCTAACAGACTATAATACACGTAGTAAAATAATGAATAGTGAAGATATTATTAATCAAGTAGCAAAGCGTTATTAAAACAACTTTAAATCAGCAATATGATTTATGAATATAATAAACTTATATATTCACTTGTTTCAACATATTTAAAAATAAGTAAAAAAGACCAAACGACCATGATTTACACAACCATATATGAATTACAAAGTGTTAGTCAAACCATTAAATCTTATAAGCTAAATCGTAAATCAAATCATATAAATCTTAAACAAACCGAACAACTTCTATTTAAAAAGGTCTATCAATTTTAGCATTAGCTCATGCAAGTGCATACACACACTCTAAAAATAATCATACAAATTGAGAGGGGGTTTCCATCATGCGAACAAGTGGTATCATCAAGGAACCTCACTCCTAACTAACACTCACCAACTCCTTCGCCACTAACAATCCTTAATACTCATATAATATTATTAAGAAAATGCATGCCCAAAAAATAATTATTATATTTTATATTACAAGGTTGAATAAGAAATTTTAATTTTATTCATTCTATTGTCTAACCCTTGAGTAAGAAATTTACCATAAACTGTTGAATGTCAACCACACGTATCCACAGGCGCGTCTCAACCACGTCTTTTAATTATTTGTGTTTTTTTTTTTCACCTTTTCGACTACGCAACGAATTCGAACAGATGCACAATGACCATACGATCGGATATAAGTGATTAAGAATACGACATGCCGGCTAATAATGATCATACTTTATAACTTTATAACATATGAATTATTCACTTTAAATTATTTTAAGAAGTGCAACATTACAAGATGGTTTAGGCTTTTATGCAATTTTTTAAAATGTAGTACCTCAAACATATAAATTATATTTTTAATTTTAATTAATTTGATACTACGATTAAAGCAATTTCACCCTTTTAATTAAAGCGACAGCTTCTTTCGAATATATTGTTTGACCTGGATCGCACGATATTACATCACAAAACTATATTTATATATCTAGATGGACTTAATGTTGATGTTCTGATAGAACTAGGCCCCAATGCCGTCCCCAAGAATCCCAAAAAAATTTAGGCCATGAACAAGTAGAGAAAAATAGGCTCCTATAATATAAAATTAATAACGCTGAGGACATGAAACTACTCCATAAAATTAATGCGACCACAAAATATTAAAATAAAATCACCATCTAAACCCGCGCTAACTTTTTTTTCTTTCTTTACCACCAGGGTTACGGGACATGCTTCAAGAATTCATTTTTTTACAATCTTTTTTCCTATGGCACTTTTTATCAACTTTTCAACGTGGATCTTTTTGATGTGTTTAATACTAACGTACAGATAGTCGGAACCGAGTCTTTGGAAATTTATCGTCTCACCGCATGGGGCAATTAGGCCCACTAGTTAAGTATTAAAAATAGTAAATTACTATTTTTCATCCATGTGATTTGTTAAAAGTAACCATAATCATCTAAAAGATTTAAGAATAATAATTTTAATCACATAGTTTTCACTAAGTATTCTCATCCGCTCCGTTAAACTTATCTATGGATTTTGTTAAAGGCCCCATGTGCCCTCCATGTGCCCTCCATGTGAGATGTTTGTTGTTTTAATTTTAACCCACAACATCAAATGCACACAGAAAAAATGTAACAAACAAATGCACTTTTTTTTACCAATGCAATCAAACATATATAGTCAAAATTAAACAAACATGCTCAAAACATCCATGGTAGCGAACAAAAAATTAAAAGAAAATTAATGCACACTTACTATAAAAACCTAACAAGGGTCAAACCAATCATCTTGTTTTAAAACGTATCAAAATGAAACAACCATGGCAACCGATGCAAGGTTGGAAGCCAATCTATCGAAGGATTCTAAGTCAATCAATTACAGATTAAAGGTTTATTAATACTGAATGATGGATTATGGGTTGGAAGCCGGTCGAATGAAGGTTAGATTATGGATTGCAAGAGTTGATCTATGCTTAGAAGTGGGAGACATATTTTTTTTATCTTCTTCAAGTTTAGTTGACTAAATTATTCCTCATGTGAGGTGCGCATGAATAACTTTTAACATAATTCACTGATGAGGTTAACAATATGAATGAAATTAATTACTTAATGAAAATTATACAACTAAAATTGATTTTTTTAATACTTTGATTAAAAGTAGTTATTTTGAACAAACTTACACAGTCAGCTAACATTTATGAAAATAGAACGTCTAATGGTATTAAGCTCAAGTGGTATAGATAAGGTACTCAAAACATATAAATTATGTGATTGTTTTGAGTTCAAGTCTTACTTCGTATAAAAATGTTCAACGCTGATTCAAAGTGTTTTTCTAGTTGTGGGCTTTTTTTACGAGGGGTTAAATGAAGTCCAATTAAAATAATACAATGAAAATAGTAAGCAAGATCTGATTTTAAAAGAAAATAAACGTAACCACGTAAGCAGTGATAGCGCGTGAGCGAGACCTGATTTTTAACCAAAGTGGTTAAAATCCGGATAGATCTGATCTACATTACACAGTACACATCTCACCCACCACCATCGCCTACCCCCAACCCTCTCTCTATAAATAACCCCATCCCCCTTTCTCTCCGATTCGCGTCAACCCATTCCTCCATCCTTTCTCACCGGAAGGACGAACCTAAGCCTCCGTTTCATTCGTTACTTCCATTTCCACCACCCTCTAACAGGTACTCCCATGTCTCCACTCACTCGTTTATTCACTTCTATTTGGACTCTTTTAGACGTGTGTCGGTGCTAAAACTTCACTGATTTGGACTAATTAGGTTGTTATATCTAAACATTGAACTGAATTGTTAAAATTTTGAAGTGGTAGAGTTAGATCTGAAATCCTGAGTGTAAGCTTCCGTGATCTGGTTCCACCGTGTCCTTATCTATGTAGATTTGGGATTGTTTATGTGTGGGGAGAGTGCATTTAGTCGTTTATATATTGTGCTATGTGAAATGTAGGTTTTTTGGATTGGTTAATGGGGGTTTAAGCAATTGGATTGATGAGGATCACAGGATCTGGTGATTTATTGTGCCTTTTGTCTGTTTGTGGGCTTGTCAGTTGTAACGGATGTTAGTGCTTGTATAGGATAAGATCTGGTGGTCCAGGGTTTTGGGGGCTTTCGATCTGCAATTGGATCTTGGATTAACATATCTTATCAAACTTGATTTGTGGGTGAAATGATTTTTGTTCGGTCACTGACGTTTTGTTTTGCTGCAAATAGAAGAAGTTGCTATCTGCTTCAGTTTTCTAAAGTACATCTATATATTAGGTGTGACATGATAACTTCATGTTTTTTTTTTAAATATATATTGGTTTATAGATTTAAGTGGATCCTCGTTTATTTTATATGAAATTGAATGAGATAGATATCAGTTAGTTAAGTGAAAACCATCCTTCATAACAATACTTATTTCCTGTTGAGTGTTGTTTTGTTTTTGGTAGTTAACATGAGCTCATAGTAAAAGAATAGCACCTGGGCTTAGTGGGTAAGTCTAGATCGTTAGTAAACTAGCCTTTTTAGAAGTTGAATGATCAAATCTGGACCATGGTATCGATATTGAAGTACAGATGTGACCGTGTGAGTCACCGTAGCTTGATTGCTCTATCTCTGGTCTAAAGGAAACAGTTTTGTTGGATCCAACTTCTATGTTCAATGATGGATGCTTTAGAGTTTTGATCAATGTATTGATGTTAACAAAAAGGTTGGATGTTTTCATGTTAAATTGTTCGACTTGTGGTGGAACAGGACAATGGCATCTCACATTGTTGGTTATCCCCGTATGGGCCCCAAGAGAGAGCTGAAATTTGCTCTTGAATCTTTCTGGGATGGCAAGAGCAGTGCTGAGGATTTGCAGAAGGTGGCTGCTGATCTCAGATCATCCATCTGGAAACAGATGTCTGATGCTGGCATCAAGTACATCCCTAGCAACACCTTCTCATACTACGATCAAGTTCTTGACACCACTGCCATGCTTGGTGCTGTTCCATCAAGATACAACTGGAACGGCGGTGAGATTGGTTTCGACACTTATTTCTCCATGGCCAGAGGAAATGCCTCTGTTCCTGCTATGGAAATGACCAAGTGGTTTGACACCAACTAGTAAGTTACATACCGAGGATTTGGATCTTGTTGATTTACATCATAATTTGATTTTAATACTGATGGAGAAATGCTATGATGTCTTTGATGAACAGCCATTTCATTGTCCCAGAGTTGGGTCCTGATGTCAAATTCTCTTATGCTTCTCACAAGGCTGTGACTGAATACAAGGAAGCCAAGGCTGTATGTGTTCTTGATATGTTCTTTTCGGTTTTATAATAACGATTTAGAAATATCACTGTTAATCTGTTAGTTGTTTCTTTATCATGCAGCTTGGAGTTGATACTGTTCCAGTCTTTGTTGGCCCTGTCAGCTACTTATTGCTATCAAAACCTGCTAAGGGTGTTGAGAAAACCTTCGATCTCCTATCCCTTCTTGACAAGATCCTTCCGATCTACAAGTACGCCTCTTTACCAGTCATTTTCGTTATTCTTTTTTTGTAATAATCTGGTATCTAGTTTGCCTTACAACAAGAACAACTTCCCTGCAGGGAAGTCATTGCTGAGTTGAAGGCAGCAGGTGCTACATGGATCCAATTTGATGAGGCTACTCTTGTGAAGGATCTCGAGGCCTACCAGTTAGAAGCTTTCACCAAGGCTTACTCTGAACTAGAATCAGCTTGCTCTGGTCTTAATGTTATTGTTGCAACCTACTTTGCTGATGTTCCAGTTGAAGCATTCAAAACCTTAACTTCATTGCCTGGAGTTACTGGTTACACTCTTGATTTGGTCCGTGGTGAAAAGACTCTTGATTTGATCAAGAGCAGCTTCCCATCAGGCAAATACCTATTTGCTGGAGTTGTTGATGGAAGGAACATCTGGGCTAATGATCTTGCTGGATCCCTTACTGTCCTCAAGTCACTTGAGGCTATTGTGGGAAAAGGTAAGTTTCTTTCTTTCAATCTTTAGCTATAATGTTTTCCTTTCAAATTCCTGAATTTTGTAGCATAATATGTGCGTACTGCATATGCAGATAAGCTTGTTGTTTCAACCTCTTGCTCACTTCTCCACACTGCTGTTGATCTTGTGAACGAAACCAAGTTGGATGATGAAATCAAATCTTGGCTTGCATTTGCTGCCCAAAAGGTTGTTGAAGTCAATGCATTGGCTAAAGCTCTTGCTGGTCAGAAAGATGAGGTATTTATCCAACTTGTAGTTGCTTAAATCTATTATTTAATAGATACACAATGGTGTGACAAGTTCTCTCTTTTTTTCAGGCATACTTCTCAGCTAATGCCGCTGCTCAAGCTTCAAGAAAATCCTCCCCAAGAGTGACAAATGAAGCTGTCCAAAAGGCTGTAAGTAATCAAGATTCTATTCCCAATTATTTGTAAAGGGGAATTCATATATTTGGTATAAAAACTAAAATGTTCATGCTCACTCCTTTTTATATCTCAGGCTGCTGCTTTGAGGGGTTCAGACCACCGCCGTGCCACTAACGTTAGTGCCAGACTTGATGCCCAACAAAAGAAACTAAACCTTCCTATTCTACCAACCACCACCATTGGTTCATTCCCTCAAACCATCGAGCTCAGGAGAGTTCGTCGTGAGTACAAGGCTAAGAAGTGAGTATCTACATGGGTTGATGATGATGCCATAATAATAATCTGTAATTAAATTTTCTCACAATACCATGTCTATATAGGATTTCTGAGGAAGAGTACATTAAAGCCATCAAAGAGGAGATCTACAAAGTCGTCCAACTCCAGGAAGAACTTGATATTGATGTGCTCGTCCACGGAGAACCAGAGGTATAATTTTTTTACTTTTAATAACTAGTTGAAAAGATTTTCTAAAATGAAAATAATATTTCAGAGAAATGACATGGTTGAGTACTTCGGAGAGCAATTGTCTGGTTTTGCCTTCACCGCTAACGGATGGGTGCAATCATATGGTTCTCGTTGTGTCAAGCCACCAATCATCTATGGTGATGTCAGCCGACCCAAGGCCATGACCGTCTTCTGGTCCACAATGGCTCAAGAAATGACCAAACGGCCCATGAAGGGTATGCTTACTGGTCCAGTCACCATTCTCAACTGGTCCTTTGTCCGTAACGACCAGCCCAGGTATATTTACATTACAAGAACCAAAACCATTAAAATCACTTCACAAAGAAATCTGCTAATTGTAAGATTCTTGTTTGTTTGTTTGTTTTCAGATTTGAAACTTGCTACCAGATCGCTTTGGCTATTAAGGATGAAGTTGAGGATCTTGAGAAAGCTGGAATCACAGTGATCCAAATTGATGAGGCTGCTTTGAGAGAAGGATTGCCCCTCAGGAAAGCTGAACATGCATTCTACTTAGACTGGGCTGTCCACTCTTTCAGAATCACCAATGTAGGTGTTGCTGACACCACCCAGATCCACACCCACATGTGCTACTCCAACTTCAATGACATCATCCACTCCATCATCAACATGGATGCTGATGTCATCACCATCGAGAACTCGCGGTCTGATGAGAAGCTACTGTCAGTGTTCCGTGAGGGTGTCAAGTACGGTGCAGGTATTGGCCCTGGTGTGTATGATATTCACTCTCCAAGAATACCATCCATGGAGGAGATCCATGACAGAATTAACAAGATGCTTGCTGTCTTGGAGACCAACATTTTGTGGGTGAACCCCGACTGCGGGCTCAAGACCCGTAAGTATGGTGAGGTCAAGCCTGCCCTGCAAAACATGGTTGCAGCCGCCAAGAAGCTTCGTGCTGAGCTTGCCAGTGCAAAGTGAGTGTGGTTCTTGAAGAAGGGTTGAGTTTTTTTACATTGATTTATCTTCAATAACTGTGGTTGATCAAATGATGATATGGTTTAGGTGTTGTGTTTTTTTGGAGTTTGTTGTTCTGCTGTTATGTCATTTATATGTTCTTTTAGAATTTTAATGGAATTTTAAAGTATAAATACAAAGGAAACGCCAACCTCTGTCCTTTGCCCTTTGTCATTTCATAGTAGGAGGGTGCAAGTGTGAAGCGTAACAAATACAAACATTTTGATATCCCCCGCACCTTCAATGTTTTTATTAAATAAATTATAAAATATAATATGTCTCTAATAATAAAGTTACCGTATTAAAAAGTATTTCTTTGATTTATTTTAAATAACTCTTAAGATTTAAATGTTAATACCTCTAAGATAGGATGGTGTTAATGTCTTTTTGTACTGAAATGTTACTATTATAAGACATATTTTATATTATCATATGGCTTCTAGTCAACTAATTATGAAAGAAAAGGATAATAATATATTTTTTCCGCTCAGTTTTAGTATCATTATATATCTTTTTCACATTCACATATATCGCTTTGATTAATATTGTACTAATAATACTTTATTCTTAATATATATTCCATTAAATTGTTGTATATTTGTTATCAATAAATATCCGTAAATTATTAGTTCATGGCTATCAAATAAGCATTGCTGTTAAAAAAATTGTCCAAAAAAATCTGAACAATATCAACTTATTAAACTTTTAGGGTATAAAGAAGAATAACACGAATCAAAGGGTGTTTTTTGAAATTTGAACAAACCACAGGGTATAGCTTGAAATAAACTGTTTTCATGGTCAAGGCATTGCCAGACGTAGGGGCTGTTTGGTTGGGTCTGACCGACCCCGGTCAGACGTGCCTTGTTTGGTTGCTTGCATCTTACCGGAGTATAGGTCTGACCGAACCTCTTATTCGGTCAGATCTAAACCCACATCTGACCCGAGTCAGACGTGGAGTAGGGGTTCACAGTGGTGGTTCGTGACGGCGGGGTACCGGTCGTGCTCAAAAGCGACGACGGATCTGCGACGGTTGGGTAGTGGGTTCACGATGGTGGTTCGCGACGGCGGGGTAGGGTGGAGATAACGAGTGTTGGTTAGGGTTTTCCGGTGACAACTTGAATACGGAAGGGGCGGTGGTGGGAGGGGGATATGGAGTTGGTGCTGGTGATTGAGAAGACGATGGTTGCCGGAGAAGTCGGGATTGCTTCTGCCATGAAGGTGTGTGTGTGTTGGATGTGGGAAGTTGTTATCTTGTGAGTGGGGTGGTAGGGTGGAGTGTGTGGTTTTTAATTTTTCTTTTTATAACCAAACATACTTATTGGTTTTTAAATTTACAATATATATGATTTTATTATAAGATAATAGTATAAGAAATCTAAGCTACATGAATTATAAAAAATATACACTCTACTTTGATATGTGAATCGTAGCTTATGGGATTGGAGAAACGAAAATATCAACTAAGTACAGGCGAAACAAACCTAATTCGTGCATCATAATTTATGATTAATTTGATTAGACGAAAAGGCTTTCTCAAAAACTTATGAGTATAAACATAGATGAATTCGATTCACGAACTATAAATCACTACTTTTGTGACTTTCTTGTTAGTAAAAACATAAATCTAATATAAATACGTTTTTAAATTAGATATGATATAATCATTCAAAAATTATACACGTATTTTAATTAGATATGATATAATCATTAAAAAATTATACGATTAATGGTTCAAAAATCATACGTCTTCACTCGGGGGCGAAGCTTCTTTGGGGCCGGGGGGCCCCCCGCCCCCCTTTTTTTTACGTCAGTAGTGTAAATTTTCGGTTCGATAGTGTAAATTTTTGGTCCCGTAGTGAAATTTTTTTAATAAAGATAGAGTCCGCCCCTCTAAAATAGTTTACTTTCGCCCCCGCCCCCGCCCCCGCCCTATTTAAGTTTTGGTTCAAGCTTCGCCACTGTCTTCACTTGATATCAGGTATAACACAACAATTGTTTGTTTTAAGGGTCCTATATTACATTTTCACTATACTGCACATGTAAATGTTTCAAAAGCCTTTTCGCTTATTAAGCTTCATTCTATTTTATTATAACTAAACTGTATATTTAATCAAATATTACCCTCATATGTCATTCATCACCAGTAGAATGGTATTCCTTCATGATTTTCAATATGTGGTCAAGTAGGAACATCGTTTACAAAATTAAATAAACACTTTATAGATAAAGAACTTTGATTATCATACCAATGAAACTAAACAAAACTGATTACACTATTTAAATAAACAGCACATTTACAGTACCTGAAAGTAGAGTATGAAGCTATGAGAAAGCATATGATTCTTCTTGCTGTGTGTTGTGAAACATGTAAAACACACTTACACAAGACACCACCAAGTCTTGTATGTATATGTTGTGAATTTGGTTCAAATGTCTCTTAGTTAATGTCTGAATTATTAAGAGTAAAATGAACTTACAACAAAGGAAGTTCAACAGGCAATTGGATAGCACTTCAAAAATACAAAGGTGGCTCTCAAGCGGCAATGCGAGAAGTGCGCCATCAAAGCGCCACATTGCCCTTGAGCCCGTGTCCCTCAACATACGTGGGAACACAATCTTAGTTCAAATGTCTTGTATGTATATGTCTGATTAGTTAATGTCTGAATTATTAAGAGTCAAGTGAACTTATAAGCAATCGGATAGCACTTCAAAAATACAAAGATGGCTCTCAGGCGGCAATGCGAGAAGTGTGACATCAAAGCGCCACATTGCCCTTGAGCCCGTGTCCCTCAACATATGTGGGAACACAATCTTAGTTCAAATGTCTTGTATGATTAGTTAATGTCTAAATTATTAAGAGTAAAGTGAACTTACAAGCAATCGGATAGCACTTCAAAAATACAAAGGTGGCTCTCAGCGGCAATGTGAGAAGTGTGACATCAAAGGCGGCAATGCAAGAAGTGTGACATCAAAGCACCACATTGCCCTTGAGCCCGTGTCCCTCAACATATGTGGAAACACAATCTTTAGGAAAGTCTCACTTATAAAGACCTTTATGGTTTACTATTCCACCAATGTGGGACAACAATTTCCACTTAGTTCTTCACAGCTTTTGTGTTTCAACTACACAACTTCGAGCATCGATATCTCATTCATCTTAGCTTCATTTTGGACACGGCTTTGTTCGTTGTGTTCCTCTCACTTAGGAGAACACACACAAAATGGTTTCGTAATTAAATTGTAACAAATACAATTAATTATTAATATTCAAAATGAGTGAAAAATCATATTTTTCACTAAATTTCCAACAAATTCACCTTCTAACCAATACTCTCTAGCTTAATCAATTTTGGTCCCACATGACATTTATAGAGACATCAGACATATATTGACAATCATATTCGACGAGTCCAATAGGGGCACTTTGGATATCGACTCACAAACACACAACCATCATGCGTTTTTTTCTTCATGATTTATTTTTCTTTTAAATATTGCTTTTATTTGAATAGAAATGAGTCGGGTATCATCCAAATTAATCCTCGTGCCGCATTTTGATCTTCAATAAAAGAAACATCTTTCATGAATCCCGCCCACAGTTATAGAAACAGTTAACCGACATTCAAATGTTTAATGAATCTACTGCTTTAATAATAGTAAATATAATAGGTAATTAAACAGAATGAACATAATTATTGCTTCATGGACTAGTGTGATTTGGATTACATAAAAGATAAGGAAACATGCAGACACTTGATACGCACTCACAAACTAGCTTTTATAATTTTTCTTACATCATGTCGTGATTTTATACCGATCGTTTAACTAACTTGTCCTGCAAACAAGATGTGACTTTTTATATAAGGTTTGTATTTAGTGTTAGCGAGATTGGATTGATGACATCAAATTTAGATAATAGGTTGGAATTTAGCCATATTGATGATCACATCCTAGTGATCATCGATTAAATTAGAAACTACTTGCATAAATATGGTTTTAAGTTGTGATCGTTACCAACTATTTAGTAGCTTTTAACTAACTAGAATTGCATATTTCTTTGCTTATGCACCGTTTATAACAAATAGTTAGAATTAATCGAATGCAAATTTACATATATCATACGAGGGTAGTACTTTGTCAAACTGTGAGGTATATACTAACTAAAAAAATTCGGTAAATAATATTATTCTAATGATCCAAAAACAAATAACAATATAAATTAAAATAACTTTGTAACTATTGTAATTTACTTGAGGTCAACAAAGTTTTATGTTTTAATATGACGACGAATCACGCATCCATCTACGTCTACTCCTAAATTACACTAAATCCAAACTTATCGTATGACAGGATCTAAATACCGGTCATTAAACTTTTATCATTGGACTAACAACTCAAGTGACCAACAAACTTTTACGTGTCTAATACAACTTAACGATTGTATTTTTCAAAACTTTATTTTTAATTTGATCTATTTTGCTATCCAAAAAAGGATTACGATACATCTTTTTATCCATTTACTAGTTATTTTATTGTAATTGTTTGTTTATGATCTTTATATAAAATCTATCTATACTAGGAGTTTAAATATTGTTTATAATGTTGAAATCTACACACATTATCCTATATATTTAAAAATAAACTAAAAGGAATAGTTGGTTTCTAATGGTTTTGATATTGGCTACAAAGGTATTATGTATTTGAAATCTACCCTTTGGCTTTAAAGAGAAGAAAAGGGAAAACCTTCCTAACATCACATCCGTTGCATTTAGAAATAAAATGTTATCTCTTTTGATCGATGTTTATTAATGGTTTCTTTGTTTTCTTTTCAATTTGTTATTGATGTGTTGCTCGCCAGATGAGCTCCAAGGGTGGTGATGAGATACCAGAGTGGTGTTCGTCGCTTAGGCATGACTGTCGATTATGGTTACCAGTCGTAACCGAGCATCGATTCTGAGCCCGAGCCTAGAATTTCAAATCATTTCGAGTCGGTCATCATGCGCACAACGAGTGCCGATGAAAAATCCTAGTTAAATTTGAATTATAATTTATCTATACTATATTATAATGCACGAAGAAAGGATTCCGGCCAAAGTTAAGAGATTTGTAAATTTTAAGCACAAGGTACAACAAAAAAAATCAATTTAACAAAGGTAATTATGTCTTCTAGCGCTACTAAAAAGTAAAACTTTAAACTTATTTACACTTAGACCCTTGTATCTTTAATTATATATAATTTTTTTCATGTTTGTTACGATATGTTTAAAAGAAGGAATTCAGTTTTTTAAATATAAAACTAACTAGAGACGAGTACCATAATAAAAAATGTCACACGCGCCGCATCGCGCGGGCACGCCACTAGTATGTTTAACTTGACAAGCATAATTTCAACGGTGTTAATGCTTAAAAGTCAAATGTGATTTCTCTATCAACTTTGAGAGAACATATTTGTAAGACAGAAAATAAAAGAGGCCAAATAGATAATAAATTATAAGAGAAGAAGCTTCAAAGTTTGAAAAGCCCTAAATTATTTATAATAAATTTGGGGCAAAAAAGACGAAATATCATAATCATCTTCACAGCTTATCTGTTAATTGCGTAATTACTCTCTCTCTCTCTCTCTCTCTCTCTCTCTCTCTCTCTCTCTCTCTATACCTGTAATATCTTAAGCTTCTGCAACCATTTTCGCACAGAGTTTAATCGTGTATTATAAGTGAAATGCAGGTGAGTTTGAACTGCTTTTCGATTCATATATCAATTTGAAGTTTGATTTTCTGTAAGTTTTCACTGTTTTCAGAAATTTTTGTTTTGTGTTTTGAAACTTGTTTCAGACGAGAACAGTGCAGGTGCGACATCTTTCAGATCTAGCCACCGAGAGAGAAATTCACGAGTTTTTCTCATTTTCCGGTGACATCGAGCAAGTTGAGATCTGCCGGTTCGTAAATTCTATATCAAAGTTCAAATTGATTCAAGTTTTTATCGTTATTGTACATGCTGTTTTGATTTTGGTTGTTTTTGATGGTTGCAGTGATTCAGAACAAAAGAAGACTGCATTTGTCACGTTTAAAGATCCGAAGGCCCTTGAAATTGCATTATTGCTATCGGTAATTCTTTAATTTAGTTATTCCCCTTCCTCCTGTTGATGTAGATATTCTTTCTGCTGTCGGTGTAAGATGCCATCTGGTGGAATGATTGTGTAAGATTTAATGCACTAATAGTTCATCGTCTGTTTATTATGTTATTTAACTCTCTGAATATCAAATTTGTGTTTACCAAAATTATAGTTATTATTCACTTTTAGGTATAGTTATTATTCACTTTTAGGGTTTTGTCACTATAATTTTTGTTCTATTCAGAATATTTATTGGAACCTTGAATGTAGTTATTGGGGATTTGGAGTCCTGGAATATAGGTTGTTACTTATTACCAATTACCCATATCAGAATTATACACCTTGTTTGATCTAGCAGATGAGTGTTCTCTTTGTACTAATAATTTCACTTTTCTGTTCCTCTAAGTTTCTCAATAAAAAGAGCCAATCTAAGTTTTTTGCACTTTAAATATTTTAATGTGAAGAAATTACTCTTTGGATTATAAGAGTGCATGGAGAGTCATTATATCATTTTGTAATTGGTTTAGGTTAAAATTCTTCAAAAAATTTAGATTGCCTGGAGTCATTTATGTTAATTACTTTTTAGTCAAGGGCATGTCCATTTATGTAATAACATTCTCTAACTTTTTGGACAAAGGGACTTAGGGAGGGAGATCTTTATTGGAAAATTTTCCTATGATATTAAATATTTGTAATTCTATGCATTATGTACTGAAATTTCCTCTTTTTGTTATATATACATATTTATGCATGATTTATACATAAACAAAAAGATCTATTGCAGTTTCCTGGTAATTTGGTATTTCCAATAGTTCTTAGCAATTTTGCAACTACTAAAGTCAACAAACAATGACTATAGATACGTGGCTGCATATTCATTCCACTTTGTACAGCGCAAACTCTTGGGTCCTACTTTGAAATATATGAGCAAAATTCCAAATTACAATAAAAAATGTTATTTATGTTGGCACTGTTTAATAAAATTTTCTGCTTGATCAGCCTTTTGTTTGTCTTTTTGATGGATGAAACCTAAAGTTTAAATTTGTTATTAATGTAAATTTTTATTCACATCTTGGGTCGCCTATTACCATTATTAGTTGGCACGTAAGCATGCTATTATTTTAAACACTCTTTGGTTATTGTTTTACATGCTTAGCCAGCTCGAGCAGTTGGATTTTTAGTCAAACTGTATTGGGTATATCTTTTATCACTGAAGAAATGTTTGGCAATAATCAAACATCTTCTTGTATTCTTTTCACTTTGTTTGAGAGATTTACGTAAAATAGTTACTCTGTCTATGCCATCCCCACTCTAATATTGGGTGCATTTTTTGCTGTCATATATTTTTTTTATTTCTTCATATTTTTTAAAACTGCATGACCTGGTTGTATCTTCATCATCCAAAAGTAAAGCTGGCATAATGACAATTTTAATCATAAAGAGGGTGATAACATCTATCGACTTTATTATGCAAAAGGTCCCACTTTATGGCATCAAACTTTAAGAAAGATGAATATTAGCAACTCCAACATCATCATATTGTGAAGATTATATATGCAAATTGCAGTCACCATTGCACAATGTCTTGGGATTCTCAATTGTTTCCTAGTTGGATTCTACTTTCTTTGCTATGTGAAGGCAGCAGAATATAATATATCTTTAGTTTTCCTTCCCATAATGACCAGACATAAATATTATTTTATAAAAAATTCAGTATCTGAAAATGACGATAATACCTTCAAGGAACCTATCAGAGCCTTTGTAAGGGAATATGTTGTGGGGTTAATTTAAGCATGGAAGTGGACAAGTGGTGGTTACTACTATTATATATTTATCAAATCAGATGTATAGCATCATATTCCATGAAAATAAGAAATTATAATTCTTTGCCTATATCTACAGGGAGCAACCATAGTGGATCAGATTGTTAGCATTACTCCTGCAGAAAATTATGTGCCAAAACCTGAGTTGCGGGTATAGTTATTACTGGGCAGATAAACATATTTGATTATTTTCTTTTATTGTGTTTTAACTTATGTTGTGCTGTCACTTTATGCAGCAAGTTCATGAAGTAGAAAATGCTGTAAGCATGGCTCCAGAAAACTCTTTACCATCTCCAGCAGAGGTAATAGCTTTTACACAGGACGTTAGCTAATCTCCTAACTTACAATCTTTCATGACATTTATTTTTTCTTATACAAATGACTGAATGATCGTACATTAACATAGGCTCGATATAATGTGCCATAACAGGCCAACAGTAGTTCTCCTCGTAGTGGAAATGTGTACATGAGTAAAGCACAAGACGTTGTTTCAAGTGTTCTGGCAAAAGGTTCAGCAATCAGGAAAGATGCCATGAATAAAGCTAAAGCATTTGATGAGAAACATCAATTAAGAGCCAATGCATCTGCTAGGGTGAATTCTTTTGACAAAAGAGTAAGGCTTTCTGAAAAATTTAATGTTGGGGTCTCAGTTGTAAATGAAAAAGTGAAATCTGTGGATCAAAAGCTTCAAGTTTCAGACAAAACAATGGCTGCATTAATGGCAACCGAGAGGAAACTTAACGACACAGGATCAGCTGTCAAATCAAGCAGGTTTGGACTTCTTCACTCTCTTATAATCTAAGTTACATGTAAAATTAACACTTCCTTGTCTCTTAAGTTTGAGCATCGTTATCATCACTAATATAAATGATGATATTGTGCTCTGGGTATTTAACAAATTTAGTTAACATAACTTATTTCTCTTAAACTATGTTTAGGTATGTAACTGCTGGAGCAGCTTGGCTGAATGGAGCTTTTGGTAAAGTCGCAAAGGCTGGGCAAGTTGCAGGAACAAAAACCAGACAAAAATGGAATTTGGCTGTCTCAAATTTAACTGCAAAGGTATGTTTTTATTTGAAAGACAGGGCACTTAATAGAACGCTGACACCATTATAGGCCTGACTCTATGTTTTGGTGATTATATCGTTTAGATTCCAAAAAAAAAAAAACTGAATTAATAAACTTATGTCATCTTTTATTAGCTAGATAACTAACAGTATATTATGTGCTCACTATTGAAATTTCACAAACTTCTTAAGAACAATTTCCTATAAGAATAATTGGGTCCTTTAGTAAATTGACAACTAAACTGAAAGAACTATATGAAGAATATGCTCACCAATACATATATCTGGTGCCTGATTATATTCTTGACTTCGTTTTGTGCTGTCCTCTTAATAACTCATTTAGCATATAATATTGTGTTTGCAGGACTCACCGATTGCTGCATAAGCAGAGTTATAGATTGCCACATTCTTGTTGATCATCATATGGGGCTCTCAATCATCAAAATGATTATTGAGATCTACAGTTAGTCATTCCCGATTTGGAAGCTTGGTGTGTAAAATTGGATATATCTACTCATGTTTTTAGTGTGTTGATGGGCAGTTTTTTGATTCATTTATTAGTTAATTGAAGCTGTATTGTGCCTGTAATTTTCAAGTGTGCAACTGCAAAGATAACGCAAGTATGATGTGAAGTCCGTTACAAAATCCTGTTGAAATTTATAAACTAACCTGTATATTGGGCCTGGTGTTATGAATTAAGAGCCTATCTCAACTCGACCCATTAATCCATTACTAGCATTAGCTGGTACCTATATTGGGCCTGATCTAATGAATTTGACACATCACAACTTGGCTCATCGTTTACCGCATTACGTAGTTGGAACTGGATACCTAGACGGCTAGAAATGGTACATTAGTACCTGTTACTCTGTTAATTTATTTCCTGATATGGTATAAGTCTTGTAAAATAGAGAAAAGACGCATTTTAAGAGTAAAATTTTAAATGGTGTGTTCGTTTTTTAAAATTTGTAAAATTGACAAGTTACACATTTTATGTTACTGCTTTAAACCTATGTAGTTAAAGGCTCATAAAACATGTTTTATCGTGTTTATGAGGTTAGAGACAACGTGATTAAAACAAGTATCAAGAAAATGATTTGTTTAAGTACTTTATGTTTTACGGACTAAGAATGATTAAATGATGGAGTCTTGTCTTTTAATTATAGTTATTTTTAAAAAGGTGAAAATATGGATAATGTACTTTTTATTAAACATGTTTTAATCATGTTATAAACAGGTCAAGAATTATCATCTTTTGCCGCAACCCTATCACCTGGCATCCATCAAGTCGCTCATGCAGAGACTCATTCAAATTTCATCCACGATTGGTTTGAAACATATCTAGACCAGCTTAAAATATATCTAAAACCATAAAACTAATATATGTATACCTCTCGTTTTTTTCAAACATCTCACGTCGAAATCTAAGATTCGCCCTTAACCTCTTGAGCTCGCCTAATGTCCCTCAACTACCTATCTTCAAACGACCAAACAAAAATATTATCACCACAATATTAATGACCTAATTCCGTTTTTCATTTTAAAACCACATCCAAACACTCCAAAGTTGAAATATGAGAGGTGTTGAATGAGCACCCCATCCACGTGGCAAATCAAAGATATCGCATTTACGTGGGCGTACATATATTGAGACCCACCGTCCGCTGATGGTTGCGTATCATCGACAAAACCTAAATAGTCTCGTTCGTTGTTTGTTTTTTCGTCTATTCAACGAAACGAACCCCTCCTTGATGTGAAATTCCATAATCACCCTTTTCCCCTTCTCTCCTCTGCGCATTTGGGGATATTCTCCCACCTGATCCCATATCTTCCATCTGCAAATACCTCTATAATTTCCCCAATATCACACGCATTCGGAATCAGAGGAGGGAGAAAGAGAGAGTGCATCAATTGGAGTTGGGGTTTCATTGTTCTTGATTCTTGAATCGAATTCGCACTCGATTGTAAGGTAATTGTAATTATATGTTATCTTTTCTCCCTATCTCAATGGGTTTCGCTTTTGATCTCTTGATTTGGGTGAATCTTGAATTAGGGTTTGTTCTAGAATCTGTCATTATGTAGAAATTTGTTTTCTTTTGTTTCCGATTTCGATTGCGAATGTTCAAACTGTTGGTTGGTTTAATTTGCGTTCTTATCTCGTGTTTCTTCTTTTCCATCTAGATCTTTGTTGGGTTCTGAGTGTTTGAAGGAAAAGATGCTTTTCTTCACGTATGTTTGAGTAATTTTGACTTTTATCAAAATTGGTTCTTTTTCTGTTGTTTAGATGTGTACATCAACACATGAAACGTCAACGTACATACATTGTAATTTAGCGAATCGGTACGTTTCAGTTTGGTGTTGGGTCGATCTTTTTATTACATATTTTTATTTTTATCAGAAAGCTTAATTTGATTTGAGCATATGGGGTCTAAGTTAATTGCTTAGGGGAAATTGTGATTGCAGCAATTGTGTATAAACTCACTAACGTGATTTGAATTATGCTCTTTTGAGGGTCTAGCGTTATAATTATTATTTCTACAACTGCTGCATTGCATCTGTATGTCATCTAAGGCTATCTTGTATGAAAATCTTAAATCAAGCAAAGATTTTGTCTGATGTCATGGTCTTTTCACTGGTACATGTATTGGAAGTAGAAATTAGAGATTCTATTGAACTAACACTGAAATATATGCATTGTGGGTTCGTCATGCTTTCGTTCTAGAAAATCAGCCAAACAAAGAGATATGACTTTTTTGTTTGTATAATATAAATCATGTTTAGTTTGAATTCTGATTCATTTTCTTACTGGTAGGTGATTCATCATGGGAGGTGTTGCCTGCTAACTTCTGAGTTGCTGGATTCTTAAGAATATGTGATGGGGGCATTTGTGATTAGTTGGTCTGCATTTACAATAATTACGCTGTTGTAACAGTCACATGGCGTTTTGCAGTTCGATATTTACTAAGCCTTAATCTCTTCAATTATTGAAGTTAGTGCTACTTAACAAGCATATTAGTAGATTAATTAGCAGTAGTTGTTTGAAAAGGGTTCGTGGATAGGGATGGAGCACATTAATTTTCTTCACAGCCAAAGACAAAACCACCAAACCGTGGGTCGTAAACACTCAACAGGTGGGTCGTCCAAAGATCTATGGCTAGCTGTGCAAAGTGGATGTGTCGTTGATGTAGATTCAGCCTTGGCTTTACTGAAGAAAAATGGAGGGAATATTAATTCAAGAAATGCTTTTGGCCTTACTGCTCTTCATATTGCCACTTGGAGAAATCACATACCAATTATTAAACGATTATTAGCAGCTGGTGCAGACCCTAATGCTAGGGTGCGTCTTCTTTCTAATCTTTATAGATATTTGACAACTATACATTTAATTTTATGTAGTTTAACGTGGTATCGTGTAAAAGGTTACATAGCTTGGTCTGATCTATGTTTTGGACTTTTGGGCAACCATATTTGTTTTCACTCATAAAATCAATACTAGTTTAAAACTAATTGATCTGGAACTTTATAAGATTTTGATTGGCATGATTGGCATGTGTTACTTTGTTAAAATGATGATGCAACAGAAGACAATGTCGGTGTTTAAGCGTTAATCCTTTACCATATCACTTTTTTTTTTAATTTTTATAATGATGCGCCCAGAAAATGGTTACCAGCTGACAACCCTGATGATTACCTTACTCAAATAAAAATCTTAAAGGTTGGTTATGTGGTTATCTTTTTGCAAGTGAAACTAAAGATGGTTACCTGAAATGGATATCAGGCTAAATCCTTAAAGTTCCAAACTTTTTCATTAAATCTCTCTAGTTTGACCATGTTGACGTCTCTTATAGTTTGAACATGTTGACGGTCTTACCATGTAAAAACCAGTCATCTGCTGACTAGGCTGAAAGATTATCCTCTATGAAAATATTTGGAAATTAATTACCTTTCTGTGGTTGAAAACAGTCTGTATTACCCTTTTATGCAATAATCCCTGGTATACTTAAATAGAAGATTAAAGATTTTGTATATTTAATTATCCAGGATGGGGAATCTGGATGGAGTAGCCTTCACCGGTCCCTACATTTTGGTCATTTGGCTGTTGCTAGCGTTCTTCTTAAATTTGAAGCTTCTGTTACGATAGAGGACTCTAAGTCAAGGACTCCTGTAGATCTCCTATCTGGGCCTGTTTTACAGGCTAATGGCAATGACAATGACAATGGTTCAGGTACTTATAACAAACATGCATTGTAATCTCCATTGATAGAAATGCGCTGAATATGTTTTATTTTTATGTTTATTCAGTAGTGACCGAGTTGTACAGTTGGGGGAGTGGTGTTAATTATCAATTAGGAACTGGAAATGCTCACATTCAAAAGTTGCCTTGCAAGGTTGATTCACTTCATGGATCTTTTATCAAGTTGATATCTTCAGCTAAGTTTCATAGTGTGGCGGTTAGTGCTAATGGTGAGGTTTACACTTGGGGATTTGGGCGTGGAGGTCGCCTTGGCCACCCTGATTTTGATATCCATAGGTAAAATCTCATGTTATCTTTTATTATATAAGTTCTGACAAGGATATGACAGTCAATTGTAACAGGGGATATTTAGACGTGCATTCTGGATGTGGTTATGTGATATTATTGATCTGAATCAGATAACTATATATATATAATAAAACCGACTGTAGAAAATAGTGTTTGTATGTGATATTAAGGTGTAAATGTTTGGTGAATCTTTTTATTGCAGCTGGTACGAAACTTGGAATCCAAATCTGATTATTTGCAGATAATCAGAAGCAGAATCTGTTTATCCAAACATTGAAAACTGATTACTGCACAATAATCAGTTCCAAAACGCAATTTAAACACCATCTTAGTTGATAATTGAGCCTGAAAATGTAGAAAAATAGGTGAATGTTATAAACAAGTAGAATCAGTTTTATCATATCTTTTTTGGTTTACTTTTTGCAGTGGTCAGGCTGCGGTCATAACTCCTAGACAGGTAACGTCAGGGTTAGGGGCTCGCCGAGTCAAGGCAATTGCAGCCGCTAAACATCATACGGTGGCAGCCACTGATGGTGGTGAGGTCTTCACTTGGGGTTCCAACCGAGGTAATTAATTACCTTGAATAGTTTCTCTTTGGTTTAATAAAAAGAACAGACTCAATAGTTCTAATACCATGATAATTTCAGAGGGTCAACTTGGCTATACATCTGTTGATACCCAACCAACACCCCGAAGAGTCAGCTCATTAAAGTCCAAGATAGTTACTGTTGCCGCAGCAAACAAGCATACTGCTGTAGTTTCTGATGCGGGTGAAGTTTTCACTTGGGGCTGCAATAAAGAAGGGCAACTCGGTTATGGAACTTCAAATTCGGGTTCCAATTACACCCCTAGGCTGGTTGAGTATTTAAAAGGAAAAGTTTTTATTCACGTATCTGCAGCCAAGTATCACACCATGGTTTTAGGAGCTGATGGGGAGGTTAGTTCTTTAAAAAATTAAAAAAATATATAAAAGCTATGGATAAATGTCACATATATCCATCCAAGAGCTCATAGTTCCATATTATTTTTTTCTAATTTTCACATATCTGACTTTCAGAAATACTAAAAATATCATGTGTCGATTCCATAGTTAAATTATAAAATTAGTTACTGTTAACAGTCTATTTCATCTCAGTGCTTAATTTTATCTTCATTTATTCAGTGGAATAGTTTGTTATAGGCAACTAATTTTATCTTTTACTATAAGATCTGTAAATATGATACCTTCAGTGTTTTGAAAGGGTAATATATGTGAAATTGCCCCAAAAATTATAATGTTTGATGCTTATTTGCTAGGGCTTTGCAGGTGTTTACATGGGGTCACCGGCTTGTAACTCCAAGGCGTGTAGTTGTTGCAAGAATCTTTAAAAAAAGTGAAAACACCCCTTTAAAGTTTCACCGATCACAACGGCTTCATGTAGTCTCAATTGCTGCAGGGATGACACATAGTGTAGCTTTAACCCAAGATGGTGCTTTGTTCTATTGGTTGTCTTCGGATCCCGACCTCCGCTGTCAACAGGTCCATCATCACCTTCACCATCATCAGGGCAATCATCATATCATTATCATCATAATTAGTTCTGAAAGATATTTGTTTTTTTCTTTGATGTAGTTATATTCACTTTGTGGGAAAAATATTGTTAGTGTGTCTGCTGGAAAATACTGGACTGCCGGAGTTACAGCTTATGGTGATGTTTATATGTGGGACGGAAAGAAAAGAAAAGATGAATTACCAGTAATAACTCGATTACATGGTATCAAACGGGCCACTTCAGTTTCAGTTGGAGAAACTCATCTACTAGTTATCAGTTCTCTTTATCATCCTCCATATTCTCTCCCGCCTTCCAGCAGTCCTGAGCATTTAAAGTCGAAATTAAGTGAAGATTTAAGCGAATTAGATGAAGATTTTGCTTATAATGATAATGGAATTGATGACATGGGATCAAGTTTGCAAAAGGGTAGCAGTGATAATAAGGAAATACCAACTCTGAAAAGCCTTTGTGAGAAAGTGGCAGCTGAACATTTGGTAGAGCCAAGAAGTGCTTTACAACTTCTTGAAATTGCTGACTCACTAGAGGCACATGATTTGAGGAAGCATTGTGAGGTTTGTGATTTATCTGTTTTAACCTTACACTTATGTGTTTATCCTATAATATAGAGGTGGCAAATGGGTCGTATTGGGGTGTTCCTTGTCTTAAAAGTGTCGTTTGGGTCAAATCAGAATTTTAGCTTATAAGGTTGAAAGTAGCCCAGAGTTTATATTGAAGGCGTACAACCTATTTTAAAGATTTAGATCATTATTGTATAAATATTGCATTTGTAAGTATAATCAGCACATCTATATAGAATGAAAATATAAAATAATGTATATCTCAAACTTCAGTTCAAATAAAAATGTTTGCTAAAACGGGAACAAGGTCATACAAGTTGAAAGTAGCCAGAAGCTTATTTTGAATGCACTCAACCTCCGAAATCATTTTAATTCAAAAACTTTGATTATTATTGTAATAATATTAATTTGTAAATCGTAATCATAGTTTTTAATGAACACATTAACAATGTATGATTTCTTTTATCTATGTCTAAACTCTAAACAGGTCATTTTACTTGATTCAAAATATTAGCTAAAATGGGAAGTCATATAGTCCAAAGTTACTTCAAATGAATGCAACCTTCTAAATTGTTTTATTTATAAGATTTTGCTTATTATCGTTGTAATATTGTTTTTAAATCATAATAAAAAGTTTTATTCTTTAATAATTTATGAAGATTTAAAGTTTTACCGAAGGGGTTGCAAGCCAACCTGACCTGGCTGTTTTGACCCATACAGTTGACCCATTTCAATACAAACCGGTTTGATTGTTACCTGACCTTTCTATCTTGTTTCTCCCAATATTATTCAAGCCTTGACCTTGATGACTTTTACAGGAAATCGTAATACGTAATCTTGACTACATTTTTACCGTTTCAACACATGCATTTGCTAGTGCTTCACTGGATATTTTAGCCAACCTTGAGAAATCACTGGATACAAAATCATCTGAATTATGGAGTCATCGCCGGCTTCCAACCCTGACAGCCACTTTTCCTGCTGTTATCAACAGTGAAGAAGATGACAGTGACAATGAGTTCTTCAGAACACGTGATAACTACAATGGTGAAAAGATGGATTCACAAAAGGAAAGAAACCAAAGATTTGATAGCTTCTTACAACCGTATGATGTTGCAAATCATGAAATTGGCAAACAAGTCCGGGCTTTAAGGAAAAAACTGCAACAGATTGAGATATTGGAAGAAAAACAAACCAAGGGTTATCATCTTGATAGCCAGCAGATTGCCAAGCTTCAGACCCGGCCCGTTTTGGAGAGCTCACTCGTTGAGCTTGGTGTTCCTGTTGAGACTATTCAGGCAAAGTCAGCTTCTCCTATTGACCAGAAAAACGAGGGTACCAAGAAACAGAGGAAAAAGAACAGAAGAAAACAGCCGCATAGTGAAGACGTGCATGGTAGTTATGAATCTGAGATAAAGTTAAATACAGTTAAGGGTTTCTCGCCTTCTGAAGGTTCACAAGTTGACCAAAAGGTAACTTCAACAAAACCGAATCTTGGTATACATAATGTTATACTACAAGCATGCCCTTACATTCAAAACTGATATGATGATTTACAGGAAAAGGAGATAGATGACAAGGGTAAAATAGACAATCTACTTGTTGTGGTGCCACCCAACAACGCAAAGAAAGATCTTTCATGTTCAAAAAGCAAGAATACTCCATCACCTGCATCATCCAAGAAGAAAAACAGAAAAGGGGGCCTTTCCATGTTTTTAAGTGGCGCTCTTGATGACGCCCCTAAGATCATCACTCCGCCAACACCCAAAAGCGAGGGCCCTGCGTGGGGAGGCGTCAGTATCTCAAAGGTGACCACGGGTTCCACTTCTCTTCGCGAGATACAGGATGAGCAGGGGAAAACCGTAGAAAACAAGCCTGTTGCTAGAAAGAAAGATCAGTTTGAAGTTTCACCTGATGTGAAAACCACTGGAAAACTTTCATTGAGTTCATTTTTGCCATCGAACCCGATTCCCATGGGGCCGACCCTGATCCATCAGGTGCCTGAGCCCGAAAGATGCACCCCGCCTTGGATTTCTTCAGGGACCCCACCTCTCGTTGGTCGCCCGTCTCTTAAAAGCATCCAGTTGCAAGAGGTGACTAGCGTTTCTTGAATTTGACAAAACAAAATATGATCTTTATTTTCTTGAATATAATTTCATTTTTGCATATACAGGAGAAAAAACAACAGACATTATCCCACAGCCCTAAAACAAAAACCACTGGGTTCTCTGTGACCAGTGGCCAGGGTTCACCATCAGATTCAGCTGGTTTGAACAGGTGGTTCAAGCCTGAGGTTGCAGCACCGTCCTCTATACGATCAATTCAGATCGAGGAGAAGGCTATGAAGGATCTGAAGCGGTTTTATAGCAGTGTTAAAGTTGTTAAGAACCAGTTTTAAGACTTAGTGGTAGTCTTTTGATTATTCAACCATGGACCATTTTCTGTAAATCAACTGTAGATACCTTCCTGAAGTAGAAGTCTTCAGTTACCTTGAATTTGTTAATAAAAACTGTCTTTTAGACTTTGGTCAATTAAGATTCTTTGTTGGTAACTTGAGGTTGTAACTTGTAAAATAGTATAAAGTTGTAGCCTTACCATTAAGATTTTTATGTCAATCAAACGACAAAAAAAATGGTAGTTAATTGTTTACTAACAAAAAATATTAGCTGAAAGATATTTTAGCTCTTTGTTTCGACTTAAGCTTAGTTTAAATCATTAAACTAATGAATTTGTTAATTTTAATTTTCAGATTTGCTGCCATTCGATTCAAAACTTTTTAATTTTCAGATTTGCCACTATTACAGATAAATCTACCTAAAAAAACGGGATTTGAAAATTTAATAATTAGGAAGTTATCGTCGTAATTTATAAGATATGATTTACAATAAAATAAGATAAAACCATAATAATCACGATTGAAGATGTTGCTACGTGGGATAATCGTGTAAATCATTAGCGAATATTTATCCTAAAACCCTTCTCCACAAATACTCAAAGTATCACCAAACCCTCCCAACACTTCTATATTAGTATCAATTTTGTTTTCCTGTAATTAACGCTTTCAAAAATCCTTTTAATATTCTCTCTCTACATTTAATCTATGTAAGTTTCATGTTCCTCACTTCATCGTACAAAAAATTCATTTAATTTGTGGATTCATATGTTTGTGTTTTGATTGTTTAATTCTTGTTCTGTTGAAGATTTATTGTGTTAAAAGAACTAAACATCAATGCCATGCAAAAGTGGGATTTTTAATGGGATTAATATCTTGTGCATGTGTTTTCGTCACGGTCTCTAGTTTAAATATTAAGATAGTTATCGACGTCGTTACCTCATTATCTTGTAATTCGGTTACACTTACCTGAATCACGTTTCATCAGTATATGAAAAACCCTGAATTCTTTCTGTGTTTTAATAAACAACGGCAGATTGTGATTCACGTGGTTCAGATATGGCAAGGCTTTCACTTTGCGTTTTCATAGTTCTGTCGATCTGGTGTTGCTCCACCATTGCTGAACCCGATGTCATGAAATACAAAGACCCGACACAACCTTTAAACGTGCGAATAAAGGACTTAATCGGTCGAATGACTTTGCAAGAGAAGATCGGACAAATGACACAGATTGATAGATCAGTAGCCACACCTGATGTAATGCGTAATTACTTCATAGGTGACTCCAAATTTACTCTTATTATAAGCACAGTAAATCTTATAGCGATGCATGTCATTAAACATATTAATTATCATCTGCAGGGAGTTTGTTAAGCGGCGGAGGTAGTGTTCCGGCGAAAGAGGCGTCACCGGCAACATGGATTAATATGGTTAATGACTTCCAGAGAGGATCATTATCTACTCGTTTAGGGATACCGATGATGTATGGGATAGATGCTGTTCATGGGAATAGTAATGTTTATAATGCCACCATTTTCCCACATAATGTTGGTCTTGGAGTAACAAGGTAGTTGGTCAAATGTTGTTTGGTTTGATGAAACATAATGTGATTTTCTTTATTTTGGGATTTTAATTCATAGGGATCCTGAGTTGGTTAAGAAAATTGGAGCTGCAACTGCTCTTGAGGTTCGAGCAACCGGGATTAACTATGCATTTGCACCTTGTGTTGCGGTAAGAAAAAAGTTTAGTGCCGATTAAGCCGGCAAACAAGATGCACGCTTAGCTTGTATCTTGGTTTTGGGCTAACCCTAGCAACTAGATGCGGGCTTTGCCCGTATCTTTGCTTAGAGTTGATCTTAACAAGTAGTTGCTGGATTAGCTTGTATTTTGGATACGGGCCGACCCTAACAACAAGATGTGGGCTTAAACTGATTTTTGGATACGGGCTGACCCTAGAATTCTGCTCAGCCTGCGAGTCGGCTCAGCCGAGCCATTGGTAGAAGAGGACCAACACACGTCGTCGGCTAAGCCTATATATTCACATTAACATTACCGGCTGACATTAGAGGTGTACACACTGGGTTTTTTTTTTCAAATCGGTTCACTTTTTAAAGCAGGCTGGTTTTTTTGTTATGTGATCAAACCAGTACCGGTTCGGTTTATAAACCGTTTTTTTATTGAACACTTAACCGGTTTTGAAACTGGTCATCTTAAATAACTGGTTTTGAAACTGGTTTTCTTAAATAACTGGTTTTTTACTGGTTAAATTGGTTTTTTTATTTGAATTGGTTATAAAACCGGTTTTGGATGTCGGGCTACCAAACCCGTATACAAACTGCCGGTTTGAATTGGGCTAGAACGGTTTTGCTAAAACAAGTATTTTTTTTTCCAAGCTGGATCGGTGAGTGGCTTACAGACTAGCTGACATGCCATACAAGCCGTCTCAGCCTGAAACTTTACACGTGGCGTGTCACTGGCCAGCCACGTGTGAAATTTCGTATATTTCAGAGCCAACGGCGCCAGCTAAACCTCAATCAATAGGTTGAAAATGGATAAAATGGACAGGCGAGATCTCCTGATCATGAATGACAAGGGGATTTAAAAACTGAATTTTCATGATCATTTAGGAAAATATAACGGTCAACCATGACCACTTTGGTAAAAAATCCTAAAAATTATAGATATACCTTCAAAAGTAATTACAAATGTATATAAATTAATTAATAAGATATAAATGAGCCGAGTTCAAATTAAAGCGAAAGTCAAGTTGTTCAAAGTGAGTCAAAAATCGAGCTTAGAGAACTCGTAAGTTAATGAGCCCGAGGCTCGACACGGCTCCTTAGCACCCATAAAGGGCTATTTGTTATGGATCTTATTGGTCTTTTGTAAAGTAAAAAATATGTCTGCAAAAAGGTTCCAAATCTATCCCAACACCTTTTGTGTCATTCTATCTATAGTTAACACCTTTTTATGTGCACTCAAACATTTAAACATCTTAGTAACTTTCTATTGCCATTCACAGGTCTGTAGAGATCCAAGGTGGGGTCGTTGCTTCGAAAGTTATAGCGAAGATCCTAATATCGTTCGACAAATGACCGCGATCATACCAGGACTCCAAGGCGAGATTCCTAGTGCCAGTCGAAAAGGTGTTCCTTTTGTTGATGGACAGTAAGTTTCGATATCTTCAACTATTCTTTTGGTTTGATCATATGTGTTTATGTTCTATAATTACGGTTTAACTAGTTTAAATTTTACAGAACAAAGGTTGCAGCTTGCGCGAAACACTTCGTTGGCGACGGTGGAACGACAAGAGGCATCAACTAGAACGACACAATCGCTGATTTTCATGGTTTATTGAGCATTCATATGCCCCCTTATTACGATGCGATTCGAAAGGGTGTTGCAACCATCATGGTTTCTTATTCTAGCTGGAATGGAGTCAAGATGCATAGAAATCAACAACTTATAACTGGATTTCTTAAAAACACACTTAAATTTAGAGTAAAAACTTATCTTTTCTTTCAAGAATTACAAGATTTTGGTTTTGTTTACATAAATAATGATCTATTAACTGTTTTATTGGATGTTTTGAAGGGATTTGTGATCTCAGATTTCCAAGGTATCGACAAGATGACGGATCCACCTCATGCTAATTACACTTGGTCTATTCAAGAAAGCATTGGTGCTGGCATAGACATGGTTAATTCAACACTTTCAAACATATTTAATTTTGTTGTTAATTATAGTTATTCAGTGTTTTATTATTAGCCTATTAGTGTTTTATTTGTGTTTAGCGCATTGTATCAATTCAGTTTATATTACATTAGTGTAGATACAACTTTAAATTGTGAGTCTGTTTTAACAGTTTAAGTTTCTAATTGTATCAAACTGTTGCAGGTCATGGTTGGGTACAACTACTTCGAGTTTATCGACGGGCTAACCTACCTGGTGAACAACAATTTCATCCCGATGAGTCGGATTGATGATGCGGTGAAAAGAATTTTACGGGTTAAGTTTGTGATGGGCCTGTTTGAAAATCCGTTAACGGATTTAAGCATGGAGAAGTACCTTGGAGAACAAGTTAAGATCATTGTTTTTGAATCAAGCAATATATATCAAACCGATAATTTGACATCTTTTTGTTGATGACGAAACAGGATCACCGCGATTTGGCTAGGGAAGCAGTAAGGAAATCTTTAGTCTTGCTAAAGAACGGGAAATTTATCGATCAACCGCTGCTTCCCCTACCCAAAAAGTCCTCAATAATATTGGTAGCTGGTACTCATGCCGATAACATTGGTAACCAGTGTGGTGGTTGGACCATTGAATGGCATGGTGAAAGCGGTAACATTACTAAAGGTATGAATCATGTGTTACCGGCTGTTTTGTTTAGCATACTGCTAAAAATAACAAGCTGTAACCGTCAAAACTGTCGCAAATGTTCTTTTGAGACAGATTTTGGCGGTCAGTTAAACTTTGGTCGCTAATACTTTAGCGACCATTTTATTCTGTAAGTTTACATCCAAATGGAGTAAACTTAGAGTCCTTTTTGCATGGAGTATACCCACATGAATATTAATATCTTTATTGAGGTTAACAACAGGCACAACCATTTTATCAGCTGTGAAAACTGCGGTTGACCCGACAACTGAAGTCGTATACGTAGAAAACCCGACTCCTGATTTCATCAAGTCCAACCACTTCTCATACGCCATCGTGGTAACCGGTGAGTATCCATACTCAGAGTCATCTGGAGACAACCAAAACCTAACGATACCTGAGCCCGGACCAACAACCATCATGAACGTATGCGGGTCCGTTAAGTGTGTGGTGGTGCTAATGTCGGGCCGACCAGTGGTGATCGAGCCATATGTTGCTAGCATTGACGCATTGGTGGCCGCATGGCTTCCGGGGAGTGAAGGCCAAGGTGTGACCGATGTTTTGTTTGGTGATTATGGGTTCACGGGTAAACTTGCGCATACATGGTTCAAGAGTGTTGATCAACTTCCGATGAATGTCAATGACCCGCATTATGACCCGTTGTACCCGTTTGGGTACGGGCTTACAACTGAACCTACTGTAGGATTTTAAAGGTGATTAGTGGTGTGAAATTGTTATGTTTTTTTGTTTAGTTGGAGTCGAATAATAAATGGGCTTGGCCCGTTTAATGTAAATTGCATGCAGGCTTGTAGCCCATGCATGCATACCCACGTTTTATTTGATTGAGTCATAGGGATTGAGTAGAATGGGTCTTGAAGTTGTTAGCGTATTGTCAGGGTTGTTTTCTTGAGTTATGGTTGTCGTTGGTGGAGTCTGTATGCTATTTATACAGCAGGTTCTTGAGTTAATAAGATTATCAAAAATATTGAGTTCTTTGATATCTCTTGAATCTTTCAAGTGGTATCAGAGCGATCTTCCTGGTGAGTGTATCTTGTGAGAAGAGTGATGGCAGAAGAGACGGTGTCCTATCAGAGTGTTCCTTGATTCGATGGCGATTATGATCACTGGAGCCTGGTTATGGAGAACTTGTTACGCTCCAAGGAATTCTGGACTGTTGTGGAAACCGGATTCCAAATTCCAAAAGAAGGGGAAACTCTCTCGGCAGAAGCAAAGACGCAGTTAGACACTAACAAATTAAAGGACCTGAAGGCTAGAAATTACATGTTCCAGTCCATAGACAGACAGATCTTACGCACGATGAAGCGGAAAAATAGTGCAAAACAGATCTGGGATGCAATGAAGGCAAAGTACCAGGGAAATACACGTGTCAAACGAGCTCAATTGCAACGATTGAGGAAAGACTTTGAGACCTTGGAGATGAAGGATGCAGAACCAGTTGCAAACTATTTCAATAAAGTGATGGTGGTTGCAAACGATATGCGCAACTACGGTGAGAACATGCCGGATGTGAAAGTGGTGGAGAAGATTCTCAGGTCCCTGACTGAAGCATTTAACTTTGTAGTATGCACTATTGAGGAATCCAAAGACATTGATGCCTTAACGATCGATGAATTACAAAGCTCACTGCTCGTTCATAAACAAAAACTCCGACACAAGCCAGCTGAAGACCAAGTTATGAAGACTGAGAATGAAGGAGCAAGTGTACGAGGCCGTGGTCGAGGTCGATCACAGTTTTCCCGAGGATGTGGACGAGGGAAAGCAAGAATTCGTCCTGACTTTGACAAGTCAGCAGTTGAATGTTATCGCTGCCATCAACTTGGACACTTCTCATACGAATGTCCCAAGGGTGAAAAAGCAGTAAATTTTGCTGAATTTGATGATAGTGAAGAACTGTTGTTGATGACTCATGCTGAGATCCAACGGGACTCTACGAAAGGTTTTTGGTTCCTAGATTCTGCATGTTCCAATCACATGACAGGAATGCGATATTGGTTCGTTACTCTGGATGAATCTTACACTCAAACGGTAAAGTTGGGTAATGATATTCGGCTAAAGGTGAAGGGAATTGGTGATGTAAGACTAGAGGTAGAAGGTATCACTCAATTCATAACTAAAGTTTATTATGTACCAGAACTTACTTCAAGTCTGATAAGTTTGGGCTAGTTACAAGAAAAGGACCTCAGTATAGTCATCAAGCAAGGAACCTGCAAGATCTATCATCCTCACCGGGGATTGATAATTACTTCAAATATGACAAAGAACCGCATGTTCTTAATTCAAGCAACAAAAAAGGCATGACAGGAGCAATGTATGGTAACTCATGCCAATCTCAATTTTGAGATCTGGCATAGAAGACTGGGTCATGTAAGTCACAAGTCAATAAGAACTATACAGTACAAGCAGATGGTTCTTGGATTACCTAAAGTTGCTGAGCAGACAAAAACATGTGAGGTGTGTCAACTCGAGAAGCAACAAAGGGAACCAATACCAAAGAAAAGTAGTTGGAAGGCAAATGAAAGGCTGCAATTGATTCATACTGATGTTTGTGGACCAATTTCACCAATGTCAGCTAGTGGAAAAAGGTACATACTAACCTTTATAGATGATTTCTCTAGAAAGGGTTGGTTGTATTTCTTATCTCACAAATCAGAATGTTTTGAAACATTTACGAAGTTTAAAATAATGGTTGAGACTGAAACGAGACTCAAACTTAAAGGATTGAGGAGTGATAGAGGAGGCGAGTTCACCTCTACCATTTTTAATGAGTCCTGTGACAGTCATGGGATCAAGAGACAACTGACCACAGCCTACACCCCTCAGCAAAATGGGGTGGCTGAGCGTCGAAACAAAACTATCATGAACATGGTCAGATGTCTCTTGAGAGAAAAATCAATTCCCAAATGGCTATGGTCGGAGGCAGCTAAATGGGTTGGTCACATCTTAAATAGATGTATCATCACAGCCTTGGTGGACAAGGTACCCGAAGAGGCTTGGTCAGGTGCCAAGCCAAATGTCGATTACTTTAGAGTGTTTGGAAGCATAGCGTATGCTCATGTGCCAGCTCAAATGAGAACCAAATTGGAAGACAGAAGCATCAAGTGTGTCATGCTGGGTATAAGTATAGAGTCTAAAGCATATAGGTTGATGATCCCCTACACCAAAAAATCATCATCAGCAAAGACATTACTTTTGATGAAGAAGCTAAGTGGGTTTGGGCTCAACAAGATATTGGTGAATCTGAATTAATTGTTCCAGAAGAATATGTGCATATTAAAGAAGAGGAGATGATGTCTACTAACAATCAAAATAGTACACTACAGGAAAATGATGTTGGGAATACACCAAGTACTAGTACAAATCAAGAAAGTCAACAATCAAGTAATGTGTCCCCACCCACTTGTACTAATGTACGTGAAACAAGTAGTACACACACTCCACTTGATGTGTCCCCACCTACTTGTGCTCATGCACATGAAACAAGCAATCCACCCACTCCACCCACAGTAAGTACCATTAGAACTCCCACTACACATCAAGAGTATGGCGAACCTTCAACTAGAATATCCAAAAGAAGTGGTAGACCACCAACATGGCTAGAAGATTGTCAAAGCGGGGAAGGTCTGTCAGAAGAAGAAAATAACTTAGTAATGTTCAGCACACTAGGTGATCCATTAAACTATGAAGAAGCCTCGAAAGATCCCAAGTGACAGCAGGCTATTGATAACTAAATTCAAGCAATTGAACAAAATGGCATGTTGGGATTAGTAATAGCTACTGCAAATGCAAAACCAATTGGAGTCAAGTGGTTATACAAAACCAAGTTAAATGAGAAAGGAGAGGTAGACAAGTACAAGGCTAGACTTATGGTGAAAGGCTATGCTCAATTGAAGGGGATCGATTACAATAAAGTCTTCGCACCAGTGGCACGTTGGGACACAATCAGAACCGTCTTGGCAGTGGCAGCACATAATAACTGGTCAGTGTTTCAACTTGATGTGAAAAGTGCATTTCTACATGAAGAGTTGAAAAAGACAATTTTTGTTGAACAACCGCAAGGATTTGTCAAAAAGGGAGAAGAACAGAAGGTGTATCAGTTGAAACGTGCACTCTATGGTTTGAAACAAGCCCCTAAAGCTTGATTTCATCGGATTGAAGGGTACCTTAACAGAGAAGGGTTCAAGAAGAGTGGGTACGATCATACATTATTCATAATAAAGGTATGGAACAAAGTTATTATTGTAAGCCTTTATGTGGATGACCTTATATTCACAGGGAATGATCGGAAGTTATGTGATGATTTCAAAAGTTCTATGAAAAGAGATTTTGAAATGACCGATTTGGGACAAATAAAATATTTCTTAGGGGTGGAAGTGCATCAAGATGAATCTGGCATAAGTATGACTCAAAGAAAGTATGCAAAGGAGGTACTCGAAAGATTTCATTTGTGGGAAGCTATGAAAAACCCAATTGTTCCTGGAACAGTTTTGACTAAAGATGATGATGTCCCAGAAGTTGACGGTACTGAGTACAAATTTTTGGTGGGGAGTCTTATGTATCTCAAAGTTACAAGGCCCGATCTGATGTATGTTGTTTGTCTCATTTCACGATACATGTCAGCACCTAAGGAAGCTCACATGCAACTAGCTAAGCGTGTGCTGAGGTATGTAAAGGGTACATATGACTATGTTTTAAGGTATGAAAGAGCAGGAACTGGCAAACTAGAAGTGTACACTGATAGTGATTATGCTCGAGACTTGAAAGATAGAAAGTGCACGTCTGGTTATGTTTGCTTATTGAGCAATGCAGCCACATGTTGGAGTTCTAGAAAGCAGGAGATAGTCATTCTATCCTCCACAGAAGCTGAGTATGTGGCAGCCACAACATGTGCTTGTCATTGTGTTTGGATAAAAGGTTTGCTGAGTGAACTTACTGGAAAAGAGTTGAGGACTGTGGAGATTAAATGTGATAATAGCTCCACTATTAATTTGTCTAAGAATCCTGTTATGCATTAAAGAACAAAACATATTGATGTTCGTTATCATTATCTGCGGGAGCTGGTGCATCAAGAGAAGATAAAGCTGGTGTTTTGTTCCACTAAAGATCAGATCGTAGATATAATGACTAAGTCGCTGAAGCTGGAGTCTTTTGAAAAGTTGAGAGAGTTATTGGGTGTTCGAGCATTTGAAGGTTAAACTGAAGGATGAATCCTGTTTCAGTTTAAGGGAAGGTTTTGTTATGTTTTTTTTGTTTAGTTGGAGTCGAATAATAAATGGGCTTGGAACGTTTAATGTAAATTGCATGCAGGCTTGTAGCCCATGCATGCATCCGCACGTTTTATTTGATTGAGTCATAGGGATTGAGTAGAATGGGTCTTGAAGTTGTTAGCGTATTGTCAGGGATGTTTCCTTGAGTTATGGTTTATCGTTGGTGGAGTCTGTATGTTATTTATACAGCAGGTTTTTGAGTTAATAAGATTATCAGAAATATTGAGTTCTTTGATATCTCTTGAATCTTTCAGAAATCATGAAAAGTTTAGAGTATTAGTAATAATTAAGTCGTTATTAGTTTTATTTTGTGGTTAAATTTGTGATTGAAAGATTCCTTTGAATTTATTATTTTATGCATATAATATCAATAATTAGAGGAAGATCCTATGTATGGTGTTGTTAATTGCTTTTTATTAGCATTTGCCATGGTGTTGGAGTGAATGACGAGAAATTAATAAGTCATTGACAAAAGGAAAAATAATGGACACAGGAACTTATTTTGTACAAATCAATGATTGTATGTGTTATTTATAATTTTTATGAACAGTATTGTTGGATTGTTTATAAAGTAGTGTGGCGTCCACTCTTTTCTTGTGATTTATTTGTTGTATATTGTTTAATACAATGTCTTTGTAATATACAATATGTTTCTGTTTACAAAATAGCGAATTTAATTTTTTTTTTTTTTTTGCTAAATCAGTTGGAATATTTAACATGTTTATTTGACCTTACATGTATTTATGAATTTGGAAAGATAATATTTTTTAAACATTATTTAGTACGATGATATATGTAAGAATCTTAACATTTTTTATTATTAAAATAAATCTAAACAGTCAAATATGATAATTAAATTACCCATATCTTTAAGAGAGAGTTTGATTGTAATGTATCTTTCATTTTTCAAATGGTTTAAGATGAACCCATATTGTGATCGAATTTATCTTGAATTGAAATTGAATAAACAATTTCTTTCATTTGGTTTGTTTTGAAAAATACTTCTTCTTTTTCCATTAAATCATCACCATCTTCAAGTGAAAGAAACATACGAACTTAAAAATACTAATACCCTAAAATGCTTATATCTTCTATCAAAAGGAGCGGCCAGGGGTGCCATGTGGGGAGGCAATCCGAAGAAATAAAAATCATCTATAACCGCTACACAATTGAAAGATGTTTGGATGTTGGAAAAGACGGATTAATTAAGTGGGAAGAAACAACAATAGACATAACTGTTTGTAACCTCTCCTAAGTGTTGTTTCTAGTAGGATTTCAGAGATATCCATTGTATCCACATTTGAAAGTATACAATCGTGTCTTACAATTGTAAGGATGCAAAAAAAGGTGGCCCTGCCATGTATCGCGAAGTACTAATACTAGTTAAAACTATCCTTCAAGATTGCTTTTCAATCGTATTCAACAACCCCTTAACTCAAATTCAAATAAAGAAATATATGTTTCCTTCTTCTCCCGTGCGTATTCTTTTCTGGCGTTGCTCCCCCGCTTCTTTCAATTTTAATATGATAATACACGTATCTTGTTTGGCTTCTAGACTTGCACAGGGCTCCAACTCAATTTATTTGAGTGGAATTATTATATTACTACCTATGTTTTACACGGATTAAATTAAAATATTAAATTAATGATTAATAATTAATATTTAAAAATTATATTATTATTTTTAGATAAATATGATTCAGATTACATATAATCAACTACTTCAAATAATAGCGTAACAACAATATTTTCTTAAACTTTCCTTTTTAAAAAACTTTTGTTAAGAAAATGATTTTTAAAAATTCCAATTTAAAAGTTTTTTAAAGTAAAGTTCTCTGTATTAAAAAAAATCATATTTATTTATTTTTACAGAAACTAATTTTTTTAATAAAAGTGTGTTTTACAATTTGGAAATAATATAAATAAGATCTTTAGCATTTAATATTTAATATGATCATTAAATAGTTATTTTTGTATACTAATAACATGTGCCATAAATGATATAAGAAAATAACATGTATCAATAATAGTATGAGAATATAACATATGCTAAAAAATTATTTTACTTTACTAGTATAAATATTAGTATAGATGCGTTCAAACTTCAAAGTCAACCACTTCCACAAATTAAATCAATGATTCAGCATAAGTTTTACACTCACGTTAAACAAATCTAATTTGAATTTATATAATACTATATTAAATATACAACTTGATTTTGGAAACATCATTATGTTAAACGTGTACATTCACTAATTTGTAAAACTAATTTTCAAAGTAAATTAATAGTAAATATAACATATAAAATAATTTTTAGGATTCTTTCAGCCGATCTCTAGTTTTATTAATATTCATCATTTTTGCTTGCGGTCTCAAGTATAGTTAAAATATAAAGTAACTATAACTGAAATTTAACAAAAACTAATCAAAAGTTATTTAAAGTGTAGAAAATATTTAAATAATATATATTTAAATTTTAATCAAAACCACATCACATGCTCATGGAACGGCTAATAGACAATTTTGGTTATGGCATCGTTGTCTTGATCATCCGTCATTTGGGTATCTTATGATGTTAATTTCAAGTTTTTTTTTAATAAATCCACTCATATGAAACGTGAAACTTGTGTTCTTGCTAAATATCAGTGACTTTTGACTAAAGTAATACTAGTGGTAAATTTGTGTTTCCACTAATACTAGTCGACTTCAATATTTTATGTTATTTGTTGATGATTTTTTCGGATGACTTGGATATTAGGATATATTTTATGAAATATAAACGAGAGGTTCTTGAAAAATTCTTTATGTTTTATAAAATGATTCAAACCTAGTTTAATAGGAAAATAAAAATTCTTTGCTCTTATAATGATGGAGAATTTGTAAATTAGTCCACGCAAAATTTAGTTTAAGAACATGTATTGTTCATCAAACTACATGTCCCAACACGCCTCGATTGTTGTTGAACGAAAAAAATCAAATTTTACTTGAGAAAAGTCATGATATAATGATTAAATCTCAAGTTCTTCAATATTTTTGGCCTGAAACGGTAGCTACATCAATGTATCTACTTAATCGTTTAATTTTAAAACATAAAACTCCCTTACAAACTCAAGCAAGTCAAGTCACTATTCTTTCAGTTCTAATCCTACCACCACACCTTGGATGCAATGTGTTTGTTCCCATTCCCAAATTTAATAGGATTAAGTTTGATCCATGTGTAGAAAAGTGTGTTTGTAGGATATGCGACTCATCAAAAGGGATAACATTGTTATAATCTCATCACTCGTCACGTTCATGTCACTATGGATTATGAATTCTTTGATGTTGAATTTTATTTCAACAACCAATCTAGCATTCACGAGGAAAGAGTTAGGGAATCATTAGATTGGTTAAGTACTCTAAGTTGTTCTTAAGTTGTTCCAACAGAGCCGATAGATGGAGCCATCGAGTCTCTCACAACCAGCGTAGTAGAGGCTGACAAGCCAGTATACGCAACCGATGAAGCGATATGGGTACAAACAGAGTAATGCTAACCATACTTTTTCCTCAAAAGAAAAAGATATCTAATTACCTGACTAATTATATATGTTGATGATATGATCATAACAGGAAGTGATGAAGAAGAAATCGCTTCACTTCGTAAGAATCTCTTTACAAAGTTCGAAATAAAGAATCTCTTGACTGAAATAGATATGGTGGATTGCAAACCCAGTGACACTCCAATGATGGTAAACCACAAACTCAAGATTAGTGAGGGAGCTAAGTTAGCAGATCGTGAGAGGTGTTGGGGAATTTCTTAATAGAGCAATGACCGGATAATTCTGAAGTCGTGTGATTTCACTTTCAGATGAAATAATTGGAGTGTATACCAATAATTTGACCGAATAAAATCAGAATTGATTCAAGAATTCGTATGAATTTTGGATGCTGTTTGTAATTCGAGTTTTTCCCTGTTCTCTCTCTTCTGGACCACCAATACCAACATAAACAGGATTGAAGTTTTTCAAGATAATTGTTATTGCGGTTTTGAACAAACTACACCTTTAAACAAACTACACCTTCGACCCCAGCCAGGGGCTATGCCCCTTGGACCCCGCTTCTCTTGGGGGCGCTGCCCCCGAACCCCCGTTAGTCCTGATGACATTCAAACAAGCGTGTACTCTTGTTTGAATGACACACGCAATCTCTAATTACACTAAAATATTCAACAAGAGGGACCAAAGATTGATGGGAAAGCTGCTTTACTTGGCCGTACTAGACAAATATTGCTTATGTTATTGGGGTAGTAAGTCAATTCATGCACCAACCTCAGTCAGAGCACATGGAAGCAATTATGAGGATAATACGATATCGTAAGGGTACTTCCCGAAGAGGTATAATGTTCAGGAAAAATGGACGCTTGGATGTTGAAGTCTTTATTGATGCTAATTGGGGTAGAAATCAAAACGATAGACGGTCTACTGTAGGATTTTTTACTTTAGTTGGAAGGAACCTGGTCACATGAAGAAGCAAAGGTAGTGTCTTTGTCAAGTGCAGAATCAGAATTCAAGGGCATTATAAAAAGGATCATAGATATTCTTTTTGTTGAAAAAATTGACGAATGAAATTGGTTTTCCAATGAGGCTTCCGACTCAGTTGATATGTGATAATGAAACTGCAATTAAAATTTCAACAACCCCAGTCAAACATGACAGAACGAAACACGTATGTTGAAATAAATAGACATTTTATAAAATAGTAGATTGAAAATGACACTGTGAAATTTCTTTTCGTAAGGTTTGAAGATCAGTCGTCTGATGTTCTTACAAACCAGTTGCATCGATGATAATTGAATCAATATTGTGCAAGTTGGGTATCGAAGATCTCACTACATAATTTGGGAGGGAGTGTTAGAATATTCTAGTCCTCTAATTTGCTACAATCAAGGAGGAAATTGGTCCTGTAATTATGGTGTAATATTTTTTATGTTGTAACCTCTCTACTTATCATTCACTCTTGTATGTCTTTAAATAGTGATAAAAAGACCCAATTCTCTCAAATCTCGGTTACCAATGAAAAAAAACAGATCATGTTTATGTTCGTGCGTCTTCACATGATTTGGTAGATTTGTATCATTTGGTAGATTTGTATCATATTAAATTTCCAGGTTCACGGTGTACCTAACGAGATAAAAAAACAGAAAAAATAAGACTATCCAGTCAACAAAAATTAAAAAATTGACAAGCTTTCTATAAATATCCACTCCAGATAACACATACTCACTCTCACTCTCTCTCTCTCTCTCTCTCTCTCTCTCTCTCTCTCTCTCTCTCTCTCTTGTAAGTTAATTTCTTCTGGGTTATGTAGATTCATGTTGGAGACACTGAAATAGTGATCAAAGTCACCATAAAGTTTTGAACTAGATTCATTATTCATGTGTACACGATTTAAATGTTGAAGTTTTCATATGAAATCTGATATTTTAATTGTATCTGTGTAATCTGTTCTTTAGAATGTGCGATGTCTGCAGATGGGTATTTGTATGTTTGGAAGTTTGTTACATCACATCTGAAAAACCTCGAATGCTGATTTCATTTCTTGATTTTTTTTTCAGATTTAAAGTTTTCAAACTTTACCTATACTTTTTGTTCGTCTTTTAGCTAACTAATATTATATTATAAAGCACCTTCTATAGATCAGTGTCGTTTTCTAATTTATTAACTATAACAAGAAAGATGTGTTCAATTTGAACTTTAAAATTAGCTTGAGACAAACTATTGCACTCCTTTGATTTTTACTTATTTTGATATATGAGATCTTCACCTAAACTGTCTGTCTTTATTAACCTAATCAATTTTCTGTTTATACTGTAGAAAATTGTCACTTGAACTCCATTAAGGAAGAACATACTCCACTCTGCAATGAGGGTCATGAACATGGGGAAATTATCAGTTTTGTTGATCATGATGATGTGTTGCTGGATCTCCATTGCTGATGCAGAGTACTTCAAATACAAAGACCCGAAACAACCACTCGGTGTTCGAATCAAAGACTTGATGAAAAGAATGACATTAGAGGAAAAGATTGGCCAAATGACCCAAATTGATAGAAAGGTTGCATCCAATGAGGTTATCAACAAGTATTTCATTGGTACATCATACATGATTCAATTGAGCTCTCAAATCATTGAATTATTGTTTTGTTGTGTTTGGATCTATCTTGAACTTGTGTGTTTTTGCAGGGAGTGTGTTGAGTGGTGGAGGGAGTGTTCCAGCCAAACAAGCATCCCCAAAAACATGGGTTGACATGGTTAATGATTTCCAAAAGGGTTCGTTATCGACGCGATTGGGGATACCATTGATCTATGGGATTGATGCAGTTCATGGCCATAATAATGTTTACAAAGCTACAATCTTTCCTCACAATGTTGGTCTTGGAGTTACCAGGCAAGTTCTATTGCAACAGCAACTTACTTTATCTTTCAAAATTGGCAAATATGGATCAATGTACAGCTTTCACCGCATAAAGTACAAATCACTATGTCAAGAAATGCCCATCAAAAGAATAAAGTTAAGAAATAAATGCACACCTAGAAAGTAGAAGTGATGTTATGTATGTATTATACTTGCGGGCATACCTTTTTTTTGGAACGGCGAAAATTTTATTGAAAAAACGGTGATCGCTAGCAAGATGCTAAGAGGACCACAATGAAGGAAACAATTACACTGGGAATATAGAAAATGAATTTTTCTCACAAGCATAATACATTAATACATACATAACATCATTATGCAAAGCATGTTATCTTTTCATTATGGGCAACATGTTATCTTTTATTATGCAAAGCAACTTTATACAAAAGGGAATTAATATCTTCAGTTTTTTATGGCCAAATCTCTTGCATCTTGCTGATGGCAGACATGCTAATCATGCTTGTACTGTACAAACATTGATAGCATATAGGACATAAAGATTGTAGATGAAACTTTGAATATACATATATTTAATTGCTAACCCCTTATGACACCCCATCTGCAACAAGCTTGAAATGTGTGCCAGCAGTCATATTTATGATGTGTTTTTATACTGAGATTGTATATTTATATGCCAAAATATATACAGGGACCCAGTTCTAGTTAAAAAGATTGGAGCTGCAACTGCACGTGAAGTTAGAGCCACTGGCATACAATATGCATTTGCTCCTTGTATTGCAGTAAGTTAAAAAAAACTACTGCACATTTTTACTGCCTTCACAAAAAAGATGCAACCTTTTGATTTCTTTAAGTTTTTGTTATTCAGGTTTGTAGAGATCCAAGATGGGGTCGTTGCTATGAGAGTTATAGTGAAGATCCCAAGATTGTTAAGCTAATGACTGAGATTATACCAGGTTTACAAGGAGAGATCCCTGCTGGTTCAAGAAAGGGTGTTCCTTTTGTCGGTGGACCGTAAGTTAATTTCAAACGTTTTCCTTACTGTGCTTGTTTTGACAAATCTTGAGTCTTCAGTATGATTTTAGATTGTTTAATGTGGAGTCTTTTAGGCCTATCATCCATGTAATGTTGAATGCTTTAACTTAAGGTCCTGTTTCTATGCGTTTAGGTGATTAAAATTTCATCTTCTGGCCCCATTTATGTGACTTCGGTTTATTTTTTAGTTGATTAAATGAGAAGCAAAGGTGGGATTGCAAATTGGAAAATGGTACAATTGAATTGAACCTCATAACAGAGATGGTTCACAAGTGTGAAAGACATACATATGGGCAACAGTATGGTCACATAAAGTGGCACTGACTTTTTCTTGTTTGTCCAATATTTCCTCCATCCAAAAAATGCCATACTTTCTGTTTTTGTTTGTCAAACCTAATCTATCTTTTCTCTTCATAATATGCATTGGCAAAAATTTTCATTTGTCACACTCTTTAAAAGATGTCGGTGAGGTTTATTGTGATTTATAAGTTTTCCCAACTTTGCCTTTTATGGGGCATTTTAGATGAAGAGAATATGATCTTGTCTTTCTCTCCCTCTTTCATAAATCATATCTTGGTGGTCTTATCATATAGATGAGTTTGACTTTTCTTAGTCAATAATCCATATTTTATATCATTTAGATCTTAGCTGATGTGGACCATGTGTTTCGTTTGCTTTAGAAAAATCAAGAAAGTAGTAGATTCACACATCAGACAAACTGTCAGTTTTCAAGATTGAATTGTTGGCCATGTTGTCATGTTTATTTGTTGCTGATGTATGAATGATATTGAACACACCCTTTTATGAGTTTATCTACTACTAAATGGTGTTTGGTTTACATTAGCATAGTATATTAACATAGATCTTTATTCTGACACGGTACATGCTGATTCCATTATTGTGCAGAGATAAAATAGCAGCATGTGCAAAGCATTATTTGGGAGACGGGGGGACCCACCTGGGCACAAACGAGGGCAACACAATAATAGATGCCAAAGGGTTCTTTCGCATACACATGCCTGCGTACTACGACGCTGTCATCAAGGGTGTGGCTACTATTATGACCTCGTATTCCAGCTGGAATGGGGTCAAAATGCATGCCAACCGTTATCTTGTCACTGATTTCCTCAAGAACACACTCAAGTTCAAGGTAGAAATCCGCTTCTTCAGTTGCATTGAATGCCATCTTATGCATAACAAGTCCCGATGAAGCTTTTGTTTGACTATGATTTCAGGGGTTTGTTATATCAGATTGGCAAGGGATTGACAGGATCACAACTCCTGAACATGCTAACTATACGTATTCAATCATAGCTGGGATGAATGCTGGCATTGATATGGTATGTTTGTATTTTATTGTTCTTGATTTTATACGAATTACTAGAATTTAATAAGTTGTACGTATGCAGTTCATGGTCCCATACAACTATACGGAGTTCATTGATGGTCTAACTTATCTAGTCAAGAAGCGGTTCATATCAATGAGCCGTGTAGATGATGCGGTCAAGAGGATTCTGAGAGTCAAGTTCACCATGGGTTTGTTTGAGAAACCTTTGGCTGATTACAGCATGGCTAAGTACCTTGGAAGCCAGGTAAACTTACTCTTTTACCTTTCTGTGATAGAATCTTTTGGGTAAAAATCATTGAATAGTAACCAAGTTTAACATATTGTTCTGTTAAAGTCACTCAAACTTTTTGGCGAATGCAAAATCTACTCTAGGTCCAATATTTTCCCATTGTTATGAAATTTTTTGATGTATGAACTCAAATATACACAGGAGCACATAGATCTGGCTAGGGAAGCTGTGAGAAAAACACTTGTTTTATTGAAAAACGGTAAAGATATAAAAAAGCCATTGTTACCACTTCCTAAAAAGGCGTCGAAGATACTAGTTGCAGGGTCTCATGCTGATAACCTTGGTTATCAATGTGGCGGATGGACGATCGAGTGGCAAGGACTTTCAGGAGATATTACTGATGGTATAATTATGATCTACAAAAGTTCTTATTGCCTGCTGAACCTGATCTTTCTAAAATCTTCAACTAAACCTCAGAAATTTTGAAATCTTGAACTATGCCTTTAATCTTTTTAAATTCTTGAACTAAAACCTACAATCATTTTTAAAGTTTTGATCTAAACTGTGATCTTTTTAAATAATTCCCTCAAACTTTTTATAAAATCTTAAACCTAGCCTTTGGTCTATTAAAAATCTGGACCTAAATGCCTAAATCCTTTTATCTTTTTAGAATCTTTAAATTAATTCTCTGATTTTTCTAATCTTGAACAAACCATTTAGTCTTTTTGAAATCTGACTTTTTATAGTCTTGAGCTAAACCCTTTGATCTTTTTACATTCTTGAACTAAACCTTCTGATTTTTTAATAAGTCTTGAATTAAATTCCTTAATTTAAAAATCTTAAACCAACCCCTTTGATCTTGCAGGCACCACAATCTTATCTGCTGTGAAAAAAACAGTTGACCCAAAAACTCAAGTGATCTACAATGAGAACCCAAGTGGTGCTTTTGTCAAGTCTAACAAATTTGACTACGCAATTGTCGTGGTGGGTGAGCACCCATATGCAGAGACATTTGGAGACAGCATGAATCTGACAATCTCAGAGCCTGGACCAAGCACCATCAAGAATGTCTGTGGCTCAGTGAAATGTGTTGTGGTCTTGATCAGTGGCCGGCCTGTAGTGATCCAACCGTATATTAAAACCATAGACGCCCTTGTGGCTGCTTGGCTTCCGGGATCCGAGGGTCAAGGTGTCACAGATGTCCTGTTTGGTGACTATGGGTTTACTGGCAAGCTTGCAAGAACTTGGTTCAAGTCTGTTGATCAACTCCCAATGAATGTTGGTGACCCACATTATGATCCATTGTACCCGTTCGGGTTCGGGCTCACTACTAAGCCTAGGAAGAATTTTTGAAGCTGATGAGTGTGTTGGATGTTGAGTATTTTTTGGGAGTTTGATCTTCACACATCATGTTTTCAGCAACAAATCCTGTCTTAATGTTGTATGAATAAATTAATTAAATCAGAAGCTTTCCATGGCACCCATTGTTGATCAGAAGTTTTGAGTTTTCACTAGATTCATTAGATTTGAAACCCAATATCAGTGATCACAGAGGCCCAACCCAAATTGTGCAAATAAAGACCCAAAAACTTTTTGCCGTATAAATATATAAATTATTAAATCTCTTCTTTTTGACCAAAAATGGCACATGATTCGAATCTTGCTCAAAAAATACTCAATCAAAATGACTCGGCTTGTAAAATAGCAAGTCGAACATGCTCGGTTTATAAACGAGACGAGTGAATGGTGGCTTGTTATTTGGCTTGGTTGTATAAGCCTTAACTTTTAACATTTTATTAGACAAGTAAGTAGCATTCAAGAAAAAAGTAACATTCAGTATGCTAAAGTTAACACTCCATCATTATCTAGTCTAATTCAGATCAAAACATTTTCTTTCTTTTAGTTCTAACAATCCAACCGAATCACACAGCTGATTGAATTCGATTAGGTTCGTGAACAATCCTATTTTCAAACGGTATAATAAGTGCTTCTTGGCTGATAATCATTAGTGTTTTTCTATGCAATGTTTTTATAATGATATAAAATTTATCTTAGTTTTTCTTTAACGTATTTTTTAAAACGCAATATAGAAAAGTGGTAAACCAAAATAAGTAAATCACCTTGTAAATTAATTAATGATAAAGAAGACATCGCATTATTTAAATTATTGAATGAAGCCATAACAAAATTCCATTGTCGTCCAGCGGTTAGGATATCTGGCTTTCACCCAGGAGACCCGGGTTCGATTCCCGGCAATGGAACCTTTTTTTAATTAATATTATATTACATTGTTATCTCTTCATATTTTCATAATTAAATCATCAATTATCATTTAATCAAATAAATGAATCCTTACAGAACTTCTTCTAACCCATAATTCATACATCACCATATAAAACGTATCAAAATCTACCGGGGCTTGATGCCATTGAAAATGCTTTTGCACCTGCAAAACATTCTTCTGCAGCTTCATGTACTCACCAGAATCAACAATCTTGTTCAGCATCATCTTCAGGAACACAATATCTTGCGTTGAAACGACAACCGCGAAGCTATTCCAATTCAGAACATCCCCAAATGGCAGATCATAATGGTCAGCCAAAACAACAGGTACACAACCATAGTAGATTGCATCGCCTATACGCGCAGTGTTCACTTCAAACCCTTTAGCATGTATGCAAAACTTGCTTCCAAGAAGTGACTCCGAGTAAGGCGTTTTTAGACGGTTTTGGTGAACAAAAATCTCTGAATCATTCTTCCATGTCTGAACCAATGACTCGCGCACGCGTGAGTTCATTGCTCCTGCATAAAATGCAAGCATTTTTCTGCAATATACGCGTAAAATAAGCATGTAATCACTTTCAGAACACAAAATCAAACACCTTGTAAGCCAAAAAAAAACCTTATAAATATTAGGTTTATTAGTATAAGCCCACCAGCCCAAGGCTGGTGGGCTTACATCGATAAATCTTATATCTAATACCTTTTAGATGGGTGACGGGTAGGGCGGACTCCAAGTCTAGGCCATATTTGTGGTATTGATGCATCTTTATGTGCAGTGTACCCTTGCAAGAAATAACTTGAAGAACACACAACTTGAATTGCATTGATACTGACTTCGGGTGCTTTCTCCATCGCGGTCCTCCCAATAGAATGACACGCGACATAGAAATGATCAGCGCCACCTGTGCGGTTCCAAAACGGGTATTTGTGGCTTATGTTAAAAATGTAGTCTTTGATGAAACCTTTAATGCCACCCACTCCTATTCTTTTATCATGTCTCATACTTGCAATGGAAAATGGCAAGAAAAAGAGGTCTGCTTTAGATGGATCTTGTGTCACAAAGTGGCTCATTGAGAGTGCAATTTTGAAGTAGCTTTCACTAGCATAGTTGCCTCCCGGTGAACCGCGGTTGTCGGGCAAGAAAATGTTGGCGAACGGGTCGGTTTTCGTGTGCGGGTAGATGTATATTTTCAAGCTTTTGTTCATTTGTTTGTAGTTCTCCAAGAAGATGTGTTTTTCATGGTATACTTCTTTGGAATTCAAAGGGTTCCCTGTAGTAAAGAAAGTTGCAAGAAGATGTCTCAAAGTTAGAAAGAGTTCAACATATTTAGGAGCAAATTGTAGACCCTTAAAGCCCAAGTGGTGGTCAAAAGGTATGTCAAAATGTGGATGCTGATAAGGGGCAAAAATGTACTTTCAGTTATATTGATTTGAAATGACATCTAATTTTGTTATAAGCATTCAACTTACATTTCTCTGTTAGTGCTGTAATAGTGCCTTAGGGGCAATGTTTCTATAAGCGGTTTGATTATCGAGTCGATCTTTATCGGTTTATTGGTCAAATGTTAGGACTCGTTGCTGGGAGTGGTTCAAATAAGGTCAAAGAATCGGTTATTTAATTTGTTCTTGGTCTGACAAACTTGTACAATCCGATTTTGAAAACACTGGTTGTAGAGATTGTCGTTTATAAGCATATGATTCTTTTCTTGTACCAAGTTATAACATACTAACGATAGTAAAATTTTATTACAATAGTAATTTATGTATGCTCAAACCTATGAAATCTGGTTTTGACGTAGAGATTGTCATTTATAAATAGATTATTCTTTTATTGTATCAAGTTATAAAATACCGACAATGGTAAAATTCTGTTACATTACTAATATATATATGTTATACGTCTAAGGAAAACTATTAAGCTTAGAACGATATGTTTAAAAAATGATTATTTTTATTTTCATCTAAATAGATTCCATCAATGTATTATGTTGAGTATGTTTTAGTTTAAAACCAAGAGCCGAAGCTTGTAGAAACATGGCATTGACTAAGCACAACTTTTTCAACCCATTTAATTGACCATAATCAGTCAAAATTTAGATTTTCGACCCAAAATTGCCATATACAATTTTATTTTCTAGAGATATGAATTTTAGTTTCTAAATTATTGTGGTTTAGATTTTATTTAGTTTTATTTTAATAGAAAAACACTATATGAATGAAAGATGCATTTCAATAAATTTAGCTAAATCAAATGATTATAATAATATATATTGACAATTCAATTATTAATAACATAAATTTCACTCTCAGATTCATTTTGAAGGACAATCCACCACTTGCGTAATCATATAAAATTTCCATTTGATATCTTTTTAATTTCGCTTGAAATAAAAATTATGAGCGAAATGGGAAAAATTGTTTTTAGCAACAAAAAAGAAAATATAAAACGTCATTAATTACATCGTCAGTATAAGCTATTATTATCAGGTATTATCGACTAACTTACAAAATAAAATCTGTGATACTTCAGGAAGAACGATATACTTTTTTGCTCAAGAACATATTTTGAAATCAATAATTTTCTAGATAATACTTTTAAATCCCCAACTTAATTGACTAAATAAAATAAATAAGCTTGTGGGAAGAACAAAATACTTATCACCTCAATATATCCAAAAACGCCATCGTATTACCTTTTGAGTCTCCAGCTGACAGTTGACCGCTCTCATGCATCACCCCATGACTTTTATTCGCCGTTGAAATTTCTCCGGCGGATCCACCGCCTCTCTGCCACCCAGAACCCGTCACCTCCGGCGAGCTTCCGCCACTGTTGCCGCCCTCTCTACGCGGCGGTCCAAACGTATGATCCGCCGTGGAGAGCGGTTGTTCGTCGTGCAACACGCGAACAACATCATCATACTGATTAAAGATTTCTGAAGATTGATCAAATGGTGATATCAAATCAAACTGGTGATGATCATGATCATGTGTGATCAGTTTTGAGGTTGAAGAAATTGATACAACGAAAAAGAAAACAAGTTTTAGAATAATCATGGTGATTGATATCATGAAGAATAAGCCTTTGAATGGAGTCTTTATCGCCATTGGAGCCTTTGAATTGAAGTTAAAAGCTCTCACTGTCTCACACATAAACACCAAGAACACACAGAGGGACAGATTACAAGAGTTTGTGAGGTAGATGTAGAGAAGATGTTTCTGAACTGTGAAGCAAATTTGGTTTCGAGTATAGTTTTGTAGGAGATACTAGATAGGGATATATATTTAATCTTTCACATATAGCGGTATGTAAAGGTTGTATATGAGGTATATATGTGCCCAAAGTTTATAGATTCGGGTCTAGCTAGTGACATCTGATGTTTATTATCACCAAATTGGTGCGGGTTCGAGTTTCAAGATGAGCAACAAGTGTTTTTAAGAGTAAATTTTAAAAGGACGTGTGTGTAAAAAAAGTATACGTTTACATCTACGTATAGAGACACGTATATACAATTTGTCTATGTTATCATTATTTTAATATTTTTGGGATTTTGATGGTTTTTATTGGTAATGAGTGACCATTAACAGATGAAATTCGTCCATCAATAAATTATCGTTGCTACTTGATTTTTAATATTCGGTCGTGACCTGAATAATTACTTAGACAAACTAGATAAAAAATTTCAAAGAAGATATTAGATTCCAAAAGCCAGAAAAGGTTGACAAAAATGTTATAATTATATAGGAGCCTTTAATATTATATTTTTAATCAGCTTTTATTATAGATTGGTGTCAATAAAATAAACGGAGAATGACAAGGACATGTGGTTACATAGTATGCATACATACATATATATGGTTTGTGTGTATTTAGAGAAGAAATTAATTAACAAATAGACACTCTGTCTAATTAATATGAGAAGGTTAAAAAATTACGAAAGAAATTGTGGACCGTACTGAAACTACTCCAAGTATATTGTAATGATTTTTAAATAATATATAATGATAACGTTAATTTGTTTTCTAACCTAAGGTAAAGTACTCGGAAATAATGTCAATTACTCACAAATGTCAATATTGTTTTTCTTTTCAGTTGTAAATATTATGTATTAACTTTTTAAAATAGAATTCTTGGACACTTTTAAAATAGAGTTCTTTTCAGGAGTAAATATTTTGTATTAACTTTTTAAACGAAATTAGAATGCCAAGAAAGAAAGATGAAATGGGCATATTATTATGATTATATTTCTCCTATAAATTAGCAATTGCTTCACGTCACTTGTAAATTTATGAAGTAGAATGTCATTACAGTTAGATATTTTGTCATTTTTAATTAGCTTTAATTAGAAGATTCCTTTTTCTTGGAATGGTAAATAAAAACTACCAACACAATATAGTACTATTATGAACATACTTTAATTTAGTTACACCTATAATAACTTGACTTATATTGCACTCTATTTAACTTGTCCAAATTTATGAGCATATCATATATTGATCAACATAGCTTAATTACTAAAGGTGGGGTTGTTGTTCTTGACGTGAATTTATTCAACAAGATAGCTCATTGTGACTTTGAAGAAGCATGATTCATGCAACAATGGGTCATTAAATAAGCCAGATTAAATAATTCAATATGGGTATTTTTATTGAACTTTTAAGTTTAAATGTAGTGTGGTTTAATGCATACATATAATTCCATGCACATGGTGAAAAATGATAATTTACATATATGTTTATTTTTGTGTAACTAGGTTAAAGCATGATACTTGTATTTGTTTTGTAGAAGTTGAATGAGCTCTTTTTATTTTTATCAACGTTTTGACTGTAATATTTTTCATGTTTAAACGTTTCTATTATCACACGCGGGTACATTTACTCATTATTTTTTTAAGAGAATGTATATTGTTTTTGTGATATAATTTTTTGACTTCGTATTAATGTTTTTGCAATTCTGTTAAAACTTTTCACTCTTTAGTCATTTATCAATTAAATTTTTTGACTTCATATTTGTTGTCTGGTTCTTGGATTATGACATATGATTTCATATCACGCATTACTTATAGATTTTTATGCGCATTCACTAACAATCGATCACATGCAGCAGCACATGTACGGCCATGACTTATCCAAGAGTCGTATGGTTGACATATGATATGTATGACGTGTTATTCAATTCAGAAGGCACGTATTATTGTACGCAGCCATAATGACATATGCATATCTTGAGGCCTGGTATGGATGCTATGCAATGTGTTATCATTGTTCAGTTTGTAATCTTCGTCATTTTAAGAGAAATATCTAAGATTTAAAACGACATATTATGATCTTGATCTTGTTGGAATAGATGATATGAACAATGAGCTATGAATCCTTACGTGATCGATTGGCGTATTTTGTCAACCCTAAAAGACATCTAATTTAACTATATTTAAAACAGGTAATCATATATACATTATGTATATATTAATATTATAAAGAGTGTGAAGATAGTTATCAATTTAAAATGATTATATAGAAAAACACATGGAATAACCATTTAACATGAGAAAACTAATGTATCTGGTTATTTAGAGTAGTGATGAATTTTGTTACTATTATATAACTCGATCTGCAAGTTATATATCTTTACAATTTGTTGCATTTGGTAGGTATGATGCAATGTATGGTACTGGTACGTAGTTATGCTTCATTCCAAAAGGCAACATCGATTTGATTAAAATTATTTATAATACTTAAAATATTATGTTACTTGTGAAATTAAGTTTTCATTTGCTTATTTTAATTGAAATGAATTGTCTTACTAGATGATGGCTGTATTTCATGGACTCTTCATGCACATCAAATTAGAATAAAGCTTTGGTCCCCCATGTTTGAGGATTTTTCATGGACATCGAATTGGAATTATGTGATTACGCAAACTCAAAGAAATATTCGCCAATTATTGTCGCTCACATTTGAACAAAAGAGGTATAGTTAAAATAAAGAGTAACTTTTATGATTCATCCTTGTGCAGTCCTATAAATCTTATTGTATTTGATCATTAATCTTTAAAACTTACATGTATAATCCTTAAATTTTAATTTCTCTTTCTTTTTTAGTTAAAGACCCAAACTTTTGTAAAATCCAAATGTTAACAAATGGGTAAATCTGTCTTTTTCGTTTTTAAAACATTTGTTTATTACGGTTTAAATGCTAATGTTTGTAACCACAATACTAATGAACTCAAAACCATTTTACATCATAATGTTTGGAATGAAGGCTCTTGGAGTTCTTACCCATGGTCAAGGAACTTAAAGAAAAATTGGTCTCCAAACTTTCTACAACGCACTCACGTGGGTTTTTGATAAACTCAATTACACAATGCCATTGTAAGATGGTGATGCAACTCAAATATGTTCAAATAGTTTAAGTTCCGTGATACAATAAAATAAAGTGTTTTTTTCTTTACAAGAAACCACTTACAGTTTTAAAATCGCAATAGTGCCCCAGAAATGTAAAATGTTTTTAAAATTAGTTTGTGATTCGTAAATTCCAATTATATACTAAGCAAAGGTGACTTTAGTTATTGTATAAATGTATATTGATGTACCGCTTTGAAGACTTCACACGATATAATGTGATTATTAATTATATACTCTGAAATACTTGTATGTTAATGATGAATAACCAAATGTTTTAAGAATATAAAACGACACTAAAACTAAAGACCCATTGAGTTCTTTTTCTAAGAATGATGGTAGGAGCAATGGAGGAATAAACCCTAATAAACAACAGTTTAAAGATAAAAAGAAAAAAAATACCTCTTTGTTAACATTTAAATTTAACAAAAATTAGGGTGTTGGACTAATAAGCAAAAAGATAAATAAAATTTGGAAATTTGTTAACATTTAAATTTAACAAAAATTAGGGTGTTGGACTAAAAAGCAAAAAGATAAATAAAATTTAGAAATCATATTTATGAGTTTTAAAGATTAAGAACCAAATTCAAGATTTAGATAAATCCACTTACTCTAAAATAAAGCATTAGTTACACAAAATGTTTCATACAATTTACTTAAATCATACCTCTAAGGTACATAAATGAGTTTAAAACATTTTTATACCAGGTGGTTTTTATTTTGTAACAAACTTAAGAGTTTAGTACTCATGTAGTCATGTTAAAAGTTGTGTTATGCTTGTATATTATTTTATCAATGGGGATAGCATACATATATCTCTCCACCTAAAAAAATACATATTTTTTTAAGGCACGAGTTTTCAATACAGAATAACAATGCTTTATAAACATACTTTAGAAAAATATGTAATTTTACAAGTTTAAAAGAGTAAATATGTAAATGTTCATTTATCATTTTATAAGAACGTGAGTCATTTGATGAATAAATTCTACTTTAATTAAAACGGCTTTTTATGTAAAATACTTTTTTTAAATGAAAAAAAGTTCACCCACCCCGCTCCTCCTCGGCCCATGATTACAACCCCTATAATTTCATCAAATTTTGATTGCATCCTCACATGAGGGTTCGGTTAAGGTGCGGGCCCAAGTGTGAAGGAGCAAACCATCCTATTTGGAGGCCCATGATCGCAAGGGGACTTAACTAAAATAGCCATAACTTTAACTAAAAATGTCATAACTTGGACTAGAAGTCTCCGTTTTGGAACTGAATCAGTCAAAGCAATCGGCGGATCGAGGAGCCCGTTTCTACAAACGGCTTATTTTATGAGTTATTTTACTTTTTTTTCTTATTCTAGTTTTTATTGGACTTTGTTTATAGCCTAAGTTTTGGCCCATTTATGTTTTGAGGCCCGTTCGACTTTTGGCTTGTTTTTTATATTCTTGTAAACATGGGAAGATGATTAGTTTTTGAAGTTTATGAAAAATAATTTTCTCTCTATCATTGTGTACGTTAGTGTGTGAAAAACCCTGATTATCGGCATTCTCGAGAATCAACGATAGGTAGAAGAATTGTTCCTATGTATTATTGGTGAATCAACATGTTCAATCGATTATCCTTGTTTTCCGTCTACATCAGGTTACAAAAATCGATCGAAGAAAAAGAAGAACTAGGGTATCAAAATAAGTCAACCTTAATGATAACCGGTTGGCAAGTAACAGCACAACCACGATTTCGCCACAGTCACATCGTCGCCACCTACACCAATGGGATCGAACGGGAGCGACGCCGACATTGATGATGTACAACCACCACCATCACCGGTTGTAGCGATCACAACGCTACCATAACCAGAACTTGCCATCAACAACATGAAAACTTTAAAGACAAAGATGATAATCGGAAAAAAAGGAGAACATCACAAACCACCGCCACAACCATGGTCTCACACCACAACCCTATTGTCGCCACCTACAGCAAACCAATCGATTAACAACTACGATGGTAGGGATGATGTATAACCACCACAACCATTGGCCATGGCAACCATAACGCTGCCACAACCAAAACCCCGCCATCTACGGTACAACCATATCGTTGCCACATGCATAGGGCTATATCGACCTTGGGTGGCAATGATTGAGGATGATGTAGCACCACCATTACCACCAACTAAAAAACAATCCTAGGGATGACGAAGCAGCCACAACAACCACCTCGACAGATATGGGCTAAAAAATCCCGACAAATACGGACAACAACCCTAAGAAACAACACTTCCAACGTCAACAACCAACATCTATCAGGGCCTTTCTCTCTATATAAATAGATGTAGGGAAAAATATGCAGCCCTCCTTCTATTTATCTCTATATAAACATGCAAATGGGTAGGTGTTTGAAAGGAATTAACAAATTGTTATGATCAAAGCAGAAAGCAAACAAAGTTAACTATTCCTTACATTTTAAAATTAACATATAGGTAAATTGAAATCGCCCACAGCTCCACGCTTTATAAATAATGATGTCACCAAGTTACTTTGAAATCGTCCACAGCTCCATGCCTCTTGACCGGGAGAGAACGGCTTAATCACTTACACATTTACCTTGGGATACATATATATATATATATATATATATATATATATATATATATATATATATATATATATATATATATATATATATATATATATAGGATGAAGTTCAAATGAAAACAACAAAAATATGAGAACAAAAAGAATTCCAATCAAAAAATTTTCTTTTATTTTGTAATTAATTTAATTTTAAGGTTATAATAGTAATTTACATAGCAATATTAATTACTATATTAATTATGTAACTCCTCTATTTTAAAAAACTATCAATCATTCTTTTTAATTGAATTATCCTACTTTTGAATTCAAATTGTAACACGACCTTATTATTTATTCAAGAATCAAAAAAATATATTTCGAACTTACGGTCTCAATGTGAGATTCAACCATCATATTTGAAAATCAATTTATTCAGTCTTTAATCTAATGAGGTTTAACCATTATGTTTAAAGATCAATTTCTTCAATCATCTATTTTACAGTATTTTAATATCAAATATTTTCTTTGATATCTCTAAATCCTAATAGACTTATCCACTTGAAGTCATATAAATATAGCAACTTGATATTCACATTTACAATACAAACCCCATCCCTCCACATAGCACATTCAATTTTACTAACGTAAGGGTCTAACAAGCGTACACATGAAGACCCTGCTACACATACTACATTTTAAAAAACAATTATAAATTTACTACCCTACATAATTTAGGCTTACCTACACATATATTTTTCCTACACCATTAGATATACCAAACCACCCATCCTTTTCATAATTCCACCTACATAATCGCGTCACACCTACACTGGCATACATGTTCATGTCCAATACAAGTAAATTTTACTCATATACACTTAAAAATAAAATTTTAAGTAACAAATTACTACCCTACACAAGTTAGTCTTACCTACACATGCATTTTTACCTACACATTTATATCTACCAACCTACACATCCCTTTTATATTGCCACCTACACAATTGCATCAAACCTACACAAACGTGGAATTTTTTATCCTATACAAACCCATATATACTAAATTAACCAACACATAATATGGTTAAGCGCTACACATTTTTTTAACATCTACAAAGAACATAATAAACAAACATGTTGTTTTTCCTTGAGCACACGCAAAAAAATGTATTATAAATTTATACTTTTAAAACTAACCTACATATAATCCACGATAATATTAAAATATAACCATCCACTCACTTTTCATACAAACTAAAATCCAAACAAAAAAACTCTTCACATAAACAATAATTTAAACTTCACAGATTAAATACTTTTCACAAATAGCTAGCCCCTAATTAATTTCCTTACATTTCAAATGTCTAAAATACCCCATGCCTATTAAAACTCGTAACAACTTATTAAGTATTTACAAAAAAAACCCTTCAATCACAACCATAGATTGAATAAATGTAAGTCTGAGATTTGTTCTTTATGTTCTCGCAAAAATCATTGTTCTGCCTAGAACCCTCCCCTATATATGTGTGTGTGTGTGTGTGTTTTCAAAAAAGGGATTCGATGAAGCTTTGCACAAATGAGTTTAAGGGGCTGTTTGGTAATTTCTGAATGATTAAGTGCTGAATCAATAAGAGGTCTAAACTATTAAGAGGTCTAAACCATTAAGAGCTAGTATGTCGTTTAACTATTCAAAGGTAAATGTCTAACCGATTCAGATAAGAGGTCTTAACCATTCAGCATTAGACCTCTTATTCATTCATCATTAAAATAATGCTTAACCATTCAGAGGCAAATGTCTGAACCATTCAGATATTTGCTTGCGAAACAAACAGTCTGAACCATTAAAAGACTGATTCAGATGTTGCCAAACAACCCCTAAATAATGAATTAGTGTGATTTACTCTTCACGCCATGTTTGAATAGTACGTGATGGTCAAAAGTATCATATGGATCAGAATTTTGAAGATTCAAAGGTTGTCTATCAAGATTACTATAGCTTAAAATATAATAAACAAAGTTAGTATCACGTGTATTACACAGGTTGAATAAATAAAATATTAAATAGTTATTAATAAAATTAAAGAATTATAAAACAATCTTTTGATATAAGATATGATTGACGTTACTTACGAGTGATAAAATGCCGATATTATTTTTTAAACTTTTATTTATTTATTTTTTGTTTTTTTTCAAAAAAATTAGTTTTTGAACAAATTGTTTCAAAACAAACCGTTTTTGAAAAAATGACATTTTTAATAATTTTTTTATTATAACTTTGAAATTTAATTATTTTTCTTTCATAAGATTTTTATTTTTAAAAGCCACAAGTTTTAAAATATATTGTGTTTTATAAAAGTTTAATATTTTTTTTGAAAACATTCTTATGTTATAAAAAATTTATTTCTTTACAAATTGCATTTGTAGAATTTTTTTTAATTTAATAAAAAAATATTTCTAATATGAAAAGAGTTAAATAATATCATTTGTAGTTAATGTGATATTTATTAGGAGAGAAAAGTAAAAAAATAAAATTTAAAAGCTTTAAAATTATGAAAAGTGGCCTGCAAAAATATTCTTTAATTAGTATTGATAGATGATAGATGATAAATCATTAGATATTACATTTCACAATATATATACCCATTGTTTGCTGCCTTTTGTAATCATTAGATATTATATTTTCACAATATATATAATACTAAAAGAGTAATTTAGGGGGATACTTGGTATATTTCTAAGCCCCCTAAATTTATTTTTCCTGCCTCTCTCTCCTCTTAACTAATTACCTAAATTAAAAAATATTAAATAATTTGAATTCTTTTTTAGATTAATTTTTTTAATAAATTAAGAAATATGTCTTTTTATTAATGTTATTTCTAGAAAACAATTTTTATGCAATTAAATTTTTTTTCTAAAACATCTAACTTTTTTTAAAATATAAAATATTAGTATTTTTAAAAAGTAATTTTTTTTATAAACTAAAAATAATTAAAATTAGGAGTTATGATAAGAAATTTCAAAAAATAACATTTGTAATACGGTTTGTTTTGGAAAAAAATGTTTAACTTTTTTTGAAAGAAAGTTTAAAAACAAAAGTTTAAAAATTGATATCGTTATTTTATTACTTATAGTTGCTACTCATATGTAATTTTAATCATATCTTATTTTAGATTATCATTTTATACTTCATAAAATTTTATTATATTTAATATTTTATATTTTCAATCCGTATAATACACGGGTTTACTAAAGTTAGTATTAAATAAATAATAATCAACAACTGATCAGAGATATTATAAACATTTATAGCCCGATCCAACCCGATTCAATACTATATCTCTTTATTTGATTACAGGGTCAAAATATTTCAAAATTAATCTAATTATTGCACATACATTTTCAGTATATATTATTCAAATCTTAATTTTTTCATACTAATATCATCACACCCACTCAATATCTAGCTCACAATTTGACCGTCAAAAGTATTTCTTTTAAGTCTAAAAGAAAACAGTTTTCTTTGACTGTATATTTCGCTAGAACAATAAATAAAAGTTAAAGTCAGTCTCTGTCAAGTGTCGGTTTATACTTGAAAGAGCCTATTTTTACGCATGATTAGCTTTATGGCATCTTGTCACAAATTAAGAGTAAATATGGATTAAATCTTTTAGCTTTAGATAATGAATATAAACCTACTAATATTACTACAAATGTAGTTTATTAGGATGTTTTTGCTCATTTGTGATCTTATAATCAAAAGTTGTTATGTCTTATTTAATATATAACACACTTGATTTTATTTTTATTTTTATATTATTTAATAATTAACTCTTTACACTTACGTGTAATACAGGAGTAACTAAAGCTGTAATATATACATTGTTTAATAATAGTGACGGTCCGAGTGTAGATTAACTTGAAAAAGGGTTATTTTGTGCTTCTCTTTATTAGCCAAGAGAAAGTTTGGAGAAGTGATAGGATATATATATATATATATATATATATATATATAAATTTAGATTTCTAATATATCCTTACACGGTTACACTATCTCAAACTAGTTATCAAACGTTAAGGTAGAGCACTCCACTTAAAAGAGGAAGACTAAGGTCTTCGTAGGTTCTCGAGGCAAAACACTTTAAATAGTGACCGTTTGACTGTCTTTGAAGAAGAAAATGAATTTAGTGAGAGACAAACAAAATATATAGAATTTTAGAGAAGTTTATAAGAAGTGTAATGTGAAGAGGTCCTTACCTCATTACACATTTGTATCAAAAGGAAATATGCAAGCTAATACAATATCACTTTTGTATAACGTACTCCTATAACTTTTTACTAAAACCAACTTATTTTAATACACACGAGATCTAAAAAAATGACTACATATAAAACAAAAGGTGTTACATTGGTACACACATGAATCTTTATTGGTGGTATCTACACTTTTGTATGGAAGAATTATAAGGGTTATAGGGAGGGATAATTATATATATACTCTTTAAACTCGTAAAATTATTTATTTATTTATATTATATTTATAAAACATAGTACACGATAAATTAAAAACTTGTATTTAAAAAAGTTGTATTTTTTAAGCTTAAAAGGGATGTATATAATTCCATAATACAAAAGATAGGTAGTAAATATAGATCTAATAATGCTGTTTAAAACATGTAGCTAGGAAGAGTAATAATGATGGCACATGTAATGCATGCATATTGTATTATGAAAAAATAATATGTAATAAAGACAAAGGTTCTACGTCATGTGACATGTAGTCATCTTATGCTAATAGAGACATTTTGGTACATAAGTTCTTTAATTTTTTGTATAATTTTTTAAAGACAAGCATGCCACTATATCAAATGTTTTCAACATGTTAACAAAATTGCTCTTTTATATTGATTGGTGGTACTATATATATGTGTGTGGGCTTCATCTTGTGTTGTTGTATTATAATATCCAGAAGATTGTGTTATAATACACGTAAACGCATCTTAATACTCTAGCATATGTGGGTATCATATAAATAAAAGATCGAGAAGTAAAAGACAAATAATGAAATAGATGGAGAATGTGATGATGACGAATGCTATCTAGATTTGGAAAAGGTTGTTTAATATTGCGAAACTACCATGATATGTTTATTTTTAGTTATACTCTTTTATTAAAAAGTATCTTATGGCATAAAATGAGTTCACGTTGCATGTGATTGATGGGAATGGACACGACAACAATTCTGTAATAGCATTCTTACTACGTTATATAATTTTCATTTATACAAATTTCATACATGATTATATCATATTAAAGTAAATTATATTTTATCTATTAATTTTAATGGTTTGAAAAAGACAGTTGCAAAGGTAAGTTCTTCTATCTTTGTACTAAATGTTAATGTAAATAACATATAGTAGAGAAGATTATAAGTTATTCTTAAAAGATCTACTGATAACATATGTTAGGAGAGATACCATAACATTTTAAGTGAGTTTCACGTTAGCTATGGATGGAAAATATGTTAATTAAATAGATTGCATCATGTTATGGGATATTATATGTGTTTGAACGAGATAGAAATCATAACTGACCTCTAGGAAAGTATTGATTGATCATCAAGAATAAAGTTACGAATGCTTGAAGTTAACCATACAATAACATGATTGTTACAACTACTTTCGTACAATTATTCATACGCCATTTGTTGTCTTCAGGGTAACGTATAAAACGTTGGTCCTCATTTTGGTACCGTTTGGTTTTTGTTTTTCTTTCACGTATCCCCTCACAATGTATAGTAAATTATTATTAATAACACATGTAATGTAGGAAACAATAAGAACATATAGTATAATTAGTAAAACATGTAGTGTAATCACCAAATTCATATATTATGATTTAATGTTTCACATATATACGATAAATGTCATGAGGTGTTTCATTTATATACAAAAATGTCACGAGATGAAATTTTTTACTAGATGGTGCAATCACTAATACATACAATATAATATTGAAGTTTCATTTATTTATGATACTATCACCGCGTGGTATTCTATGCCAGCGAATGATATTCCACTTAATTACAAAAATATTATAGTGTGATTTTTTTAATTGAAAGAATCGGAATGTTGATGCGGTTTCTAGTGTTTCTTAAATCTAATATTACTCTTATATGACTATAAATACAACAATTTTCTTAAAATTAAGATGCTTGAATATATATTTATTTATATGGAATATAATGCCTATACACGTGTGGGTTTAGGATAATTCTCCCTGATCTACGTATTTATACGATAATTATCATGAGAAACAAAAGGAGAGACTATACGAATTACTTTTTTTTAGATCGATAAACACACATATTCATTTAATTCTAGTCTTAAATCTATGGTTTTATAGATTACAGGACTTGAACGTCAATCTTATCAGAAAAAAACCACTTGTAAACATTGTATCCATTGACCCGACTACAAGCCCTTTGGTATAAACCAATCAATTAGAAAAAAGAACCGTTAATCTTACATCTATAGTTTTTTATATAACAATAAATAAAAAAGTTAGATACATTTGTTTCTGAGTTATTGGTAATCCACAACCTTACCATACTTATGAGAAAACTATTCAAATCAATGTTTTAGAAAAGGAACAAAATGGAATAGATTAAAATCAAGACTATCCAAATTTTATAGTAATTACTTATAGACAAATAAAAAAAGGTTTAGTTAGCTATCCCTACTTTTACTTTTCTTAGTATTTACCACTCTATTGTAGGGTGTTGATCGGGGTTAGTTAATTGGGTTTCGGGTTGATCGGTTCTGGTTATTCGGGTTATTCAACGTTGAAAGTTTAGCCGAAACCCGACCCAAATAACAATCGGTTTAATCGGTTTCGGGTTGTTCGGGTAACGGGTTGTTCGGGTCGGGTTTCGGGTATTAAACAATAGACTTAATTTAGTAGATTTTAGTGAGTTTTCATTTGAAATCTTATAAAACTAGTGGACTTAAATTAGTTTACTTCTATAATTTATAAAATGTGCTTAAATATATATTTATATACAAAAAATTTGATCAATTTGGACAATCTAAATAAGTGTATACATATAATTTACTTAATTATAATATGGGTTGATCGGGTTAATCGAATCGGTTCGGGTTATTCGGGTTTTTGAGGTTTGAAAGTTTATCCGAAACCCGACCCGAATAAGAGTCGGTTTAATCGGTTTTCGGGTTGTTCGGGTAACGGGTTGTTCGGGTCGGGTTTTTTCGAGTACGGGTGAGATCAAGTCGGGCGGGTTAATCGGGTACGGATAAAATCGACGGGCCTACTCTATTGCGTTAGCTCGGCTTGGTATGAGTTTGAGACTCATGAGAACCACCATCCCACATCATCTTCATGTTTAGTGTACTTTTATCTACCTATAAAGCTATAATAAATAAAACTATAAAAGTATGGTAGAAGTGGGTGATTATATAATCAACCTATTAAAATACATAATTCATAAATCTTTATAAAACTAGAATTACAAACACATTAAAAGATCTAACTATTAATACTCATAAAGTTATGCATTAACCATTCTTATTCTATTGTTTTTTTTTATCAAAATGAAATTTCACACTTATTATTGATTACAAACCAGCATAACCTTAAAACATACATGGTCACGACCAACTGACAAGCGTCATACCTGCTTAGAAGAACCCAACGAATATAACACAAACGCTCTGTCTTCTATCTCGAAAACTCTTTCTTCTTCATAAACCGTACGCAACACCTACTTTCATTTTAAAAACCACCATCTATCTCATCCACTCAGCCCGAGATGTCTACATCTCTCCATTGCCGATGGTCAAAAGGTTATGATCGCATGTGTACATGCACTTGAAACTTACCAATCTAAACACACGAATCAAATCGTCAAAGACCGTCGTGTTGACTTCTGACGTGGAAGCATACCATTGATTGAAAGCACCATGTTTTAACACACCCGATCACACAGGAACAGTGTCCCCCTCCCCCTCTAAAATTTCCAAAACTACCCCCACATCTTTCCCATAATCCCCAAGCAGCCCTTACCCCCATCGAACCTCAGGACAATACGCGAGTCTCCCTTCGTTCCTCCGCACACGTTTTTAGGGCGCATCAGTCGCCATTGTCATCTCTCTCTCTCTCTCTCATCGCGTTTCTCTCTCTACAAACCACCGTTGATCGGACTGTATTCACCACCGGAATAATGACTATGGTCACCCCTCAGCCACTAGATGTATGTAATTATTGTTCTCCTTTGTTGTAAGTAGTTGTGTGCATCTGATTACGTGTGAAAGTATCATTGACGTTCTAGATTGTTCCGTTTGGTTCTGTGATCGTGCTAGGGTTTTGTGATTAGCTACGGGAGTGTGTTAATGTAGTTCAATTGGTAATTTAGGGTTTCTGTTGTTGTGTTAGGGATGTAGGTTAGGGTTTTTTATTGGATCGAGGTTGCGATAGGTGATTGAGTGTTTGGATGTTTGGTGATTTGTTTCAATTTGGCAGCAGGAAGATGAGGAGATGCTTGTGCCGCATACTGAGCTGCTGGATGGGCCTCAGCCGGTGCAAGGTCCTGTTGCGTTTGATGGTACTCCGCCGATTGAAGCTCCTCAGCCGATGGAAGGTTATTGTTTTGGTTTATGTGTTTGATTACGTTTATATTATTATGTGTGTGCATTTATGGATCCAGTTTGTTTATTTCCGTTTCATGTTATATCTTGAGAATGAAATTATTACCTAATTTTACGTTAGCTAAATAAATGTGCGTGTGTGCATGGTATGGATGAGCGCTTATACATGTGGTTTTATTCGTTTAACTTGGAATATGTTGTGTGCTTATTTGGTTATTTGAGTTTTGATTATTTATAAATTTGGATTCTTTAGTTGTGGGTCAACCGGAAGTTGCTAGCACAGCAGAGAATCAAGCAGCTGATGAACCTCAGGCCTCTAGGTTTACTTGGACTATTGAGAATTTCTCTCGTCAGACCAACAAAAAGCTCTATTCTGATGTCTTTATGGTTGGTGGATATAAATGGTAAAGAATAGTTGCATGTGTATGGTTTTTGTTTATTTAGGTTTGTCTTTTATGTTATTGTTGCCAAAGGGAAACAATGTGACCAATTGTCAGGATTGTGCTTACACTTTTGGCAGGCGTGTGCTTATATTTCCAAAGGGGAACAATGTGGACCATTTGTCTATGTACTTAGATGTAGCTGATTCCGCATCCTTGCCATATGGTTGGAGTAGATATGCACAATTCAGCTTGGCTGTTGTTAATCAAATTCATAACAAGTTCACCATAAAGAAAGGTATGTTTAATGCTTGTGTTGGAGAAATTATAGTTTTTATACAAGTTTATTTTGCTACAGAGCAGCTCATAGCTGTACTACTAGTTATCTGCATTAAAAACACTCTCCTATTTGAGTAATGACTAATATCTTTGTTTTAGCAAGTGATAATGTTTATTTAGATCTTGCAATTCATTTAATGATACTAGTAACGTGCCCGCGCGATGCGGCGCGTGCAACACTTTTCATTATGGTACTCGTCTCTGGTTAGTTTTAAAGATACAAGGGTCTAAGTGTAAATAAGTTTAAAGTTCCACTTTTGTAGTAGCGCTAGAAAGACATAATTACCCTTATTAAAAAAAATTTTTTGGGTTGTACCTTGTGCTTAAAATTTACAAATCTCTTAAAATCCTTCTTTCGTGCATTATAATATAGTATAGATTACTATCTATTTAATTGGTAATTTTTTACTCTAACTAAGAATTCTCAGAGGAGTTGTGCCATTCTTGATGACAAAATGTTTAGTTTATTTCAAGTGAATATACTTTAATGTTTAATGCTTATTGTTGAGAGACAGAATAAGATTTTGTATGTTCTTTCTGGACATTTTTTAATTCATTTCTAAAAGTATAATATCCAGTATGATTGGCTTAAGTTAGGAAATGACTATACCTAACAAAAGCAAAGGATAAACAAATTACAACTTAACTTTGAATTAACAAAAGCAGAGTATAATAATATAATATGCAAATGATGTAGCCTAAGGTACACACTGCTTCAAGTTACGGTTTCTATTTTACAAAGAACTAAAATCTAGTACCCTAACCTCATGCCAGCCCTAACCTCTCTCCATTGGTCTTTCACCATAAATTTATAAAAAACCCACCAAATACCAAATGAATAAAGCAATATATATCAATCCTTAACAGTTTCAGTGGTGATCTAGGTAACACTTTGTGCTCTAAATCAGCAAAGGTCAAATGATTCTCTTGTTGAAAAGATTCTCATAAGGATATAAATTTAGGGTGATCACATTCGAGATGGAAGAAGAGTGATAAGATCTAAAAAGCTTGTTCTTTAAAATTTAGAAATGAAGCTCTTGTGAGTTGTGAACCCCTCAATCTAGTTTCTGCTGGTTTATGTGCTTCCACAATTTTTGGCTATGCATTCCTTTGTCAACTAATAGCATGTTAGGATAATCAAACAACAAAATAATGCGTACTTTTAGCAACTAATATTGTTGTCAATGTAATTAACAGACACACAACACCAGTTCCATGCAAGGGAGAGTGATTGGGGATTCACATCTTTCATGCCTCTTAGTGATCTATATGACCCAAGTAGAGGATATCTTATAAATGACACATGCATTATTGAAGCCGATGTGGCTGTAAGGAAAGTGATTGACTATTGGACATATGACTCGAAGAAGGAAACTGGTTATGTTGGTCTTAAGAACCAAGGAGCTACATGTTACATGAACTCTCTCCTTCAAACCTTGTACCATATCCCGTACTTTAGAAAGGTACAACTTTTGTCATTTCTGTTATTATGACTTGCATTACTTAATACTTACCTTAGTTAAACTTCCAATATCAGGCTGTCTACCATATGCCAACAACAGAAAATGATATGCCTTCAGGGAGTATTCCTTTGGCTCTTCAGAGCTTATTTTATAAGCTCCAATACAATGAAACCAGTGTTGCCACAAAAGAACTGACGAAATCTTTTGGATGGGATACATATGATTCTTTCATGCAGCATGATGTCCAAGAACTTAATAGGGTTTTGTGTGAGAAACTTGAAGACAAGATGAAGGTGACCAAAATCTTTTCATGAATCTTAAATGCCCTTCATGATATTTTTCTAACTTCTGATTGTTGTTGGTTCAGGGAACAGTTGTGGAGGGGACAATACAGAAGTTATTTGAAGGACACCATATGAACTACATTGAATGCGTAAATGTGGATTTCAAATCAACAAGAAAAGAATCATTTTATGGTAATGAATATGTGTAGAGCAGCTTGAGCTTGCTATTTGGTAGTTAGTTAATGATCCTGTTAATAACATCAAAACACATGTTTATATCAGATCTTCAACTTGATGTGAAAGGCTGTCGGGATGTTTATGCGTCTTTTGACAAATATGTTGAAGTGGAACGGCTTGAGGGTGACAATAAATATCATGCTGAAGCACATGGGTTACAGGTTCAATATTTTGATTTATAATATTCCTCAATCACTTGTTTCAGGTGAAGTTCACATGTTTGTTTCTGTTCAGGATGCTAAGAAGGGCGTGTTGTTTATTGATTTCCCTCCTGTTCTTCAACTTCAGCTAAAGCGTTTTGAATATGATTTCACAAGAGATACAATGGTAAAGGTAAGTGTTGAAAACTTTTTTCACATTCTAGAGTGCTTTTAACTCTTTCATTTTTTTGTCTTTAAGAATATTAGTTTTTATAAACCTGTCTGATTCATTATGTAGATAAATGATCGGTATGAATTTCCACTTGAGCTCGACCTTGACAGAGAGAATGGGAAATATTTATCTCCTGATGCTGATAAGAGTGTCCGGAATCTTTACACACTTCATAGGTATCAAAAATGTTCATAATCAAATCAATGGTTACACATATTGGTTGGTTGCAAAGTTGGTAGATCATCTAAATGATTTAACATGTTGAATGTCAGTAACTTCATCATTCTTGATGTTCACAGTTCACAAGTTGTGTTTACTTTTACACCTTGGTTCTTGACAGTGTATTGGTTCATAGTGGCGGTGTGCATGGTGGACATTATTATGCATTTATCAGGCCAACTCTTTCTGATCAGTGGTGTGTTTATATATTTACAGTGTTGTATTTATTTAATATCTTACTGTTCTGGTTATACAACCCTCAATAATATGTGGTCTTTGTAATCATTCGTTATGATTATAGGTTCAAGTTTGATGATGAAAGAGTTACAAAAGAAGACATAAAGAGGGCGTTAGAAGAGCAGTATGGTGGTGAGGAAGAGGTAATGCCGCTTTCTTTTATATTCATGCATTGCTTTCTTTATGTGTATCATGTTTTGTTAAATACTCATGTATCTTCTCCTATTATGCTTTAATTTCAACAGCTCCCGCAAACAAATCCTGGCTACAACAATGCTCCATTTAAATTTACAAAATACTCAAATGCCTACATGCTTGTTTACATACGGGAAAGCGACAAAGAAAAGATTATTTGTGATGTAGATGAGAAAGATATTGCAGAACATCTTAGGGTAAAGTAAACACATACGTTTTAAATTATTTCACTTTCTAACACGCAAACCCAAAGCTTGAGCTTATGATCATAATCATTTTTCTCCAGATAAGGTTGAAGAAAGAACAAGAAGAAAAGGAGGACAAGAGAAGATATAAAGCACAGGCTCATCTCTACACTATTATTAAGGTGGTAGATGATTAGTGGTAGATATATCATCTCATTGATTAGATTTTTTCTTTTCTTATTAAGAGGTTTCATGTTACTCATATATTTGAATGACATGTATAGGTTGCTCGTGATGCAGACCTTTTAGAACAGATAGGCAAGGATATATATTTTGATCTTGTTGATCATGACAAAGTTCATAACTTTCGTATACAGAAACAAACACCATTTAACCAATTTAAGGTATTTTAGTTCCAGCCTTTTAAATTGCTTTTAATAAGTTATTTAAACTAGAGATTTTCTTCCATTTGGTCTATTGTTGTGCATTTGTCTGTTACTTAATATGCATGGTCTGTAGGAGGAGGTTGCTAAACAATTTGGCGTGCCTGTTCAATTCCAACGTTTCTGGATATGGGCAAAGAGGCAGAACCACACATACCGTCCCAATCGCCCTTTAACCGCTCTAGAAGAAACCCAGTCGGTATATTTCCTCTACTTGCCAATATTTTGTATAAATATTTCTTTGTTAAAGTGGTTGATATTTTAATTTAAAAAGCTGTATTCAAATTGTTTTGTAACTGCAGGTTGGACAATTGAGAGAAGTTTCCAAATTTTTCCTGGAACAGTTTTGACTAAAGATTTCATTTGTGGGAAGCTATGAAAAACCCAATTGTTCCTGGAACAGTTTTGACTAAAGATGATGATGTCCCAGAAGTTGACGGTACTGAGTACAAATTTTTGGTGGGGAGTCTTATGTATCTCAAAGTTACAAGGCCCGATCTGATGTATGTTGTTTGTCTCATTTCACGATACATGTCAGCACCTAAGGAAGCTCACATGCAACTAGCTAAGCGTGTGCTGAGGTATGTAAAGGGTACATATGACTATGTTTTAAGGTATGAAAAAGCAGGAACTGACAAACTAGAAGTGTACACTGATAGTGATTATGCTCGAGACTTGAAAGATAGAAAGTGCACGTCTGGTTATGTTTGCTTATTGAGCAATGCAGCCACATGTTGGAGTTCTAGAAAGCAGGAGATAGTCATTCTATCCTCCACAGAAGCTGAGTATGTGGCAGCCACAACGTGTGCTTGTCATTGTGTTTGGATAAAAGGTTTGCTGAGTGAACTTACTGGAAAAGAGTTGAGGACTGTGGAGATTAAATGTGATAATAGCTCCACTATTAATTTGTCTAAGAATCCTGTTATGCATCAAAGAACAAAACATATTGATGTTCGTTATCATTATCTGCGGGAGCTGGTGCATCAAGAGAAGATAAAGCTGGTGTTTTGTTCCACTAAAGATCAGATCGTAGATATAATGACTAAGTCGCTGAAGCTGGAGTCTTTTGAAAAGTTGAGAGAGTTATTGGGTGTTCGAGCATTTGAAGGTTAAACTGAAGGATGAATCCTGTTTCAGTTTAAGGGAAGGTTTTGTTATGTTTTTTTTGTTTAGTTGGAGTCGAATAATAAATGGGCTTGGAACGTTTAATGTAAATTGCATGCAGGCTTGTAGCCCATGCATGCATCCGCACGTTTTATTTGATTGAGTCATAGGGATTGAGTAGAATGGGTCTTGAAGTTGTTAGCGTATTGTCAGGGATGTTTCCTTGAGTTATGGTTTATCGTTGGTGGAGTCTGTATGTTATTTATACAGCAGGTTCTTGAGTTAATAAGATTATCAGAAATATTGAGTTCTTTGATATCTCTTGAATCTTTCAGAAATCATGAAAAGTTTAGAGTATTAGTAATAATTAAGTCGTTATTAGTTTTATTTTGTGGTTAAATTTGTGATTGAAAGATTCCTTTGAATTTATTATTTTATGCATATAATATCAATAATTAGAGGAAGATCCTATGTATGGTGTTGTTAATTGCTTTTTATTAGCATTTGCCATGGTGTTGGTGTGAATGACGAGAAATTAATAAGTCATTGACAAAAGGAAAAATAATGGACACAGGAACTTATTTTGTACAAATCAATGATTGTATGTGTTATTTATAATTTTTATGAACAGTATTGTTGGATTGTTTATAAAGTAGTGTGGCGTCCACTCTTTTCTTGTGATTTATTTGTTGTATATTGTTTAATACAATGTCTTTGTAATATACAATATGTTTCTGTTTACAAAATAGCGAATTTAATTTGTTTTTGTTTTTTTTTTTTTTGCTAAATCAGTTGGAATATTTAACATGTTTATTTGACCTTACATGTATTTATGAATTTGGAAAGATAATATTTTTTAAACATTATTTAGTACGATGATATATGTAAGAATCTTAACATTTTTTATTATTAAAATAAATCTAAACAGTCAAATATGATAATTAAATTACCCATATCTTTAAGAGAGAGTTTGATTGTAATGTATCTTTCATTTTTCAAATGGTTTAAGATGAACCCATATTGTGATCGAATTTATCTTGAATTGAAATTGAATAAACAATTTCTTTCATTTGGTTTGTTTTGAAAAATACTTCTTCTTTTTTCCATTAAATCATCACCATCTTCAAGTGAAAGAAACATACGAACTTAAAAATACTAATACCCTAAAATGCTTATATCTTCTATCAAAAGGAGCGGCCAGGGGGTGCCATGTGGGGAGGCAATCCGAAGAAATAAAAAATCATCTATAACCGCTACACAATTGAAAGATGTTTGGATGTTGGAAAAGGCGGATTAATTAAGTGGGAAGAAACAACAATAGACATAACTGTTTGTAACCTCTCCTAAGTGTTGTTTCTAGTAGGATTTCAGAGATATCCATTGTATCCACATTTGAAAGTATACAATCGTGTCTTACAATTGTAAGGATGCAAAAAAAAGGTGGCCCTGCCATGTATCGCGAAGTACTAATACTAGTTAAAACCATCCTTCAAGATTGCTTTTCAATCGTATTCAACAACCCCTTAACTCAAATTCAAATAAAGAAATATATGTTTCCTTCTTCTCCCGTGCGTATTCTTTTCTGGCGTTGCTCCCCCGCTTCTTTCAATTTTAATATGATAATACACGTATCTTGTTTGGCTTCTAGACTTGCACAGGGCCCCAACTCAATTTATTTGAGTGGAATTATTATATTACTATCTATGTTTTACACGGATTAAATTAAAATATTAAATTAATGGTTAATAATTAATATTTAAAAATTATATTATTATTTTTAGATAAATATGATTCAGATTACATATAATCAACTACTTCAAATAATAGCGTAACAACAATATTTTCTTAAACTTTCCTTTTTAAAAAACTTTTGTTAAGAAAATGATTTTTAAAAATTCCAATTTAAAAGTTTTTTAAAGTAAAGTTCTCTGTATTAAAAAAATCATATTTATTTATTTTTACAGAAACTAATTTTTTTAATAAAAGTGTGTTTTACAATTTGGAAATAATATAAATAAGATCTTTAGCATTTAATATTTAATATGATCATTAAATAGTTATTTTTGTATACTAATAACATGTGCCATAAATGATATAAGAAAATAACATGTATCAATAATAGTATGAGAATATAACATATGCTAAAAAATTATTTTACTTTACTAGTATAAATATTAGTATAGATGCGTTCAAACTTCAAAGTCAACCACTTCCACAAATTAAATCAATGATTCAGCATAAGTTTTACACTCACGTTAAACAAATCTAATTTGAATTTATATAATACTATATTAAATATACAACTTGATTTTGGAAACATCATTATGTTAAACGTGTACATTCACTAATTTGTAAAACTAATTTTCAAAGTAAATTAATAGTAAATATAACATATAAAATAATTTTTAGGATTCTTTCAGCCGATCTCTAGTTTTATTAATATTCATCATTTTTGCTTGCGGTCTCAAGTATAGTTAAAATATAAAGTAACTATAACTGAAATTTAACAAAAACTAATCAAAAGTTATTTAAAGTGTAGAAAATATTTAAATAATATATATTTAAATTTTAATCAAAACCACATCACATGCTCATGGAACGGCTAATAGACAATTTTGGTTATGGCATCGTTGTCTTGATCATCCGTCATTTGGGTATCTTATGATGTTAATTTCAAGTTTTTTTTAATAAATCCACTCATATGAAACGTGAAACTTGTGTTCTTGCTAAATATCAGTGACTTTTGACTAAAGTAATACTAGTGGTAAATTTGTGTTTCCATTAATACTAGTCGACTTCAATATTTTATGTTATTTGTTAATGATTTTTTCGGATGATTTGGATATTAGGATATATTTTATGAAATATAAACGAGAGGTTCTTGAAAAATTCTTTATGTTTTATAAAATGATTCAAACCTAGTTTAATAGGAAAATAAAAATTCTTTGCTCTTATAATGATGGAGAATTTGTAAATTAGTCCACGCAAAATTTAGTTTAAGAACATGTATTGTTCATCAAACTACATGTCCCAACACGCCTCGATTGTTGTTGAACGAAAAAAATCAAATTTTACTTGAGAAAAGTCATGATATAATGATTAAATCTCAAGTTCTTCAATATTTTTGGCCTGAGGAGGTAGCTACATCAATGTATCTACTTTAGTTATTGTATAAATGTATATTGATGTAAAACCCAATATACATAGTTTGTGATTCGTAAATTCCAATTATATACTAAGCAAAGGTGACTTTAGTTATTGTATAAATGTATATTGATGTACCGCTTTGAAGACTTCACACGATATAATGTGATTATTAATTATATACTCTGAAATACTTGTATGTTAATGATGAATAACCAAATGTTTTAAGAATATAAAACGACACTAAAACTAAAGACCCATTGAGTTCTTTTTCTAAGAATGATGGTAGGAGCAATGGAGGAATAAACCCTAATAAACAACAGTTTAAAGATAAAAAGAAAAAAAATACCTCTTTGTTAACATTTAAATTTAACAAAAATTAGGGTGTTGGACTAATAAGCAAAAAGATAAATAAAATTTGGAAATTTGTTAACATTTAAATTTAACAAAAATTAGGGTGTTGGACTAAAAAGCAAAAAGATAAATAAAATTTAGAAATCATATTTATGAGTTTTAAAGATTAAGAACCAAATTCAAGATTTAGATAAATCCACTTACTCTAAAATAAAGCATTAGTTACACAAAATGTTTCATACAATTTACTTAAATCATACCTCTAAGGTACATAAATGAGTTTAAAACATTTTTATACCAGGTGGTTTTTATTTTGTAACAAACTTAAGAGTTTAGTACTCATGTAGTCATGTTAAAAGTTGTGTTATGCTTGTATATTATTTTATCAATGGGGATAGCATACATATATCTCTCCACCTAAAAAAATACATATTTTTTTAAGGCACGAGTTTTCAATACAGAATAACAATGCTTTATAAACATACTTTAGCAAAATATGTAATTTTACAAGTTTAAAAGAGTAAATATGTAAATGTTCATTTATCATTTTATAAGAACGTGAGTCATTTGATGAATAAATTCTACTTTAATTAAAACGGCTTTTTATGTAAAATACTTTTTTTAAATGAAAAAAAGTTCACCCACCCCGCTCCTCCTCGGCCCATGATTACAACCCCTATAATTTCATCAAATTTTGATTGCATCCTCACATGAGGGTTCGGTTAAGGTGCGGGCCCAAGTGTGAAGGAGCAAACCATCCTATTTGGAGGCCCATGATCGCAAGGGGACTTAACTAAAATAGCCATAACTTTAACTAAAAATGTCATAACTTGGACTAGAAGTCTCCGTTTTGGAACTGAATCAGTCAAAGCAATCGGCGGATCGAGGAGCCCGTTTCTACAAACGGCTTATTTTATGAGTTATTTTACTTTTTTTTCTTATTCTAGTTTTTATTGGACTTTGTTTATAGCCTAAGTTTTGGCCCATTTATGTTTTGAGGCCCGTTCGACTTTTGGCTTGTTTTTTATATTCTTGTAAACATGGGAAGATGATTAGTTTTTGAAGTTTATGAAAAATAATTTTCTCTCTATCATTGTGTACGTTAGTGTGTGAAAAACCCTGATTATCGGCATTCTCGAGAATCAACGATAGGTAGAAGAATTGTTCCTATGTATTATTGGTGAATCAACATGTTCAATCGATTATCCTTGTTTTCCGTCTACATCAGGTTACAAAAATTGATCGAAGAAAAAGAAGAACTAGGGTATCAAAATAAGTCAACCTTAATGATAACCGGTTGGCAAGTAACAGCACAACCACGATGTCGCCACAGTCACATCGTCGCCACCTACACCAATGGGATCGAACGGGAGCGACGCCTACATTGATGATGTACAACCACCACCATCACCGGTTGTAGCAATCACAACGCTACCATAACCAGAACCTGCCATCAACAACATGAAAACTTTAAAGACAAAGATGATAATCGGAAAAAAAGGAGAACATCACAAACCACCGCCACAACCATGGTCTCACACCACAACCCTATTGTCGCCACCTACAGCAAACCAATCGATTAACAACTACGATGGTAGGGATGATGTATAATCACCACAACCATTGGCCATGGCAACCATAACGCTGCCACAACCAAAACCCCGCCATCTACGGTACAACCATATCGTTGCCACATGCATAGGGCTATATCGACCTTGGGTGGCAATGATTGAGGATGATGTAGCACCACCATTACCACCAACTAAGAAACAATCCTAGGGATGACGAAGCAGCCACAACAACCACCTCGACAGATATGGGCTAAAAAATCCCGACAAATACGGACAACAACCCTAAGAAACAACACTTCCAACGTCAACAACCAACATCTATCAGGGCCTCTCTTTCTATAAATAGATGAAGGGAAAAATATGCAGCCCTCCTTCTATTTATCTCTATATAAACATGCAAATGGGTAGGTGTTTGAAAGGAATTAACAAATTGTTATGATCAAAGCAGAAAGCAAACAAAGTTAACTATTCCTTACATTTTAAAATTAACATATAGGTAAATTGAAATCGCCCACAGCTCCACGCTTTATAAATAATGATGTCACCAAGTTACTTTGAAATCGTCCACAGCTCCATGCCTCTTGACCGGGAGAGAACGGCTTAATCACTTACACATTTACCTTGGGATATATATATATATATATATATATATATATATATATATATATATATATATATATATATATATATATATATATATATATATATATAGAGGATGAAGTTCAAATGAAAACAACAAAAATATGAGAACAAAAAGAATTCCAATCAAAAAATTTTCTTTTATTTTGTAATTAATTTAATTTTAAGGTTATAATAGTAATTTACATAGCAATATTAATTACTATATTAATTATGTAACTCCTCTATTTTAAAAAACTATCAATCATTCTTTTTAATTGAATTATCCTACTTTTGAATTCAAATTGTAACACGACCTTATTATTTATTCAAGAATCAAAAAAATATATTTCGAACTTACGGTCTCAATGTGAGATTCAACCATCATATTTGAAAATCAATTTATTCAGTCTTTAATCTAATGAGGTTTAACCATTATGTTTAAAGATCAATTTCTTCAATCATCTATTTTACAGTATTTTAATATCAAATATTTTCTTTGATATCTCTAAATCCTAATAGACTTATCCACTTGAAGTCATATAAATATAGCAACTTGATATTCACATTTACAATACAAACCCCATCCCTCCACATAGCACATTCAATTTTACTAACGTAAGGGTCTAACAAGCGTACACATGAAGACCCTGCTACACATACTACATTTTAAAAAACAATTATAAATTTACTACCCTACATAATTTAGGCTTACCTACACATATATTTTTCCTACACCATTAGATATACCAAACCACCCATCCTTTTCATAATTCCACCTACATAATCGCGTCACACCTACACTGGCATACATGTTCATGTCCAATACAAGTAAATTTTACTCATATACACTTAAAAATAAAATTTTAAGTAACAAATTACTACCCTACACAAGTTAGTCTTACCTACACATGCATTTTTACCTACACATTTATATCTACCAACCTACACATCCCTTTTATATTGCCACCTACACAATTGCATCAAACCTACACAAACGTGGAATTTTTTATCCTATACAAACCCATATATACTAAATTAACCAACACATAATATGGTTAAGCGCTACACATTTTTTTAACATCTACAAAGAACATAATAAACAAACATGTTGTTTTTCCTTGAGCACACGCAAAAAAATGTATTATAAATTTATACTTTTAAAACTAACCTACATATAATCCACGATAATATTAAAATATAACCATCCACTCACTTTTCATACAAACTAAAATCCAAACAAAAAAACTCTTCACATAAACAATAATTTAAACTTCACAGATTAAATACTTTTCACAAATAGCTAGCCCCTAATTAATTTCCTTACATTTCAAATGTCTAAAATACCCCATGCCTATTAAAACTCGTAACAACTTATTAAGTATTTACAAAAAAAACCCTTCAATCACAACCATAGATTGAATAAATGTAAGTCTGAGATTTGTTCTTTATGTTCTCGCAAAAATCATTGTTCTGCCTAGAACCCTCCCCTATATATGTGTGTGTGTGTGTGTGTTTTCAAAAAAGGGATTCGATGAAGCTTTGCACAAATGAGTTTAAGGGGCTGTTTGGTAATTTCTGAATGATTAAGTGCTGAATCAATAAGAGGTCTAAACTATTAAGAGGTCTAAACCATTAAGAGCTAGTATGTCGTTTAACTATTCAAAGGTAAATGTCTAACCGATTCAGATAAGAGGTCTTAACCATTCAGCATTAGACCTCTTATTCATTCATCATTAAAATAATGCTTAACCATTCAGAGGCAAATGTCTGAACCATTCAGATATTTGCTTGCGAAACAAACAGTCTGAACCATTAAAAGACTGATTCAGATGTTGCCAAACAACCCCTAAATAATGAATTAGTGTGATTTACTCTTCACGCCATGTTTGAATAGTACGTGATGGTCAAAAGTATCATATGGATCAGAATTTTGAAGATTCAAAGGTTGTCTATCAAGATTACTATAGCTTAAAATATAATAAACAAAGTTAGTATCACGTGTATTACACAGGTTGAATAAATAAAATATTAAATAGTTATTAATAAAATTAAAGAATTATAAAACAATCTTTTGATATAAGATATGATTGACGTTACTTACGAGTGATAAAATGCCGATATTATTTTTTAAACTTTTATTTATTTATTTTTTTGTTTTTTTTCAAAAAAATTAGTTTTTGAACAAATTGTTTCAAAACAAACCGTTTTTGAAAAAATGACATTTTTAATAATTTTTTTATTATAACTTTGAAATTTAATTATTTTTCTTTCATAAGATTTTTATTTTTAAAAGCCACAAGTTTTAAAATATATTGTGTTTTATAAAAGTTTAATATTTTTTTTGAAAACATTCTTATGTTATAAAAAATTTATTTCTTTACAAATTGCATTTGTAGAATTTTTTTTTAATTTAATAAAAAAATATTTCTAATATGAAAAGAGTTAAATAATATCATTTGTAGTTAATGTGATATTTATTAGGAGAGAAAAGTAAAAAAATAAAATTTAAAAGCTTTAAAATTATGAAAAGTGGCCTGCAAAAATATTCTTTAATTAGTATTGATAGATGATAGATGATAAATCATTAGATATTACATTTCACAATATATATACCCATTGTTTGCTGCCTTTTGTAATCATTAGATATTATATTTTCACAATATATATAATACTAAAAGAGTAATTTAGGGGGATACTTGGTATATTTCTAAGCCCCCTAAATTTATTTTTCCTGCCTCTCTCTCCTCTTAACTAATTACCTAAATTAAAAAATATTAAATAATTTGAATTCTTTTTTAGATTAATTTTTTTAATAAATTAAGAAATATGTCTTTTTATTAATGTTATTTCTAGAAAACAATTTTTATACAATTAAATTTTTTTTCTAAAACATCTAACTTTTTTTAAAATATAAAATATTAGTATTTTTAAAAAGTAATTTTTTTTATAAACTAAAAATAATTAAAATTAGGAGTTATGATAAGAAATTTCAAAAAATAACATTTGTAATACGGTTTGTTTTGGAAAAAAATGTTTAACTTTTTTTTGAAAGAAAGTTTAAAAACAAAAGTTTAAAAATTGATATCGTTATTTTATTACTTATAGTTGCTACTCATATGTAATTTTAATCATATCTTATTTTAGATTATCATTTTATACTTCATAAAATTTTATTATATTTAATATTTTATATTTTCAATCCGTATAATACACGGGTTTACTAAAGTTAGTATTAAATAAATAATAATCAACAACTGATCAGAGATATTATAAACATTTATAGCCCGATCCAACCCGATTCAATACTATATCTCTTTATTTGATTACAGGGTCAAAATATTTCAAAATTAATCTAATTATTGCACATACATTTTCAGTATATATTATTCAAATCTTAATTTTTTCATACTAATATCATCACACCCACTCAATATCTAGCTCACAATTTGACCGTCAAAAGTATTTCTTTTAAGTCTAAAAGAAAACAGTTTTCTTTGACTGTATATTTCGCTAGAACAATAAATAAAAGTTAAAGTCAGTCTCTGTCAAGTGTCGGTTTATACTTGAAAGAGCCTATTTTTACGCATGATTAGCTTTATGGCATCTTGTCACAAATTAAGAGTAAATATGGATTAAATCTTTTAGCTTTAGATAATGAATATAAACCTACTAATATTACTACAAATGTAGTTTATTAGGATGTTTTTGCTCATTTGTGATCTTATAATCAAAAGTTGTTATGTCTTATTTAATATATAACACACTTGATTTTATTTTTATTTTTATATTATTTAATAATTAACTCTTTACACTTACGTGTAATACAGGAGTAACTAAAGCTGTAATATATACATTGTTTAATAATAGTGACGGTCCGAGTGTAGATTAACTTGAAAAAGGGTTATTTTGTGCTTCTCTTTATTAGCCAAGAGAAAGTTTGGAGAAGTGATAGGATATATATATATATATATATATATATATATATATATATATATATATATATATATATATATATATATATATATATATAAATTTAGATTTCTAATATATCCTTACACGGTTACACTATCTCAAACTAGTTATCAAACGTTAAGGTAGAGCACTCCACTTAAAAGAGGAAGACTAAGGTCTTCGTAGGTTCTCGAGGCAAAACACTTTAAATAGTGACCGTTTGACTGTCTTTGAAGAAGAAAATGAATTTAGTGAGAGACAAACAAAATATATAGAATTTTAGAGAAGTTTATAAGAAGTGTAATGTGAAGAGGTCCTTACCTCATTACACATTTGTATCAAAAGGAAATATGCAAGCTAATACAATATCACTTTTGTATAACGTACTCCTATAACTTTTTACTAAAACCAACTTATTTTAATACACACGAGATCTAAAAAAATGACTACATATAAAACAAAAGGTGTTACATTGGTACACACATGAATCTTTATTGGTGGTATCTACACTTTTGTATGGAAGAATTATAAGGGTTATAGGGAGGGATAATTATATATATACTCTTTAAACTCGTAAAATTATTTATTTATTTATATTATATTTATAAAACATAGTACACGATAAATTAAAAACTTGTATTTAAAAAAGTTGTATTTTTTAAGCTTAAAAGGGATGTATATAATTCCATAATACAAAAGATAGGTAGTAAATATAGATCTAATAATGCTGTTTAAAACATGTAGCTAGGAAGAGTAATAATGATGGCACATGTAATGCATGCATATTGTATTATGAAAAAATAATATGTAATAAAGACAAAGGTTCTACGTCATGTGACATGTAGTCATCTTATGCTAATAGAGACATTTTGGTACATAAGTTCTTTAATTTTTTGTATAATTTTTTAAAGACAAGCATGCCACTATATCAAATGTTTTCAACATGTTAACAAAATTGCTCTTTTATATTGATTGGTGGTACTATATATATGTGTGTGGGCTTCATCTTGTGTTGTTGTATTATAATATCCAGAAGATTGTGTTATAATACACGTAAACGCATCTTAATACTCTAGCATATGTGGGTATCATATAAATAAAAGATCGAGAAGTAAAAGACAAATAATGAAATAGATGGAGAATGTGATGATGACGAATGCTATCTAGATTTGGAAAAGGTTGTTTAATATTGCGAAACTACCATGATATGTTTATTTTTAGTTATACTCTTTTATTAAAAAGTATCTTATGGCATAAAATGAGTTCACGTTGCATGTGATTGATGGGAATGGACACGACAACAATTCTGTAATAGCATTCTTACTACGTTATATAATTTTCATTTATACAAATTTCATACATGATTATATCATATTAAAGTAAATTATATTTTATCTATTAATTTTAATGGTTTGAAAAAGACAGTTGCAAAGGTAAGTTCTTCTATCTTTGTACTAAATGTTAATGTAAATAACATATAGTAGAGAAGATTATAAGTTATTCTTAAAAGATCTACTGATAACATATGTTAGGAGAGATACCATAACATTTTAAGTGAGTTTCACGTTAGCTATGGATGGAAAATATGTTAATTAAATAGATTGCATCATGTTATGGGATATTATATGTGTTTGAACGAGATAGAAATCATAACTGACCTCTAGGAAAGTATTGATTGATCATCAAGAATAAAGTTACGAATGCTTGAAGTTAACCATACAATAACATGATTGTTACAACTACTTTCGTACAATTATTCATACGCCATTTGTTGTCTTCAGGGTAACGTATAAAACGTTGGTCCTCATTTTGGTACCGTTTGGTTTTTGTTTTTCTTTCACGTATCCCCTCACAATGTATAGTAAATTATTATTAATAACACATGTAATGTAGGAAACAATAAGAACATATAGTATAATTAGTAAAACATGTAGTGTAATCACCAAATTCATATATTATGATTTAATGTTTCACATATATACGATAAATGTCATGAGGTGTTTCATTTATATACAAAAATGTCACGAGATGAAATTTTTTACTAGATGGTGCAATCACTAATACATACAATATAATATTGAAGTTTCATTTATTTATGATACTATCACCGCGTGGTATTCTATGCCAGCGAATGATATTCCACTTAATTACAAAAATATTATAGTGTGATTTTTTTAATTGAAAGAATCGGAATGTTGATGCGGTTTCTAGTGTTTCTTAAATCTAATATTACTCTTATATGACTATAAATACAACAATTTTCTTAAAATTAAGATGCTTGAATATATATTTATTTATATGGAATATAATGCCTATACACGTGTGGGTTTAGGATAATTCTCCCTGATCTACGTATTTATACGATAATTATCATGAGAAACAAAAGGAGAGACTATACGAATTACTTTTTTTTAGATCGATAAACACACATATTCATTTAATTCTAGTCTTAAATCTATGGTTTTATAGATTACAGGACTTGAACGTCAATCTTATCAGAAAAAAACCACTTGTAAACATTGTATCCATTGACCCGACTACAAGCCCTTTGGTATAAACCAATCAATTAGAAAAAAGAACCGTTAATCTTACATCTATAGTTTTTTATATAACAATAAATAAAAAAGTTAGATACATTTGTTTCTGAGTTATTGGTAATCCACAACCTTACCATACTTATGAGAAAACTATTCAAATCAATGTTTTAGAAAAGGAACAAAATGGAATAGATTAAAATCAAGACTATCCAAATTTTATAGTAATTACTTATAGACAAATAAAAAAAAGGTTTAGTTAGCTATCCCTACTTTTACTTTTCTTAGTATTTACCACTCTATTGTAGGGTGTTGATCGGGGTTAGTTAATTGGGTTTCGGGTTGATCGGTTCTGGTTATTCGGGTTATTCAACGTTGAAAGTTTAGCCGAAACCCGACCCAAATAACAATCGGTTTAATCGGTTTCGGGTTGTTCGGGTAACGGGTTGTTCGGGTCGGGTTTCGGGTATTAAACAATAGACTTAATTTAGTAGATTTTAGTGAGTTTTCATTTGAAATCTTATAAAACTAGTGGACTTAAATTAGTTTACTTCTATAATTTATAAAATGTGCTTAAATATATATTTATATACAAAAAATTTGATCAATTTGGACAATCTAAATAAGTGTATACATATAATTTACTTAATTATAATATGGGTTGATCGGGTTAATCGAATCGGTTCGGGTTATTCGGGTTTTTGAGGTTTGAAAGTTTATCCGAAACCCGACCCGAATAAGAGTCGGTTTAATCGGTTTTCGGGTTGTTCGGGTAACGGGTTGTTCGGGTCGGGTTTTTTCGAGTACGGGTGAGATCAAGTCGGGCGGGTTAATCGGGTACGGATAAAATCGACGGGCCTACTCTATTGCGTTAGCTCGGCTTGGTATGAGTTTGAGACTCATGAGAACCACCATCCCACATCATCTTCATGTTTAGTGTACTTTTATCTACCTATAAAGCTATAATAAATAAAACTATAAAAGTATGGTAGAAGTGGGTGATTATATAATCAACCTATTAAAATACATAATTCATAAATCTTTATAAAACTAGAATTACAAACACATTAAAAGATCTAACTATTAATACTCATAAAGTTATGCATTAACCATTCTTATTCTATTGTTTTTTTTTATCAAAATGAAATTTCACACTTATTATTGATTACAAACCAGCATAACCTTAAAACATACATGGTCACGACCAACTGACAAGCGTCATACCTGCTTAGAAGAACCCAACGAATATAACACAAACGCTCTGTCTTCTATCTCGAAAACTCTTTCTTCTTCATAAACCGTACGCAACACCTACTTTCATTTTAAAAACCACCATCTATCTCATCCACTCAGCCCGAGATGTCTACATCTCTCCATTGCCGATGGTCAAAAGGTTATGATCGCATGTGTACATGCACTTGAAACTTACCAATCTAAACACACGAATCAAATCGTCAAAGACCGTCGTGTTGACTTCTGACGTGGAAGCATACCATTGATTGAAAGCACCATGTTTTAACACACCCGATCACACAGGAACAGTGTCCCCCTCCCCCTCTAAAATTTCCAAAACTACCCCCACATCTTTCCCATAATCCCCAAGCAGCCCTTACCCCCATCGAACCTCAGGACAATACGCGAGTCTCCCTTCGTTCCTCCGCACACGTTTTTAGGGCGCATCAGTCGCCATTGTCATCTCTCTCTCTCTCTCTCATCGCGTTTCTCTCTCTACAAACCACCGTTGATCGGACTGTATTCACCACCGGAATAATGACTATGGTCACCCCTCAGCCACTAGATGTATGTAATTATTGTTCTCCTTTGTTGTAAGTAGTTGTGTGCATCTGATTACGTGTGAAAGTATCATTGACGTTCTAGATTGTTCCGTTTGGTTCTGTGATCGTGCTAGGGTTTTGTGATTAGCTACGGGAGTGTGTTAATGTAGTTCAATTGGTAATTTAGGGTTTCTGTTGTTGTGTTAGGGATGTAGGTTAGGGTTTTTTATTGGATCGAGGTTGCGATAGGTGATTGAGTGTTTGGATGTTTGGTGATTTGTTTCAATTTGGCAGCAGGAAGATGAGGAGATGCTTGTGCCGCATACTGAGCTGCTGGATGGGCCTCAGCCGGTGCAAGGTCCTGTTGCGTTTGATGGTACTCCGCCGATTGAAGCTCCTCAGCCGATGGAAGGTTATTGTTTTGGTTTATGTGTTTGATTACGTTTATATTATTATGTGTGTGCATTTATGGATCCAGTTTGTTTATTTCCGTTTCATGTTATATCTTGAGAATGAAATTATTACCTAATTTTACGTTAGCTAAATAAATGTGCGTGTGTGCATGGTATGGATGAGCGCTTATACATGTGGTTTTATTCGTTTAACTTGGAATATGTTGTGTGCTTATTTGGTTATTTGAGTTTTGATTATTTATAAATTTGGATTCTTTAGTTGTGGGTCAACCGGAAGTTGCTAGCACAGCAGAGAATCAAGCAGCTGATGAACCTCAGGCCTCTAGGTTTACTTGGACTATTGAGAATTTCTCTCGTCAGACCAACAAAAAGCTCTATTCTGATGTCTTTATGGTTGGTGGATATAAATGGTAAAGAATAGTTGCATGTGTATGGTTTTTGTTTATTTAGGTTTGTCTTTTATGTTATTGTTGCCAAAGGGAAACAATGTGACCAATTGTCAGGATTGTGCTTACACTTTTGGCAGGCGTGTGCTTATATTTCCAAAGGGGAACAATGTGGACCATTTGTCTATGTACTTAGATGTAGCTGATTCCGCATCCTTGCCATATGGTTGGAGTAGATATGCACAATTCAGCTTGGCTGTTGTTAATCAAATTCATAACAAGTTCACCATAAAGAAAGGTATGTTTAATGCTTGTGTTGGAGAAATTATAGTTTTTATACAAGTTTATTTTGCTACAGAGCAGCTCATAGCTGTACTACTAGTTATCTGCATTAAAAACACTCTCCTATTTGAGTAATGACTAATATCTTTGTTTTAGCAAGTGATAATGTTTATTTAGATCTTGCAATTCATTTAATGATACTAGTAACGTGCCCGCGCGATGCGGCGCGTGCAACACTTTTCATTATGGTACTCGTCTCTGGTTAGTTTTAAAGATACAAGGGTCTAAGTGTAAATAAGTTTAAAGTTCCACTTTTGTAGTAGCGCTAGAAAGACATAATTACCCTTATTAAAAAAAATTTTTTGGGTTGTACCTTGTGCTTAAAATTTACAAATCTCTTAAAATCCTTCTTTCGTGCATTATAATATAGTATAGATTACTATCTATTTAATTGGTAATTTTTTACTCTAACTAAGAATTCTCAGAGGAGTTGTGCCATTCTTGATGACAAAATGTTTAGTTTATTTCAAGTGAATATACTTTAATGTTTAATGCTTATTGTTGAGAGACAGAATAAGATTTTGTATGTTCTTTCTGGACATTTTAATTCATTTCTAAAAGTATAATATCCAGTATGATTGGCTTAAGTTAGGAAATGACTATACCTAACAAAAGCAAAGGATAAACAAATTACAACTTAACTTTGAATTAACAAAAGCAGAGTATAATAATATAATATGCAAATGATGTAGCCTAAGGTACACACTGCTTCAAGTTACGGTTTCTATTTTACAAAGAACTAAAATCTAGTACCCTAACCTCATGCCAGCCCTAACCTCTCTCCATTGGTCTTTCACCATAAATTTATAAAAAACCCACCAAATACCAAATGAATAAAGCAATATATATCAATCCTTAACAGTTTCAGTGGTGATCTAGGTAACACTTTGTGCTCTAAATCAGCAAAGGTCAAATGATTCTCTTGTTGAAAAGATTCTCATAAGGATATAAATTTAGGGTGATCACATTCGAGATGGAAGAAGAGTGATAAGATCTAAAAAGCTTGTTCTTTAAAATTTAGAAATGAAGCTCTTGTGAGTTGTGAACCCCTCAATCTAGTTTCTGCTGGTTTATGTGCTTCCACAATTTTTGGCTATGCATTCCTTTGTCAACTAATAGCATGTTAGGATAATCAAACAACAAAATAATGCGTACTTTTAGCAACTAATATTGTTGTCAATGTAATTAACAGACACACAACACCAGTTCCATGCAAGGGAGAGTGATTGGGGATTCACATCTTTCATGCCTCTTAGTGATCTATATGACCCAAGTAGAGGATATCTTATAAATGACACATGCATTATTGAAGCCGATGTGGCTGTAAGGAAAGTGATTGACTATTGGACATATGACTCGAAGAAGGAAACTGGTTATGTTGGTCTTAAGAACCAAGGAGCTACATGTTACATGAACTCTCTCCTTCAAACCTTGTACCATATCCCGTACTTTAGAAAGGTACAACTTTTGTCATTTCTGTTATTATGACTTGCATTACTTAATACTTACCTTAGTTAAACTTCCAATATCAGGCTGTCTACCATATGCCAACAACAGAAAATGATATGCCTTCAGGGAGTATTCCTTTGGCTCTTCAGAGCTTATTTTATAAGCTCCAATACAATGAAACCAGTGTTGCCACAAAAGAACTGACGAAATCTTTTGGATGGGATACATATGATTCTTTCATGCAGCATGATGTCCAAGAACTTAATAGGGTTTTGTGTGAGAAACTTGAAGACAAGATGAAGGTGACCAAAATCTTTTCATGAATCTTAAATGCCCTTCATGATATTTTTCTAACTTCTGATTGTTGTTGGTTCAGGGAACAGTTGTGGAGGGGACAATACAGAAGTTATTTGAAGGACACCATATGAACTACATTGAATGCGTAAATGTGGATTTCAAATCAACAAGAAAAGAATCATTTTATGGTAATGAATATGTGTAGAGCAGCTTGAGCTTGCTATTTGGTAGTTAGTTAATGATCCTGTTAATAACATCAAAACACATGTTTATATCAGATCTTCAACTTGATGTGAAAGGCTGTCGGGATGTTTATGCGTCTTTTGACAAATATGTTGAAGTGGAACGGCTTGAGGGTGACAATAAATATCATGCTGAAGCACATGGGTTACAGGTTCAATATTTTGATTTATAATATTCCTCAATCACTTGTTTCAGGTGAAGTTCACATGTTTGTTTCTGTTCAGGATGCTAAGAAGGGCGTGTTGTTTATTGATTTCCCTCCTGTTCTTCAACTTCAGCTAAAGCGTTTTGAATATGATTTCACAAGAGATACAATGGTAAAGGTAAGTGTTGAAAACTTTTTTCACATTCTAGAGTGCTTTTAACTCTTTCATTTTTTTGTCTTTAAGAATATTAGTTTTTATAAACCTATCTGATTCATTATGTAGATAAATGATCGGTATGAATTTCCACTTGAGCTCGACCTTGACAGAGAGAATGGGAAATATTTATCTCCTGATGCTGATAAGAGTGTCCGGAATCTTTACACACTTCATAGGTATCAAAAATGTTCATAATCAAATCAATGGTTACACATATTGGTTGGTTGCAAAGTTGGTAGATCATCTAAATGATTTAACATGTTGAATGTCAGTAACTTCATCATTCTTGATGTTCACAGTTCACAAGTTGTGTTTACTTTTACACCTTGGTTCTTGACAGTGTATTGGTTCATAGTGGCGGTGTGCATGGTGGACATTATTATGCATTTATCAGGCCAACTCTTTCTGATCAGTGGTGTGTTTATATATTTACAGTGTTGTATTTATTTAATATCTTACTGTTCTGGTTATACAACCCTCAATAATATGTGGTCTTTGTAATCATTCGTTATGATTATAGGTTCAAGTTTGATGATGAAAGAGTTACAAAAGAAGACATGAAGAGGGCGTTAGAAGAGCAGTATGGTGGTGAGGAAGAGGTAATGCCGCTTTCTTTTATATTCATGCATTGCTTTCTTTATGTGTATCATGTTTTGTTAAATACTCATGTATCTTCTCCTATTATGCTTTAATTTCAACAGCTCCCCCAAACAAATCCTGGCTACAACAATGCTCCATTTAAATTTACAAAATACTCAAATGCCTACATGCTTGTTTACATACGGGAAAGCGACAAAGAAAAGATTATTTGTGATGTAGATGAGAAAGATATTGCAGAACATCTTAGGGTAAAGTAAACACATACGTTTTAAATTATTTCACTTTCTAACACGCAAACCCAAAGCTTGAGCTTATGATCATAATCATTTTTCTCCAGATAAGGTTGAAGAAAGAACAAGAAGAAAAGGAGGACAAGAGAAGATATAAAGCACAGGCTCATCTCTACACTATTATTAAGGTGGTAGATGATTAGTGGTAGATATATCATCTCATTGATTAGATTTTTTCTTTTCTTATTAAGAGGTTTCATGTTACTCATATATTTGAATGACATGTATAGGTTGCTCGTGATGCAGACCTTTTAGAACAGATAGGCAAGGATATATATTTTGATCTTGTTGATCATGACAAAGTTCATAACTTTCGTATACAGAAACAAACACCATTTAACCAATTTAAGGTATTTTAGTTCCAGCCTTTTAAATTGCTTTTAATAAGTTATTTAAACTAGAGATTTTCTTCCATTTGGTCTATTGTTGTGCATTTGTCTGTCACTTAATATGCATGGTCTGTAGGAGGAGGTTGCTAAACAATTTGGCGTGCCTGTTCAATTCCAACGTTTCTGGATATGGGCAAAGAGGCAGAACCACACATACCGTCCCAATCGCCCTTTAACCGCTCTAGAAGAAACCCAGTCGGTATATTTCCTCTACTTGCCAATATTTTGTATAAATATTTCTTTGTTAAAGTGGTTGATATTTTAATTTAAAAAGCTGTATTCAAATTGTTTTGTAACTGCAGGTTGGACAATTGAGAGAAGTTTCCAACAAGAATAACAATGCTGAACTTAAATTGTTCTTGGAGATAGAGATTGGACCAGTAATATTGTGTTCTTGTTTCATTTCACTGTTTTTGTAGCTGTTTATTATCTTTCTATCATGTAATTTATTAAAATTTTGTTCTTTTTTCAGGATTTGCATCCTCTTTCACCACCTGACAAAAGCAAAGAAGATATACTTCTCTTCTTTAAGCTTTATGACCCTGAGAAGGAAGAACTCCGGTATTTTCAAGATTTTAATATGTTCTGTTTTGATCGTATAATGTTTCCTAGAGTTGAATCTTTATGACCTTCCGTAAAGTTTGAGGATTTAAGAGGAAAGATTAGATGACAATTTTATATATAGCATGATTATATGGATGCCTTTTTGTAGGTTCCCCTGAATTTAGAGACTTAGATATGAATCTAGAGATCTTATTTTGATAATTATTAGTAATATACTTATATGTAACAAATGACAATGGGGTACACAAGTAACTATATCTTTTATACTCTATTCAGATACGTAGGTAGGTTTTTTGTGAAGAGTTCTGGTAAACCAACTGAAATCATGGTAAAATTAAATGAGAGAGCTGGTTTTAGTCCAGATGAAGAAATTGAACTCTATGAGGTATGGTTTCTCCGTCTGTTACAATATTCTGTTAACTACCACTATCACTTTTAAGTTTCTATGTGTTAACCCATTGTTTTTGCAGGAAATTAAATTTGAGCCATGTGTCATGTGTGAACGCCTTGACAAAAGATCCTCATTTAGGTCTAGCCAGGTAACAATCTTAATCTTTCTAAAATTAAAGCTGGTACATCTGGAAATAATTTTTTTTAAAATTTTTTAATTTTAGATCGAAGATGGAGACATTATTTGTTTCCAGAAACTCCCTAAAGCTGAGGAGAAATACCGGTATGCTGATGTCCCTTCATTTCTAGAATATGTGAAAAATCGTCAGGTATGTTGTATCTCACTTTTTTTTACCATATTTGAAATATCTCCAATAGTAAGAAGCGATTCTGAATTCTTATGCCAATTTCAGATGGTTCATTTCCGGTCTCTTGAACGACCTAAGGAAGATGATTTCTGTCTTGAACTGTAAGTCCAGCTTTCTTACTTATGTATGAACCTTGTACCAGATTATTGCAAAAGTAAAACATGATTGTCTTACTTTTGACCAAAATCGACAGGTCAAAGTTGCATACATATGATGATGTGGTAGAACGAGTTGCTCAGAAACTTAATCTGGACGACCCATCAAAAATCAGGCTGACTCCTCACAACTGTTATTCTCAACAACCCAAGCCCCACCACATTAAGTATCGTGCTGCAGAGCACCTACTAGATATGCTGGTTCACTACAATCAGGTTTCTCCATTTATCACTCTGTAAAATTTCTCCTATATGTATTCATTTTGGTATTGATAAAAAAACGTGATTTATTCTTTTGTGTTTTGTTTGGTTTAGGTTTCTGATATTCTGTATTATGAGGTGTTAGACATTCCTCTGCCTGAATTACAATGTCTGAAGACTTTGAAAGTTGCTTTTCACCATGTAAATAAAGATGAAGTATGTTTGGAGCATTTAACGGTTCTTCCTTGTTCATGGAATAATGGTTGATTTTTAAAATTTTGTTAATTTTGCAGCCTGTAATTCATAATATTAGGTTGCCTAAGCAGAGCACTGTTGGAGATGTTCTCAATGAAATAAAGTCAAAGGTATACATTATCTCATTAGGTTGCCTAAGCTGAGCACTGTTTGGATTTTAATTACAGTGAACTCGCATTTAAGTTATCTGAGATCAAATATGTTGTATCCTGTTAACCTTTTAATAATCTTTTACAATGCATGTTTATATTAAACAGGTTACACTATCTCATCCAGATGCTGAACTTAGACTGCTTGAAGTATTCTATCATAAGATTTACAAGGTATTGCAATAATATTAATAATCTTTAACATTAGTAGAATGGTCAAGTACTTCAGGATTTTTACTCTCCATTTTTAGTTATTTTTGTTTTTCTTGTCCCTATAGATCTTTCCTTTAACTGAGAAGATTGAGAATATAAATGATCAATACTGGACATTACGTGCTGAGGAAGTAAGCTGGTTTCTACTTTTTGGGCTATTTTAATGCAAATGTCCCAAATGCTATTATGTTTAGTTCTTTTCTAAGATCTAATTTATTATTTATGCATTAGATTCCTGAAGAAGAAAAGAACCTGGGACCCCAGGATCGGTTGATTCATGTTTACCACTTCACTAAAGAGGCTGCACAGAACCAGATGGTACATAATAACTAGTTTCTATGCTACCACCTAACCTTTTTGGAGTATTTTCTGTGAAACCTCAATTTTGCTGTTCGTTTTCTGATATACAGCAAGTGCAGAACTTTGGTGAGCCTTTCTTTTTGATAATTCATGAAAATGAAACTTTAGCAGATGTTAAAATCCGAATTCAAAGGAAATTAGAGGTTCCAGATGAGGAGTTTTCCAAGGTAGTTTTTTTTAACCACTTGTGATGATTTCTTTAGAATTACTTCTGTTAATCCCTGTTTAAGTCTAATTTTCACCTGCCCTTTTTCCTGTATGTTTCAGTGGAAATTTGCATTTTTATCTTTGGGACGTCCTGAATATTTACAAGATTCGGATGTTGTATCAAGCCGTTTTCAGGTTCGTAGTTGTATTTTTTTCCTTTTAACTTCGTTCGTTTATTGTGCTACCTTGATTACTGGTTGACACGTCTTGAATCTGGTTTGTAGAGAAGAGATGTTTATGGTGCTTGGGAGCAGTACCTCGGGTTGGAACACTCAGACACAACACCCAAAAGGTCTTTTACAGCAAATCAGGTATATTAGTTATTTTCTCCTTGAATTTAGGATTTTGGTCTGGTGCAAAAATAAAAAAAAAAAGAAAAAAGATTTCGAGACATAAAGTAGGCTTTAGTCGAAGCGTTTAAAGGAGCTTTCTAATGCGTGGTTCTCGTATTTGTTTTTTCGTTGTAAAATCTGCAGAACCGTCACACCTTTGAGAAGCCAGTTAAGATATACAACTAGGAGAGCCGTGCGACTGTAAAGTTATTGCAATATGGTGAACTGAAAGGAGTGGTTTTTTTGTTTGTGGAATCCTTCCATTGTTGGTTTTGTTGGTTGGTTGGTGATAATTCTTTTTGGACTGAAGTCGGGTAATGGGAATGAGAATTATACCAAAGAATGTTGTTGGTTTTGTGATGTGTAATTTAGCAGTAAAAGGTACATAGGAGATTTTGTTGCAGGAGTGTACAAGCAGTAGCTATTATAAGCTGGGTGCCTAAATTAGTCTTTTTTCTCTTTGTATGTGTAAAATGGTTGGAAACTTTACTTGTGTGTAAAAAGCTACAATTCTACTGCTCCCTATGATTACTACATCTATGTTTTAGGGCCTTGTAGGATATAAAATGTGAATCTTTCATATTTTTTCCCCACAGATAAATAATTTAAGACTTGAGAAGACATGGTGGTGTTCAGAGTCTGATTTGAGAGTTTTTAGGTCATATTGTTACTAATGGTTTTTGATTACTTGCAAATTGAAACTCTAATTCTAGTATGAAACCTGTGATTTTAGATGCCTTATCTGAGTGCCCGCGGCAGGCCCCCCTTACAACAGCAATTGCTGAGGCTTGAGTGCCTGATGCCGACTTATGCCGACTGTGAAAGCCAAAATTATGAAATGAACTGTCGAGTGAATACCTTGAAGGAGTGAAACACTCTATATTAAGGTTACAGAAATTAGAGCGAGTGGAGTGATGGAGACTGGTAAATGATGTAAGTGCTTAGGGAAGTTATATAACTATACATGATATTTGTTTAATTGTTACCTATTTAACATGACCCATTACAGTGCTCATGTGGTGACAAAACATTTCAAAAACATGTAAAAAATACTAATCTCAAGGCACATATACATAAGCTAGTATGAGAATCTTATATACCAATTACCATCAACTTTGAAGATATACGAAGTTGATTGATTAGTTCAAGTTAAAAAATGGTTGCGTGATATGTTTGCTATAAGGGAACCATGGGTCCCTGTATTCATGACAACATGTGGTGTTTGATGAAAACATACATCACTGGTCCAGGTGGAAAAGTTGCATAGAAAAGCAAAATTACCCTACTATTAACTTAGCAATTTCATTTTATCTATTTAAGGATCTTGTTTAGCTATGATGTATGACTTAGATGAATATGCTACATTTGGCCACATACCAATTTTGTGTGTAACATATCAAATTTGTTAAAAAAAAATTCACATACCAATATTGAACATGTGTGGAGGCTATACTACTTCACTGTATTTATATAGTCGAGGTTAAGATACACGTGTAGATGCCCCGCTAAAATAGTTCAGTTGGCAACATTATCATTTGCAGAAGATTTTTCGAATTAGAACCACATGAGCAGCTAACAGCCCTACGTACTCCTGACAACATGAACATGTTTTCATGTGTTTTGATAACAGTCTATATACACATCTAGTTCACAATTACCGAGTATTTGGACCCACTTTCGCACATTCTGATTTTGCAAGAATACCATTGCGATTTGAAACTATATACAAATGGATGGAACGTGACAAGAGCGAGTTGAGAGAACTATGGAAGATGCAAGTCAAAACCATGATGAAGTACCACCGAGTATACGTCTTGAAATGACAAAACCATCGATTAAAAGAATCCTAAATCAAAAATTAATTAAAATGACTTGCATAGTACATATTAGGAGCATCTACACATGTGTGAGGAATCTTTGTTTCTATATGAGCATCATATATGCATAAAACATATTAGGTGCATGTACACATGTGCATGTTGTCACATGATGGACATAAAAAAACTGTATAAGATATTTGCACAAGCGTTTAGCAGAGGCTATAATAACATGTCATACCCGTGATCAATATTGTTGTCAAAAGAAGAAAATACTCAAAACCAAGTAGGATAATAAACCTAAAGACCAGTTTTTAAACTATTCAGATAGACCAAATAATATTTGGAATTTTGATCAATATGATATGTAGGAAAGAGATGACACAAGCAAGAAGTGGTCAATATAGATGTTAATTGCTTCAAACAAAGTATCAAGGTTAGCTATATTCCATTAAGGCACTGTAGGTAATAATATGTGTTCTTGTCACTAACAATGGTTTTACATAACTAAGGCTTTACCAAACGCAGTCAATGGCATGCAGCAGCTTTCTTCTAGGCCCAACTGCATCTGCACCCATATCTTTCAGTTTCTTCATGGTCAAATTCACCAATTGCACCCTGCCAACACGTTTGCACCTAAAAATATTCACAAACTGGCCCAGCCCGATAGACACTAGCCACTTGTTCAGCCCACCTGCTCTCCGAAGCTTTCTCTCAAGATTCAAAGCCCTCATCTTTGGATTCACCAACATGTGCCCGTTAAACAAACTTCCACAATGTTTTCTTTCTTTTGGGGCACTGCAGATCTTAAGTCTTTTGCGGTAACTGGGTTCACAGTAATGTGGGTTTCTTGGTTTGGGCATGTTGTTCAACTTTGGTGGGTTGGAAACAGTTGTGACAGGTTTTGGGGTGACCAATGGAATGGTGACAGGTGGATCCGGCTGTGGAGGTGTAATATGATCAACTTCTTTGGTGGCTATAGACGGTATTGTGCATTGTTCAGTGATGGGTAAAGATGGGATTAAGATAGTAACTTTTTGTTTCTTGACAATAACCCAGCCATCTTGTACACACTCCTCAAAATCAGGGTCAGTTTGAGCATAAACCTTTTTTGAAGGTTGCTTAGGCTTTGATTTCATCATTTACTTAATGACCTGCTTTATAAATATACCATAAATCAAAACAAAAATAGATGTGCCTTATTGCCCTAATATAAGATAGTAACCACAACTATAAATCAGAATCCCCTGCATAATCAGTAACATTTACAGACTGAGTAGAAAATAAAGCTTTAAGGGTATTAGAAAATTTAATGTGTTTATTACATTATGACTTTAACAGCTTAATATAAACCATAATTCTAGCTAATTGCAACTAGAGTCTGCATTATCTTATCTTTGGTTTACGGTTTAGCCATTGAACTCTCCTATCCAGAAAAAAGAAATACACCAAACTAAAAAAAAAATAGGTAGCATTCAGATACAATCTCCACTTGGCCTTGAGATGGAACGAACGGCAAAGGAGCATAAAACTACTAAGCAACTACCTACCTACAAGTGTCTAAACAAGAGCTTCTGAACACAGATTACAAAAACAAATGCAAAAGGATCTTGATGGCCTTGCTTTATAGCATATCAAGAATAATAGCCCATCCTAGTGTCACATTTTATTCCCGGGCACCTTGCAGCCTTAGCAACAGCAAATTATGCCCAAAATTTACTATTTTATTAAATCTTGATTAGAGAATGCTCGATCTCTATGGTGAACAAACATGGAGACAGAAGGGACGCTTAATAGTTTATTGGCTCCTATTACCATCTTATAGTTGTACGTTTTAGCAATCAAAACTTAAGGGAGAGATGAGAAAGTCATGATGGTAGTCAACCGTTGCAAGACATACTATTCTATGTGAACTCATGATTCCAAGAAATTCTATTAATATCAAGTCACTAAACGAAAAACTACAGCGTAACTTCAAACAAACTGCATTTACACTAGATGCAATGCAAAACTATAGAGATATGTTAACTTATATCTGATATGACCAAGATCTTTGAACAAATACTATGACAGACCATAATAGACAGAAAAGAACATTAAAGACTCCAACTCTTACTCCGTATGTCTAACCAAACTCCTATTGCTTCTAAAATATAAACATCCAATACATTGCCCAATTCAGTTGTACTTTATATGCCTATATATTTGCTATGATGACTAAATCACAACTAAATATTACTCCTATTTGACACAAGAAGCTAAACTCATAACTGTTAATCTCAAGCCCACTTCGTAAAGTAACGGATTCATTCAATCAATGCTAGTCGTTATAAAAAGAAACAGAACAAATTGAAGTCAATAGAGACCCCTAAAACTTTATCATAAAAGGTTTATCATTTTGCCCAAATCATGATTCCCAATGTCTTGAACAAAGTGAAGGGCCTCAAATCCATATTAAAGAGAACAAGAATCTGTATAGTATACGTGAAAACAATCTAACTTAATACACTCTTGCATTCGTACAATCGAGCGATCGTGAACATACCTTGATCATACACAAAGATGAAATCGAAGAAGGGATTTGGTGGGATCCTTTGATCGCAGAGGTTCTCGCAGCTTACGATTTTGCGGATCGTGTAATTTGGCGCCCTAATTGTTGCAAAATCAACAACGCTTTAGTTTTGTCCCAAAGTTATACTAAGATTTTGACTAGAAAATAAAATCTAGAGTTTAAAAGTTTCTAGAGTTTAAAAATTTATGATCGCTATTAGAGAGTATTCATAACTTACTTTTTATCTTTGTTTTTATAATTATATTAAAAATTATTTTTTTTATTTTCAATTAAATAATATTTTATACTTTTATCATTATAAGTTATTTTTCTTTCACTCACAACCATTTTCAACAAATATTAAAAAATTTATAGAGATGAATATTGTTTTATCAAATATAAAGATATGCAGTAACATGTTTTCTATCTTTCACTCTCAACCACTTATAATCATTCTTTATAATATAAAAAACACACTCACAAATATATAGAGAATAGACTGTGAATGCTCACCAAGTTTTAATTTTATAACGAATTATATATATTGAACCTAACTTTTATTTTTAACAGAAAAGTTATACCTGTGTTATAACGAATTATATATAAACATTTGAGTAGTGTTTGAGTTGTGACATGTCATTTTAATTAATAGAAAATTGTCTTTAATGCTAAATCATACACAAGTTAAAGTTGTATATGAAACTTTGTATTTATTTGTGCTTAAAGCTATTAATCTGTCTAAACTAAGTGGATCATCTCTATAATTAACACTAAATTAAACACGCAAAATAAAGCATGCAATATTTTCTTTTACATAACTAAAAACTAATCTGTAATTATTTTAGCATGGTATTGAAATATCTATAACCGTTCATTTTGTTAAGAGCATTAATAGTTTGGGGAAATAAACAAGAAAGATTATGATCAAAAACCATAAGGAATTGCTACGAGTGCCAAATCGATGGCCGTTGGTGATGCTTAGGTGGCAAGTGAAGAACATAAATAGGAAAAGAGAACCATTAATTTGTCAATTTTCATTTTCATGGATGGGCAGCAACAATGAATGGGAGAGAGGAAGGAAAGGGGGACGGTGCGTGAGTGTGCCAATGTGAAGGTAGAGAAAGTGTGATTGTCGCCTTTCTAATAAAAATGCCTTTAAACATATCTTATATTCAAAACAATAGAGATATGTGTTTATTTGATTATAGTATTTGTTTAGTATGATTTTAAATTAAACATTTTCTATATAGAAATACGTAATATATAATGAGTATATGTTCAAAATCAATCAAAAGAATAACAAAGCTATTTAAAATAAATAAATATTAGTACTATTAAAACTTTAAGTTAACAACTAGGATTAAAGCAAATAATATAAATCAAAGTCGTAAAAGGCAAAAAGTTTTTAGTTAAGTATTTTTTTTATCATTAATGTTTTTATTTTTGTGTTGTTTTTATTTTAAAGTAGTTTTTAATTTATGAAGTTATTGTGTTTTTTTTTTAACAAAAAATAGTCGTGGCATGTCATCAAACAAGTGTCTTTCATATTTTATGGTGTGATACGGTGAGTCATGAATTAAAATGGTATGTTTTTATTATTCGATTTATGTGTAGTGAAGTACTTATGGCATGACCGCCCCTTCGTCTTAATATGTGTTGTATAGCTAAAAAGTAGTGCATATGTTGTGCGGCTAGAGAGTAGTATAGATTACTCCTAAATGTTAAATAAAGAAATAATAATATGAAATTAAATAAATATATACTAATAAATCAAAACATGTAAAAGTCATATGATATTTTTTATGGTGTCCACTTAGGATTTAAACAAATGTCATTACTAGAATAAAAATTAACCACTTAATGATACACTAAATGCTAATGATTATTTATATACTTTATAAATTATAAAACAAATATTTTTGATAAATTTAAAACATGTTCTTTATTAAAAAACATATTTTTTTTAAAAAACAAAAAGTTACAAAATATGAAGTTTTTTAATATGAAGAACTTTAAAAAATGATATTGTTTAAAAAAATACTTTTAACTTTCTTTTGAGTCTTTAAGAAAACAGTTATTTTATAACAAAAATTTTTCAAATACGAAAGTTTAAAAATTTATTATTATTGTTTTATTACCTAATACATACTTTTAATCGTATTTTATCTCAATTTTCTTATAAGGTGAAGATTTTTAAACTAGTTAAAAATAGAGTTAATTACCTACAAGGTTGATCCAAACGTTTGACAATACGTATCACAAAAGGTCCCCGTTATGAATGGCCGTAATCTTTTTTCGCTAATTTTTTTAAATTGACCAAAATACCCTTTATTAAAAAACTCAAAAACAAAATTACCTAACAAAACAAAACAAAACAAAGTGGGGCCCACATGAACATGGATCATTTCCCTTCCAAGCTTCCCACTGGACTCCCACCTCCGGTAGTCGCACCTCCTGCACTCGCACCGCTGGCACTCGCACCTCCTGCACTCGCACCGCCGGCCGCCTCCGGCACTCGCATCGCCCGCAACTGGCACTCGCACAACCGTCGAGGTGGTCTACGGTGGTGGGAAGAAATGTGGTTACCAGATTTTGTTGTTGGTGTGGTGCGGAGATCGATGGGTGGGTTCAGGTGATGGTGGTCGTTGGCGTTTGGTTCCAGGTGGCGGTGAAAAGTGTTTGTCGGTGGTAGTGTTGCTCGAGGTTGTCGTTGGTGTTGTTGCCGGAAGTTGCCGGTTGCGTTGCAGGAGATGGGGGCTAGGAAGACGACGGGTGGAGGGGGTAAGGATGGGGAGTGGGCCGGTGAGAGAGAAAGAGATTAACAAGGGGGGATGGTTGAAGATGATGGGTAAAAGTGGGGTAAGGCTATGAGTGGTATCCACCACTTTTAAATATATTCTTTTTAATTTAATAATACACAAACAAACAAATAAGGGTATTTTGGTCATTTAAAAAAAAAATAACAGAACATTTAACGTCCCATCAGTTGCAGGGACCCTTTGTATTACATTTTGACAAACCCTTAGACCGACCTTTTAGTTTTTCAAACTCGAAAACCGAAAATAAAAACAGATGTAACCACATGGACCTTTTATGTAATTAACTCTAATAAATATATATATTGTTTGACCTTTGAAAACTAACGCCTGATAATACACGTGGACTGCATGGAGTCGTACCACCCACTCAACCGTCAACCTCCAAATGCCATCGCTAGGGTTTTAATTCCACCGCCTTCATTGACGATTGCATTTACATTCTTCTGCTAATTCACAATCTGCTGAAGATGAAGTTTGGACGCATTTTCACCGAGTATCTGCAGTGCGAATATTCGACCTCAATTCATCTTCATAACTTCTCTCACGTCGACTACAAGAGGCTCAAAAAGCTTCTCAAAATCTGCAGGCATCAATGTCACAATCTCACTACCGTTAACAACTTCGATTTTCAACATCTCGATTCTGATCATCGGAATAATGCAGTTTCAGATGTTTGTCGTCATCAGTCCTGTAAACGTAAGTTAATTTCCTTCTGCTTATCGATTTAGGTTCTGATTTTGTGCATTGATACTTTGTTTGTGAATGCTGTAGGGTGTGATGAAATGTTTTTCTCTGAGATAACGAAGGAAGCTGCTGATATAGCAGGCTGTTTTAGTTCTAGTGTTAGGCGTCTTCTTCATCTTCATTGCACCACTGGTATTCAGAGGTGTTTACTGCACTTATTTCAATGTTTTAAGAACGATCGACAAGCGATTGTGCAGGAGGGGAGAATGTTAATTGGTTATGTTGTCATGAATGCCATAGCTCTTACGAAAATTCTTAAAAAATATGATAAAGTAAGTTTATAAGATTATCATGATCATGAGTTTGGTTTTTAGGTAATTACCATTTACTACTTTTGGGTGTTGATTTTGTGTTTGTGTATACAGGTGCATAAATCTGTAATTGGTATGAACTTCAAGTCTAAGCTGCAGGCTGAACACTTGGAGATTTCACAGTCACCATTGTTGATTGAATTGGTGGCTTTTTATATGAATTTCAATGAAACAAACCATATGATTGACTATAAGCTTCACTTGCCGTTCTCTTGTGATCTCACTGTTGTGGATGCAGAACCTGTGTTGAGATTAGTGCTTCCTAGTTATGCGAATATGGAATACAATCTCACTTGCGCGATTTGTTTGGTACGATTATCATTCGAATGAATCTTGTTATAACCTAAATGCGTGTTTTTGATGATTTTCATTACTTGTATTGCAACTGTTGTCACCAGAATACTGTTTTTCATCCATATGCTTTGAGCTGTGGGCATATCTTTTGCAAGTCATGTGCTTGTTCAGCAGGATCTGTGTTGATATTTGAAGGGGTTAAGTCTGCAAGCCCTAAAAAGAAGTGTCCAGTTTGCAGAGAGGTTAACTTGAATATAACCCTCAATTTCCTGTTTTTAAGTAAATTGTTAGATCAATCAGCTTATATTACTACTGCAATTAATTGCAGGATGGTGTATATGGTAATGCAGTGAGCATGTCTGAACTAAATTTACTTTTAAAGCGACGGTAAGTAGTAATATGGTTTTCTGTCGTTTTCCTTTTGAAGGTCGTGCGCTCGATGCAAACTGCTTTTACCTTATCTTAATGGGTTCTTACGGTTGCCAAACGAAGTAGTTATATTGTATTGTAGTTTAAACATCTTGTGAATGACTGATCACCTAAAGGAATCCTACATGGGATTTGCAGGTTCAAAGAACAGTGGAAAGAAAGACTTGTAGAAGAACAAGATGAAGTTACAAAGCAAACTAAAGAGTATTGGGAGGCACGAAATAGATATTTTACAGGAATTTTATAACTGATGATACACTAGATCAATAACTCGGCTATAAACATTAAACACAGATGAAAATGGTTAGTTTACTTATCTTTTGATATGATCCAATTAGCTTTTATGAGATTTATATTCTTTGCAAGTTTTGTGTCTTTAAATTTAATATTTTAATATGAATATTAAACTTAAACCTTGCTTACAAGTGTTGATCTGATAGGTGATGCTAGACGGTATGATGGATGTAATTGTTTTTAGAGTTTGGCCACAACTACAAGTTTTGTGTTCTTGTGTTTATGATTATTTGAGTTCTTTGTCCATATTCTTTTGAAGGAAATTAAAATATATACTTGAAATTAAGCATTACATGTCATATGAAGTATAATAACATTAACAATCAAATCAAAATCCAACTTAACTATAGATTTTAACATAAGATGTTATGGCTTATTATCCACATATCAACACAAAATCTATATGAAGTATCACCTTGACATTAAGCAACTTATTATCAATTTAGATTTAGATGACGTGCATAGTGATAATATCAAATTATGCAAAATAAGAGTGCATAGTGATAATGTATCAAATTATGTAAATAAGAGTTATCACACAGATGGTTTTGTGGTTTAGATGAAGTAACAGGTTAGGTAGTAAAAAAAATATATTAGTATGAAATTTCACTTTATCTCTCATAATGCATCTATATATATATATATATATATATATATATATATATATATATATATATATATATATATATATATATATATATATATATATATATATATATATATATGCAGATAAAGAGTGGTCTAACGGTACATTGATGGTTGTAATACAATTTTATTTTTATTTTTTTATTGTTTTTTTTTGAACGGTAAAGGCTCATGATACTATAATGTTGTTCCGATTTGCTATCCAAGAATTGATATTTGTTGTAGTGAGTTGAATGCTTGAACATTATTGTTATAATATTTAGCTTTCAATCCTCATCAATAGTAAGTGTATAGGGATGTGCATGTGGTATATGTTCATCCTAAATCGACAATGTAATAACAAAAGACATGATTTCAAACATTATCACACACATGAGATCATCAGGTTTGTAATTAGCACTAACATTTTTATCCCTAACAATTACCCGTTTAAATTTGTAAACATAAGGATGAACATGTTATCATATCACATATATTAGAAGTCTGAAGTCTCTTCTTTCTCCACTTTCTCACTTTTTTGTCAATACCAAAAAGGTATCCCCTTAAAATGAGCTCCCTTGCAATTGAATAACTCCCCGTTAGTATCACAATAGCAAACAAGTTAATATTATTAGCCGTTCAAAAAAATAGTATTACTAATTTGGAAGACAAAGCTCCTGGAGTTTCATACAACTATCTAGTCATAATTTCTTACCCAAAGGTAAGATTTTGTAACATATGGTGGTTCCTAATATGTAATATATTACATGTACTCATTGGCGTTTCACTTGTTTTTAAATAAGATTTTATTGTCATTAAAAGAAAAAAATAGAAATAATGATAATAAAAACAACAAAAGAAAGTAAACTAAATAAAAATAAAAGAAAAAAGATAAAGTAAACTACCATAATTGTTCTTGTAGTTTCATGACGGGTCTAAAGAAATCGGGTCTAAAGAAATCATGATGAATTTGAATCGATACCACGGGACAACTGTATTTGTTGCCAGTTATATATATTACTAATTACCAACATTGTAATGCTTAATGGGTTGTATTTATTTTTGTCTTTTTTTTAACCCTTAAGTTTTTTTTTTTAATTTTAATCTAATACTATTACATTTTTCATAATTTAACCCTAACATTTTTTACTTTTAACTTTGGTTCATTATACTTTTATAATCAATAAATTTTGTTTTAAATTTTGCGACTTGTTGTTTTATGTGTTTTTAAGTTCCACCTACGAGGTTCAACGTCTTTATGCAAACCTTTTGTTCGATTTTATTTCTTTTCTAATACGTGTTTTTTCGGTGTATGTGATAACTGGCGATGGTGTGTCTACTTGACAAGGTTTTACGCCCTGCGTTGCATCGCATGGCTTAATACTAGCAATAGCATATTAGACATTTTCCACAAATTAACAAGTGAACTTTTAAGGATGATGTTAGTGAGTTTGATTGAAATGATAAAAAAATACAAATCATAAAGAAGAGGTAAAATAAATTGACAAAAGTTGAACACGAATTCACTCAAAAGATAACATAGAAAATAGTGTACATCTATGACTTGTATCTGAAACCCACGTAAAATCATGTGCATTCAACTACGCTAATTTGACTTCATTTCATCCCATACACCTTTATCTGCAAATACCAATGGCGTTCTTCAGTTTGTTCTATCGCCTTCATCGTTCTTCAAAACCCATCAGGTTCATTCACAACTCCACCTACTTCAACCACACACCCCCATCTCAATCACAAATCCTTCAAAACACCATTCAAATCAACTCAAACAACACTAACAGCTATCAATCATGGAGGACTTATTTGCTTCCCATTATCTTCGCTGTCTCCGGGGGATCACTTGCGGTTCAATTTCAGAAAACCCCATCTCTATGCGATGCCCCTAATCTCCAACAAAGGTATTTGATCGTTATGATTTCTTTGATTTGCTGTTATGGGGTCTAATTGAAATGGTTCTTAAAGTTTTATTGGGTTTCAGGGGTGGGCGAATTGGGGGAAAAGATAGCACGGAACAGGTGGTGAAGGGGAGTTATAAGCCAGTGCCGGAGGAGCTCATCCGTGAACTCAAGGCCATATGTCAAGTACTATTATCTTATTATTTATCGATTGCAAGTTTGTATTGTTGCAAATTCTAATTTGTTTGTTTCTTTATGGATTTTGTTACAAAATCTACGCTAGATGTTTTGATTTAGGGGTGGTAGTGGTTGTTATATTGATAGTTTAAAAAGAACGTTTGACCTTGATTATTAAATTGTGCCTCTTTGTATGTTTGGACAAAAACAGATTAATTGGTTCTGTAGTTACTTTAGCGATTTAGTGTTATGTATCTGTTTTGTTCTATCTCATTTTTGGGCCAGTGGTTAAGCTCCCTTGCGGTTCTTGACAATTTTGTGGCGAGTAGTGTAGAATTTGGGTACCTATGACTATGAGAATGAGTGTATATGCTAATTTTACAGGATAATATGACTCTGGATCATGATGAGAGATACTTCCATGGGAAACCACAGTACAGTTTTCACAAAGCCGTCAATATCCCTGATGTCGTTGTGTTTCCGAGGTAACACACGATTTGTCGTTTCAAAATTTACCAGATAAGTGTGGCGTTCTTAGAAATAGAATCACAGTTCATTTTCGTGAAAGTGGATAAGTAGTTATTTTGTTTGATCCATCATCCATCACACGTGAAAGTTATTTATGACTGCAGGTCTGAAGACGATGTGTCTAAGATTGTCCAAGCGTGTAACAAGTATAAGGTCAGATTTTTCGTATGTTGATTCATTAAATGAGGCAACTCTACTTATAAAGCTACTTGTATGAATTTATACTAAACATATTTTAGAAATTTTGCTTTAATCTTCCATTTTGTAGGTCCCTATTGTACCGTATGGTGGAGCTACATCAATTGAAGGTCACACTTTATCTCCTAATGGAGGTGTTTGCATCGACATGACCCTAATGAAAGTATGAACCACCCTTTCTTGTTCAAACTTATGGTACATGACCAACCTTGTGTCATTGTTAGTTGATTTTTCATACACACACACGCATACACACATATATGTGTATATGTATTCATGTATATATGTCCACATATATGTTTATATATATACATGTATATGTCTACATATCCGTGTGTATATAAGGGTGGGTTCAAACTAGAACGATTAATCTGTGAGGAGGTAAAGGAACAATTATTTTGCCTTTGATCATAGAAGATGAGGATGCGATGGTCATGATTCATGGAATGGAAGAGACATAATTGTCTCGAATCCCTTTCATCTTTTGAAATATGACCAGAGGGACAGAAATGGTTCCTAACTGTGTAGTGGCTCTCACTTGACCTCCCTTTCTCTATATGTATAGAATATTCATGCACACACACACATTGAAATCTTTTTCAAGTTAACTTGTTCCTCAATCTTATTATATATAAGAAGCCTTTTAGATTACTCATTCACATATATTTGGTTTGTTTTGTTACAGAATATTAAAGCACTGCATGTTAAGGACATGGATGTTGTTGTTGAGCCTGGGATTGGATGGATGGAGCTTAATGAGTACCTAGCACCTTATGGTCTATTCTTTCCTCTTGACCCCGGTTAGTATATAAGTTATTTTATATGTTAATTTGTTTCCGTGTTAATCTATATCTATATATGCATTGGGTAGGACCCGGAGCAACCATTGGAGGGATGTGTGCGACACGATGTTCTGGTTCTTTAGCTGTTAGGTAGACACTTTGTTTTGTTTAATACAAGATATTCAAGGAAAAAAAAGTTGACAATAAATAATAAAGTAGATATAAATCCTAGTTAACAGCAATACTGCAATTGATTCCAAAAGACCAAAACCATGATGATAAGAAATAATAGTTTGTTGGTTCTGTTTTTCAAGTATTTGAGGAATTGAGTGTGCACTTATGCTTTAAGTATGCAGGTATGGAACCATGCGTGACAATGTCATCAATCTAAAGGTTTTATTTTTTAATCTAATTCTGTATCTTTTAGTGAAGTAATTTTTACTTCACACCATGATTAGCTTTCTTTTTAGGCTGTGCTAGCAGATGGAGAGGTTGTCAAGACAGGATCTCGTGCTAGAAAAAGTGCTGCTGGGTGAGTATAGTTGCCATTTACCAAAAGGATATTAATATTTTGGTTTTCAAGTAAAGATATTATAAGGATATTGTTGGTGTAGGTATGATCTTACTCGGCTGATGATTGGCAGTGAAGGCACTCTAGGTGTAATAACAGAAGTTACACTGCGCCTACAGAAGATTCCAGAACATTCCATTGTAAGTTCGTTTTGATGTACTTAAAACTCCCATATGATTCACCAAAGATCTTGCTTGAACATCTCATTATTTCTTCTTACACACAAGTGACTATTTTTTTCGCAGGTTGCAATGTGCAATTTTCCTACCATCAAAGATGCAGCTGATGTGGCAATAGCAGCTATGATGTCTGGCATACAAGTATGCTTTTTCTGTTTTTACATAAGTTTCACCGTCTTTTTTTGTTCCAGAATCTTTGTTCAACTGCAATTTATTTAACACTATATAATAATGTGAATTTGTGTAATGATGTTTTTGGTAGGTGTCAAGAGTGGAGCTGTTAGATGAGGTGCAAGTGAAGGCTATCAATCTTGCCAATGGAAAAGATTTGCCTGAAGTTCCAACTTTAATGTTTGAGTTGATTGGCACGGGTGATTGATTCTCTTTCTCCTTCGTATTTGCATAAAATAGAACTTTTGGAAAAAAACATTTTTACTTCAGCCGTATGATACCACATGTTATTAGATTTATGTTCATGTTAGAATATCCGAAAGATATCTGAAAGATATGTAACAAAGAATACATTTTTTGTTTGTTGATTGGCGCATCAAACCATGCTGTTTGACTTTTTGACAACTTTCTACGTTATAACAATGCAGAGTGAACTAGTTATGTTCATTTTAAAAATAATTTACATAGTTGCATAAATGAGAACTGCCAGTGCTATAAGTTTTTATAATAATGTTTGGCGCGAATTTGTTGTTTTACAGAAGCTTATACACGTGAGCAGACACAAATAGTTCAGAAGATTGTATCTGAGCATAATGGCTCAGATTTTGTTTTCGCAGAAGACGCAGAAGCTAAAAAGGAACTTTGGAAGGTTAATTACTGCATGGTTACTATGTTAAGTTTGTGTTGTTATTAAATCAAATTATTAGGATGAAGTTGATTCTATATTAGCTTTGTTTGTACTCTATCTTTAACTTTTCTGGCTTTTCTAGATAAGGAAAGAAGCTCTTATAGCCTGTTTAGCATTGGCCCCTAATTGTGAAGCAATGACAACGGTCAGTTGATTAATTCGATTTTTCATATCCTTTTTCCTTGAAAAAGAAACATAAATTCTGCAAATTATTATGGTTTACCCAGAAAGTCTCTTTTCAGGATGTATGTGTTCCCTTATCACATCTGGCCGAACTAATTTCTAAATCTAAACAAGAATTAGATGCTTCATCTCTGCTGTGGTATGTCTCATCTGTATTCTTAACTAATTGACTTGATATGAAACTGTTGACTATTTTGACCCGTTCCTGTTAACAGCACAGTGATTGCTCATGCTGGTGATGGTAACTTTCACACGATAGTTTTATTCGATCCCGAAGATGAAGAACAGCGTAAGGAAGCCGAAAGATTAAACAACTTCATGGTTCATGCTGCTTTATCAATGGAAGGCACATGCACAGGAGAACACGGTGTGGGTACAGGGAAATTGAAAGTAAGCATATGCATTGATATTGATTCTGTGTTTTGTAGTAATACTTTTGAGTTAAATGTCTGAAATGCGTCCCTAAAAGGACATCTGGTGGTAAGATGCTTTCCCTTTATCCAAGAGTCAATGGTTTGAATTCTGTAAGATGTGGATATAGATGGTTAATATGTGTAGATTAAGAATGTCTGAAATGCCGCTTAATGGTGGTTGTATATGCAGTATCTTGAAAAAGAACTCGGAATAGAGCATTTGAGGACTATGAAAAAGATAAAGGCTGCTTTGGATCCAAATGGAATTATGAATCCAGGAAAGCTTATTCCGCCTCATGTTTGCTTGTAATCAAAAGACTCGTAATGTTGTAACAAACAAACTATAGTTTGATTGTATACATGGTTTTATGGAATCAAACTGAATAAATATGATTCCGCTTACATATGATCTTTAGAAATATCAACCGAGTGGTGGAGTTAGTCTTTAGGTTAATTCGGTTGACCGATTTTTTTTGTACTTGCGTGTAATTTTTGTATGTTTTTGAGAAGTAGGCATGAAGATGCCTGCAAAGGACTAGAGTTGACAGGGTCACAAACTTTGACCAAGAAATCGTCGTATTATTATTTTTAAATAAGTTAATAAGACAGATCTATAAATAAAATGGTCGTAATCCCATTTATTCTATTATTAACTTCTCTTTGATTTTAGACATTACAAACTAGAATGCTTGTTAAAGTCACAATACTTGGTTTCTACAAATGGATTTGGTATATCATCATGTCTAATTAACACAAGTTGAACAAAAGTGAAGTTAAGTGAATCAAACTATTAAAAGAAAATGTTGTTAATTGTGAAAAGAGACGTTCAATATAGAATTGGCCGTAAATAGAGAACCAAGATAATTGGATCCGCATGTGTACTTTCTATTTGAACTGAGACACATAAGATGATTATATAAAAATTTATCTCACCAACTCTCACTAAATATTTAATACATCATGCGAAAACTATTACATATAAATTAATTATTTATTTAACGTCTATCAGCTCAACATTTTTCTTTTTTATCATTATCATAACTTTAATAAAGTTTGATGGAGAGAAGTTAGTTGCAAACTCTTACAGCTAACCCACGAACAAAGAACAATTTTCCAGTCCCACAGGCCACAACCACTTTTTTAGATATTTCTATATATTTCTTTTTCAACTATAACTTTTTTAATTATCTTATTTAAGTCTCCGAATATCCAAAATATTTTGACAAGAAATACAAATACTAAAATTCTAGGGTTTCGAATCCTTTCACCTTCCATCAACCCCCAATTTTCCCCAATTATTTCCGCACGATCCCTCAATAAGTTGATTAATCTTCACATAAAATTTCTTGAAAATTCTCATTTTCTTGTGGAAAATTCGTCTCCGGTCGTCGGTATAGATTAAGCCCACCCCCGGCGTTTGATTTCCGCTACAAATAATTTAAGGTAACGTGATTTCTAACCGTTAAGTCAATAATTGATCGGAATTTATGTAATTACAACAGTATTACGGTTTCATGAAGTAGTCGTAGTTATAAGTAACGTAATTTTCGTCAATTAGGTCAGTAATGATCGGGATGCATGTAATTATCACTGTATTTTGGTTTGATGGAGAAGTTGTTGCTGTGGCGACCTAAATTTTTAGTTAGAAGCGTACTTGCTATGTTGTTTACTTCGATCGGTGATTGCTTTATGTTTTGACTGTAGATGCGATTATTGCTACAGGTACTTCTTTCGTTTACTTAATATGCAAGAATGAAATGATTTATTGGTAGGGGGAATTTTGTATTGTGGAAGATTATCTGAGGGGGTGGGGGTTTCAGAAACTATTGGTGCTTTGAAATCTTTGATTTATTGAATGAGAAATTGCTTTAAATATGGAATCTGAGAGCGAGCAGCCTGTAGCTACAGTGGTCAAATGGTGTGGTTGTGGGTGTGATTGTTGTTCTGTAAAAGTTGATGATTCTGTGTTCTGGATTCGATCTGTGAAGAGAAAGCTTGATGAAAGAGATGATGACTATGAGTTGTTCATACCTGGGCTTTCAAATCCTGATGTGGCTCGTGTTGACATTGAAAACGAATGTATGGCTTTACGGGAAATGGTCAATAGTCAACAAGAAACTATCCAAGATTTATCGATTGAGTTAGATGAAGAGAGAAATGCTGCCTCGTCAGCTGCAAATGAAGCCATGTCTATGATCTTAAGGTTACAGGGTGAGAAAGCTGAAGTCCAGATGGAGGCTCGCCAATTCAAACGGTTTTCTGAGGAAAAGATGGCCCATGATCAGCAAGAAATCATGGCATTGGAGGATTTGTTATACCAAAGAGAACAAACCATAGAAGCTTTGACTTGTGAAGTAAATGCGTATAAACACAGAATGCGAAGTTATGGGCTCACAGGATCTGAAGGAGGTGAAGAGAATAATAATGACCGACATTTTGAGTTGCCTGCATACAATTACCCACCACTAAGATGCAATTTGATTGAAAATCATGCTGAGCGGGATCTTGATGGTGAAATAGTTGATGTAGAGAAGTATCCATTTGGTGAATCCCCACGTTCTTTGAAAGTTATTGAAGAAAGAATCAGTGAATTGGAGGGAAGTCCTAACCATAGTCCAGTGAAGGAGGTCATCTTCAGTAATTCACTAAGAAAATTATCTTCTGATGGTAGCGGCTCATTTATGGCAACTAAAGAAGAATTGGTGGATAATGCATCGGAATTTGGTGATGACATGACTGACAGGATTTGCACCGTTGATTCTGTTTATAATGTGCCATCATTTGATAAGAATCCAAAGGTTAATGATGATGTTAACGTCACACAAAGCATTGGGGATACAGAGGTAAAGAATCTATATGCCAGGCTTCATGCACTGGAAGCAGACAGGGAATCAATGAAGCAGGCTTTAATTTCTATGAGGACCGAAAAAGCACAATTGGTATTGTTGAAGGAGATAGCTCAGCATTTGTATAAAGATATGCCACCGCCAAACAGAATGCCTGTTAAGAAGCATTCTGTAGTGGGGAGCTTTTCGTTCGTCTTGCTGTTTAAGGTAGATAACACATTATGTTGGTAATTAATCTCTATTTACTGTTGGGTGATTATAAAACATTAAGTTTTATTTTATTCTAACTTGATTCCTTTTGGTTAGTGGGTTGTTTCATTTCTCTTTTGGAGGAGAGCAAGTCAAAGCAAGTAAGTTAATCATCTTCTAATTTTTTTTGGCTGCAAGTGTGGTCTCTGATCAAAATGTTAACTTTTATTTTTATTTTTATCTTTCTAGATATACATTTGGTATGTCAGCCAGTAATGCGGGTTTGCGGATGCTGGTTAGCAAGGGACCGCAGATGGGGCAATGGAGGTGTCTTTCAAGAACACGATTCTTGAAATATTGATCTCGAACACACTTCTGTTTGGACTTCTGATCTGGTCTGGACATTTACATCACACTGTTTGATTTATAGATTTTAAATAAAATTTTACAACTTTTTTTCCTGTGGGTTAAGTGTTATTGTTTTTGATATGTTGAAATTGGACTGGATTTCTGATTGATTAGTATTGAAGATGTGGATATATATAGTCACATAGGAAATTTCTGGCTTGTAATTCTTGAATATAGCTAAATGCATGAATGTATTGTGGAAATTTGTTTGTGTATGTTCTGGTACATTGTAAATAGGAGTATGGTCATGTGAATATGAAAGTTTTATGTTGGAATATCACAGGTTTTTAGTTGCAAGGAACAATACATATTATAAAGATAGTCCTTTATATTTAATGTGTCACCTGGTTATTAAACACAAGAATGTTGCCATCATTTCACCATATGATCCTCTTCGTATATACATGCAAAAGCTTCACCAGAGTTGATAATCATAACAAAATTTACAAAAGTGATCCCAGATTTCGGATCAAACAAGTGAAAAAGAAGCTGTGTAAGACTAATCAGAATGGTTTAGGCGATTTACAAAAGCGTAGCTCAGATGAGAGGAAACAATCGTGTTTGTGATGCCAAATGCTGAATGCTTTTGAAGCAAACATTCATATGTTTTGGTTTCTTCATCGAACTTCTGGCAGAAAATGTCTAGAAGAACGGTTAAACCAGCTGACATGGATTCGGTCGCAAAACTGCAAAACACCCAAATCAAAGTTTCAGTCGTTAATATTACCAACTTCTAAAGTGCTGCAAATTTTATCATATATTCACAGGAAGAATGGATAAAAGATTGTGCATCTAAGAAGTTCAGCATACTTTGACTCATCCAGTGCATCACATGCACTTATAATCCATGGAGGAAGATAGGTATCATAGATTTCTATACTTTAACATGAAGTTGAATAATCGAATCTGAACCTTGATTAGGGTCACTTGTAGTAGAACTTTTGTAAAACAAGCAAGTTATCAATTCTCCTGACCTTATATTTGACCTGAATTTGAATTCAAAGAATCTATTATCTATGACCTGAGATTATACTTGCACCACTTTGATGGTGATACTGTATAAACAATTCAAGTTGTTTAAGGGATATGTGTAAGGAACTCATTCGAATTAACGCCATCTCATGCGAATCACGCTAATTGGATGTAGTAGGAAGGTGCCCTGACTCCCGTCAACTGCAATCATAACCTAAGTTAAAAATACACCTGATCGTTAATGTGAGCTCTCTAGAGTCGTATCATAAATACGAGAACGTTCCGAGATGATGAGTGTCTGAATGGGCACCAAACATATCATTGTTAGTCATAAGGATGAGGACATCTTATCATATTGAATGGTACAGATATACAAAGTACAAAGATATAAGAAATAACTGATTAATAGTGAAAATTGTTATAGGCAGAAGACACTTTATGCTTATAGTAAGTAGTTCAAGGACAACATCAAAATTATATCACAGTTATCTCAGCCTCCAACTCGGTATTCTTCTCCATGTTTTCCTCCGACATTACATTCAGCTTTTCTTCCGGTAACTCTCATCCGTCGATTCTCCTTTCGATGAGAAAAACTAGGGCTTCTGACCTTCACCGTTTCAATTTTCACACACGTAATCGATGCAGAACGCAAAACTACCTTGAGATTGATCATCAGATAAGAAATCACCATATTCCACATCAAACTTTCAGCATCATTGCATACGTCGAATCACACACCTCCATCAGCTGTTCAAAATCGTCAAATTCAGCCGATGTAGACCTGCAAATTGATACTCGATAGCGTCAATTTCATAATTTGTAATGGGGAACAAATGCACTGGTTCCAGTTTTCACTCAGTCACAGGTGCCGCTCGGAAACCCCGCCCACGGCGGAGCACAAAGAGAAGCCGGAAAACTCTCAATTCCGACGAACCACCGGAAGGCGGAGGCGACGGAACCCTAACAGTATTGAACACGAAAACAGGTAACATGAAGGAGTTATACACATTGGGTAGAGAATTAGGGCACGGTAAATATGGTACAACGGTTGTATGTGAGGAAAAGAGTACTGGAAACCAGTATGCTTGTAAAACGATCCCGAAGAGACGATTGGCAATGGAGGAGGATATAGAGCATGTTAGGAGGGAGATACAGATAATGCACCACATGGGAGGTCATCCCAATGTCGTATCGATTACCGGTGCTTACGAAGACGCTGCTTCGGTTTATGTAGTCATGGAGCTTTGCACCGGAGGTGAGCTCTTTGATCGGATTATCGAACGGGGGCATTATACGGAGAAGCAGGCTTCTGATCTTTCTAGGGTTATAGTTGGTGTTGTGGAAGCTTGCCATAGTTTAGGGGTTATGCATAGAGACTTGAAGCCTGAGAACTTTCTGTTTGTTAACGAGGAAGAAGAATCGCCGCTTAAGTTGATCCATTTTGGGCTTTCTGTGTTCTTCAAACCAGGTATTTTCTTTCGTTTGGAGATTGGTGATTGTATGAAGCGTTATTGTGTTGTGATGATTCAGGTGAAATGTTGTATGATTCGGTTGGGAGCGCGTATTATATGGCACCAGAGGTGCTGCGAAGGCAGTATGATAAAGAATGTGATGTTTGGAGTGCAGGGGTTATCATATATATCTTGCTATGTGGTGTTCCACCTTTTTGGGATGGTGAGATTCTCAAAAGGTTATATAAACTGTTTAAACTGTATTCAATGTATTTTAAGGTAAGAGCTGCTTGTGATCTGCATCAGAAACGGAAGAAGGCATATATGAACAGATTTTGAATGGTGAGCTTGACCTTGTTTCAGAACCATGGCCGAGTATATCTGAAAGTGCAAAAGATCTGATTAGAGGAATGCTTGCACCTGATGTCACAAAGAGGATGACTGCACATGAAGTTCTAAGTGAGTTTAAACTTTAAACCATTAGACCCAAGTCACCCAATTACTCATTTCTATAACTGTTTGATAGCAAGATTCTCGATTACTCTGTAGACCACCCTTGGATTCAGGCTGATGGTGTAGCTCCAGATAATCCACTTGATTCTGCTGTTGTGTCTCGTTTGAAGCAATTTGCTGCCATGAACAAAATCAAGAAGATTGCAATAAGAGTATGTGTGATCTAGTATAGGTTGGACTCACCATAGTTGTTAGGATTATTTTGTTATGTATTAATCTATTTTCTTATGTTATTACTGATCACACTTTTATCTGATTTCAGGCTATTGCTATGAGTTTATCTGAAGAGGAAATTGGTGGACTTGAAAAAATGTTCAAGACGATGGACACTGATGGCAGTAATCAAATCACATTAGAGGAATTAAAGGCAGGCTTAGAAAGAGCAGGTGTGAATTTGAAAGATTCAGAAATGACAAGACTAGTGGACGCGGTAATCATATATTATGTAATTTGGTTAATTCAACTCTCAAGCGTCTTGCATCCATCATATTTGGTGTCTGTTTTAGTATCAACATTGTGTTGCAGGCGGACATAGATCATAATGGTGCAATAGATTATGGAGAGTTTATAGCAGCAATGCTTCATTCAAATAAAATCCATAAGGAGGATAATTTATTTGCAGCTTTTCATTATTTTGATAAAGATGGTAGTGGATATATTACTGCAGAAGAACTCCTTCAAGCCTGTGAGAATTTCGGTTTAAGGGATATACATCTTAATGAGGTTATGAGTGAAATTGACAAGGATCATGTAATACTCTTTTCCTTTAAAGTTATCTTTCTTTGACCCATTTGTTTGTTATTTAAAGTAGCTTGACCTGATTTTGGTGTTTCAGGATGGGAGGATTGATTACAGTGAATTTGTAGATATGATGGTAGAGAATGACTTCGGGAAGAACGTCAAACCCATAGGCCTAGGCTTAACCTAATAATCGACTCATGCGATGACATTTTCAAGTAGCCGAAGGCTCTGTGTGCAGTATCTACAGAGTGGTCACCGTACTGATCACTTGAAAAGCAGTTATAATGTTGTCAAGATATGGTTTTTTTGATAAAATGTTACAATTTTGGTTCTTAAAATCATATTTGACAGTGGATGATGACCATTTTGACCCATATTTGAAACTCAATTGAATAAAAGTAAATTGTTTTTTCGTTTCTGAATTGGAGATTTAGGAACAATGCTAGAAGCTATCGATTTCTTGCATTTTGATTGATTATATTCTGTTTGAAATGTCAAATCTCTTGATTATAAATTGTAAATAAAGATACTCTTTTACTTAGAATATGACATCATTTTTTTTTGTGAAAAAACGAGTAATCTTCTTTGTTACTTTTCAATTGAATCTGTTTATAAATTGTTTCTTATCATTGATGTCTTTATTTTACTTACATGTACTCCTATTCTGTTTTCATTTGACATTGAAGAGTTCATTAAGTATATACATTTACTTATAATAAAAATATATAAGAAACTTTTTATAAACAAGTTACATCAGTTCACTATCATGTAGTGGTGAACATAAAAACCGAACCTTAACCAACTGAAACAATGTAAATGCCTTTTAACTTTACTTGGGTTATCATTTATTTGTTTAGAGAACTTTTGTATTTTGGATTCTTAAATCCAATGAAAAAAGTTGATCAGACATGTTTAGAGTAAAGTGAGAACAAACCAATGATACATATTTAGTTTTTTTAAAACATTTCTCGATTTGTGTGTCACACTTATTTAGTAGTCATAACGTTTTATTGGATGTCACCAAATGGTCTAGACAAATTTAGTTATGGTTTGGTTTTGGGTCATAGTGCACTAATGTCAATAACCATTCTAATCTTCTTTGCATCGTTTCAGTTTTATTGGATGTCGTTGAGTAGACAAATTTAGTTACGGTTTGGTTTTTGGTCGTAGCGCACACCTTTAAGAAGTTATAAGTTCGTTAAGAAAGATGATAAATACTTACAGAAAAAAATAAAATAGTTATTATAATTTTATTTTTAAAGATTGTTTTGTATAAACCCTAATGTTATCATGTACTTATGTCATTCACATCAACTTAAAAAAATTATTTTCATACGTAAATATATAATATTTAAGTAATTAGTGTAGATGAATTTGTACTGAAATATATATAATAAAACTAGTAAGTGCATAAAGTTTTGATTAAAAAAAAATAGACACGTATTGAAGCGAATATAGAAAAATAAATTGGTTTTATGGCATATTCCTTCGTTCTTTATGCTATGGTTCCTGTGACGATGACATTCGTCACAAAAAAGCGCCAAATAACTGGGATCCGATCCTTTCATATCTCAAAGAAGACGCTATCATTCAACTTCCCATTCATCCATTATCACTCCCAAATCCGCTGCTTCAATTTTCCATCGTAAGTAATCCCTTTCAATTCCAATTTTCATATGATCGAATATCAATTTTTATGTTAATTGTTCCATCTCTGCACATAATTTTTTTCATTTCAGTCTGTTAGTGGGTTCAGATTCGTCTGATTAAGAAGAAATTGAACAAATTTCCCCAAAATTGTGTCTTTTTTCGATGAAACCCTTTGTGTTTTGTGGGTTTCTCATATCGCATTTGATGAATTGTGGGAAAAAAAATTAGGTTTTGTCTCAGAGCTTGCCATGATCAAGGGTGTATATCCAGTATTTTGTTTGTTTCCTGCTCGATCGATCTGTATTTTATCTGATATATGTTGAAATTAGGTGTTTGGAGATGGTTCCTTTCATGTATCGTATCGTTTCTTTCACTACAGTTGTTTATCCCTTTAGAAGTATAAATTTGAGAATCAATGCATAATTTAGTATCCACCAATGCTTTGTTGGTATGATTTCTTGAGAGTAACTTTATACTCAGTATGCAAATTGCAATATTTTTCATCTAGGATTATTGAATTCTTAAACCAATATACATTTAGTTGCAAACAAACCCTCAATCCTGGAAAAATGAAAAGAAACTGGCATTATACTATGCAAAACTTAGTTATTTTGATGCTTTTAGTGTCCGTCCACAAGGCTTTTCTATCTTTTCAAAGTAATGACCATGATGAGTTTATGGTTGATAGGCTTAAGTAACAGGGAAAATCATGGATCGACTCAAGAGTTCTGCACGTCTCATGATTGTCTCAGATCTTGACCATACAATGGTAGAAGAACTATTTTGGGCTCTATTATTTCTAGTCATTTAATATGTTTATTCATGGGTTTCGTTTGCAAATATAGCTCTATTGAATGAGATGTTTTGTAGGTTGATCATCATGATCCTGAAAACCTTTCTATACTAAGGTTTAATGCCTTGTGGGAAGCTAAATACCGTCGTGATTCGTTATTGGTGTTTTCAACTGGAAGATCGCCTACTTTATACAAGCAGTTAAGGAAAGAAAAGCCCATGCTAACCCCTGATATTACAATTATGTCCGTTGGAACAGAGATAACATACGGTAATGCAATGGTGCCAGATGAAGGCTGGGTAGACATTTTGAATCATAAATGGAACAGAGAGATTGTTACAGAGGAAACAAGCAAGTTTCCTGAACTAACTCTCCAGGTATCATTCTGCATCACATTGCACCTTTTTGATAACTTGTTCATAAATTTGCTCAGGCTTGGTAATTTCTTAAAATATTGGTTTTTATTTTGGCAATGCAGTCTGAAACGGAGCAACGCCCTCACAAAGCTAGCTTCTATGTTAAGAAAGAAAAGGCTCAAGAAATTATGAAAGATCTTTCTGAAATTCTGGTCAAACGAGGGGTGAGCATGAAATTTTTTTCTTAGTTTTTTGTTTTCCGTATAATTGCTTCACTCGATTACATGTTTAAATTCTCATCAAATCATTAAATTCTTGGTTGTCAGCTAGATGTGAAAATAATTTACAGTGGTGGGATGGATTTGGATATATTACCTCAAGGTGCTGGAAAAGGTCAGGCTCTTGCTTATTTGCATAAAAAGTTGAAGGCTGAGGGGAAATTACCACAAAATACCCTCGCGTGTGGTGATTCTGGGAATGATGCTGAACTATTCACCATTCCAGATGTTCATGGTGTCATGGTCGTTGACTATATAACTCATCTGTTTCTCCATTATCCCATTTGTATGAAAAGTGTGCTTATATTCACAACTTTTCTTCATGCAGGTCAAGAATGCACAGGAAGAACTTTTGCAGTGGCATGCTGAAAACGCCAAAAATAATCCTAAAATCATACATGCAGATGAAAGATGTGCAGCGGGTATCATACAAGCAATTGGTCACTTTAACTTGGGCCCAAATACATCACCCAGAGACCTGCCCGATCTTTTAGATGCTAAGTTGGACCATTTTGACCCTGCGTATGAAGTAGTGAAGTTTTACTTGTTTTTTGAGAGGTGGCGACGTGCAGAAGTGGAGGTTCCAGAACATTATTTGAGCTATCTGAAAGCTGTTTGTGTACGTTCATGACATTTGTCTCCATATTTCTTATGTTTGTTACTGCTTTTTAACCATGTTTCTACTGTTATCTTTCTGTTCATCCAGTCTCCTGCTGGTCTATATGTCAATCCTTTTGGCATTGAGCAATCTTTTGATGATGTCATTGGTAAGCTAAAAGACTGCTATGGAGACAAAAAGGGGAAACACTACCGAGTTTGGGTTGATCAAGTTTTCCCAGCTCAAATTGATTCAGACACTTGGCTAGTCAAGTTCAAGAAGTTGGACCAAACCGGTAAGGAAATGTTCATACGAAGTAAAATATGAATCAAGAGCAGTTGCATGAAACTCAAAGTATCTAACAAAGAGTTGAACAATGCAGGTGAAGAGCAACAGTGTTGCTATACTACAGCTATACTAAGTTCGAAGGTAATGCTTCGTTAAGGATGTTTTCATGGGAATCACTGTAATAAAGCATGGTAGTGTTTCTTGATGTGTTTTTCTTATTGTTCTTCCTTGCAGGATGTGGAACCGTCACAAGGGCTCACATGGGTCCATGTGCACCAGACATGGATGGACGGGTCAACGAGCGATGACACAACTTGGTGTCTTTAAGGCAGGAAGGCTTGCTCGCCTTTGAGATATCTTGGAGTCATTATCTTATATTGAAAAGTATTGTAGTAAGTTGAATCTTTATAGCTGGTTTGTTCTATGAACTTGATTCAGTATGATATTTGTATACATGCAATGACATTTTCAACTTTTCAAATTGATTAAGGGCATGATTTCAAATGCAGACTTGAATGTTCAAATTGAATGCATGAAAACCATGAATTCTCTAAAAATATCTTATTTTCGTTAAGTTATATTTTTTTTAATTGTTATTTTTTTAAAAACCTTATGTGCTCGCATATTCAAGTAACTATTATTATTATATTGTAATTTAAAATATAATTTGAAGATGAGGGAACCTAAAGTTTAGGTGTAACTGTGAAATGAAATGGAAAGGAAAATGGAAAGGTAAAAAATAAAGAAGTACTCTATTTCATCTTAATAATTGTATTAAAAATTATTTTTTTTCTTTTATTTTCAATCAAATAATACTTTATACATTAATCATTACATTTTCTTTCTTCTTTACTCTCAACCATTTTAAAAAAATATTAAAAAATTAATAGAGATAAACAGTGTTTTATCAAATATAGAGATTAATGGTAACATGTTCTCTATCCTCCACTCAAAACAAATCAAAACCATTCTTTATAATATAGAGAACACGCTAACAAATATATAGAGGATGGGATGCGAATGCTTTATAAAACAATAATTTGAACACCAATTAGGTAGACTCATCGTCATTGGGTTAATAGGCATCGAGTATGCTCATTTATGCTATTATACAGTTAATTTACCTAGTATGGTGTCCATAACCTTAAGGTCATCTCAAAAACCGACTTTAAATTATCAAATGCTCAACTATTCTTCCAATAATGCTATAATTTTAATATTTTTAAGTTTTAATAATATATTAATACTTGGTTTTGATGTGGATAAACGGGTTTAATAATCGGATGGGTGTTGCCAAGTACTATATAGGTGTAAAAACATGATTTTTTTTAAGAGTTAAATGTTTTTTTGGTATATGGTTTTATGTTGTTTTTGTTATTTCAGTACTTGTGTTTTAGTTTTTGTGGTTTCAGTACCCGTGTTTCAAAAAAATCATCGAAACAACCATTCCGTTCAAATCCTTAGATAACACCCGTTACCACTAGGGGTAAAACCGTCATTTCCTTTATTAAATTGCTATTTCGTCCCTGGTTTTATATCATTTTTGTTATTTCAGTACTCACGATCAATGATATTCACGTTCATCCTTTCTTCTTATTCACACGACCCTTTCTTTTTCTTCAACACCACTAATGATAATTTAAGTATGATTATTATCTCTATTTGATTTTAAACTTTCAAAAAACAGTGGCATGTTGCTGGTTTTTTTTAATGTTTGTATAATTTATAGTTAGGCTTGTAACAAGTTGTTTGTCTAGTTTGTTGGTTATATTTTCAATTTCTCTATTGCCTAACTCGTTTTCAAGACTGGTTTTAGATGTCTTTTGCAACGGTCTGTTTTTTTTTGTTCTTACATGGTTTTGCCCTGCGTCCACGTATGTGGCTTCTTTTTCTATTCTTATTTTTTCCGCTTTGTGCCTTTTTTGTTTCCCTTTTTATTTTCATTAATAATTCATCAAAACACTTATCAGGGGGAGAAATTGCTAATGGCGAAAGACTAAAGCGATTCCTCAAGTATGATTATTAAGGTTATCTAAAGTAGTCTAGAAGGAGAAGGTTATAGGTGTATTTGATCACGAGTATTAAAATGATAAAAATGATATAAAAACGGGGACGAAAATAGCAATTTAATAAAGGAAATGTAACTGACGTTATCTAGGAATTTAGACGAAATGGTTGTTTCTGTGATTTCTTTGAAACACGGGTACTGAAACCGCAAAAACTAAATCATAAGTACTGAAATGACAAAAACCATAGAACCATAAACCAAAAAAAGCATTTAACTCTTTTTTTTTAAACTATTCTCACACCTAATTTCATACTAGACAACCAACCCCTCCCCCTCCCCCTCCCCCTACATGATTTGTGTTTTGGGTTTTCATATAAGATTCAAATACTTCTTCCATCCATGGTGTATGCATTTTCAAAAGGGCTTAAAGCATAAACTATGCTGACATTTACACAAGTTTTGGGCAACTTTTGCATGTTTCGAGAGAAAAATATCCCAAATGAGAAAATGTTCTAGTTTCAAATATGAATTGAAATTGTTGACTATTTTTCTTGTTGTAAGCGAAAGTTTTGGGCAACTTTACATGTTTTGAGAGTAGAATAACCCAAATGAGTAAATGTACTAGTTTCAAATATTGATTAAAAAGATTTATTGCTATAAAACGACTTAATCCATTTGCTATAAAACAATAACTAAATTTTACTATTGTTTGAATTAAAAGACCTAAATGAAAAGTTTTGAAAATTGCTTATCAATTTGTGTTTTTTCATCACAATTACCACCTGTTTCGTGTTACACTTAAAAAAATACAATCAATAATTACCGGATTTTATATCCATTTTAGTTAGGTAATTCAATTTTAAATTTTTTTAACATTTATGCAGTATTTCACAACAACATAGCACTATTAAACCTTAAGTAATATTCGTAATTAGAAAAATATGATTGACATTGATTAAACACCAAAGGAACTTGATTATACTCCCAAAAAGTTGTCTTTCACCACGGATGTAAATATTTTTCAAGAATGTTACTTCAATTTAAATGCTCATCTTGGATTTCTTTGTATCTAAACTCCATCCTTATTAAAGACCACTCTAACTCTTTAAGGACCCTCACGTGAGAATGTGACACCCAATCAATTTATTAAAACAAAATATCTCAATTTTCTTACATTTTATATTTTTGAACGGCCCCTGATTCGAATGATGATTGTTATATTAATCGAACCCACCTATCCGTGTCCCAGTCAGGACCGCGCCCTCAACTCCCTCAAAAGAAAACCCATTGCTAAAAAACCCACTGGTTCAACTCTAATCATATTACTAAGAGTAAAAGTTAAACCCATGATCTCTTTCATATTCACATATCATAAATACCTCACCTTAACCGGTTGTAATAAAAATTATTAATAATAATAATAACAACAAGAATGAAACAGAAAGTGGTTGAAACGTGAAAGTTAAGAATAGCATACGTGAAGTCGTCAACGAGATCCGATCCTGTCGACCACCACAACTTCCACCAGACCGCCACGTGTACGGTCACCCTCAACCGCCTTATTCAAACCACCCACACCCGATCCCCGCCCTCCCCTCACATTTCCCCCAAATTCAAACCACCAAAACCCCCGTCAACGTCACCGTCACCTTCACCGGCGATCGAGATTTGATTCCGATAACCACCGCTGATTCTCCGATGGCTCTCCGGCTGGTGTACGTGGTGGCCTTCGTCTCCGCATCATGTGCGTTCTTCATGCTCCTCCACCTTGCTCTTCAGCCTGTGTTCTATTTCACCGCCACGTGATCGATCGATCGTAGGTCGGATTCTGCTTCTGTTTTTTTTGCTAGGAGTTTGTTTGATTTGATGTGGTTTAGGCTTTTAGTCGTTGTTTGTTGCTGTTTTTGATTGATTCGAGTTTGATGATGAGTCTAGATCTGAGTGTTTGATGTGAATTCATGGAGCCGATTGCGGTGATTTGATGCGTTACTCGTGTGATTGCATCAGATGTTAGCTGCGTAAAAACAATAAGTTGGAATTTTACTCCGTGTTTTCTCCAAGTTTTTTGGGGGTTCAAGTTGTTTAGTTTGAAGTTTGATGAATGTTAACTGGAGCTATAGATGGATGACATGAGTTTGTTTCTTCTATTCATCAATAGCATTTTTTGTTTATAACAAATCATTGGGCGTAAATTACATCCTTGGTGTTTGCCTTGGTTCCCGATTTACGAATAATCCGGTTTATAATCGTTTAACGATGTTTATATGGAATCGTTTAGACAATAATCTTCAACTTAAGTGATTGAGATGAGATACCCAAGATGTTATTAATATGTGGAGATCTTGGTTCAAATCTCACTTGCGATAAAAAAAAGGTGGTTTCAAGTTGGGGCAGAGAGTTTCTAACCAATGGCAGGTATCCTTTTAAGGGTGGTATTAGGGTCGAGACTGATGTATGAGTTTTACTCGAAGACATGTCAGCCTAGAACCTTAAGCTTCTACATTCGAATAACAAAAATGATTGGATGGATCAATGGTACGTTGACGACTCAAACCTGTTCAAAAAATTTGGAGTGACTTAATTTTTAAGTTTAATAATATCAAAACTTGAAATTTACTTGTAAAAGATATGAGTGACTTTAAATAACTCGGAATCCAAAGGCAATACCAAAAGTAATAAACAATTCAAGATGCACTTGACTCCTTTTGAAAAGTAAAAAAACGAACAAGATACATTTTTCTTGAATTACTTAGCAAAGATATTTAAAACCTTCTTGTCTGTCGAACTAAAATTTATTCGTACCGGTCATGATTGATAATTCAATAACAATATGCAATTTGAAGTCTTTTGTAATACTTAAGTAATCTTTTATTTATTTTTACTTCTCGCACTACTTAATCGAATATAATTGTTAAAAGAAAAAATTAAATCCATTAAAGAAATAAGGCAAAATTTATTATCAATAGTTAGCAAATAAATGGTCCTTCGTGTTGCAGCAGACGTCTCATAACCATATGATTAGAACATACAAGTCAACCAACAACTTTGATTTATGTTGAAGAATATCGATCCTGATTTATGTTTGATAAGTGATGATCAAGATCATGATGATTTGTTTTAGCACTTATAATTTCTGAAGAGAGAATATGTAAAGAGGCAAGGACAATGATATACGTGTGACATAAAAAAAAATACAGTCTTTCTTTTTAAACAGATATTGAGAGGATGGATGAATGGATGGATGCTACTAGTAAAGGTCATGCATTACATCGAGATTGCAGTCACGCAGCAAGGGTTGCACAAAAGCATAATACATCAAAACTCAACAGTGTTTGTGTGATGTAGAGTACTAATAAGACATTTTTGAGAAAAAAGAACCATTGAACCTTGATAGATTACCTGACTCTTTGGTGTAAATATATACTAGTGTTGTTACGCAAACGCGCGTTGCGCGTCTTAAGAACGTAAACCGAGGTTTAGACTTATATTTATCATCATAGCCGAAAGGTAGCTGCTTTAACCAGAGACAGTCATCGTGAAAGAACGGCTCAGAACTGATGCCCAGTTGCGGCTGCATACCGAAAAGGCTGCCAAGCCAAGGCGACCGGCAATAGTTTTTATGCATCATCATAGCCGCGCAAAAGTCTCAGATAAACAAGTGTCCATCATCTTTGACATCAATAAACAACAGTGTCACCCAACTACCTAAGTGAATTAGATCACCAACCAAAAATGGCTCATGGCACATGTATGTCAACATCTCGGGAGAACCAAAGCTCAACGTCAATAACGGGGTAACAGAGTCTCAAACTTAGCATCATCTACGTCTGACAAATCACAAAAAAAAAAAATCTAGCATCATCGACATCAACAGAAGACCAAAACATAATCAATATAAACTATCCAACACAGTAACACCATATCGAAGGGACAAACACGCCCACCGGACCATGTCAACCATAAAGGGAAGACGGAAGGGCAACAAACCCATGGCAACTGTCACCATCAAAAAACACATCAGATCTGAGATTAGGGTTACCTCAGCCGAAGATCAGAGGCATGCATGCAAGTGACGGCATCGACATCAAGACTAAGACCGTTGCCGCCGTTAGCCGAGGACCACAACACACAAGAGGTGGAGCGGCCACCGCCTCCGGCATTCGGTCGAACAAGCTGCAAATCTGAATCAGCTGCGACCAAAAAGAGATTTGAAAACTGTAACGCCACAATCGGCAAAAGAAGGGGAAACCAGAGAGAGGCGGAGTCTCTAAGGGTTTGATCGGCCGACATGCAACCACCGAGGCCGTCACCGGTGAGAAAGGAGCACAAATCGAAGGTCGAAACGACCGGACAAACCGTAAATCGTGGGTCGGAACGAAGGCCCGCCTGCTGTTCGACTCGCCCCTTTCTCACCGCCACACCCACAAAACCCCAACCTCATCCACCACCTCGAGCGCCATTGCCGAAAATATCAATAAAACCATACAGATGCTTGAATCTGCGACGGCGACAGCAAGCAGCGGTGGGCGGCGACCTGTGCACCTTAACACACTGGGAGAGAAAAACAGTTGCATACCCGAAAATGAAGGCAACCTAATCTCTTATACTCTGTGTGCGCTTCACGAAGTTAGAGCATTCACAACAGGTTTGGTATATTTATGTGAGTGTAATCCTTAAATTATATGGAATGGTTGTTAGTAGTTGTGAGTGGAGGAGAGAGAAATGTTACTGTTCAATCTATAAATTTAAGAAATTACTGTTCAAACCTTATAATTTTTTAATAATTTTAAAAGTTGTTGTGAGTGTAAGAGAGAGAAAAATATAATGATAAAGGTATAAAAAATATTATTTAATTAAAAAGATAAAAGAAAGAATAGTGTTTTTAGAGTAATTATATGGATAAAGATAAGGAATAGACTGTGAATGCTCTTATACACAATGCTTTGCAACCTGTGCCCGCATAAAAGACTTGTACACAACGCATAAAATACCACAAAACACAATTCATTCAAGTTGGTTTATAAATATATAGGTTAATTATATTTAAAGCTAAATGGATCTTGTTAAATTTGATTTATAAAGGGGTATTTCTAAGTTGTTTACTAGAAAGAGTAAACCACTAAACCCAATCGAACTAAATCTGCAATATTTGAACATTATTGGTCGCGTGTCCAAAAGGTATAGACTACATGTAACAAAAATATTCGGATGTAATTATTTATGCGTACATAAGAAACTTTCGGTGATTAATAATATTTATCTGCTAAAACTCTTGCTTCTTTTCACACACATCCTTGTGATGCAGACTTTCGGTGGCGTGATTCGTGAACCACTAAAACATATGACCAAAGAGGACCACACCTCCGTTGCTTCCAAAGTTATCAACACGTGTCTCAGTTGCTGACTCATACATCCACGTCAACGGTCAACCTCAAGTTAAAACATACACTTTTCACTATTTCACTTTGCTTAAAAACATGCCCAAACCAATTTGTTGTTTCACTTAAAATATTACTAAATATATAACAATATTTCTAGAAGTCTAAGACTCTGGTCCGATTTCAACTTTACGAAGATACTACTTTGTGCTTGAATTTATTTTTTTTCTACTACACACATTAGTTTTGTCACAGATACGTGTTTCTCTAACCAAGCTCCGGTGTGTAAGTAAGTTTGAGTTTTATCAGAATATATGTTTGATCCGAGTAATTGCTTGGGATTTCATGCTTACCAACTATGTTAAATGTTGTATTTATAGGTGATCAAGAATGACGTGGTTAATTATCATATCAGGCCAGTCGTTAATAAGGTAATGCTACTACAACTGGTAAATCATACAATCTTTAGACAATCATAGCTTTTAGTGTTGATGTTGGATCGTAATGCTGAATATGAATCTCCGTTATCATGACTATCCAGATTTCCTACTTCATATTAGTTCCATATTGAACGCTTCAAATATTCCTCTACAAGTTACATAAAAAAAATTGAAAGGACCTCAAACGTGATTGATTTTGGCATCAAGACTAAATCTAAGTTGTTATGGCAAAATCTAACAAATGATTATTGTGTGCGAGATTTGTAAACGTGAGGCTTCGATTTTAAACAAACTCTGAATTCCCTTCTTGAAATCATTACCAAATCATGAACAAAAATTCTTGTAGATGTATCATGTTAAAAGCTCCAATTTACTTGATTCTGTTAGTTAACAGTGTATTAACCAAAGACAAATTGGATTTTAATAATCCAAACTATCACTCATTGGTCAATAATAATTCATACTGTTGATTTGACCGGTAACAATCCCAACTTTCATTTTATTACCAATAACAATCCCAGTAACATAATTATTAAAAATGTACGCTTGATTTGGACTTGATTTCGTTCTCAATAATGATTACGAACGAAATGAAAAAAAACATACGAGTTAAATCGAGCCTAAAATAAGTACAAATCGAGTATGAATATATGATAATTATGCTACTAGGACTGTTGTTGGTAATAAAAATAGTTAATTACATGATTGGTCCCTGTGATGTGAACATATTGCAGTAATGGTCCCAACTTTTGAGAAATTACAAGTTTGGTCTCAACTGTTTACCAAACCCTTGATTGGTTTATAAAGTGGATGCCTGTTAGATTTTGGGGTTAAATTAATGTGAATTTACTTTTTTACCCTTAACTAAATGACCAAAACATAAAAAATAATAACAAATATATATCATCAACTTCATCATCATCAACATCCCATCATCATCGTTACCAACCCCAACATTTCCCACCCCACCCCCTTCTGAGTTCTCTCCGACAACTTCTGCCAGCAAGCCCCCAATACTATGGTGGATACCCGAGTCTCGAACGTCCCCATCGTCACACATCATCATCAACATTAACACTTTGTCATCATCATCGTCATCCCCAACCCATCGTTTCCTCACCGCCTTCCCCTTCCCTCCAGCACCGTCGAAGACCGTGACCACCCAGATCTGTTTTCTCCACCAACGGCCACCCACCACTACCACTCTAACCACCATCGACCACCCAGACCCGCTGTCGTCCCCTAATGCGATGGTCGTCTGCAACGGCAGTTTGATGCTAGTGGTGTTTGATGTAAGGGGTTTAGAATGATGTTTATCATGGTTAAATGGTTAACTTTAAGGTATCTAATGTGCTTAATTATAAGAGATCGTGTTGAATAAGTTAACTACGATGATTTGATGTTTTGTAGGTTAAACGCAATCATTTGATGTGTTTTGAAGAATGCACATGGAAGCTAAATGAAGATCATGATAGATGAGATGATAGAGAATTCAATTACGAGAACGTGGCCGCAAACGGGGAGGAAAACGGAATCCGAACGAAGAAGTTATGAAGAAAACAAGAATCAGAAAAAGCTCCCTAGCGTAACCTACGGTGGAAACAGGTCCTACGGTATAAGCCTCTAGAGTAACTTACGGTGGAAACATGACCTACGGTTCATCAGTTAAAAAATTGAGCAGAAAGCCTCTAGCGTAACCTACGGTGTTCAAGTGACCTACGGTACGTGATGCGCTGAAATCACTAATAAGACGGAAAAATTAGGTTTTCAGGGCTAGCTTTCATTCCAAGCCGTCCCCAAGCCCTAGGAACGACCCCAAGTGATCCAAAAGGCTCCCGGAGGCGATTTCAAGTATCAAGATCTTGTTTTTATCATTCGGTTTGAATCTTTAACGTTAGATACAATGTTTGCATTCGATTTTGATTCGTTTTTCGTTTCCATGTCTGGCTAAGCCACCCGTGATCTTCTCCGGGTGTTAGGGTTTATACTATGACTTGTTCTTGATGGTTTTGGTTGAGTTAATGTTTGAACACGGTAATTTAAGCCGAGTAACATTATTTATTGTTTAGAGATTCTAAAATACGTGTGTTACTTTCAATTCAATTGTTCCTGTTTGATTGTTTTAGATTTCTTTTCATCTGGAAACATCAATTTTGGATGGGTTTGGGTAATACAAACGTAGGATATGATTCGAGTAGTTCATTAACAACAGTCTCATTCAATCTATTGTCTTTAACCAAATCAACCTGGTTATGTCTATGTGACCACTTTTAACTATCAAAGCAAGTCTAAGTTATAAACCTAAACCTGGAGAGGATTACTCTTTCCCATCATTGTTTACAATCAATTTCACTTTTCAACTTCAACTACCTTTTACAATTTAGTTAATTTACAAGTATTTTCAATAAAGCTTTCAACTTTACGAATTGAACCACACTTTCCACATATTCCCTGTGGATCGACCCGACTTACCCTAGCTATCTTAGGTGAAGTTTGGACCGTTATAAATTGTTTTTGATTAGGCCTGACAACCCGCATCAAAATGGCGCCGTTGCCGGGGAATTAGTGCGCAAAGTGTTTCGTTTGATTTTTAGTTTCTTTTACTTATTTTATTTATTCTCTTTTCTTTGTTACGCTAGGTGTGCTTGTGTGTGCAGGTGACAGCTCCGTGCATGCATACCCGGTACGCAAGGAACAAATCTCCGTTAGTGTTTGATCCCGAAATAGAGAAGACTGCTCGAAGAAATCGAGCACAATCCAGAACAAAAACTCAATCAACAAGTGTAGTCAAAGAGTGTAAGATGGAAAACTCACCACCACCATTTAACCAAAATCCACCTAATGACCAACCGCCAAATCCACCACAAAACCAACCGCCATCAAACCAACCCAATGACCCATTATCATATCCAAATTTACAACCACAAAACAACCCACAAAGACAAAATCCACTCGCTAAAAACCAGCCACCTCAGAGACAAAATCCCTACCCTCAACCAAGACAGAACCCCTACCAACAAGAACATCCTAGACAGAATCCGAGACAGCAAAGGGGGTTTAACAGGTTCGAAGATGAAGAAGAGAGATTTGAGAGGTTGAGTATCCATACTTGGGATGATGAGATGGATGGACAGGATGATGGCTATGAAAATGAATATGATGATGAGGAGATTCAATACAATGAACCCAATAACAACCAAGGCCGATACAGACAGAATGAACCACCAAGGCAGCAAAGGCAGAATCAAGGCCGAGGTCAAGGTAGAAGGCAAGAATTTCCTTGGGTGAATCGAAATCCCGGGCTTCAACCTTACCAAGCTATCATTCAAGGGGTTGACAGCCATTTCCGTCCCACCATAGCTGGAGCGGCATCACCTATAGTTAGACCACAAGTTAGAGGGAGGTCATTCGAGATTAGATCTAACAGTCTGACTATTCTCCCAGAATTTCATGGGTTGTCTAAGGAAGAACCTTATTTACATCTGAATGAGTTTAGTGCCATCTGTGAGACCATTGGGGCACAAGGCTTTACACCAGAGGAAGTAATGTTGGTCTTATTCCAATTTACATTGAAAGGAAATGCGAAAAAATGGTTCCACTCACTGCCTGCAGCTAGCATTTATACCTGGGAACAAATGCAGCAAGCCTTTTTAGAGGAGTATTATACCCCGCAGAAGACTAGTGAGGCAAGAACCGCCATTCGGTCATTCAGTCAACAACAAGACGAGCCATTTCATGAGGCTTGGACAAGGTTCAAGGAGTTGTTAAGAACCTGTCCACATCACGACATTCCCCAATGGGAACTGATTTCCTCTTTTTATGATGGGTTATCTGCTGAAGATGTGCGAGATGTAAACTCAATAAGTGCAGGAACGTTCATGACAAATACTGAAGATGATGACCGGGAGTTACTAGAACGGATGAGTACACATTCAAAAAGACAAGCTCAGTCTCGTAGGAAATCGAGGAATGCAGTTGATGATTCGGATAGGAGGGCTTCAAGGTTGGGTCAGTCGGCAGGTAAGGCTGCAGTGAAGGCCACAAGCTCTTTTATTATATGCCAGGGATGTGGTGAAGCCGGACATACTGCTAGAGATTGTCTAGAGTTTGATGAGGGAATGGAAGAAGTGAGTTATGTACAGGGTGATAGGTGGCCATACAATAACACCAATACTAACACCTATCATCCCGGTCTGAGGAATCACCCAAACCTCAGATATGGTAACCCTGACAATCAGTTGAACCCAAACTTTCAAGGTAATTCACATCCACAATACCAGAACAGATCAATGGGTCAAGGTGGTCAGTTCAACCAGGGGAACTATAACAGGGGTGGTCAGAGGAATTACCAGAATAACCAAGACCACGGTGGATCGGGAGGAAATACAGAGCCAACAAACAAGGAGCTTCTGGAGTTTATGAAAGAGATGAAGAAATCAAATGAAGTGAGAGATAAGAGCTATGAGGCGTTATCCAAGCAAGTGGGGCAACTGGCTGAAGAAGTTGCAATCTTGAAAAAAGCTCCAGGGAAGCTTCCTAGTGATACTCAGAGAAACCCAACTCACAACTCATCAAGTGCAAGACCTTCAGGTAGCAGACATCCTTCAGTTAGCCAGGTAAGTGTTCTTCGTTCAGGTAAGGTCTATGATAATAAAGTTGAGCCTCCATCACAATTTATTGAAGGTATGGTGGAGGATGTTAACGAGGATGAGGATAGTGATTATGAAATTGGACCAGTCGAACCAAAATCACCAAAGAAAGTAACTTTCTCAAATAAAATTAATCAGGTGATGGGGCAAGAGTCAACTAGTGTTCAGGAAAAGGGTGTGGAGGCTAATACCATCCCGTTTCCTAGAGCACTGATTGACCCAGGTAAAAAGGTTCCATCGGGAAAAAGGGGCCCACAACATGATGAGATGTGGGAAGTTTTTCAACAAGTAAAAGTCAATATTCCATTGCTAGAGGTAATTAAACAAGTGCCCGCATATGAAAATTTTTTAAAAGATTTGTGCACTCAAAAGAGAAATGTTAAAATACCTAAAAAAATTGAAGTGTCTAATCATGTGAGTGCCATTCTAGCAGGACAACCTTTTCCACCCAAGCTTCCGGATCCAGGAGAGCCAGTGATATCCATTCAGGTGGGTGATTTCCATATATCACGGGCTTTGCTAGATCTGGGGGCTAGTGTGAGCATTCTCCCGGGCAGCTTATACGATCAATACGATTTTGGTCCATTGCATAAAGCTCACACCATTGTGGTGCTAGCTGACAGAACACCCCGACTGCCTAGGGTAATGATCTTTGATGTTATTGTCAGGGTGGAAGACTTTTACTACCCGGTTGACTTCTTAGTTCTTGATTATGCGTCGGGGGATTCAAATGACCAACAAACAGTCATACTGGGTCGTCCATTTTTGGCTACATCCAACGCACTAATCAATTGTAGAACTGGGGTAGTTGATATGACCTTTGGGGATCAGCGACAGTTAATAAATTCTTTTTCCCATACATCTAATCCTCTGGTCCATAGTGAATGCTCTTTGGTAGACACTATTGACAGGTGTGGTCTTCATATCAATGAGGAAAACACCACAGAGGCGTGTGTTTATTGTGATAGGGATCAAGTGGAACTAAACAGTGAAATGGAGGAGGTTGAGAAAGAATTGGAAGTGTTGGCGATCAGGGAAGGTAGACCCATTTGGACCCATCAAGTGGAAAGTCTACCTGAGCACATTGACACAAAGCTACAACCATCATTAAAATCACCTCCCGCATTGGAATTGAAAGTTACCTAAACACTTGAAGTATGCTTATGTTGGCGACAACAACACCCTCCCGGTGATTATTGCCTCTAATTTATCTGAAGAACATGAGAAAGCTTTGATGGAGGTCCTAGTAAAGCATCGGGCTGCGATAGGATGGACCATTACAGATTTGAGAGGAATTAGCCCATCCATTGTCATGCACAAGATCATCACTGAGGAGGGAGCAAAACCAGCTCGAGATGCCCAGAGAAGATTGAACCCGAATATGCGAGAGGTGGTGAAGAAAGAGGTGCTGAAATGGCTGGATGCAGGTATTATCTTTCCTATTTCTGATAGTGAATGGGTCAGCCCGACCCAAACCGTGCCAAAGAAAGCTGGCATTCAGATTGTTCAAGTTGCGAATGGTACTGAGGTAGCCACCCGGCCGGTAACCGGGTGGCGGATTTGCATTGATTATAGGAAGTTGAACGCTGCAACTTCCAAGGATCATTTCCCGCTACCCTTTATTGACCAAATTGTTGAAAAATTGGCGGGTCAAAAATATTACTGTTTTCTGGATGGGTATTCCGGTTATAATCAAATAGCAATTCATCCGGATGATCAACATAAGACGACTTTCACCTGTCCGTATGGTACGTTCGCATTTAGGCGGATGCCATTTGGCTTGTGCAATGCCCCCGCCACCTTTCAGAGGTGCATGATGAGTATCTTTTCAGATATGGTGGGGGATTCTATGGAGATCTTTATGGATGATTTTTCTATTTTTTCAACATCTTTTGAATCATGTTTAAATCAATTACAAAAAGTTTTAAAAAGATGTGTGGACTCAAACTTGGTCCTTAGTTGGGAAAAGAGCCATTTTATGGTTCAAGAAGGTATCGTGTTGGGACATGTTATCTCAAGCAGGGGGATAGAGGTTGATAGAGCAAAAGTGCACGTTATATCCACTTTGCCACCACCAACAAATATTAAAGGGATTAGGTCATTTTTAGGACACGCAGGTTTTTACAGACGTTTCATTAAAAATTTTAGTGTCATAACAAAACCATTGTGCAACTTGCTTTTAAAAGATGTACCTTTTAACTTTGATGATGAATGTCTACAAGCATTTAATATTTTAAAAGAAAAGTTGGTGGAGGCCCCAATTTTGCAATCACCGGATTGGTCACTTCCTTTTGAAATCATGTGTGACGCTAGTGATTTTGCAGTTGGGGCTGTGTTAGGTCAACGAGTGGATAAGAAACCTGTGGCTATCTATTATGCTAGTAAGACTCTTTCTGATGCTCAATTGAATTACACAACCACAGAAAAAGAGTTACTTGCAGTTGTCTATGCTTTAGATAAGTTTCGATCATACATTTGGGGCAGTAAGATTATTATCTATTCTGACCATTCTGCTGTCAGGTACTTGATAGATAAGAAGGATGCAAAGCCACGATTGATTAGATGGATTTTACTATTGCAGGAATTTGATTTGGAGATCAGGGACAAGAAAGGAAAAGACAATGTGGTGGCCGACCATTTGTCTAGAATCATTCATGAGATGGATGATCATGAATTGGAAATCAATGAATCGTTTCCTGACGAACAATTGTTGTCAGTTTCTACCTTACCTTCTGATCCGTGGTATGCTCATTATGTTAATTATTGCGTTGCGGGTACGATTCCTAAGCATTGGTCTAAGACAAAGAAGAAGCATTTCGTTTCCCGAGCCAAGCTTTACTTTTGGGAGGACCCGGACTTATTCAAGATTGGAGCTGATCAACTGATTCGGAGATGTGTGCCAGATGAAGAGATTCCTTCTGTGCTTCAACTTGCTCATGCATCTGCATGTGGTGGCCACTTCAGTGGCCAGAAAACAGGGCAAAGGGTTCTAGCTTGTGGTCTATTCTGGCCAACAATTTTTAAAGATGCTTATGAGTTTGCTAAAACTTGTACAAATTGCCAACAAATGGGTAGTATTGCAAAACGGGATGAGATGCCCATGCAGCCAATTCTCGTGGTAGACATTTTTGATGTCTGGGGAATTGACTTCATGGGACCATTTCCCATTTCTTATGGCAATTTGTATATTTTATTAGCAGTGGACTATGTGTCAAAGTGGGTCGAAGCTATTGCCACAAAGACCAATGACCATAGTGTTGTGTGCAAATTTGTTCAGGCCAATATTTTCACTCGATACGGGGTGCCCCGTGTGATCATAAGTGATGGGGGATCACATTTCAAGAATTTTAAGTTTGGTAAATTGCTTAAGAGGTATGGTGTTGACCACCGGATTGCCACACCTTATCATCCACAAACTAGTGGCCAGGTGGAGGTGTCCAATCGGCAAATTAAGGAAATCTTACAAAAGACAGTACGCCCTGACGGCAAGGACTGGTCTAACAAACTGAATGACGCATTGTGGGCATATCGTACTGCTTATAAAACACCGATTGGCACCACCCCTTACCGGCTGGTTTACGGGAAAGGTTGTCATTTGCCCTTAGAGTTAGCTCATCGTGCATTATGGGCCATTAAAGAGACTAACGTTGATTATGACACGGCAGGTAAACAAAGAATGCTAAGTCTAACGGAGGTAGAGGAGCTAAGGGAAGAAGCTTACGACAATGCCACGATTTAAAAAGACAAAATGAAAAGAGTGCACGATGCAAAATTGAGGCTAAAGAATTTCGAAGTGGGGAGCTGGGTGTGGTTATACAACTCCCGTCTGAAATTGTTCCCAGGTAAGTTAAAGAGTAAATGGACAGGACCATACAAAATCACACGGATAGGGAACTCGGGAGACATCAAGATCGAGGATTTCGATGACCACATCCGACAGGTAGTTAATAGTCATCGGTTAAAATCGTATTTGAGAACAAATGACCTGAATGGACGGATAGGCAAACCGATGATCTTTTGTCGGTTAGCATTCGGGTTTCCAACCCCATCTAGGGATGGAGGTAACTAAGAGTCAAGCTATAGACTCTTAACATGTAGCGCTTCCGGGAGGCAACCCGTGTTTGTGAGTTTCCCTTTTCTTTGCATTTGCATCTTTCATTTTGTTCTTGTTTTGTTTTGTTTTGTTTAACCATTTTGTAGGTTCCATATCCTTCACTCGATCATGTACGTTCAAGTTTTAAACTGTGAGTCGAGGATGACTCGGTTCAAAAGCTGGGGGTGGCGGATCACAGAGGGTTCACAAAGTGGTGTAAATGATAATTTCATCGTAGGTTTTATGGCTATGTTGATCTAAACTTTTTCCATATTAAAAAAAAAAAAAAAAAAAAAAAAATGGTTCCAACCGTAGGTCACCAAGCCACCGTAACCTACGGTTTCAACAAGGTGATTACGGGCAGAATGAGCCCACCGTAAGTTACGGTGGGGACATGTCTTACGGTTGTGCGCAGAAAAAAAAAAAAAAAGGAAACTTTGGGGGGTGTTTTGCACATTCTTCAAACTCGTTTTTTCCTTCAATAACAATCCTACATCAGATCAAAACCTACTTTCCATAACTTTTCTTCTTCTTCTTCACCCAATTCTCTCAAGAACAATAACAAACCAAACCCTAACTCTTTTAAATCCTAACCAAATCGCATGAGTGTCGGGTCTATCTCACTTAATTTTTTGAGAGGAACAAGAATCCACTGGTAGTTTCTTCAGATTCGTGATCGTTGGGTGTAGATCTAAGGGAAAGTGACGAACCCTAAGTTCAAAGTTGGTTTTTTTTTCCTTCGGGGTGGTTTTCTTGCAATTGAAGTTCATATTAACATCTCTAAACCACAAAGGTATGTTCTTTACCACCACATTGTACGAGTTTATCAATTATGGAACTTTGGTATATGGGTTCACAATATGGTTATCCTAGTTGGGTTAGGGGTGATAAACGTGGTTAAGTGTTGGTTTGGATATGTTTTAGAGGAATAGACGATATATATGCTCGTAGTGGTGATTATTGAACACGTGACGATGGATGTAACATATGCTAGTAACTTGATGCGTGATACAAGTGGTTGATAAATTTTTGTTTTTAGATTAACGGTATTGCAATATATATATATATATATATATATATATATATATATAATAAATAAAATAAAGAAGGAAAATGAGAGAGTGTTAACTACTTGAACATGTTTGATAAATGGCAATTTAAAAGAAATCACCACTAGAGATTCGGGGGATTTATGACATGTCATGGAACAAGTGTGGGGATGGATGCTTCATCCACACTGTGCTTACTAGTGAATTATGACTAACTTGAATTGTTTGGTGGTTCATTACTGTGTGTGTGTAGATGGGAAGATCCGGAAAGGAACCAGCGGGACCTTCAAAAAAGGAAAAGAAAGCAAACCCGCCATTGGTAATAAGGGAGGAACCGATGCCACAACGAGAGGAAGAAATATTAGAAGATGTACCCAAATGGAAAGGGGGTCCATTGAGCAAATTTCCCCCTAGATTTCAACCAATATTATGGGAGGAAAAGATGTCCGGAATGAGAGATCAAAAAAAGCCTATTTAGTGGAAAGGGAAGTGCCCGAAGCCTTGTTTGCCCATCATAGAGTACATGAAAGATTTGCATCATTGGGGTGGCAAGCTGTGTTGAAGTGTTATGACCAGGAGGAAGACAAACTATTTGCACCCGCCATTGATGAATGGGTAAGTACACTCCAATTAGAGGGAACCAGAAATATACAACAAATGAAGCTGGTAGGTCATTGCCGAGGTCAGAAAGTTACAATGTCTATTACCAATCTGAAAAAACTAGCACCCTTTGATTCACTACCCATCAGCCAGTATGAATTCCCCTCTGAAGACAACCTTTGGAATAGACCGGATAATAGTGCACGTTGGGAACTGATGAAAGATACACTCTTTAAGCCCGGCAAAACTAGCACAATGAAGAGGGTGGACTTGAAGAAGGAGGCAAGGTTGATCCAAACTATTGTAACTCAGAATGTGATGCCTCGAAGGGGGGATAAAGACTCGGTTAGGTATTGTGATGTACCTGTTCTATACTCCATCATGACAGGAGACCACAAGATCTCATTCTGCTATTTGGCCATGATGAACATTTGGCTTGCTCGTATCACAAAGGGTAAGCAGATTATCCCTCACTGTAGGTTGATTCAAGCTTTGTTCAAATATTTTAAGGTAATCGATCATTCGATATTCGAAAGGCCAACCAATTACATTGTCAAGGATTTGGAACCATTCAACGTAATCCTTATGGCGCGGGTAGGTTGGGAATGGAGTTGTAGTGATCGATATGCAAGGTGGAAACACAAGAATGGAGAGAAGATTAAAGTGAAAAGGTTAGATGCCACACCACTGGCACCAGGTGATGTAAGTGAAAATGAGAGTGAAGATAGTGTAGCAGGTGATGATTTGAATGACCCACCTGAGGAAGGGCCAATTACGAGGCCCCCTTACCCGATGCCTAACGACATGTGGAACCGGGTTCAAGACTGTAGGCCGGAGGGGTTTGATCTATGGCCGAGTTACAATCAGAATAATTGGGATCTACAACAGCATATCAGGTTGCAAGCTGCAGATGATGCCCAGGCGGTATTAGCAAATCAAAATCATTGGAACCGTGTCAACCTAATTCATCAGGAAATTCAAGTCAACAATAATTGGGAGTCCTACCAGCAGATTGGATATCATGACGCTTATCATCGAGGGGAGCCATTTGTTCAGGCACCACCACCGGTCAACTACCTCACTCTCCCACCCTATGATGGAGGGGAGAGGCTGCCGAGACCCGAGTGGCACCATTCGGAGTGGATCGATCCGATACAATTCCAGCAACAACAGCGTGGAGAAGGAAGCAGTAGCGGCGCACAAGGGGGTGCATTCCAGTTTAGTGAATGGAGGGAAGAGTTGAGCAACATATTTGGACCGCGTCAGTCACGGTACTTTGGGGGCAATCGCTGATCGTGATTGTCCCGATCGATCAGGTCCAATTGCTCCAATTTAAACTAGGTTATTTTATGTGTTTGAGTGTTTATTTATTTATGTTTTGGGTGAATGGAACAATATGGGGGGTTGGGTGGTGTTTGATGTTTGATGTCTGAACTCTTTATGTTATGTTTTTAGAAAATAAGTAGCTTGTTCATATTTTACTTTTGTCTTTCGTTGTGAGTCAAGTCAACGAACCTTGATAATGCTGGTGGGGAAGTCTAAATGAGATTGAAGAGGTTGAAAATTGTTTTTTTAAACACCCATACATTAGGGACAATGTATCCCAAGTGTGGGGATGAGGGAACCATAAGTAGACACATTTTGGAGAAATGGAAATTTAAACAAAATTTAAATTTAAAAATTTAAAAAAAATATATATATATTTCTCTAAAATATTAATCTTTGGTTAAGGTTCTTAGTCATGGTTGATTCCCTAAATGTTTAAACCCGGTTGGTTTGTGAAAGTTGGAAAGGGAACGCCTAACTAAGGGTGGCAAACTTTAGGTGTAGTAAACTTGCACATGTCACGTCGGTAACCCGAACACATGTTTTCATATGTGAGAAGCCTATTCTTTGATAGTGTTAGATATATTTGCTTGTTTGAGTGTGCAGTGATGTTCTCTAGTGGTAGAACTTGTGGGGCGCGTGCATCTTGAGACTCGAGACTGGGATTCACATCGAAGTGATTGAGGCATTAGGATCAACCGTAGAATAACCCCATAGGACCCACCGACCCTACATCTATCTCCTAGTAGCCAAGTTTGTGCATTTTCCTTATTCATTTGTTTAACCAAAATTGTTGACTCAGTAGCCTTTTGTTTAGCCTATTCCTTTGTTTACCTGTATGATGGAACTTAAATTAATTGGTGGTAGTTATAGTGCTAAGTTTGATCTGACTTCATGTTTGGAAGTTGTGAAAAAAAAAAAAAAAAAAAAAAAAAAAAAAAAAACAAAAATAGTAAAGAAAAAAAAAAGAAAAGAAAGGAAAATTTTGTCAAAATAGTTAAGTTTGAAAGACTGAAGTATGAGACAAGAAAAAGACTGTGCTTTTAAGTATGTGCTAATTAACTCAAGGTTCTCATCACTCTAGTCACTTATTCACCAAATACTCCCTACCCGAACCTAAGCCTAACATTGCAGCCTTTGAAAAGTCCTCATGATTGGTGTGGTATCTTGTGTTAGTGGGTGGAGGGGTGATTGTTTTACAAGCCTATACTCACTAGTTTGCATTATTGTTGAGTGTTCGTAAATTACCGGCACACCTTTTGTCGAGTTCAGAAATTAAACTGAGTAGAGAGTTTCATTGTGAGGGGTGTGACATGTGCAAGAGAGCCACTTAGAGTTTCAGAGTTTTAGTTAGGCAATCCAACGGGTTAGAGGTTGTGTGGTTGTAAACGGGGTCATGATTATCAAGTTTGGGAATCGGGTATGATTTTGAACCTTGGGTGATGGTTAGTATTTGTGTGTCTTATTTGAAAAAGTTTTGACCCGAATTGTTGAGTTTTCAAAAGCAACCTCACTTGAGGGCAAGCGAGAAACAAGTGTGGGGATGTGATGTAAGGGGTTTAGAATGATGTTTATCATGGTTAAATGGTTAACTTTAAGGTATCTAATGTGCTTAATTATAAGAGATCGTGTTGAATAAGTTAACTACGATGATTTGATGTTTTGTAGGTTAAACGCAATCATTTGATGTGTTTTGAAGAATGCACATGGAAGCTAAATGAAGATCATGATAGATGAGATGATAGAGAATTCAATTACGAGAACGTGGCCGCAAACGGGGAGGAAAACGGAATCCGAACGAAGAAGTTATGAAGAAAACAAGAATCAGAAAAAGCTCCCTAGCGTAACCTACGGTGGAAACAGGTCCTACGTATAAGCCTCTAGAGTAACTTACGGTGGAAACATGACCTACGGTTCATCAGTTAAAAAATTGAGCAGAAAGCCTCTAGCGTAACCTACGGTGTTCAAGTGACCTACGGTACGTGATGCGCTGAAATCACTAATAAGACGGAAAAATTAGGTTTTCAGGGCTAGCTTTCATTCCAAGCCGTCCCCAAGCCCTAGGAACGACCCCAAGTGATCCAAAGGCTCCCGGAGGCGATTTCAAGTATCAAGATCTTGTTTTTATCATTCGGTTTGAATCTTTAACGTTAGATACAATGTTTGCATTCGATTTTGATTCGTTTTTCGTTTCCATGTCTGGCTAAGCCACCCGTGATCTTCTCCGGGTGTTAGGGTTTATACTATGACTTGTTCTTGATGGTTTTGGTTGAGTTAATGTTTGAACACGGTAATTTAAGCCGAGTAACATTATTTATTGTTTAGAGATTCTAAAATACGTGTGTTACTTTCAATTCAATTGTTCCTGTTTGATTGTTTTAGATTTCTTTTCATCTGGAAACATCAATTTTGGATGGGTTTGGGTAATACAAACGTAGGATATGATTCGAGTAGTTCATTAACAACAGTCTCATTCAATCTATTGTCTTTAACCAAATCAACCTGGTTATGTCTATGTGACCACTTTTAACTATCAAAGCAAGTCTAAGTTATAAACCTAAACCTGGAGAGGATTACTCTTTCCCATCATTGTTTACAATCAATTTCACTTTTCAACTTCAACTACCTTTTACAATTTAGTTAATTTACAAGTATTTTCAATAAAGCTTTCAACTTTACGAATTGAACCACACTTTCCACATATTCCCTGTGGATCGACCCGACTTACCCTAGCTATCTTAGGTTAGGTGAAGTTTGGACCGTTATAAATTGTTTTTGATTAGGCCTGACAACCCGCATCAGTGTTGGGTGATGATTGTAATCGAAAGGGATTTGGTATTTGGTTCAGATCGTTGTAATGGAAGGGAATGGTAGTTGCGAGGTGGGGGAGGGCGGTGATGATGATGGTGGTTCGGGTATGTGTTACGATGGGCGACGACGGTGGCGGGGAAATAAGGAGGTGAGGGTGGACGGTGATGGTAACGGTGTTGATGTGTTGTTGTTTCCCAGTGATGTTGTGTTGGTTGATCCGATCCGATGAATTTGGGTGGGGGGCGACGCCGGCGAAGGTGAGGCGGCAGTCAACGGTGGTGGCAAGGACAGTGGTGGGGATAAGATTTATTATTAATAATAATAGTAATAACAATAATATTAATAATTAATGTTAAGAGGGGTAAAGTAGTCATTTAAAAAAATCTAACAGCAAAAACTAACGGACATCCAATTCAAGGACCAATTGTGTTACGGTTTAATAAACAGTTGGGATCAAACCTGTAATTTCTCAAAAATTGGGATCAATACTGTAATATAGGCATACCACAGGGACCAATTGTGTAATTAACTCTAATAAAAATAAAAGTTGGAATTATAACCGGCCAAATCAATAATATAGATTATTATCGGCCAATAAGTAATAGTTTGAATTATTAAAATCCAATTTACCTTAGCCAAATAACCAATCCCACGAGTTAACGAATTCTCATGAAATAAACAAAGGACGTCTAAGGACGTGGGCGTAACATGATGGGCATGTGATGTTGTACGGTGACACCACCACCCTAAGACTCGTTTTTTACATTACATTTTCAACCGTTGGTCACCATCATGATATCCAAACAAAAGGTTGTAGCCTACTTACATAGTTAAAGATTCTAAAGTTACAAATCGGAATATAAGCATCTACAAGTTCCATAAAGACAATTTATTTTTCAGAATAAATGTACAAATGAAGCCCAACCAATCACTTTATTATGGGGTGTTTGGGATTTCTTTTGAAAATTTTAAAATTTTCACTTATTGACTTATTCAATAAGTCAGTAAGAATTAACTTCTTTTTCTTATAACTATCATGATATCAAACATTACAAAATTACTTTTTAATTTTTTAAAAATTAATAAGTTAAAAAGAATATAAAAAAAACATTCCTAAACACCCGCTATAACCCCTCGTTCACACACTAAATATCATACAGAAAAGAAAAACGTTAGAGAGAGAAAGAATCAACATATACCCAGTGGATTCCGGAGTTTTCGACGATAAATACAACAAATTTCCGACGATTTAGGGCATCAGATCTGTATCAACCTCCCATTTCTCCATCATTATCACATCAATTCATCATTTCATCGATCAAATCGGTCGTCGTCGTGAGTTTATTCACTCGATCTCAATCATCCCGACGACGGATTCCCCAATATGGCCTTCAATTCCCCCAAATATACCGATTACAACGTCGTATAATCACCTCATTCAACGGTGTACGGTTGTTGCTCGATGGACCGTCGCGAGTGTTTGTTACGTCCCGACGAGAGGTCATCCCGCGGCAGCCACCGCCTGGCGGAGGTCGCCGGAGGAACGACGGCGGAGTGTGCGGCGGTGGTGTGCTGCTGCCCCTGCACCGTCGTGCATTTCATCGTGTTGGCGGTGTACAAACTTCCGGCAGGGTTGTACCGCAAGGCGGTGAAGAAGAAGCGTCGCCGGCGGCTCCGGAAGCAGGGCTGGTGGTCCACAGTGGCCGTGGCTCCGGCGAGGTCGCCGGCGCCGGCCACCGGATCGCCGTCGACGGCGGCGGCGAACGGTTTGTGACGAAATCGATGGATTCCGATGAGGATTTTGTGGAGTTGGAGAATGAGATGTGGGAGAAGTTTTACGGGACGGGGTTTTTTCGAAGTCTTTCACAAAGGGTTAACTGAACGGATGAAACGACGTCGTAGGGGAGAAGTGGTGTACGCTGTTTGTGCTTGTACTGTACAAGTGACCTGAATATGTACAGATTTACCCTCGTTGCCACAAGTAATATTTTTTATCAGGTTGTGGGAGTGGAGGGGTATAAATGTATAAACCGGAATTTGGGTTTGTTTGGGTCGTAAGAAATGAGAATTTTTGAATTAGTTTTTGTGTGGGAATTTTGTGTTACACTTTTGGTTCGGAAATGTTGTTGGAGCTAAGATATGAAAATGAATGTTGCATTCTTATTGGATTTTAAATGATCAGACATACTTGAAAATGATAGGTTCAAACTATTATTTGTGAAATAGAAATTTTATTTTTTATCTCTTTGTAAATATTTAAGACCGATTAGTTATTAACGTTTGTTGTTTAGTATAGAAAAGATTAGAATAAAAATTACGGATTTCTTTGGCTGGTGGATAATGTTAGCAGGAGTAAAAAACTGAATAAAGATTTGTCTTCTAGATTATATCATGATGTAAGATTATCTTCACCGGTTGAAACCACAGGTGATTCAACTTGTATGTTTGTTGTCTGCCTTTCTTTCCTCTCTCTCCTCGTAAAGGATTTCTAGACATGATCTCTCTCATACATGTTTTTTCCTCAACAGTATTCTTTCTAGCACATTGGACCAATGGCGCCTCATAAGTCTGAATTCCATTTGTGTTTGATGCATTTGAAATAGTAAAGTGTTTAAATTCATATATCTTTAGATGTAGTTGTTTGTTTTTTTTAACAATTTGTATATATGCTAGGATAAATTCATACCACATACTACAATCTTAAAAATTTGAGTTTTGAATATATTGATTGTCCTCCTGGGAACGTTTAATTAATTAATTAAAGTTATATATATATATTGAGTTTATTTTTGAACGCAAAACTCATGAGGATTTGTGATTGGGTTAATAAGAGGGATGGGAGTTGTTCCTTGGTTCCCTCGTTAATTTTTTTCTCTAAGTTTTTTCTCGTTTTAACGGTGTCATCCCAGCAATTCTCGATTCTCCTATTTAACCCAAACAAGAAGAGAAAAGGGATGGTGATGCCCATGAAAATTCATCGGGACGGGACATTTTGTTACTCCCCATATCCAGGGGCATGGTGTTCTCACCCGGCCCCATTTTTTACCGGACTCCACTCCGTGTTCCGTAACAAGGTAATGTGACAAAAGCCTACTTTATTTCTGTCATATATGGTCTTGGTTAATTTTTGCAGCTTTTATGAGAAATTAGAGGGATGAATCAAGTAATTACTGTATTTGAATGTAGTAAAAGAAGAAAGAGTAGCTGTGTTGAGAAAGATGATAAAGTGGTCCCTGACCTTGTATTATTCTTTCAACCAGTCGAACACCTGAGACTGACATCAACAACCCGATTTAACTATTATTCACATGGGAAGTACCAAGACAAATGACTAGTCAAAAACTTTAATCTACCATCAATTATTGATTTTATATACTTACTAAACACGACAAACCAACTAGAATTTACATGCGAGTTACAACAAACAAGTCAGTGTATTTATATGAAGGGGTTAGAGTATGTTCCAAAAAGGATAAAATGGTAGCTAGCAGAATCCAAAACCCTGTAGCATAATTGTTTGACTAAAGTTGAAGAGATACGAATGGTTTGAGGTATCATGGAAAGTTGGGCTTAGTTAACTTGACTATCAAGGGCTTAATAAACTCATGACACACCATATTTTATCTAAATGAATGGTTTGAACATACATATTATCATATTATTATATGAATTCTAATCACTAATATGACCACATAGTTTTAATATAAGATATACCGGAGATAAGCAACATGACAACATGCTTTTTCAATGTTGCTAAGTTAAATTACTTTTATTTTTCTCTATAGATGAATCATTTGAGTGAATGAAAACAATTGAAAGAGCGGATGACATGGACACATGACTGTATTTATTTAGAGAGAAAATTACGTATAGTTACTATTGCTTAAATAAAATCCAAAAAGAAAAGAAAAAAAAAAAGAAACTCAGATCTCTCACCTTGAGTTTAGTAACTTATAAAATGAAATGTTATCACTTATGACCTGTTCATTTTAGTATTCAATATTTACTGAATAATATATAAGATGTAAGTTTGGCCACAGTCCAACAGAAAAGAAATGTCTACGTATTTAAATGAACATTACAAACTCATTATATGCACGTTAGAAGATTTGGGCCTAATTTACAAATCCTTTGTTATATGATTCTGCAGCTTGATAATGAGATATATGGGCGTTGGTAGTTTGGGTCTTGCCTTGTTGCTGCATTTTCTTAGGCCCAACTCAAAGTATCACGTCTCACGTCTCGAGGGCAAATCGGATATTGGGCCGTACCCGGGCCCGGATACAAACCGGGTATGACCCAATCGGGTTTTTTGTACTCGGGTACAAGTGAAACCCGGTCCGGGTCCGGGTCGGGTACACTATAATGAAAACCCTACCCGGTATACCCGGTTAGAATAAGGTCTGGTCCGGGTACAATCCAGGTTTTTTTTTCTCTAATGTGTGTATTATCATTATTTAATAAAAATCATTATTATTATTTATAATAATAATAATAATAATAATAATATTGTTATTATTATTGTTATTATTGTTGTTGTTGTTATTATTATTATTATTATTATTATTATTATTATTATATTATTATTATTATTATTCATTTATTAATTTTTAATAAACGTCGGATTAATCGTCATGTATTTCTATAATAATATTAAATAAACATCAAATTCATCATTTATATATCAAAGAAACTTAAAAATACATTAATGAATCAATAAAAAATAACATAAAACTTTTATTTAACTTATCGTCTAATATTTATTTTTTACGAGAGGCTTCATTAAATGCTAATTCTTCGTCGGATATACCAGAAGATACTGCTTCTTCTACCTCTTCATCGTGTACTTTAGCTTCGAGTGCAATTTCGTCTTCAAGGTTTGTTTAGTTTTGTATATGATTCATTGCGTCTAAGTGATCCTTTAAACAAATGCACATCTCAACCGCTTTCGGAGTTAGTCTTGTTCTCTGTAATGATATTAACTTGCTACTAAGAGAAAATGCAAATTTCGAAGCTATCATAGAAGCTTGGATGCTTAGTAAATCACGGGCCATAGCGGAAAAAATCGGAAATTAGGATTTCTTTCCTTTCCACCAAGCCGAAATATCGAATGCACGATAATCTTCAGTAGTCAACGTGAAAATAAAATCTGTTCCACTATATCTACCGAGCTCGCTTGTTGGGGTGTTACCGTTTTATCGTTTAGCCGTCACATCCCGAACAACATTCAACATAGTTAAAACCGGGTCTTTAACCGAGGTACTAGCACTTGAGGTTGATTCTCTTGGTGTGGTTACGTTTACGTTAGGGGTTTTCGTCATGCATATCTAAATTGTTATTTATCTCGTCTATCAGACATTCAATCCCCACAACATTTAAAAATGAATTTAAAGCGGCGACACAAGTAAAAACGGATGGTAACTCAACAAAATATTTTTTAAACTTGTCTTTTATTGGCTCTATCATTTCTCTAAACATATTATTTTTATTTTAAAATTTTTTAAAATTCATAGCCATGGTATATAATTCTTGAAACACCGAATAATTAGTAGGATAATAAATTCTCGATAACTTTGTAGTTGAGTTTTTAAACACGTCAAAAAATTCTGATAGACATTGAATATTTTTCCAACCCGCATCTAGAAATGGGTTGGCTTCGTCATTATCCGAAAGACTACCATGAAAATCTTTTAAAGTGCCTTTTTGTATTAAAGCACAATCAAATATATGACAAATCAAATTTCATCTAGTAGGTACATCCCAATTAGGTCCTAAAAATATAAATTCCGTATCCTTACAAGAATTTTAAAAAGTTATAAACAAATTGCACTGATAGCCCGTCTTGCACTACTAAATTTATAATATGTGCAACACAACGAATATGAAAAAAATCATCGTTAGCAATCGGAAGATATTTTAATTTTTATTTTTCAACCACGGTTGTGTTGTTGGAGGCGTTATCAAATGCAATTGAAAAAATTTTTATTTTGTAAATTAAAAATATTTATTACATTATCCAAAAAGTAAAACAAAAATTCTTCGATGTGTGTATACGGAAAAAGTTCAAATGCAATCGTACGTTTCATCATTTGCCATGAATTGGGATCTACCCAATGAGCGGTGACGTAAAGGTACGATTCGGGTAAATCGTGTGGAGCCGACTAAACGTCACTAGTTAAGTTTACACCGGTATTTAAATTTTCAAAAAATTCAATTAAATCATTTTTTGTTTGTTTCCATGATTTTAAACAATAACTTCTAAGTGTGGCACGACTTACGTGGGTGTAACGAGGTTGAAGCGTCTTTCGAATCAAGTTCGTCAACCGAGGATTGTCGAAGTCACTAAAAGACAAAGCTTTTTGAATCACGAACTTCGCCATTAGATCTCGAACTGTATTAACATCGTAATTAAAGATTCTACCGTCTCCACCCAATTGTGTTTGTGGCGAATCTGGATTACTTTTCAACGACTTGCAAAACTTTTTGTTAATGTGTTTGCTTAAAGTCGTATTTGAATCTTTAGCAAGTAAAGTTTCACAAAACTTGCAACGAGTCTTTACAGATCCGTCACTCAACTCCACCATATCCCAATTGCACCAAACATCCATGTTACGATTATGTGCAATAACACGAACGACGGTTGGAGCGTTGGACGAACCTTGACCAACGAAAGATTGTGAGTGAGCCATATCAAGATTGAAGATAGTGAAAGTGTAAAACGAGAGAGTGAAAGTGTAAAACAAAAGTAAACGAGAGTATTTTTTGTGTTTTTTGTTTATGTTTTTGTGTTTGAGACTTGGATACTCAATCATATCAACTCACATCTATTTATACTAACCTATAAGGCAAAAAAGACAAAAAAACGGTCAAAAAACAAAGATAACGGCTATATAGCCGTTAAAAACGGCTAGTTTTTTAAAAAAGCCAAAAAAACGATAATAACCAGGTAGTACTCAGGTACAATCGGGTTGGGTACGGGAAATTTTTCAAAAGCTATACCCGGTTCCTACCCTACGGGTTTTTTCGGGTCCTAACCGGGTATATCCCCTCTCGGGTCCTACCCGTACCCGGGTCGGGTTCGTACCCGTGACGTCATGTCATATTTATGTATTACTGGTCTGAAAATCGCGTAAAGTACCGGTTAAATATAAAGTAATAAATTAAATATTACATGGTTATTAATAAAGATTTATGAATTTAAAATAGAAGCTAAAAATAAACTTATTTATTATGTGAAAAACAAAAACAAAAAACAAACTTATTTATTATATGAAAAAACAAAATCAAGAAACATATATATTTAACAGGTGAAAAAAACGAAAACAGAAGAACTAAATAGTAATAACAAAAATTTAAAAATTAAGAAAGAGAAGCGGAAAACAAACTTATTTATTAGATTAAAAAATAGAAGTGGAAAAAGTAAACTTGTTGAGGAGAAGACGCCAAGAAGGTTATTTGTTGGGATGAACTAAACTTGGAGCTTGTTGCGGCTCATTTTTTCCTTACAAGACCAAGCCGTGTTTATTGAATCAAACATATGGGCAATGTATAGGCGACATGTTATGTGACCAAGAGGCCTATACGATAGAAAAACACATGTCATAAGGACAATAATATGAAAAACATGTATTAAAATGTTGTACCATTATCTATAACTAGTGTGTTCTCCCGTGCTACGCGCGAGGGAGTTTGGTTCCTTTCCTCTATCTTACTCGACGTGACTTTGTTTGTTTTCTGCTCGACTCATCGGAAACCACTAAAGCGAATACCAATACTGGTTCCGATAATACCTATACCGGAAATGATTATATTCACTCATAATCGGTTCGGTTCGTCAGGTTCATCGCAGTAACGCATCAGTAATTGCACTCATAACTGCCTACGATACAAAAAACACTCGATTTTGAATACGACTTCTTTTTTAAAAAGGTTATATCCCTAACACTAAAAATCTTATGGGTGATCGTATAACAAAAACTAAAACATAGATGGATAAACTTGAAAAACTACAAAATCTATTATAACATTCATCTTGGTTTTAAATACATAATTTAGATCAAATGAAAAAATATTATTATTATTATTATTATTATTATTATTATTATGATATATTTGCAAATAGTAAGATCCAAAAAAAAAAAGTATAATAAAAAGTGATCCTACGTATCCTATCCACTAATTATCCTATTCTCCACATGACCATAGGCCACTTTACAAATATGATAAGTGGCTAAGTTGGAGAGCCAAATGTTTACTGTAGCTCTCAAGTTACTAATTAATATATAGTGTAATGGAATAAATGTCGTTCATGGGAGATAGACCGGGAAACACATGTGGGTGGAACAAAATAAAAGAATGTGCAAATTAGTAAGTGTCTTTTCAGAAATTAAAGTAAAAAATAGGAGTGGGACTTTAATCATAGAATGAAAGCAAAGAATGTATGGGTCACTAGTTTTAGATCCCACCTTGAGAAGCAACCATTTACTTTCTTTGCTAATAATTGTACGATTATGGTTTTATCTTTCGATTTTAAACAATAATCATTGTTAAGCAAGCCTTGTAATATTATAATTACAAAAAATATTAATTACTTTCATTATATTAAAAAAACAAAAAAGTTTAGACTCTATTCAATTCAGAGGGGACAACTGTCAGGTTGCTTTACAAGTCGGTTGCCCGGTTTCTCCCCTCCCCCTCCTCTGCCCTATTTTATTCCCTTGTCACAGACCGTCAATGAGCGTGCCATTTTTACAGGCTTTTTCCCCTCCCACTCTTCTCGCTATCAACACACTTTCTTTGCTACATCAGGCAGACGCTCTCAAACGCCTTGTGTTATAAGAGGTATTTTAATGATTAATATAAAATAGTCTTGTTTACATATAGATCCCTTAAACACATGGTGTTGACAATTGATTTTCCAGTTGGAGAGCTGTCCCAATTTCTTGGATTCCCTACTTTATATTGACAAAAAATGCACCCTGTACGATTTCCCCAAATTATTCATAGTTACTTTTATGTGTTGCATAAATGTGCAATTTCTTTCATTTTTCACCCGAAGCACTTAGTGGTGAACGCTTGGCAATGACATAATTATGTTAGAACAAGTACATGATGTTAATTCATTTATTATGATTTGTCTTAGATTGCTAGTTCAATAATGTACAATCACCCTTCTATCCTATCAAGCTTATAACTAAAACTTAGAGGTGTGTAAAAATCAGTTCGATTCAGCTTTTATGATCCACCGAAAATGAAACTATTGGTTCAGTTATTTGAACTCTGACAACAGAAAGCGAGTATCGGTTATCGGTTAGTCGGTCATTGAAGCCGGTTTTGATAGGTTCGGTTTGGTTTTTATGATCCCCCAAAACCAAAAGTGATTGTCCGGTTATTAGAATCCAGACAACTGAAACCGAGTATCAGTAATCAGTGATTCGGTTATCAAGGTCGGTTACAGTTATTTCCAGAGTGTTTATTTTGAAGCTGTTGGTTTGCCTATGGAGCTCGGTTTTATTATTTTGAACTTGTTCCAAGCATACAAATACATGAAAGTAAATGAAAAGCACATGAAAAAATCATAAATATATAGCTATCGGTTCAATTACATTATTTCACTTATGGAAGAAGGGAAAACCAGAATCATATCCAATTATTCTTTTTTAACCTTATCTTAACTGTATCTGAAGTCGATATTGGTCTCCAGTTCAGTTTTCAGATTTATTCGATTATCGATTTTGTACGCTAACACTTAATAACATCTTACGTCACATAAATTAGTAAAAATACTTGGTATTTATTTTGATTTTCTCAAAATTTAGAAGTTTAGAACTAATTTTGCCGCCAAGAAATACATGTGATCGAGCGGAAAGAAAAGCTTGACGTAAAATCAAAATAAAAATATAAAATATAAAGAACAAAAATAAAAAGAAAAAAAATATGATGACAACGACAGTCTGCCTTCCAGCTAAGCGCTGGTTCTTTACTCGGCTTATATGGCTCGGCTTAAAGCCAGCCGTTTTCACGCGAAACCGCGAAGCTTCGTGAATCCGCAGCTGTTTGATTGCATTATAACTAAAATGGTATTCTTAAATATCAATTGTAGTTTAAGGTTAACTACACGTGCTTTTTGTCTTATAGCGCTAATACTTTGATTTAAATGGGTGTATTTAACATTTAAAGTTAATTACATAAATAGTCCACGTGGTTTATTCAAAATAACAGTTTTAAGTATTAAAGGTTTTTTGTAATAGGTTGTCAGATTGAAGTATTTCGTTTTTAATTTGTAACATGAATGAATACTAAAGCTAACAGACGTTAAGTTTTCTGTTAAATTTATAAAATGACTAAAATATATTTGGATGGATTATTTTTACAATTTCATATCCCCTTTTTATCTAGGGAACATTTATGTGATTAACTATAACTAAAAAAACCCAACCTTTCCTCCATCATCACTATCGACCCACCGTCACCACCATCTATCTCTAGATCGACGAACACCATCTACCCACCATGTGCCTACTCAAGCAATGGTCACAAGAAATCAACTTATTCCTCCTACCCACTAGCCACCACCAAACACCCATGAACACCCCTAATTTAGATCTGAACCCTAATTGAGTACTGGTCACAAGAAATCAACTTGTCCTTCTTTTGTTCATAATAAATCGATAATGATCAGAAGAAATCTGAACCGTAATCGAGATCTGAACCACCACAAGACCACCAAACACCCACGAGCGACCACCGAACCACCACAAATCAGATTACTCCTCTGTTGGTGCGCTGTTGCCCAACCACCGACGCTATAACAAGGGAAAAAGAGAAGGGGATCTTGTGAGATAACGATGATAATGCGATGGTGGAGATGGAGATAGTGATGATGGTGCGATGATGGTGATGTTACGATGGTGGTGATGACATGATGATGATGATGATGATGCTGTTAATGATGAAGATGATGCGATTGATGCCAATGGAGGCGACGTGGTGGTCATCGGCGGTTGTCGGTGACCAGTGGTGGTGGTGGTGGTGGTGGATAGATCTAGTCTGTAACACAAAGTTTATATATATATATATATATATATATATATATATAATATATATATATATATATATATATATATATATATATATATATGTGTGTGTGTGTGTGTGTGTGTGTGTGTGTGTATATAGATTTAAGTTACATTAGTTGTTCTTATAAAATGAAAAGACGAAATAGCCTTAGGTTTAACAGAAAAATTAACGTTTGTTAGTATTAATACCTATTCTCGTTACAAAATTGAAAACACAATATCCAAAGTTGTTACAAAAAACTTTTAGTACCCAAACCTGTTATTTTTGATAAACCACAAGGACTATTTATGTAATTAACTCTAACATATATAATTTATAAACTATTCCTGTATCACTCAATGACCGTAAGTGAACATTAAAACCATTAATGAAGGCAAACTACCTCCAAATCTTGAGGGATTTGTAAAGGTGTTCCAGCCTATTCCATCGTTTAAATCGAAATTTTATTACGAGTGCTTTTTTAATGACAAAAAGTTAACGTAACATGCATGTTTTTTTATTTTATTTGATTTGGGAGTGAGAGTGATAAATAAATGGTTTATTACTAACGGAGTTGAGTGTTTATATAAGAGGTTACGACGTGGATCAAATGCAAAACAAATTTGTTGTAAAAGTTTTAGGAAGAAATCTAGGTGGTAGTGGTAATAGTTTTATAATTTTATAATTAATTATAAGCTAATAATTGCTTGGAGGGATAAAGAGCTAATTCATCAATTCACATACTTATTAAAAATAATCTTCTTATATTTTAAGAAAATGTTTAATACATTGTGCGACATAAGGTTATACATTTTGCAATGCGGTGATATAATTTTACGATGTGTGCACATGCCTGGAACAAATTTTGATTAAGCATTAACAAGGTGTGGTTATACCATTTCACATGGTTATACCGTCTCACATATGAAAAAAATTGCACTAATAGTTTAATATCAAAAAAATAACTATTGACAAAAGCTCATAAATCGTATAGAGCTCTTGGCCTCTGCGTCGTACGCATGAAACCAATGTTATAAAACAATAGCAAAATTAATCAGACGATTGGGATTTTGCATAAGAAAAAAATAACATCATGAACAACATTTAGAGGTGAACGACTACCATTCTCCAATCCTGCAATGCCAAGGCGAAATCTTCAACCAATTTTCTATCAGATCCATAATTTCATCACAGCCCTGTTAGAAACCCTAACTGAGCAAAAGGGCCAGCAAGATAGAGACAAAGGAAACCAAATCAACAACAATCAAAACACAGCAATCATCGTCCTCTTCACTCAACCCCAGCCCCTACATACCCTTCCCTAATGACCATTCCATTTAGTCGGCATCAAAGGAAAACCCTAAAACATCGAGTGAAAGGGAAAGGTGACGCGAAGCAACATGCGCCATCATAACAGGATTAACAAGGGTATAAGGATTGGCCAGCATGCACCTTCATTACAAGGTTCTGTCTGACCACAGAAGGTGTAACTTAAATGAGATAATCGCCAAAGAAACCCACGCAAAAAACCAAGTGAAATGAGAGAAAGATGTTTATCTATACTATATTATGCACGAAGGAGGGATTTCGAACAAAGTTAAGAGATTTGTAAATTTTAAGCACAAGGTACAACTCAAAAATTTAATTTAACAAGGGCTATTATGTCTTTCTAACGCTACTAAAAAAGTAAAACTTTAAACTTATTTACTTTTAGACCCTTGTATCTTTAATTATATATAATTTTTTCCATGTTTGTTACAATATGCTTAAAAAAAGGAATTCAAATTTTTAAATATAAAACTAACCAGAGACGAATACCATAATGAAAAGTGTCGCGCGCGCCGCATCGCGCGGGCACGTTACTAGTTTAAGTAAATGGCTAAAGATAGGCACTTAAGCAGACACACGTTAACTCGTGCAAGAACCCAGGGCACGTGGAATAACCTACAAGCAGCCCCTTCCAGTTCCCACCACAGGTCAGGAAAGTAGAGGTTGAGATCTTCAATGCACTAATCATGAAAGTTTATAAATCATATAGAGTTAATAAAGTAATCAATTATATATTATTTTTAAAAGTTTTTTTGGTTTATTGTTACATGATCAAATCGTTTATTTCTCAATTTGTTAAACTTTTATTGGTCTTTCATATTGAGAATCCTAAAGCCCTAAAGTCACACATATATCTCTAAATCCACAATGACCACTTTAAGGATAAGCAACAATGATTTTCTAACCAAATCTTCTTGTGCAAACACTAATGCACATGAAAAGAAAGCCTTCTCCCAATCCAACATTTTCAGGTGAAAAGAAGATGTCCTTATGGCGTATCTTGTCCACATCCAAAGACGAGGAGTGTGGTATTTTGTTTCGCCATCTCCATATTAACCAAAGGTGAATAATAGAAACAATGTGGAATGCATTAAACACACAATTTCTAGATTTTTGAGTTGAGATCCTTTTAATACGTTCAATCGTAAATGAGGAGGCCATATGCGCCACTAGCTTCAAGTTTTAATTAAGTAAAACTGATTTAAACCTGACATAAATTAGTTTATTGAAAACTCAACTTGATTTGTCCATGTTCATTGGCTTGTTAAATGTTTGACATGGATTTGGGTTGAAGTTAGCTTGTTCATATAAAAACGCGAGTCATTTGACTTGAGTAATTCGTTCTTTTGCTCCCATAATTAGCTTGTTTATTTAAATATTAGTAGTTAGGTATTTTCTTAGTTGAAACTTGTATTATTTAAGATTTTTATTGATGATATTATAAAGAAAAAGTATACCAAATCATTTTAAAAAACAAGAAAAGAATGTTACAACCATCACTAAAATATCCTAACAAAAATGCTTCAACTTTTATCCGTTTAATTGTAAAATAGTCCATTCATCTCGTCATACACTTCCCTTAATTCTACATCCGTACAAGAACTTGTTTTTATATTAGTCAAACGCATTTTAGATTATTTTATCTAATAAAAAGGGAGTGGTATATGTTAATGTTAATTGAAGAAAATTGTGACTTGGAGATTACTATACATGTAAAATAAGAAAGTAGTAAAGAAAGTGAGAAAAGGTTTGCTTTACACAAAGGTAAAGAATACATCATCAGCAGTTGAAGGATAGTGATTGCTAAACTTAATCACACAATTTCTTCATTTACCTGCTACCTGGGGCTGGGGTTGCTTTTACTTTTATATAAATACTCGAGATTAATTCATGTTTTTATACACATATACCCCCCACACACACATGTAAGGTTGAACACACATAAATCAAATTATAGTAAGAGAATGTTAAAATTACATGAATATCTATATCATTTTTTTAACTATGATATAGAGTTTGGTTATATAACCACATGATCCACTATCTATGTACAAGTAGATAATTATGCCATATGGCTATTTAATATTGGTTCTGTAAACGTAATAAATGTGTGATCGAGCATATGAAGACTCAAATAAAAAAGTTTGTTTGCTAGGAAGTGTAGAATGATCTTTACTCTTTAGGATAAGACATTTTTCTAGTTCATTTTTATTCTCAGGACAAATTATAGTGTATATATACCTGATCTCTTTCCAACCGGACAATGTAGTAACTTCAAAACGAATTAAAAGGATGTTGTAATCTTTATAAATTTAGTGTATATATATAACTTTTTTTTTATAATTTGTTCACAAGTTAATTTACTTTAGTAAAGTATGAAAAGTGTAATTTAATAAAAACTAAAATTTACAATGTTAAATGAATTAAATATTTTTATAATAAACAATAATTATTTAACAATAAATTTTCTTACAAGTTTTGAAAAAAAAAACTTAGTATCATTTCAATTAAACAAAAATCAAATGTCTTATCAATTATAAAATATGATGTTAATGACTTAATCTAAATTTAAAATGGTTACTTTTTATAATTAACAATACTTATATTTCAAATTGTAATTTTAAACACGTTATTAATTAGTAGGTTTAATATGGGTCGGTCATGTCAACTCCAAGCCAACCTGTTTATTGAGTTAGCAATATTGACTTACGATTTGTATCCGTTTAACCACAGACATCCCGTTTATTTCATTACATGTTTGTTTCAAGAATTGTTGCTCCATATATGTTAATGAACATGTAATATTATATTCATAACGTTTGTTTAAACATATTATAAATATGTGTGTGTGTCAGTGTGTGCATACAATATGAAAATTTTATACTTGATTCGTTGATACAGAAAATTGTATTGATTATAGAATACATTATACACTAGAAGCTGGTGGAGCAATTAATACGCGAGATCCCATTTAAAGGGAAGGCCAACATTTGGATCCAAAGTTATAAAGATATCAATAACATAAATCATGGTGAAGAGTGGTACACTGATTTACTTATTATTATTATGTATATAGAAATATATATAGATTCGAAATAAAATTCAGATTTTTAAAAACTTCTATATTTAACAAAGTAGAAATTTGGTCCAATACTTTTAATTTTAATTCTTTTTTTTAATATTATACACAAGCGTATATACTAATTTTTTTGAATTATGTAGTCCTATAAAATTTCAATAGGGTTGGTGGAGAGCTAATTGCCAAGTTAGCAAATTATTTTCCTACTCTTACTACTCCATTACTCACTACCACAGTAACACTTAACCTCCCTCTTTATATTATATAAACATCTCTCGATTTTTTATTTTTGTTTTTTTATATCTTTTTGGTAGCCACACCTAATTCACCATGCATTAATATCCCTCTTATTTCCCAAAATATATTTTATAATTAAAAAGTTTATTCGTCACGTTTATCTTTTAACCTATAGACAACCATTAGAAACGTACAAATTGACTTTTATTTATAAACATCTTTTGCTTTATACTACTTAATTAACTTATTAATCATTCATTAAAAGTTGAATACTTTGTATTTACTTGAAACAATAGTAATATATTCTCGTTTAGATCATGTTTAAGGTTGCAAACGAGTCAACTCTTTGATACTGACTCAAGCTCGTAATTGATCCATATACAAAAGTATCAACTTTTAGAAAATAAATCATTTTTGACATCAAAAGCACACCGTTTCACGTAACTTTCACTAATGAATCTCTTTTACTTGAGAATTAAATAATGTATGATATCAAATTTGATCATCTGGTCATATCAATATTATTGATTCATAATGTTTATCACTTATTTTAACATAAGAATCTTCTTATTGATAATTAGTATTAGTTTATTCCACCAATTTATTCCACCGCCATCAGATATATTCTCTTCAGTTCTTAATAAATCGTTAATACTGGTTTATCAAACTTATATATCTAAATTATATCTCAAGCCGTTTACGATAAATAGAAAAAGAAAAAAGAAAAAGATTGGCTCACAAGCCAAGCCGTTTAAGAGAGCCGAAACACGATACTAAATACTTTGTTCCACTGGTGTGGTCCCCACGCCCAGCCTGTGCTACCCTACGCCTTCTTCCTAACTCAAAAAACGACATCATCCATTGCCGTATCATTACGCCCCCTTTCCTTCTACCACCTGTACTGTCTCCCCCTCTTTTTAACCCTACACCGAAACTCATCTCACCCTTTTCATTCACCACCACCACCACCACCGCCACCGCCACCGCCACCGCCATCGCCACCGCAACCACCACCAGCACCACCGTCGTCATCTTTCGATTACTCCTATTTTGATCCTCTTTCAACATTAGCATCATGAGTTCTATGAACTATGATGCAATGAATCTCATCTTCTTCACGATTCTTCTTACATCCGTTCATTCAATCGCATTGCCGAATCAAAACCCTAAATCGACCTCCTCTCAGATCAATTCAAACTCCGTTCTCGTTGCGCTTCTGGATTCGCACTACACTGAGCTATCAGAACTCGTTGAGAAAGCTCTTCTTCTACAAACCCTAGAGCAAGCGGTTTCGAATCACAACATCACCATTTTCGCACCCAACAATGAAGCTCTCGAACGTCAAATGGATCCGGAGTTCAAGCGGTTCTTACTCGAGCCTCGTAATCTGAAATCGCTGCAGAAGCTGCTGCTGTTTCACATCATCCCCTCTCGGGTCGGGTCGAATGAATGGCCCGTTGAGGAAGCTGGAGCAGTAGCTCATCATCAAACGCTTTGTGTCGATGAAGAAGACAACCATCTCCCGTTGACCCGCGGAAACTCCGGCGAGAAAATCGTCGGTGGTCTAGCGAGAGTGACCCGACCCGACGACGTCATCCGACCCGACGGATTGATCCACGGGATCGAGAGGCTCTTGGTGCCTCGATCCGTACAAGAAGATTTCAACCGGAGAAGAAGCTTGACCTCCATCTCCGCCGTCCTACCGGAAGGTGCTCCGGTGGTGGATCCGAGAACCCACCGGTTGAAAAAACCGGCAGCTCCGGTTCCGGCCGGGGCTCCACCGGTTCTCCCAATATACGACGCAATGGCCCCCGGTCCATCCCTAGCTCCGGCGCCGGCGCCGGGCCCCGGCGGCGCCCACCGCCACTTCGACGGCGAGAGTCAAGTCAAAGACTTCATCCAAACGCTTCTACATTACGGAGGATACAACGAATTAGCAGACATTTTGGTGAATCTAACATCATTAGCGACGGAGATGGGGAGATTAGTGTCTGAGGGTTACGTATTAACAGTATTAGCCCCCAACGATGAAGCAATGGCGAAATTAACCACCGATCAGTTAAGTGACCCAGGTGCACCGGAGCAGATAATGTACTATCATCTGATCCCTGAGTATCAGACTGAAGAGAGTATGTATAACTCCGTACGGCGGTTCGGTAAGGTGCAGTATGATACTCTCCGGCTGCCGCATAAAGTGGTTGCAGAGGAGGCTGATGGGTCGGTCAAATTCGGGCAGGGTGAAGGATCCGCTTATCTATTTGACCCGGATATTTACACCGACGGGAGGATATCGGTGCAGGGTATTGATGGGGTGTTGCTTCCGCCGGAGGAGACGACTGAGAAGGCGGTGAGCAAGGTTTCTCCGGCGACGGCGACTAAGGTCGTCGCTAAGCAAAGAAGAGGTTCGTTTTCAGTTCTTTTTTGGCATTAAATCTGTCGATTTGTTGAGTTTTGTTGGTTTGTAGTCTCGCCGGAGCTGTGGGTAGAAGTTTTCCGGTGACCGGTGGTCGGTGGGAGTTTAGGTGGTGATATGTGGGGGTGGGTCACATGGAATAATTATTATTGTTCCGCGTTTGTTGCACTTATTATAGTACAACTGTGATAGCGTAAGGTCCAGCTCATCTATGCGTATGTAAGATTTAGAACAAGTAGGGAATTTGGTACACTTTTACTGTTTTTAATTTACTTATTATGAGTACCACTTTTTGAGCAGAAGGTACATAATTTCTAATATTAGAAAACTTTATGGCACTTTTTATTAGAGATAACAATATAAGCGTCCTTTATGGCACTTTTAATTAGAAGTCATCCTCTCAAAAAGTCTTGATTATTAAGCGTCCTTTAAAGGCATTTAATTAATTTTTTATTTTTAATGGGATGTTTTATATACTTTTCAGTTAATAAAAGCATAATAAATTATTATTAAATGCGCATTATTAATGTTAAATCTTGTTTAGGTAACAGTAGAGTTATAAATTTATCTTTTGGTGAATGCAGGGAAATTATTGGATGTAGCATGTTCTATTGCTGGAGCATTTGGACGTTTTACAAGTTGCAATTGATATATAATATATACATATATATATTGTGCAAAAAAGGTGGGCATTTATTTATTTGCTGAATATAAAAGTGGTGTCTTGATTAAAATTGGAATAATTTGATTAATCAAATGTTATTTGTATTGGCAGTTAAATTCTTAGGAAAACTGTGTGGAAAATAGGGCATAAAGGGAAACAGGTGGTGCAGTTTGGCATTGAAGGAAGTTTTCCCCAGAGAATCAGATCCCTTCACATGAGAACAAACTCTCTTTTTCTTATTTTTTATTTTATTTTATAATAATTTTCAAAATTTTATTTCTTCATGGTGTTGTATAAATACTGTAATTAGTAAAAAGTGATTCTTTTATATTTCATTTTTGAGGAAATTGTATTTGCCCAAACCTGCAAAATCTTGTGGCACGATTCTTTTCCATCAGGAAGATTGATTTGGATTTTCTTTACACTTTATAATTTTATATACATAAATGGGCCCGTTTTATTATACAACAATTACTTAAAATATAATAAACTACTAAAAATTTAGTTGCACCATAAACAAAGTAGGTGTCGGTGGCGAGAAACCAGAAGGTATTTCTAGTAAGTATATTAAAATAAAATGAAACATATTTAGCAATTGCAAAAGGATGGAATGTAATTGACAACAAAATAATAAAAATGAAACGTAATTATGTATAATAAGTATGTTAGAATTTTCCTCTATTTCTTTTGGTGCATGACAAAAATTAATGGTGGACATAAATACGCTTGTCCTTTTCAGATTTATTTACTTAAATTCAATTTTATATTTTAAATTTTATACAACTATTATCAAGGAAAAAGACATCACAACCATCTTAATTATAATTTCCAACACTAAAAGTATTTTGAGACAGAAAAAAATAATTTTTTTTATTAGAATACATTTATACATGTTGACTAGACCCATTTATCATCTTAGATTATGCGTATTGGCTGTTAGTTCAAATGTTTAGGTGTAGCGTAGACAAATCATTTCGTTAAATTATGTTTTAAATCAAATGTAGTGACTAACTAGTCTTTGAAGCTTCTATTGATGCAATGGTGTAGGCAAAGTTGTGTTTGGAGTCCGTTAAATGCTTGGCACCCTATGGGTTTGGTGCCACTTTAACTATCTTGCAATGATGTTTAGTGTATCACTTGTTTCTATGTTATCATGTTTAGCGCATCCGATGTGTCCACTACGTCCAGTTTTAGGTGTGAAAGGGCGTTAAGGGGTGGTTGTGAATATTTAAATGGGCGTGACAAGAATGTTGATGAGTCCCTATACACAATCAATATTTTTAATTATATTGAACACAAAAAGAAGGTGGTTGAAAAAGGGCGAGATCCTTTCTTTGATTTAGTAAGTGGGTGAGATGAAGTAAAAGAAAGATAGATAGATGATGTAACGGCTACATGAAATGAATGGACGTTAGCTTACACCAAATGGTTTAAGGGTGCACAAAGCATATTCTTTTAAACCTAAAACTACCCTATGGGGTTGCGGCACCATCTTTTAAACCCAAACATACTTTTGTATTAGATAATATTATGCAAGAATTAAGTGGGTTCAATCTCAAGTTCGTAAACCCGATGGTGGCACCCGAGGTCGTTGAGGGGGTGTTCCCGCCGAACTTGCTTATGCCCAAAGCTGAACCCGAAGAATGCCTCATCCACCCTAAAAATATAATACTATACTTCATCTTGATTATGTTGCTATGAAAATTTTCAAAGTGGATTGGACTTGGAGATCTCACACTATGACGAGGGTGAATCACTTCCAATTGTAAACATAATGAATAAACTCTTAGATGTTTTGTTGAGCTAAAAACCCACCGAGACTCTTACGGTAAAGTCAATTACATATGTAGAAGATAAATAAGCACCATGCAACACAAAAACGACAAGTATGGTGTGAATTTATAACATGACACAAGAACGACACAAAGGTAACACAAATATAGCAAGTTTGGGTTTATCTAAACATCTTCTAGTTCTAGGTCGAGCTTGCGAATACGTTCAGCTAAACATGTCGTGTTAAAGTTTGACTTAATAGGTTCGTGGGTAGGTCCGTTTAATCCACTTAAATTTATATTGATTATGTTTTATATCATAACTTAGAGCATTCACAATCAATTCCTTATCATTATCCATATAATTACATTAAAAATCACTATTTTTTCTCTCTCTTTTTCAATTAAATAATATTTTTTATATCTTTATCATTAATTTTTCTCTCTGCTCCACTCACAACCACTTAAAATATATTAAAAACATTATAGGGTTTTAAACAGTGTTTCCAAAAAATACAGACTGGACAGTAAATTTCTCATATCCTTCACTCACAATCATTTATAACCATACCATATAATTTAGGGAATACACTCACATAAATTTAGAGAATGGGCTGTGAATGCTCTTATACATATACCAAATGGGTATTTTAAAACATTATTTGTATGTTAAAGCATTAGACTATTGTCTAAATTCAGTTCTTGTATCTTCTAGCATCGTTTTGCTATTAGCATACACATTTTGTTTGCATGCTAATATAACATAAGGTGAAACGATGGGCTGTATAGAGGATGCAACCAAACACCTTTTTTGCCATGTCTATTTTACACTTTAATTTTAGTTGTTATTTGCAAACTAAAACCGTGTATACACTTAGCTTTATCCCTAACATTTTGCTACTTGCTAGGTATGTAGATAACAGGATCAATGAAAGAGACTTCATGTACAAAATATTGTGTGGTAATAACTTGAACGTTAGTGGTCACATCTAAAAGATTAGTTAACTGAGACCCTTCGTATAGGTGGCAACGATTTAAGCTAGAGTTTCGTATAAACAAAATGTATTTAGACAATTATTTTTATATAAAAGTTGTTTTACTGAGCTTAAAATTTAAAATTTGAACATTTGAGATATTATAGTTTATTAGATGAATGTATCATTAGAAAGAAGACAACAAGAGACATGAAAATTTGAGATCCAATAATTCGATTTTATTATATCTTTAATTATCAAACTATTTATAAAAATGTACTTTGTTGCATAATACATATATGCAAATTCGAGGATGAAGAGTCCAAAAATATAATTAAAATTTTGATTTGATGAGATGTTGCATGATACATTTGGTTGAATGTATATTTTGTTAGGTTTATGATTGATGAACACCACCAACCAGGAATTTAATACTTCATTTTAGCCTTTTTCCAAAATTGATATAATGTAAATAATACATTACATAATAGTTCAAGAAATATTTTTAAATCTTTATTTTAAGTATAATGTTTTTCAGTTTCAGTTAAATTAATCGACTTTGAATGATCCAGCACGAAGCGAAAACTAAATCAAGTACCAAACATGTATTTTTTAAGTGAATCACACTTACCCATAACAATGTATCCAAAAAAGACAACTCCATGTCTTCTTTTTAATTTGGATTGATTATTAAAACAGTTTATTTATATGTTCTTTTTTGAATTGAACATAATCCAACAAGATTTTCAATAACCTGCAAAAAACCTCCTTTATTGAAAAACAATGAAGCCTATGAAAAACAATGCAGTTTTCAATCCCACAAGAACAGTTTGTGCATATTATACAACTTTGGATTAAAAGAGAAAAAACAGTTCATACAAACATCATATAAAGTTATAAACCAGTAGATTTTTGAACAAGTGACAGTAACTTACAGTCTCTATTCACAACACCGAAAACTTGATAACTTGAAAAACAGGAAAAAGAACTCTAATAGATACAAATATTAAACAAATTACCGCATCATTTAACCTTCAGCCTCAATAGGCTTTTGAGTTGGGATTTCATGGGATTGTTCATTACAAGGTTTCTCATCTTCTTGAACCAGCTTTTCCTTTGACTTTTCACATTTGACTTCAGTTTTACAGGATGGAGTTTTAGCTTGAGATTTTCTAATCGTTTTCTTTGAAGCAGAAGCGTCGTTATCACCATTTGTCGTGTTCCCATTTGGTGAAATTATCTTGTTTCTAGTGACACGTGGGCTAACCATGGTTCCATTGCTGGTTGCAGCCACATTGCTCTTGTTCCTGCCAAGCTTGGGAGACTTTGGGCGTGTTGTTGGTATCTGTATACTCAGATTATGAAATATATGAGAACCCTTTACACGCAGATATATCAAGACATAAACAGAGATAGCATAAAGATTAAATCTTGGCAGATAACGTAGTAGCAAGTAGTATTCTTGATAGAATGAACATCAAATTGTGCACTCTGTAGTGTAATGTGCTTCTTAGAGTTAAACAGGTGGTAATAATGGCAACTGGTATATGAGTTGTGAGACAGTAATATCATAATCAAATTAATATTGTGGCAAACAAGATTTAACAAATGTTCAGTGCAAATAATCAATATGATGCGAACATGAACTAAAACCAGTATGTTATAAAAACCTTCTTCAAGTCGACTTTTGGAGGGGGTTCTTTGTAAAACTTTGGCATCGGTGCCGCTTTAAACATCAAGCTCTTTCTCAATTGTTTTATCTCCGCTTCTTGGCTTTCCTGCATTACCAACTTAAAAAGTTAAAAAAAAAGTCTTTATCGCTTGATTAAAGCGTTCAAATTCTCTGCATTTTTTTCCTAAACTAAAGATTTCACAAGCCAAAACCTTTGACTTCTCTTGCAGATTGGTTTTCTCTGCTTCTTTTGCATGAATCTTTTCCTCTATCTTTGAGAAGAACTAGAGCACACAAAATAAATATGATTACAAATCAATACACAAGTTATGTCAACAAAGTAATGAAATACACAAACATATAGATGTTTAAACAATGACCTCTTTGCGTTTTTCAGCTCGTTCTTGCAACCTAGAAGAAAATCCCAACACAGTGTTCTTACGGTGCCCACCAGGGGTGACACTTCTGATCATGAAGATAAATCCATGAAAAAGTCAAAATCTTGAAGTTTATAAAAAGAAACTGTAAATGAAAATTACAACTTTAGCAACAAGACAGTCAAGAAAAAAGGTCAAATTCGTGATATTAACATACACAGGGTCTGCAGTAGGAGGAACATCTTCATTTCCATTCGGCTTCTTAGGCTAAAACAAACAAGAAAACAACAATAAAAATGATGAACATAACAAACCAACGCTACCAAGAAAATGAATACACGGATTTACCCTTGACACGCGCACATTTGGTCCTGATTCCTTTTCTTTCGCGCCAGTGGAAGCTCTTCTATTAGCAGGATTCATGGCATTTGCATTTGACAATGCGGCTCGAGCCTTCACAGGGTGCCCATCCATGCTAGCTCTCATGGAATCATGGGTTCGCGGTTTAGCAGGAAAAGATAAACTTTGAGTCAAATGGGCTTTCGGCTTACGAGCCAATAGACTAACTTCTGTGCGTTTTTTGGCCATTTTATTGTTCTTCAAAGTACCCTCATCACTAGTAACATCATTACTATTAACCACAACTGAATTTGGAACTTTAGTGCCATTGACACCCTCAGAAGATTCACTCACTTCCAATTTTGATGATTCAACTTCATTTGAGTTATGGTGATTCACCACATTGGTTTCCACAGTCATAACACCATTTTCATCTTCCACATGAACCCCACTACCAGCCTCCATTTCTGTTCAATTTCTGTCATGAAAAGCAAAAATTCAAAACCAATTTGATAGCAATACTAACGGATCATACCCTGTTTGAGCATATACTTTGCGATTTGGGTTCAACCCACACAATTTAAACATAATTAAACAAAACCCAGATCGATTTCAAGTGAAGTTAGGGTTTTAAACCTTTAAAACCCACAGATTCGCCAAATTTTTAATGCTACTGTTGTCATTTTCACCCTAGACAAACCGACATCATGCGATCACTCACTTTCATGCTAAAATTACAATAATTAATACTGAAATCAGCAGATAAATACGAATCAACGCAATTGAGTATCGAAATATGGGCAAAATAGACTAACCCCACGAGTTGAAAACTGTCAAAAACACTGAAAATTAAAGCGATTGCATGAAAAATGGCAAAGATTTAGAACGAAACATACAATCTTTACCTCGTTTGAATGAAAAATTTGAGGGTTTGATGTGTGCTTCTGAAGAACAAAACAAAGATTCTAACTTCAAATTCAAATGCTGCTATAAAAATGGAGTCTTGATGTGTTGTGTGAAGAAGATTGCAGTGGGGTGTGAGGGGATCATGTATGAAAACTGTGGGATATGGGTAACCTGCATGTGCAATGACTGATATGCCCCTACGGTTATTATTTGGTAAATATTTTGTCACCATACGAACACTTTTTAATGCAGAAAGTACAAGGGTTTGTACAGAATTTACAACACGTGAAACATGACTATGCATGGTACAAGCATAATTTAATCAATATTACTAAAACATCCTTAAAGCAATAAAATAACTTTGCTTCATTGATTCATAATTAATCAAATTATTGACTGGTGTATAATGTATATGTATCCTGTACCCCCATGTGCTGCCAGCTCATGTAGGGGTAAATTAGTCATCTGTTAAAGTGAAATTTAATGTTATTTTATTGTTAGAAAAGATTAATCTTTGTTAATAGAATTCAAACAATTATTTTTTATTACTTGTATATATGTGTGTTTGACTGCACATTAGATTTTATATCCCCTTTTGAAGCTTCAATTACAAGAACAATACTTATTATCATATAATTGTGGAAGCTTTTAGAATAATAATTTAACAATTAGTTAATTGAAAAAAATCCAAGTCATGATCATTTGCCCATCTTGGCTTTTTACCAAATGACAGTCTATATGTATATATTTGTATATGATTCATAATTAATATTTTGGACTACTTATGGATATACTTATATAGCTATGCTAAATGACAGTCTGTATGTATATTGCATATATATTTGTATATGACTCGAGATTAAGATTTTGGAATCATGGATCCTATGCTATGCATGTTGTTCTGATACATGTAGTCAAAATGGGGTCATGGCCCATGGGCAAGGGCATCCCATGAAGAGAACCCCACCCCTAAAAGTAAAAAAATCTTAATAAATAAATAAATAAATAAAAATAAATACAAAGAAACATAAACACACATGATGTCCTTAAACAATGGTACAAGAACCAGAACCAATCAATACATGTGTTCACTTAGATCACGAAAACACATGTGCAGATGTATGTGTTTTGTGTAATGAATTTAACATCCACTTTGTGCATAGTAGATTGTACTTCATGTCTAAATAGTTGTACCCACAAGCACTTAAAGACAAAGATCGATAGATGAAATCATAAATAATCAAATGTATCCTCCTTGAATCCAAATTATAGTAAGCTTATTCTTGGTTCGATTCCATGTGCATCATTGTAGCCAACTCACTGTAATATGACCATCCTGCAAGTTAAGAACCCAAATTTAAGTCAAAGATACATTCTTTGATCAATTATGCAAAAAGAAAATGACTTATAGATCAGCGGCGATCTCAGAAATTGTTTTTATGGGAGGCGGGAATTTTTTAGAGGTCGTATAGGTATCATTATTTAATAAATTTTTCGGTCCGGATAGGCCGGATCGAGTCGGGTCATAATCGAAATTCAAAATCTATATTCTAAAGTTTATAAATCATAAGTTACAAATTTATAATTGAAGATTTGAAGTTTGTAATCTTTTAAATCCTAGTCCATATTTCTTAATCTCTACTCAAATAATCATCTTAACAATAAAAGTAACTATATAAAACATTAAAACTCTCAAATACTCAATAATTTCATCTAAGTGCGGCAGTTAGAAGTGGTGATCAGAAAAGCGACGGCCAGAAGTGGCGGCATAGTGGTCGGAATTGAAATTTTTTAATTGCTTCTATGTCAAATATTTGGTTCAAAACTTAATTAGTATGTCTAATATTGGTTTTAAACTTCGTTATTAATTCCTTATAAAGTTTTTCACAACTTTTTATGTTTATTAATGGTGTTTTTTTATTACAGGTTAAACGATTTGGATTGGTTTATGATCTTTCTTAGGTATAAACATGACCCGGAGGTGTAATTTATAACGGGTCTAGTAACAATCATTATGGTGGCTTGGTGATTTTTATTTTTCGTATTGTATCAAATCACTAGAAACTCGTGTAAGGAAATACGAGTATTTTTAAAATAATATAATAAAAAAAGATACTCTTTTTGTTTATAGAAAATTTTATAGTATAATACTATTTATAAAAACAAATTAGAATACATGTGAAATACATTGAAATACATTTTAACAAATGCCAAAGGCTTCAAAACACTATCGACAACACTATTTGAGCTGCTAAGATAAAATAACCCAAATAATTAGAGTTTGATTGAAGATACGTATTTTTTAAAAGGTTTTTGTATGCTCACTAAATAGTTTACTAGGTACAATAGCCAGGAAAATAATTGTACTACCCGAGATGGACTCACAGCTAGGGCTGCAAACGAACTGAACGTTCAGCGAACAGTTCGTGAACCGTTCGGCGGGAAGTTCGTTTATGTTCGTTCATTTAGTAAATGAACGAACACGAACAAGAAAATTTCGTTCGTTTAGTTAAACGAGTTCATTTATGTTCGTGAACGTTCGATAATGTGTTCGTTTATGTTCGTTAATGTCCGTTCGTGAACGTTCGACAATGTGTTCGTTAATGTGTTCGTTTATATTCTTAATTTTTGTGTCAGTTATTTTTATGACTATTATATCAAGTATTTTTTTATATTTATATTAAGTACTTGTTTATTTTTGATTGATTTTGTGTAATGTTTGTAATATAAATGTAAATTTTATTTTAAAATAAATCTATAATCATTTGTATTCGTTTGTATTCATGAGTTTTTTTTTGTGTTCGTCATGTTCATGAACAGTTGTTTGTGTTCGTTTGCTTATGATTGTGTTCATTTACGTTCGGTAAGTGTTCGTGAACAGTTCATGAACATGTTCATTTTCTTAATGAACAAACACGAACAAAGAATCTCGTTCGGTAAGTGTTCGTGAATAGTTCATGAACAAGTATATTTCTTAACGAACACGAACAAGGCCTTGTTCGTGTTCGTTCGGTTCGTTTGCAGCCCTACTCACAGCACGAGTGTTCACCTTGTTAAATCTATTGGAAATATTGTTTGGTGTATTTTATTGTGTTTTAGGATTTTTCATAAGTTACTAATCCTCCATGAGCATTTGTCTAGTTCTCCTTGAGTTAGGGTAGGAGGGGTGGGGTGGGCATCAACTCCGTGAGCTCACGGTGAGGCTAGGCGTGCTCGGTAACACGATCTTCCACGCCGCGCCATTCTGCCGTTTCACGGCATCCCCTACGCCTGGTTCTTCTTTCCCATTTTGAACGTTGCAAAGAGCCGTTAGGCTCCCCCCCACCCCCTCTAAATAGTATGGTGTGACATGACAAAATGTGATTGGTGGATATGTGGTGTGGTGTGGTATGTGTGACACCCCTCCCACCCTTAATAGATTTAAGTTCACCTTAGTCTTATAGCCATGTCAATTTAAAATTGTCCGATCATTTGAATGTATTAATACACAACTTCACAATAAGAGCCTCTAAACTCTCAGAGACCCTGAGTGACGTCTTCTAAACTATACTTATTACATATTGATTTGCTTGTGTTGTTACATCCTAAGTCCTTTAAGGTTAATATGGATGACAACTTCCTACTCAACTTCTCGCTACACTTTTCAAATCAACTTTTGTATTTCACAAGTGTGCACGAGTTCAATTGCTTATTCAATATATCATTTATCATAACTTTATTTTACACATTTCAAGAAGACCACTAACCTATTAATTGATATTAGAGTTAATTACGCAAATGATCCTTGTGGTTTATCCAAAATAACATGTTTGGGTACTAAGGGTTTCAAGGAACAGGTTTAGGTATTATGCTTTTAATTTTGTAACGAGTTAAGGTATTAACACTAACAGACGTTAAATTTATGTTAATTATGAGTGAAATGACTAAATTACCCTTTTATAGTTACAGGGACCATTTATGCCATAGTCTATTTTTAATTATCAAACAAACCATTTTTAAGGACTATTTTTGTAAAGCCGCCCCACCCACCCTCTTTACACATATCGCCACTACCTCACTATCATATTAAGATCCACCGCCACCAATTCGGCTATCACCACCACAACCACCGCCACCACTTTGGCCATCACCACCACTCCCTCATGATTTGATTTAGTGGTGGTGTGTGTAATGCTTCTTAAATTCATAACCCTGAACAAACCTCCCTTTTATTAGCTTCTTCTTCTCTTTCGTCTGATCATAACCATACCAACCATTGCCTACGCCACCAATAGCGATTAAAAAGACATACTAGATGTGACCCCAACCAACATAATCTCTGTCACAATCTTCTTCTCAGAACCTTTGAAACCTAAAGCTTTTTCTTAAAACCCTAAAATCCAAATCTAGAAGCATTACCAAATTGGGATTTTTTGATTCTAGGGCTTATACGTAGCATTGGTGGTTGATGGAGATGAAGAGGCAATGGATGGTGCGATTGTGGTACCAGTGGTGGTGGTGATGAAGATGACGATGAAGATGGTGTTGATAGTGTTCTTGTTGTTTCATTTAAGGAGTAGAAGGTGGTGGTAGTGGTCAGGACAATGTGACCTGGTGGTAGCTGGCGGTGGCGATTGGCGTTGGTAGTGGCTGGTGGTGAGGACTTGCGATGGCGGTGGGAACTGGCGGTAGTAGTGGGGGGGGGGGGATTATTGTAACATCCTGTTTTGAGAAAAATATATATAAACATATATATTTCAAATATTGTTAAACGAGTAAATTTTGGGTCATATTATTATTGAATTATGCTATGTTTAATCGAGTGTTGATTTTGTTTAATAATAATAATAATAATAATTAAGACTTATATGGAGATGTTATGGTTGTATGTTGCCACGTTCAACATAATAATAATTAATAGTTAAAATATATAATAAGATAAATTGAGATCAGGATGCCAAAATCGGCCTATCCATGTATATCTAAAAGTTTGAAAATAATATCTTATAATATGATAAAAACAAAATTTTAATTGATGACTCGTTCATCAAAGACGGTTATGTGTATGTATATAATACATGCATACTTGAAGGTGATAATAAAAACATACACAAAAAAAAAAAAACAATTTGCGAGTAAGATCTAGATTAAGATTTTGGATCAGAGTTGTGTGGTAGTTTAGGGACCAGTTCACTTATATAGTTAACAAGTTATTTTCTAAGAAGGTAAGTACACTGAACCTTAACTAATTTATGTTATATGTATAATTACATGATACATGATTTATTTATTAGGAGTTTGTATGAACGTGGATATGAAACATGTTGAATAGCATGTAATATGTGTTTATTCATTTTGATAAACATGATTATGGGGAAAATGATTTATATGATTACAGGTCCAAGTACGTGTATTGATAATTTAAAAAGGAGTTAATATATGTAAGGATTTCAGGTATTGAAATCCCAAGGGGTTCGGGTGCTGAACTCCACATATATAAAAAGGGGAATTTAATATATGTAAGGATTTCAGGTATTGTAATCCCAAGGGGTTCGGGTGCTGAACTCCACATATATAAAAATGGGAAATTTAAAATATGTAAGGATTTCGGGTGTTGAAATCCCAAGGGGTTTGGGTGTTGAACTCTGCATATATGATAAGAGGAGTTATTAATCCTCAAGGGTTAAAATTAAACACACAAGGAATTTGGGTGTTGAATTCTAAAAAGTAACGAGGATTAAATAGAAATAATTTTGGGTAATGAATCCCGATAAAAGAAAAATAATAAGGTGTACTTACTTAGCAAAAACTAATAAAAATATGTTTTAAATGTTTTCAGGAAAAGCACCCATAAATGGTTAAAGCTTCACAGGCGTGACTGGACTGACGAAGGAACCCTACTCTCGTTAAATATTTAATATAATACATGTTGTAGAAAAAGTTGTAAAACGTTACTTTCCGTGTAATACTTTTATACATGTTAAGAAGTGACATGTCACTACAAGTGACCAATTTTGTTATGAACTGGGACCAAAACTCTGATATAAATTGCGAAAGTATTTAAAAAAAAATTGGTGTGTTACAAGTTGGTATCAGAGCACGGTTCGAGAGATTTAAGTATATAAAGAAAATATTTAGACTCGAACCATAAGTTTGTGTTTACTGAAATTTGTATGTTTGAGATACCATATGGTAGTTGGAAATTATGATGAGTATAATATACTATTTTCATACCTGGCCAGTATGAGGGTAATATATCAAATTATTGTAAATTTCCAAGGATCATATTGTATTGAAAACATCAAAGCGTAAGTGTGAGGATTGGGAAATATATATGCATAAAATGATATTTGTATGTGTAATATGCTATAAATGCATATAAGGTACTTTTGGCCGTAGATATATTGTTAGACTTGACAGTAACGTAAGTAGTATAAAGGCCTTAGATAAGTACTTGTAAAGAAGAATTCGATAGAATAAAAAGTAACATGAAATAATTAAATTGTTTAGAGAGATATGATGGAAGAAAGAGGAGAAAATGCAATACAAGGTGAGGGAAGTCATAACACTGAGAAACATATAGATAATACTTCAGAAAGATCAGTGTATTCATCTCGTCTTAATAATAATACAACGTTTGTACCTGAGGAAATTCGGAGACAAATTTCCATTGAGGTGGGAAAGGCATTTGAAGCCAATATCCCATTTCTTCTAGCTGAAATGCAAAATTCTATTCGAATTATGCTAGAAGAAAAACTGAAAAAGAATGAAGCAACTATAGGAAAACCTATGGAAAATGTAAGAGCAACACCAATAGTCGAAGTCGATAAACGTCATTGCACGTATACAGACTTCATGGCATGTAAACCGTTACAGTTTAAAGGTGAAATTGACCCTTTGGTGAGCCAAAGATGGATAACATCCATGGAGACTATTTTTGATACGTGTCATTGTGATCCGTGTGATGAAGTGATGTTCGTAACGAATCAGTTTTGTGAAAGAGCTAAAGACTGGTGGGATATGATTAAAAAGGAAAAAGGGAGAGAAAGAATTAGGAAAATGTCTTGGGAAGAATTCAAACCAATCTTCCTAAAACATTTCAGTCCACGTGTGGCAATTGACCGTATCACTGAGGAACTCCTTCACATGCGTCAAGGGAACGAAACAGTGGATGAAATCTTTGGCATTTTCCATGATAAAGCGAAGTTTTGTCCTTCGCTTTTCACTTCTGAAGAAATGTGGATGACTCGGTTCCATCTGATCCTTAAGACGAAAATCAGAGAATTTATTTCTCCTTCAAAATGTGGAAGTCTTGAGGAGCTTCTTAATTGGGCTAGTGAACGAGAGATGGAACTGAAGAGACAGAAAGAAAGAGATGGAAAGAGAAAGGCTTATGCTATGGTTCCTGTAGTGCCTACGAAGAAAGTAAAATTTATAAAGCCTGTAAAGAGTTCAGGCTCAATCAATGCGTATGGTAACTGTTAATTTTGTGGAAAGAGGCAACTTGGGGAGTGTTGTTACAAAAACCCGATTTGTTATAAATGTGGGAAACCGGGGCATACCGCACCACATTGTACCAGCCCTGTAAATTTATGTTATAATTGCTATAAGCCGGGTCATATAAGGAATGATTGTCCAGAGCTAAGAACAAAGGTTGCCAAGACTGTACAAGGATCGAGAGCTATAGAGAACATGAAACAGTTGGAAGCTCCAAAACCGCGAGGTAGGGCTTTTCAAATTACGACAGAAGAGGCAAAGGTTGAACCTAATGTCGTCACAGGTACCTTTTTAGTCAACTCTCTTCTTGCATATGTTTTATTTGATTCTGGGGCTAGTAGATCCTTTGTATCTATAAAGTTTGCATGTCATAGCTCTTTTGTTAGAAGTAAACTGGTACATGTGTTAGAAGTTGACATAGCCAGCGATAAAAGTTTTGCCGTATCTGAAATATGTCGAAAATGTAAAATGAATATTCAAGGAGAGAAATATGATATCGACCTAATTCCAATAGAATTAAAGGAATTTGATGTAATTATTGGGATGGATTTGTTATCCCAACATCACGCGTCAATAGTCTGCAATCGAAAGATTGTTCAATTTATATCATCAATAGGAGAACCAGTCTGTATCTATGGAGAAAGAAAGAGCAACATAATTGTATGCTCAATGGCGAAAGCCAAGAGTTACATACGACATGGACATCAAGCGTTTCTAGCCTATGTGGCTGATAAAGAAACGAGAGAGAAGAAACTTGATGAAGTCCCTGTAGTTAGTGAATTCCCTGATGTGTTCCCTGATGAGTTACCGGGTGTTCCACTAACAAGGGAAGTCGAATTCAAAATTGATTTAGTTCCAGGAGCTAAACCTGTAGCTAAATCTCCATATCGATTGGCACCAAACGAGATGAAGGAGTTAATGTCTCAACTACAAGATCTATTGGATAAAGGTTTCATTCGCCCAAGTGTTTCACCTTGGGGTGCACCTATCTTGTTCGTTAAAAAGAAGGACGGTAGCATGCGAATGTGCATCGATTACCGTGAATTAAATAAGCTGACCATCAAAAATAGGTACCCTTTGCCTAGAATTGATGATCTTTTTGACCAACTACAAGGCGCTAGTTGGTTCTCAAGGATCGATTTAAGGTCAGGTTATCATCAAGTTAAGGTACGAGAAAAAGATGTACCTAATACAGCTTTTTGTACTCGTTATGGGTACTATGAATTCGTTGTGATGCCATTTGGTCTAACAAATGCTCCAGCAGTTTTTATGGATCTCATGAATCGAGTATGTAAAGCTTGATCGTTCTGTCATCGTTTTTATTGATGATATTCTTATCTATTCACGAACCGAAGAAGATCATGCTCAACATCTTCACGAGGTTCTCAATCTGCTAAGAAAAGAAAAGTTATATGCAAAATTTTCTAAATGTGCATTCTGGCTTCGAGAAGTCCAATTTTTGGGTCATGTGGTGAATGCGGAGGGTATTTTGGTAGATCCTACCAAAATAGAGACTATTATGAAATGGTCACCTCCTAAGACCCCAACTGAAGTCAGAAGCTTTCTAGGTTTAGCCGGTTATTATCGGCGTTTTATTCAGGATTTCTCGAAGATAGCTTCCCTGTTGACAAAGCTAACTCGAAAGAATTCCAAATTTGAATGGAACCCAGAACAAGAGAATACGTTCCAACTTCTAAAACAAAAGTTAACTAAAGCTCTTGTCCTTGCATTACTGGAAGGAACTAAAGATTTCATAGTTTATTCTGATGCATCCCATGTCGGATTGGGTTGTGTTCTTATGCAAAGAGGGAAGGTGATAGCTTATGCATCACGACAGTTGAAGTCACATGAAGCAAATTACCCAACCCATGATCTCGAATTGGCGACAGTTGTATTTGCATTGAAGATTTGGAGACATTATTTGTATGGAACAAAGTGCACTATCTATACTGATCACAAAAGTTTGAAGTATTTCTTTGATCAGAAAGAATTAAATATGAGACAACGACGATGCTTAGAACTGGTCAAAGATTATGACTGTGAAATACTTTATCATCCGGGTAAAGCTAATGTGGTCCCAGATGCTTTAAGCCGGAAAGAGAGTAACACTCCAATTAAAGTAAAGTCATATAAACTGATTGTGAATTCAGACTTGTTTGATCAAATTAAAGTTGCACAAGTGGAGGCACTGAAAGAGGAAAATTTGAGGCGTGAAAGAATCATTGGTCAAGTTCAATACTTTGAAGAAGATGATAAAGGAATTAAAATTCGTTTTGGATGAATTTGGATTCCTCGAACTTGTAATGTTAAAACAATGATTCTTGATGAAGCGCACAAATCAAAATAATCAATTCATCCAGGTGCGACTAAGATGTATAACGATTTAAAGAAAGAGTATTGGTGGCCTGGAATGAAAAGAGATATTGCTAAATATGTTGAAAAGTGCTTGACTTGTTTACAAGTCAAAGCTAAACACCAGAAGCCATACGGGAAAATGCAACCATTAGAAATTCTATTATGGAAGGGAGTCTTTCGCTTTGGGAAGAAGGGTAAATTAGCTCCACGATTTGTAGGACCTTTCAAGATCTTGAAAAGGATTGGGAAAGTGGCTTATAAACTGGAACTACCTTCCGATCTTAGCGGGGTTCATCCTGTTTTCCATGTCTCAAATTTGAGAAAATGTTTGGCTGATGAAAGTCTGTATGTCCCATTAGATGACATCCAGATCGACGAGTCATTACATTTTGTTGAGAAACTCGTTGAAGTCATGGACCGTATTATGAAGAAGACTAGGACCACTACTACCCCAATTGTCAAGGTTCGTTGGGAAAATAAGCGTGGACCTGAGTTTACTTGGGAGCGTGAGGAGCATATGAAGATGAAATACCCGTATTTGTTCGTCTAGTTCATTCTTAATTTCGGGACGAAATTCTTAAAAGTTGGGGAGACTGTAACCTTTCGTGTTTTCGTTAATTGATAGTTAACCTTGTTATGTTCTTGTAAGGACCATTTATGTCATTTAAGAAACTATATGGGTTGTTTATGAATGTTTCTTTTATGGTGCATTAATTCATTAATTTAAGAGTTAATAATTTGTTTTTAATATAATAAAACATAATAATAATAGTTAAAATAAGATAAAAATAATAATAATAATAGAAATAATAATTTATAAGAGTTAAATAGTTAACAAGTTTAAAATGTTTAAAACTTAAAGTTTAATTAAGTTAGGGGGCCTTTAAGACAATTTACAAACTTAAAATAGAAGTTTTGTACCTAAAATATTAAGTTGAAAACCGCAGGGACTAAAGCTGTAAATATTCAAAACCCAAACCCCCTCCCCTCTTTTCCCCCGTGATTCCGGCGAGGGCTCCGGCCAACTCCGGCGAGACCCCAAAACCATCGAAACCCTTCGAATCTTGATCCCAAACCGTTCCAAATCGATTCGTGAACCTGTTTCGAACTTGAACACGCACCTTAATTGCGTTTAGACGTCGGTTATGAACCCAATCGGTTTGAATAACCGAAGCTTTTAATCATAGAGCCGTTCGAACATTAAAACTCAATAATAATCAAATTAAATGTATCATAATCGAACGTTTAACTAATCCTAAGCTGCTATCAATCTCAATTTCACCTGAAACTCACACGAACATCACATTCGATCATCCCCTTCATCGCGACCTGCAACATTAGTGTTCTTCAACCCTCGGTCATTATTAAGTGAAATTGATAAAGGGCTTTCAATCATCGAGACCAATAGAAGCTTTCTGTGCAACGAATTTGGTTATCATCATCATTTGCACATCGATTGATTATAGCTTCGGTCGCGGCCTGTTCTTCGTCTTCCTTATCATCAATTTGACTTCAACCGGGTAATTTAACCCACCTACATACTCGATTTTTCATGGGGAACAAAAGCCCTATGATCATTAGCGTTAACAGTAACGAATTGATCTTCAATTTGGTTCAAATCGTTCTAGGGTTCATATGGTTTGGGGGTTTTCTTTGTATTTGTGAATTAAAACCCATTTCCTAACAGGCATAGGCGCCCCAGCCTAATGGTAACACATCACTTTTCTATCCTTGAGGTCCCGGGTTCGAACCCGGGCACCCCCCATTTTTTTTAAAACTCGTTTTTTTAACCTATTTAAGTCCAGAAAATTTATAAAAAAATTATAAAAATCATTTTTAATGACTAAAAATTATTTTTAGTTACCCCAATATTTTCTGTAATTTTAATATATTTTCTTAATAAAACAATATGACAAAAAAAATCATTTCTAGTTATTAGCTATAAAATGGACTTTAAAATGATAGCTTAAATCAATAAATTATTATTGATCCAAACGTTACCCTTAAATTATTGATTAAATTATGATTATTTTAAATAATTATAAAAGTTTATTTAAACTTTATATTTAAACTTTACTAGTTATTATAGATGATTTACATTTATTTATTTATATTAAAATACTTAAATAGTATATTTATTTCTTTTTCATTGAATCCAAAATATAAGCGGACCTTTTGTTAAAATTATTTATTTGTCAAAAGCCCCAAACTCCACTTGAAACCCTAGTTCACGTATGAATCATTAAACTTATCTTTAGACTTAATCTTGGAATATATACGTTTAGGTATCTTGTAAAAGGAATCGTTGGAGCACCACTTAATTACTTGTTATTACCTTTAACACCAACTTATATCATGTGAGTTTTTCCATGCCCCTCTTTTACTTTATTTCACACCTTTTGGGGTGAAACATGTTAACTTTATAAACTTGCACTTGTAAACATCTTGATACTTGTAAACGCAAATGCAATTCATCTTTACTTTTTGTCATGGTTATTTGTAATATTGTGAGCCTTATATGATGAAAATTATATGTTGACAATCATTAACTATTGCTAGCCTGGCGACGTCATAGATCTATGGGCCTGACAAGCCTATTTGGTGCTAAAGCCGAGGTTATTGCCGGCTCCTGATGACGTATTCTTGTTCATCATGGGAACCAAGTACACTTAGCTAATCGTTAAACTTGTAAATGATATTCTTGGTCAAGGTTTGATTGTAGCTATATGTTATCTATAAACTTGCTTTATTTGTAACCATTGACATGAATTGCTACTTGTAAACTTTTATATATATATATGTATGCTTAACCTATGGAAACTCACCAACTTTTAAAGTTGAACCTTTTATTTTTAACATGTTTCAGGAAATGCACAAGGTTGATGATTATCTTTTGAAGCATGCTTACACCTAGGATTTGGACCTAAAAAAAAAAATAATAATAACTTGAGACTTGAAAGTTGAACTTTGTTTATTTTTGTTTGTTGAGATATTTGGTTGTAATGTTTATTTCAACTATTGAATTTTTATATTTACAATTTATGGTAGTGTTATGTGGCTGTGAACAATCTTAACCCTCACATCTCGACGTTTCCGCCGTTAAGGTTGGGGTGTGACAGTTACCACTCAAGCATCGGAATGCCTCCATTCGAGATGCTTTATGGTAGAAAATGTCACACTCCTGTATGTTGGGGAGAGGTCGGTCAAAGAGAACTTGCTAATAAAGGAGTAGTGGAGGCGACAAATGAAAAGATTGATCAAATCAGAGCGCATTTAAAGGCGGCTCAAGATCGACAAAAGTCGTATGTTGATAAAAGAAGATGCCCAATTGAATTTCAAGTGGGAGATTATGTTATGTTGAAAGTCTCTCCATGGAAAGGTGTGATTCGTTTTAGTAAACGTGGCAAGCTAAGTCCATGCTTTATTGGTCCGTTTAAAATTATTGCTCGTGTGGGATAGGTGGCGTATCGTTTGGAATTACCTGAAGAGTTGAATGGAATCCATAACACATTTCATGTGTCATATTTACGAAAATACTTGGCTGATGAAACGACATATGTGCCATCAAATGAGATAGAAGTGGATGAAAAACTTAACTACATAGAAAAGCCAGTGGCAATTCTTGATCAAAAGGTTAAGCAACTACGAAATAAAGAAATAAAACAAGTGAAAGTATAATGGAAACATCGGCGTGGTTCTGACACCACATGGGAAGCCGAAGATGAAATGAGAAAGTATTACCCCGAATTATTCGAGATATAACTAGGTTTCGGAGACGAAACCAATATAAGTGGGGGACAGTTGTAACATCTTGTTTTGTGAAAAATATATATAAACATATATATTTCAAATATTGTTAAACGAGTTGGGTCATATTATTATTGAATTAAGCTATGTTTAATCGAGTGTTGATTTTGTTTAATAATAATAATAATTAAGACTTATATGAAGATGTTATGGTTGTATGTTGCCACGTTCAACATAATAATAATTAATAGTTAAAATATATAATAAGATAAATTGAGATCAGGATGCCAAAGTCGGCCTATCCATGTATATCTAAAAGTTTGAAAATAATATCTTATAATATAATAAAAACAAATTTTTAATTGATGTCTCGTTCATCAAAGACGGTTATGTGTATGTATATAATACATGCATACTTGAAGGTGATAATAAAAACATACACAAAAAAAAAACAATTTGCGAGTAACATCTGGATTAAGATTTTAGATCAGAGTTGTGTGGCAGTTTAGGGACCGGTTCACTTATATAGTTAACAAGTTATTTTCTAAGAAGGTAAGTACACTGACCCGTAACTAATTTATATTATATGTATAATTACATGATACATGATTTATTTATTAGGAGTTTGTATGAACGTGGATATGAAACATGTTGAATAGCATGTAATATGTGTTTATTCATTTTGATAAACATGATTATGGGGAAAATGATTTATATGATTACAGGTTCAAGTATGTGTATTGATAATTTAAAAAGGAGTTAATATATGTAAGGATTTCAGGTATTGAAATCCCAAGGGGTTCGGGTGCTGAACTCCACATATATAAAAAGGGGAATTTAATATATGTAAGGATTTCAGGTATTGTAATCCCAAGGGGTTCGGGTGCTGAACTCCACATATATAAAAAGAGAAAATTTAATATATGTAAGGATTTCGGGTGTTGAAATCCCAAGGGGTTCAGGTGTTGAACTCCGCATATATGATAAGAGGAGTTATTAATCTTCAATGGTTAAAATTAAACCCACAAGGAATTTGGGTGTTGAATTCCAAAAAGTAACGAGGATTAAATAGAAATAATTTTGGGTAATGAATCCCGATAAAAGAAAAATAATAAGATGTACTTACTTAGCAAAAGCTAATAAAAATATATTTTAAATGTTTTCAGGAAAAACATCCATAAATGGTTAAAGCTTCACAGGCGTGACTGGACTGACGAAGGAACCCTACTCTCGTTAAATATTTAATATAATACATGTTGTAGAAAAAGTTGTAAAACGTTACTTTCCGTGTAATACTTTTATACATGTTAAGAAGTGACATGTCACTACAAGTGACCAATTTTGTTGTGAACTGGGACCAAAACTCTGATATAAATTGCGAAAGTATTTAAAAAAAATAAAAATTGGTGTGTTACAATTATTCTGAAACCTGTGTTTATATATATATATATATATATATATATATATATATATATATATATATATATATATATATTAAAATACACAAACAGTCCTTTATATTTATTAAATGACACAAACAGTCCCTCTAAGTTACAGTAATAGTCTTTGTAAAGTGAAAAGACAAAAATGCTTTTAGATTTAACAGAGAAGTTAACGTCTGTTAGTGTTAATACTTTAACTCGTTATAAAATTGAAAGCACAATACCCAAACCTGTTACTTGAAACTCTTAGTACACAAACATGTTATTTTGAATAAAACACAGGGACTATTTGCGTAATTGACTCTTGATATTATTATTATATTTATTTATATATAAAAACAGTAAAAGGGACCAAGGGACCATTCTTTCACAATGATATATTTATTTTAAGAATCCATGCTTTAAGCATCTTGATGATCCACATATATTTCCCATCTAAAATAACTGTTGATGTACAAATACTTCTCTCAATGATTGCTCTCCAATTTAAAATCTTAATTTTTTAAAATATATAAAACAAACTAATAAACAAAAGCAGTAACAGTGCAGTCCGGATAAAATGAGATAATAACAAATATTGCCTCTATCCTATGAGATAAAAGTACCATTTACATATAGATTGTATTAAGAAAAAATTTCAAGATATATACAAGACATAAAATATTAATTGGGGCCAACTAAGGATAAATAAAAGTTGAGGGATGCATCTTGCAAAGACGCCAGAATATCTACAGACTACCGATGGTGTCTTTGCACCCAAAGCTGTATCTATTGATTAAACACGAGAATAACGATCCGAAGGTATGAAATGTTTATTCAGATTCCGATCAGTATATTCGAGTGCTAATCTGTTACCCAATTATCTCACAAATCAAAAATCTTTAAGCTTTTCAATCACCACTAGACCCTTTGGTAACCCAAATCGGAAGAACACTGACGAAGGACATATGATATATGGAAAAGAAAAGAAAGATTTTGCCGATTTATTTGATGAAATTACCACAATTTTAGGAACCCATGACTTCAAATTGGATAGCAATGGAGATAATAGGTTTCCAATGAACTCTGGGGTGATGAGGTGAGAGTTTCATTGGAATGCACAGAAGGTGTTTGTGAAAATGCCTATGTGAATCAAGAGTTGGAAGTTAGAACAACCCATGTTGGTGAAAAGGATGTGAGTCCCATTGTTCATAGGGCTACCCAGATTTTAAGGGGTGGAGAGATTGAGGCATCAATTGAGCAACGGTTGGACGAAATGTGTGTCGAGTTTGATTCTGATGTTGTTGATAAAGTTCTGAAGAGATGTTTCAAATTGCCTGATTTAGCTTTAAGGTTCTTTAATTGGGTAAAGGTTAGGAATGGATCATTTGTCACAATTGCAACATACAATACAATGATTTATATGCTTGGAGAATCTAAAAGATTTGAAGTAGTTGAGGAATTGTTAAAGGAAATGGAGAACAACTCGTGTAAGAATGATATTAAGACGTGGACTATCCTCATTTCTCAATATGGGAAGTCAAATGCTATTGGGAAAGTCTTGTTGCTATTTGAAGACATGAAAAAGTCTGGTTTTGAACCTGATTTGGCGGCATATAAAGTAATGCTGCGCGCACTTTGTAATAGTAAAAAAGCCGACATTGCAATGGAGTTCTACAAGGAGATGGTGTCTAAACAAATGGAACCAGATAAATTATCATACAAACAGTTATTACAGTGTTTAGCACATTTTGGAGACACTAATGCTATCCACTTGATCGCTGATGACATGATAAAGATTTCCCAACTTCCTGAACAAGAAGTTTACACATGTATGCTTAAGAGCTTTTGCATTTCAGGTGGAATAAAAGAAGCATTAGAAGTTATAAAGGATATGAAGAACAAAGATATTGCAATGGAGGCTGAACATTTTGAGATTTTGGTGAAGGGAATGTGTCGTGCTGGTAGGATCAGTGATGCTTTAGAAATAGTTGATATATTAAAAAGAAAAGATGTCATTGATAACAAGATCTATGAAATTGTTATCAATGGGTTTTTAAGAAGAAATGAAATCTCTAAAGCACTCGAATTGTTTCACAGCCTAAAGGATTGTGGACAAATACTTACTGTCTCTACTTACACAGAGCTGATGCAACACTTTTTTAGAATCAACGAGTTTAAAAAAGGGTTTGATGTGTATAACATGATGCTGGAAACAGGAGTTGAGTTAGACAGTGTGGCAGTAACTGCTGTAATTTCTGCTTATATTCAACAAAACCATGTTTCTGTAGCGTGGGAAACAGTAAAGAATATGGAGAAGAAAGGAATAAAGCTGAATAGCAAATGTTATATGGTTTTCATCAAGGAATTATGTAAGATCTCTAGGTTTGATGAAGCTATTAATGTTTTGAATCATATGAAAGGTTTAAAGTTAAGTATAGCAGATAATACATTCAACTGGATTACATCTCATATGGGTAAAAAGGGAGAATTTAGGAAGATAGAAGAAGTAAAAAAGATCCAAAGAACCAGCAGTAACATAGAAGAAACCACCCTTGATTCAAGTTCGGTCCGTGTACAGCCAAAAGACGACGCTACACTTGATCCTATAGTAACATGTGTGCCGGCTAAGTCTTTTACTGACGATGATCTTCACAAAGCCTGTAAAATTGTGGCATCTTCTATGACTTGGTGCTCAAAGGAAGAATGTTTACAAAAATGTGATCTTTATATCACACCAGAATTAGTTGTGGAGGTGCTGAGAAAATGCAGCCTACATGGCGGTGCAGCATTGCAGTTTTTCTCATGGGTAGGAAAGAAAGAGGGTTACAAACACACTGCAGAAACGTATAACATGGCTATGAAAATTGCAGGAAAAGGGAAGGATTTTAAACATATGAGAAGCTTATTTAATGAAATGATTAGGAAAGATTTGTCGGTTTCGTCAGACACATTTACCATCATGATTTTGCAATATGGTCGAATAGGTTTGACAAATATTGCTCTCAGAATTTTCAAAGAAATGAAAGATAGAGGTTGCAGCCCAAATAGTAGTACATACAAATCTTTGATCATTTCCCTTTGTGGAAAAAAAGGCAGAAAGGTCAATGAGGCAATCGAAGTGTTCTCGGAGATGATTCAAGCTGGATTTGTACCCGATAAAGAATTAACTGAAATATATCTTGAATGTTTGTGCGAAGATAATAATCTATTGGAAGCTAAAAAATGTGTCAAAAACTTATGCACACTTGGATTCTCGACTCCTTTAGCTTACTCATTGTGCATCAGGGCTCTTTGTCGAGCAGGTAATGTAGAAGAAGCTTTGCTAATGATAAATGAGGTTGGTGAAAAGGACCAAAATACCCTCAACGAGTACATTTATGGAAGCTTAATTCACGCGTTACTTAGGAAAAGGCGTTTAGAAGATGCATTGCTGAAGATAGAATCAATGAAACAGGTCAGTATTTTTCCAACAGTTCATGTTTATACATCTCTAATTGTTTATTTCTTCAAAGAAAAACAAATATCTAAAGCTTTAGAGGTTTTTGAGAAGATGAAAGAAGAAGGGTGTGAACCCACCATTGTTACTTATTCATCACTAATCCGTGGCTACATGAGTAACGGGAAGATTAATGATGCTTGGGATGTTTTTCATAAGATGAAAAATGAAGGGCCGTTGCCCGATTTCAAGACTTATTCTATGTTCATTTCTTGTTTATGCAAGGATGGTAAGTCTGAAGAAGGTATGCATCTTTTATCTGAGATGTTAAGTGTTGGATTTGCTCCAAGTACAGTTAATTTTCGTGATGTATTTTATGGATTAAATAGAGAGGGAAAACATAATCTAGCGCAGACTGTTCTTCGAAGAAAATGGGATCTTGCGAGTAGAAGAAAATTTTTGACTTGATATTTGTCAAGATTGTTGTATATAAATGGATCTTCTTCATTTTCCTTTTTGTTGGTGCATGATTGCAAATGAAAGAGCATGTGAAAGGGATCCATGTTATGAATAGAATACACTTGTTGCAGATTTTAACTTATGTCTGATTATTGAATATCATCTTTCAATTGAGCTCACAAATTGCTCAATGCATAGTTCCAAATACTAATACAAAACAATAAACATTGCACAAATTTACATGGCTTTTTCAAGCTCCCCTAATGCTTTACTTACACCAATTAACACATATTCCAGATATCAAAGTTTTGAGTCATCAACCGAGTGATCATAAAGATATAGTTCAATATGCAATAATAAATGACAATATTGAAAGCATATATGCATAGAAGTGCATAGACAAAGATGACTGGCCAAAAATAAAAATTACTAACAACGAAAAAAATCGAGAAAAAAAGAATCTTGAAGTGTTATGATCATGACTTAATGCGACTTGAGTTACTTGTTTGTTGGAGATACATATAGGCTTATAAAGCAAAGATTATAATAGTCTCATCAATTAAGTTATTAATTAGTTCTATGACTTATTTAACGTACATGTTTTATTTATTTTTTTTCTGTTTTTTTAAGGCTGTGAATATTAAATAATAAACTAAATTTTATATAGTACAAATTTATGATTAAGACAAAAGTAGGATGGTTAATTAAAGTTAAAATTAGTGCTAAAGTAATATCTAACTAATTTAATGACAAGCAATATATTATATATATTCGTGTAATAAGTAAACTTTATTGAACTTCTACATAAAGAAAACAAAAGGTTATCGTGGTTGGAAATTTTAAGCAATGATGTTAACTAATATCAATATTTTTTTCAACTAGTACAGTCAATAACTCCTTTACAAGTTAAAAGTAAGCATGAAGATTACAAATGCTAATCGCCTTTTAATTCATAAAAGTTGGATAATTTGCTTTTGGGACATTTTTAATAATATGACAAACTTGCTAAAATCTAAGGTAACAACAAAAATGTTTATATAATGTTTAAAATAGTTTACAAATCTATTACGTTCATGCTTTTCATTTAATATAATTTATAATGAGTATATAAAAATTTAAATAGCCTATTAAAACAATTAATAAGTTTAATTATATAATAGTAATATGAAAATAACCCAATCAAAAAATATATGATTACATATATCGCCTGAATTTCTCTTCGAATATATGTTTTGGATTTTTGGTTGGGATGTATAAGATAAGAAAGTAGGCCCTTTTAGAAATTTTGCATGACATTGAATGAAGCGGTGTCGGTGTATTTTAACCTGTTTAATACTATAAATAACGATCGATGACATGTCGTATTAATGAATACTATTTTTGTTAGATTAGTTAATACATTAAATAAGTTTTTTTTAGTTTTTTTAATTTTTTATTGTTTTTTTGGTTTCCATGAAACAAGCATCAAAATTCTGTAACTTGACATGAGGTCGGATGTACAATAGCACTATGTATCATTTATTTGACAGTGCATGAGTGCATGAGTGCATGACACATTTTAGAAAATATAGCATAGTATACTTAGATTTACAAAGAAAATTCATTATTTTATGAATACTAAAACTTATAGAAGTTATTTGAGTTTCAAAAGAATGATGAAAGTAAGTTTAAGTGAAAGATAGTTAACATTAAGAAGATTTCTCTCTCTTGGTGATAAATAACTTGTAACTAAAGAGTTTCTTCATGATACGACTTGTAAACCCAACATACTAACACACACCGGTAAAACATGTAATTTAGAACTTATTAACGTAATAAACATAAAATTTATCTATTTAAAATTGTCAAGTTTATACTTTATAGAAAAAATAATTATATTTATAAATAGATACATAAAAGCCAAAATAGATTTCGGTTCCCATAATAATTTCTTACAATAAATATTTTATTTAAAATTTGAAAATTTTAACTTAAGAAAATATTTAATCAAAGATTTTACATTAATGACATTATCATTATTCTTAAATTTAAATGGTTATCGGAGCTTATGCGGGAAAATAAATACGAGAAAGTACCGGAGAGTGGCTTGTGTTCACAAAAACTCATTTTATTATATAGTATAGATTAAGTATAGAATTACATCCTCTTAAATTAACCATTGTTTATGTGATCGTTTCCAACTCTCTATAATACCGGTGTATAGTGAAACATGTATACCATCGTTTCCCTCTCTTTATGAAAACATTATAGTTTGAATTATAAATTAAGTTCATATGATGATCACTTGTATTTTCATCAATTATTTCCTAGTGTGTAATATACTTGTCTACAATATTATTAGATCACTAATTATAGACTACATTTGTTACTTTATTACATTCTATTTCTCTTAAAATTAATTTGTTAAAGCTTTTAAACTCTATCTTTAGTTATAGTTGACATTAGGCAAACGAGTTTTAACTTGCATATAGACTATGCGTAGTGGTTGATTAGTTAAAACTACACCTAAATGTCATGTAGATAAAAACCATTTTATTAAAGCCTTTTTTGAATCAAGTGTAGTGGTTAACTAGTTTTTGAAGCCCTTAATGATGCAATAATATAGAAAAAGTTGTGTTTGACGCTCGTTAAGGGTTTGGAGACCATTTTAATTATCTTGTAGTGATGTTTGGAGCCTTATTTGTGTCTATGTCATCATGTTTGAAGCTCTTAAAATGTTCACTACGTCCGGTCTAAGACTATGTGTATTGGTTGTTCGGTTAAAATGTCACCTAAATACCATGTGGATAAAAATCGTTCCACTAAAGCCTTTTTTAAATCAAGTGTAGTGGTTAACTAATGTTTAGAGCCCATATTGATGCAATAACTTAAAAAATTTTGTGTTTGCTGCCCGTTAAGGGCTTGGAGCCCTATGGGTTAAAAGTACTTTTTAATTAGCTTATAATGATATTTAAAGTCCCACTTGTATTCATATTATCATGTTTGAAGCCTTTAAAATACCCGACGTATAGTCTAAGTAACAAACTTTTATTTGACTTGACATGCCTATTAGATAAATAAGCATTTGTTTTTTCTTCTTCTCTTTCTTTTTTTCTTTTCTTTTGGGTAAACATAAATAAGCCATTGTTTAACATCAAAGAAAAGAAATAGAAAAAAATACAATTTGGCAACACATATTTTATTATAAATAGTTATTTTAATATCAATAAAAGTTACACAAGTAAATATACGTAACTAATATTATCAGATTACATCATTACAAGAATATAAAAAAATAAGTACGTAATATGATCAGATTACTTCGTATTCGCTTGAGTTGGCTCTATAGCTAACATTAAATAATAGATAATAACTATTAGATTATATGAATTTATTTTAGATTCTTAATATTATTAGAGTTAATTACACAAATGGTCCCCATGATAAGGTCAATTTTCACGTTTGGTCCCTAAGTATCATTTATTATAAATTAACCTACTAAATATGTTAGCTGCAATAAAATAATTCCTAATTTAGACTATTGTTAACTTTTTCATGTTAAATAAGTGTGAAATGACCATTATACTCTTGCTAAAAAACAAAATAATATTAAAAAAATATAACCACCTACCATATTCTCTTTTCATTTCAAAGAAATTTCATTCTAAAACCACCACAACCACCCAACACCACCACCACCACCGCCACCACCAACACCTTCGACCACCACTGCCTCCATCTCCAGCTAGCAACTGTCGTCGCCGTCGCCGTCGCCTTGTCTTCGTCGCTTCTCACTTCGACGACCTCCACCACTCCAGTGAGCTTGATGGAGGGTGCAATGGCGACCACGTTATCATCGTCTATCATCTCATAAATCTTGATCTATTGCATGGAGATAGGGTGGTTCAAGATGGTGTAGTGGTGTGGTGGTTCAAGAGGCTGTAATGGTGAGGTGGATAGCCAGAGACAGTGGGGTGGTGATCAGAGGAGTGTGGAAGAAAACAATAGGCTGGTGGCCGAAGGTAGGGGTTGATGACCAGAGGAGTGGGGAAGAAAACAATGAGGATGGATCCCACTTTATGCTAATGAAGGGGTGTTTTAATCATTTTAGAAAATTTTAATTAAAAAGTTAACGTCCATCTATGTTGGGGGCTATTTTGTTATAAGTTGTCATATTTAATGGTCTAACTTGTAATAATTAATGCTCAGAGACTAAACATGAAAATCAACCTTACCACATGAATCATTTATGTAATTAATACATACAGATTGTTCTTGTATCTTGGGTAAAATAAGTTTGGTTTTTAATATGAAAAAAATTAAAAAGTTAGATGTAGTTAAGAAGTCTCTAACTAGATACTTTGATGGTAAGGAGTTTGCTCTCCATCAAAGTAGGAGTAAGTTTAAATCCTATGATATATAAATTTAATGTTTTTTTTAATAAGAACTGTTGTTGAAAAAAAGATGTGGTTTAAAATAGTGGTGTTCACGCCTATTTATCCGGTTTGATCTAGAATTTTAGACAAACGAACGATTTGATCGTTTTTGTGTAAAAGTAAACTTAACTGTCTAACGATTTGATGGTTTGATTTTGATGGACACCTAGTTTAGAAGGATAGACCGATAGAGTAACTTTCATGGTTAAGAAATGTTAACCGCACCGCTTTTAACTTACGCGTGTGTATGTTTTCTTTGACCTTAATTCACACACTTGCACACACACAAACACAAAACACAAAACACAAAACACACTCTCTTGAATAACGGCATATTCATCCTTCTCAAACAATTTCATCTTTCTACGGAGACAAAATCCATTCATCAAAAGCAAGAAAAAACAACAACCGACATTGAATCTTTCATTCTTTCTTCATAAATTGCTTCAAAGATCCAGAAGAAAACACCCAAATCACTAACTTATTCTCATCTTTCTCTCACTACACCACACACACACTGACAGACACACTCTTTTAATCTTGTTCGCCGGTATAAATGGTGGTGAATGTGATCAAATGGAGGCCATGGCCCCCACTTCTGTCGAAGAAATTCAAGGTGAAACTGGTGGTGAAGAAGATGGAATGGGGGAACAGTGATCCTGTGCATGCGGACCCAGAGAAGGATTATCGTAGGGCTGTGGAGATCAGGTGGAAGGGGCCCAAGATCACCTTGAGTTCTTTTAGAAGAACAGTGAAGAGGAATTTTACCAAGGAGGTGAAAATTGTTGAGTCAAACGGCGTCGTTCAGTGGGATGAAGAATTTCAAACAATTTGTACCCTTTCTTGTTCTAAAGACAATGCTTTTAATCCTTGGGAAATTGGTTTTACTGTCTTCAATGTGAGTTTCTTGATTTCTCACCTCTTTTTTTTTTGTAATTTATATGATAATTTTTGTTTTGTAGGTTGATTATGATTTATATAATATATTGAATTGCAATACTAATACTTGAATTGTTTTTTCCCTTTTGAAAAATCGGATGTTTTTACACTTTCTTGATGGTTTTGTTATCCTTCTGTCATGCTGTTTATGTACATAGACAGAGACGTACACTGTATCTATAAGTTTCTGCACACATTTTGGGTACCTTAATTGGGGTTCATTGTTCCTGGATATGATGCATTCATGCTAAAGCGAATGGATTGTTATAAAAATTGTTCTGTTTTGTTTCTTTCAACTAGAAGATACGATATGCAGCTGTTTTTTGGATCAACTAGAGCATTAAGAGAACAAAGGAATGCAGATTATGCTCATTTTGACCAAATTGGTTACTTACATAAGTTATATTATAAGATGTCGAAAGCCATTGTTTAGTCAAGATATGTTTGGTCTTCCAGTGTCGTTATGAAGTTTGTAGATATGTATACAGACGATGCAGCTCATAGGTTGTCACATATTAGGTACCATACTACCATTACCTTTATCAATATAGAATAAGTAAATCTGAGTGCTATATTTTAGGATGTATTCATGTATCCAACTTTTCATTAAACTAGAAGATTTGTTTTAAATAAACAGATTCATTGTATGCCTTAGTGTAGAAAATTAACCATAAATACCTAAACTTTCCTCAAGATTTTTGCAGCGAAGTTCATGTTTTCATAATAAACACATTTTAATATCTTGTATATCATGTTTGACGTTGTGTTTTAAAAAGTGATTATATGATATGGAATAATCAGAATCAGATAATTAAGTGTAACAAAAAGGGTTGCAAGAGATGGTATTTGGATGTAATTCTATTGTTTGAAGTAGTGTCAGTTGTTTGGCAAACTATGATTTTATACGAATTATATCTAAATAGCTTCCAAATGATTAATTAATCCCTATCAATCTGTGGCTACCCTTGAACCTATTATTTGACCCCTGAATAATCAGATGATCAGAATCAGTTTCACTATACCCAAACACCAGAAACTAATTATTTGCTACCTGAAAACACAATAATCAGATAATCACTTTCAAAACGCAATGCCAACGCCCCACCCCTCTCCTAGAGGTTTTTAGATGTTGGAAATCTCTATATAAAATCTTTATGATATTGTTTATTAACAGTTTCATATGATTTTTTTTAATACAGGGATTAAGCCCAGGACCAAAAAACAAAACTCCTATAATTGGAACTGCATCTTTGAATCTTGCTGAATTTGTTTCTACTGCTGAAGAAAAAGATCTTGACCTCATCATTCCTCTCACCGTATCATGTGGAGTAACCGAGCCTCGCCCCTCTCTTCATGTATGTGAGCTTTATATATTATTTTGTTTCTTCAGAAAGGCGAATTCTGACAAACCTGTCTTTTTATTTTAGCTTTGTGTTTTTGATAGATTCCATGTCTGATACATAAATTAGTAGTTTCCAACATAGAAACCAACTAAGTTGTGTACTTAATTACTAACATTTCATAACTTCTAGCCGTTTGGTGTTATATGATTGTAGGTCCACAAAATCACGTAGTTATTTCTTAAAGATTGTAACTTTTAAAAAAAACAAAATAGAATTTCCCCTCTCGCGGTTGCTTTTGATGTACATATAGAAGTACTTTACCTATCCGTTGAGAATTTTAATATCTAGTTATATAGTTTTAGGTAAGTGATACCTACAATTCCTTTGTAAGTTGGTAGTGGTCAAACAAGTAAATTCTTCTCTGAAACTATTTCAGATAGGCAAATGTACATTAGTACATCTATTGAGCTACTCTACCTATATTATCAAAATTGTATGTTTAACTCGGTATGTATTTAAGAAACCCAATTTCTAAAATGCCCTTAAACAGAAGTATAAAAACAGAAACTTATGACCCTAAATTAATACCATCAATTTATCCGAAAACTTGTTGATAGGAAAAATGGAAAAGAGGTAAATTTAGGTTTGAACCGCTTTAGACAAGAAATGCTACTTTTTTCACGGGTTGGTAATCTTGAGGATTGTTATGCAGATACAACTTAGTTTGATGGGGTTGAGAGCTGACCAGGAACCAACAGAACCTACACAAAGTCAAATTCAGACATCAGAAGAGAAAGATGAGCTTTCTGCACTCAAAGCGGGATTAAGAAAAGTCAAAATCTTTACTGAATCAATTAGGAGAGGGAAAAAAGCCTCTGCTGTGGATGATCATGATAGCAGGAGTGAGGAAGGTGATTATTCCTCAAACCCTTTTGATTCAGAATCACTTGAGGAATCTGAAGAAGGTGAGTCAAATGAAGTCAAAGAAGACGATGACGTTACTTTCAGAAAATCATTTAGCTATGGTACATTGGCATATGCTAATTGTACCACAGGATCTCTCAATGAAGATGGTGTTTATTACAGTAATAGAAAATCTGACGTGGGTTGCACTCAAAATGATGACTCAAATGCTTCTGTTTCTGAATCTTATGTGATTCCTAATCCAAAACGTGGTATATTTCCTTGGAAGAAAAGGAAAATGAACTTAAGATCACCAAAAACTAAAGGTGAACCACTTTTAAAGAAAGCATATGCTGAAGAAGGTGGTGATGACATTGACTTTGACCGCCGACAGCTCAGCTCTGACCACTCTCTTGGGGTAAAATTCTAAAACTGAAAACTATTTTGTGATTTTGTTTTTCAACACAAAAAAGGTTTCTTTTTTTTTAATGTATTTTCGTTTTCTTTGAACAGTGGTGCATGTTGAATAACAGATTATCAGTGTCTGAATTTGGGGATGATAATTTTGCTGTTGGAAATTGGGAACAGAGGGAATTAATTAGCCGTGACTCTCACATGAAGCTTAAAACACAAGTATTCTTTGCTTCAATCGATCAACGGTCCGAACAAGCTACTGGTGAGAGTGCGTGCACCGTCCTTGTGGCTTTGATAGCCTATTGGTTACAACATCACCCTGATCACATGCCAATTAAGTCCCAACTCGATTCTTTGATACATGAAGGTTCGTTAGAGTGGAGAAATCTTTGTGAAAATGAAACTTATAGGGCACGGTTTCCTGACAAACACTTTGATCTTGAAACCATTCTTGAAGCCAATTTACGCCCTTTATTGGTTGTTCCTGAAAAATCTTTTATTGGTTTTTTCCACCCTGAAGAAATCCAAGAGGGTGGTTTTGAATTTTTGCAAGGTGCAATGTCTTTTGATACCATGTGGGATGAGATTAGTCGTGACTCAGAGCCACGAGTCTACATAGTGAGCTGGAATGACCACTTTTTCATCTTGACAGTTGATTCTGATGCATATTATATTATTGATACTTTAGGAGAGAGGCTTTTTGAGGGGTGTGATCAAGCTTATATCTTGAAATTTGACCGAAACACCATAATTTATCAACTTGCAGCTCCTGAATCCGGTTCTGATGATTCCAACAGAAACTCCACTTCAGAAACCGTTGAACCAGTCAAGAATTTGAGTGAAAATGAGGTTATCCGCAAGGGGAAAGAATCTTGTAAAATGTATCTAAAAAGCTTTTTGGCAGCCATTCCTATAAGAGAACTGCAAGCAGATATGAAAAAAGGTTTACTTTCTTCAACACCGCTTCATCACAGGCTGCAGATTGAGTTTCACTACACTCAATTACAACCACCAACTGCTGCTGCTAATCCTGATTCCATCCCATTCACTGCCACCTCAGCACCATAAGTTGATGGGTCAGCAAATCCGGTTGCCACATAGGATAGTTTAACAAAGGGTGATGTGAGTTTTAGATTTAGAGTTTAATATAGCTTTGTTATAGTTCTTTATTTTTCTTAATGTTGTTCATAGTTTTTGTGTTAAAGACTCTTTGGATGGAAAGTGAAAGCGAATCCCAACTGTGTAGTCTCTGTTTCCGCCTTTTGCTAAATGAAGATGTTGACTTTTTTGGTCAACTTTAGTTTTTGGGTTCAAATTTTAGTGTTGATTCTTATTGTCTTTACTTGAACCCACTTTCTGATTCCAACTCTCAAGCTAATGGAATTTTGTGTTTAATGATTTTGCAGTTCTGTGGATAGGTTTCCAACCGTCTTGATTTCAACCCACTTTCTGATTTCTGTGACCAAAGGCAAACCAGGATTGTGTGTGTGTGTGTGTTGGGGGGGGGGGGGGGGGGGGGTGTTATATTTCTTCAAGGGACTGTTCCCATGACTCGAGCCTAACCTCAATGTCACATGGCAACAATCTTACCTTACTCCAAGTTTTATTACGAAGCTGAGGGTAATTGGTATCACTGAAGATTCTGCACTGCAACCATGTGACTCAGTATGTTCAAAGAGACCTCAGCTTTTTGGTCAACTATCTTTTTCATGCTCCAAAATGTGTGGTCTGATTTCATATCTCTTGATTTTGAACCCACTTTCTGGTTGCAATTTCAAGTTAAGGGGACAATTGGTCAGCGACTGTGATGATTCTTTTTGGGTCACCATGTGATTCATTTTTGGGCTCTGGGCATGTATTTGCTGCAAAGTTTTCACCTTTTTCATCAATGGGCACTGAGAGTGACCTCATATTGTATCTATAACTTTTTGCACAATCAAATAACTGAATTTATGAACATATAGGCTTGCATTAAAATTTTAACAACACACATACTCGGTGCACAACGCTTCTGCATGTGCAAGGCTATTTGGGTCTAATGTAGACATTCTTACTCTGTATTCTATAAGAGAATGTTTTCACGACTCGATCTCATCACCTCCACGTCACATGACTGCAGCCTTATTGAGTTGTTCTAAGGTACCCTCAATATAATCTTTGTGTACAAAAATTTATATATACACTAATATGCCCTGAATATATATCTGAGAAGTCACTTGTCAAAAGTTATGCATGCATGGTATATATTATATGTCATATCACTATCCCATAGAGTTGGTCTTGTATAAAAGTATTATGCACATGGTACTATTTCTGATGCTCCAAAAGTGGTATCACTTTTGCTTAACATGACAGTTAGCAATGGCACAACAGATATTGTCCGATGTACAAGTTCTGGCTGAAAACCCACAACAGAAACATACAAAATACAATTTAAATCATATTTTTTACGCGGGGACAAATGTTATATTCTTGTTCACGTGATAGGTTGATAGATGATAACTACAACTTGTCTTCCCTTTTGTCATTTTACTAGAATAATGGTCAAATAGATTATAGACCTACAATCTGTGGTGGGCTAAGTTACTTTACAAAGAGCAAGGCCATACATACAGAAGAGGACAAGATGCTTCAAGTGATGGGCCAACTTACTATACCTTGGGCCAGACCCAGTGAGTTTTCTTTTAGCGGCCCAGTTTGTGTGCCTCTATTACTCTATATGTTCTCTTATTCTAGTCTCTAGTTGATCTTATATAAACAGGTCAACCTGTATATCCTATGCTCTCCTTGACCTTACATAAGTGGGTCAAGTGGTCAACCGGTAGCGTTTCATACTATTCGAGTCTAAGCTGGGACTGCTTCGGCCGAAGGGGTCAAGAGCGGTGTTGGCATTGGCGACGCTGGACAATTCGAGCACGTTGTTTCCTCTGTCATGTTGGTGGTAGTTTTGGCCATTAAATTAGGTTTTATTATGTAATTATTTAGATCAATAGTACATTACGAAGGTCTTGTTTTTGTACAGGGTTAACCGGTAGCCACGTTTCAACACACTTGACATGAAAAATGTGACCACTAAAATGGAAGCTGTCTAAACAAATCACTTTCTTTGCAACATCTTGACATCGTTGTAAAGTCAACATAAGGACGTATTATCTTTTTTACCCATCTCAGCTACGAGTAACTTCCAATAATAAAGAAATATTCCGAATGTTCCAATCATTTAATTGATGATAAAGGCCGCTAAACCCTTCCTACACTTTTTTTTTTTTTTAGAATATAAATTTATTATTTGATTCTTCTCACGCACACATAAAATGTACAAAGTGAAAATACAGCGCGAAGCATAAGTATGATGTATGATATGGCATATGTATTTAGGGATGATACTAGATGCGTTTCTTAAATTACAAGTCATTTTAAACACATCTTTGTAGCTAATAGGCTGGACACACTTTGTAATTGCACAGTTCTTTCAAAAGACAACTTGGACGCACCAGTGTAATGTTCATTGTACCATTATAATTCGTTTAGATGCACATTTAACTATTGCAACGATCGAGGGTTGGATCTAATGACAAAGCTATTAAAGTTAGATTATTGATGATCCCCTTGATGTCAAAGGTTCGATCTCACCTACGGTGGATTGGTGTAATTAATTATGGTGTATATATAGAGTAGATTGGATGAGTGTGTGAGTTGTTCTATAAAATGTTATGTTGTCACAACTTGTTTACTTCTACATATGTTGTGGTATAAATTTTATTAAAAATCAAGTAGTCGCAACAAGTGATCAAACTCTAGTAATTGTGTTTAACTAGAAACACCAAATATTTAACAAATATATATTTTACTAACGAATACATATATTATAGTGAACATACTGTATAAATATAATGGTTTTAGAAACAGTGAATCCTTCATATATAACGATCAAATAAAAAGTGTATAATGTATTAACAATCTCTAGATTAAAGTTCACTAAATCAAAAGATCTTACATTTTATTTAACCTTGAACGGGGTTCAACTAAGAAAATCATACTTCTAAATACGCCTTTCAGTTGAAGATTATGAGTTAATATATGCAAGTGGGAGCATCTTTTATCATTTTAGAGTGTAGACGGCAATGTTTAGTGAGACCGAACAAAATTTAATTACAAGAAAAACTTAAATACCCTCTCATGAAACATCATGTCATCATCACATTGAAATTTTTAAGTGAGTTAATAAAACATATGGTCCTGATTTGACTTTTAGGTTTATAACGAATTTGAATATTAAGTTTTAATTTTTACTCTAATTTAATGGTGGTTTGGATATTAATTTTTAGTTTTATAACAAACTTAGTATTAAGTTTAACTTTTACTCTGATTTAATGAAAATGCTAATGAAAGTAATATGTTTAGGTACTAAAGTTTTATAGTTATTTTACAGAAAAGTTATAAAAGTTAATCTTAGTATTTAAGCTTATCTGTATATATTAATGAAAGATTAACTTGGGTGTCACGTGATCTTTTTCTAGGATGTCTATTTAGGATCTATCCACGTGTTATCATCACAATAAACATATTATTTTAAACAAATATCAATTATGTCAAAAAATTTAAACTTAATCTTAACTTTAATTTTTTATTTAAAAATATATAAATAAAAAATTATTTATAGCTAATTATTGTTGAAACTAAAATTTTTATGAATGTATATAAAAAGGTTTATGGATATTTATGAATAATATAATCTTTTTCCTTTTTATACTTTTATAACTTAAATATGTTTGTTATGTATAATAATTTCATTGATATGTTATCTATAACACATATTAAATTATACATATATAAATAATTATATAAATTTTTATTTCAACCCGTATAACACACGAGTATCTAAACTAGTTACAAAATATAAATATCCGAACTTGTTATGTTTTTTACTTAATAACTAAATCTGTTACTTTTTCTTAACTACATAAACATATGCGATGACTTTAAATAATTTCTTTTTTTGGTATCATTAATATGGTAAGTTGTAAAAGCGACGACTTTAATGTCAAAGGTTGTGACCGGCTCAAAGTAGTTAAGTAGGTGTTGACATATAGTCCACCAAAGGTTTCTGACCCTTTCTAATACCCTTTTCTTCCACACATTTAATTATTTCGTTATCAAGGAAAAACATTCAACAAGCTTATTGAAATACTGATTTATGTGTAAATAAATAGAGGACATTTTGAATCAAATTAGTAATTTTTCTTTAGTGTGTTTCACTAAGTTAGTTATACTTTTTTCTAACTGAAAAACCAACTAAGTTTCAAATATTGTTATGATGAATTCTCTTTATAAATGTTGTTTATGTTTATTTAATAACTTAAATGAAACATATATGAAATTTGATAACTTTTTAAAATAGAATTGAAATACGAGATGACTATGAAAAAATAATTGATTATATAATAATTAAGTTTGATTGTTCCATGTAAGTCAACAATAATTAATTATTAAATAATAGTCGAGTTTCATATAGCTTTCATTTAAGTTAATTTTAAAAAAAAGTTAACACATGTTAAAAAAATTACAACAATGCTAAACTTCAGTTCAAATACAAAATGAGCTATCTATCTTCCGAGATCGTTTTCTTCAGTACTTGTCACATTATTTATGGGTTTACCAATATAATTCTTTGAAGGGAGAACACAAAAACTCTAGGTGACCAAATCAGTCAATATCACACTTGGACCGTACATTAACCATACAAGATTTGGGTCCTTTCTTAAATGGTCGTATAGTTTGAAAAAAAGTGTAAACTACTTTATTAAAATAATATCAAAATTTTATTATAATTACTGTGTGATTTTTCCTATTTGAAAAACACCTATAACAATGAAAACATGAAACTCTAGTAAATCCAAATTTATGTTTTAGTTTTATAACTTTATTCAATACTATACAGATATACTTAAACGAAACGCCGAAAGTTGAATATTTTTTGCTTGATATGACTAATTAGCCAGAATATATTATTTGGTATACAAGGTAACAAAACAATATAAAGAACTAATAGGATAACTGATAAATTTATCATTGTTTAATTTATAAACAAGTTAAGTTAATCATGCAAAGTCATCAACCTTTTATAATAAAAATAATTTAATGTAAACGTCGCTACAATTGGCAAAAGTCAAATTAAAACAAAATAAAAAAGAGAAATATAACAAACACCTATTTGTTTTCTCCCCCACATATCATTTACATCTTGAGGTTTGATCATATTTTTGTAACAATTGTAACTATATCGTAAGTAATGTTAACGCATGTATTAAATATGGTATTTAAAGCATGTCTTATTTTTTCTAACGAGGAACACACATAGGGATGGTAAGAAACCTGATTCCGATAGGTATACCCGAACCCCGTAACATACGGGACGGGTATACTCGAAGCCCGACAGGTATTGGCGGGTATGGGATTCGTTTTATATTTTATCACATGTATGAGACGGGTATGGGATTAAGTGATACCCGGCCCGATTACCCGAAATCACATCTGTTTACCTGAACATAGACCTAATGTTATTTATTTTTTTGATATGAAAGCACGATGTATTGCTTCTTTTGGATTATTAAATATGTATTTTGGATATAAAACTTTATGATACGAAATGTTAAAAGCACTTAAAGATACTTGTAATTTGGACGCGGAGGTAAGCACCCTGTTATAGCTATTTTTTATGTTAATTTTTTTCAAATGAAGATGTTGTCGTAGTTTTTATTGTAAGAAAATTAATAGAGATTATTATATTTAATATTTAAAATGGTATGATTAAAAATATAAAAATAGAATCGTACCAAATATCCGATGCGTATTGATCAACACCCATGAGAATGTCCGTCATCCGATACTAATGGGTATATCGATACCTGCGGGTTTGCCAGATACCCAATGGATAATTACCCAACCAATAACCGACGGGTAACAGGCTGGGTATGGGACAAGATTTTAAAACCAAGCATGAGCCTAGGATTACCAATACCCGGCCCATTGTTATCCCTAAACACACACCATCTAATTTACACCTACTATATGTCTACAATGACCAAACCTTCTATACGATTTAAAACCATAACTTTTGCTAGAGAAGTACGTCACTTTACGACCATGATGTTCTTTGAAGGGCAACATTCTGTTATTAAAAATTTATTTCACATAAAACCTTTTTATCACCTCCCTAGTAAATTTACTATTTAAACCATACAAATAGCCAATATTATTGAGTAGTATGATTAATAGAACCCTTAATTCTTAAAATCATTTTTAGCATCATGATATGTACCTGCTAATTGATAATCTCTTGAACTACAAAGTGAAGAAATTGATGAGCATGCCATGTGCCTTCTTGAATCCTTTGTTTAAAAGGGTGTCAAGTTTTAAAGATATAGCATCATGATATGTGCCTTTTTAAAATCATTGTTTATATCTACTAGTTTTAAAAGTATTAAGTTCAAAATATGAATGATGTCTTGCACTTCTATTTAAAAGTTTGCGCTCAATTACTACCAACACTAGTTGATGATTTGATCAAGCCAGCAAAATCTCAGTGTAGATAAGTAGATCCAACCTATGAGCGTCAATTCCTCACACAGCACAAAAACAATCCGTTTTTGAATTGACTAATATAAAGTGCTTATTAAACTGGTAAATCTGAAAATTACATGTTTTATAACCAGGTTAATTCATACACAACTTGTTTAATAAACAAGTCGACGCATTTAATTTACCCATTCAAATTTTAAGGCTTTTTTTTCTCTACGGTAAAATTACATTTAGATTTTAGGGGGCATATATAAAAGTTATAGTATTTGAATTTTGATACTTTTGGTTTTTAATTTTCATCACACTTGGTTTTAGAGAAGAAAGTGTTACTTCCAACAACTCATTCTCACTTCTTCATTCTACTTTTTTTTTTTCATCTGGTTTCTCTAACCTCTAGTTAAATATATAAACTCAAGTTTATTCTACAATTTGTTTCATCTAGTTTCTCTAGTTAAATATATGAACTCAAGTCTATTAGTTGGGAAGGAGATATAAGAAACAAAAACAATTAAAAACACACAAAATACAAAAAAAAAAAATATTTAAAAAATAATAAACTGCATTTGAGCTAGAGTCGTTGAGTGTTCAAATCGTTACTAACTCATAAAATATAACTTACATTCACAAATAATCATTAAATAGGTCAACCCAGAATTTGATACAAGCATGACACTGTTTTAAACTTGTGTGTGTTATGGCTAATGTTTTTGACACAAATAATTATATACCGTGTTTGATTTCACCTACAACTTGTAAAATCAAATCGGTCTAGACACCCTAACCCACCCTAAAAACCAACTAATGGGACCAATGTTCTTAGACCCGAATCGAACAGCAAACCGGTCGCTTTACTGGTCGACTGGTCGGACCGGATTTAAGAACCAGATGACGTCATAATTATATATATATATATATATATATATATATATATATATATATATATATATATATATAATATTATATATATAGTTGTATATATAATTCAATATAAGTATTTTATATGTATATTTTATAGTTATACGTAAAACTCAACAATAATTATACATCCAACACTGAAATTCATCATCCGACCTACCCGTTAAACTTATTAAAATAAAAAATAATTAAAAATAAAATATGGAAAATCCGGTCCGAACCGGTTCCCAGTACAACCGCCGAACCGATTCGAACCGTCCGGTTCTTAAAGAAAGAAACGATTTGGGGTGGATAGGACCGGTGGCCCAACCGAATCCCAATCGGACCGGCTAGTCCGATCCGGTCGTGAAATCATTGAATGGGACTTCAATGAAGCAAATCGGTCTAGTCATCGGTCTAAACCTTTTTTTTATCATGATTTATTCAGTGTAATTCCTTACTAGTCTAGGCTTTGTCATTGGTTGTGTATAAATCACATCCTCTTGAAAATAAAAATTTTCTTGTATACTTTCATAAACTACAAAAAAATTATATATGCATTTTAGAAATAATTATATCTTATGTTTTTCAAAATTGTGTTGCTTTCAGCAAGGAAAGGATATTAATGTACAAACCTTTCTTTGAAAATGTCAATGATTAAACCTTTTCTTTTTTATTTATCATAATCTATAATTAATTAAGCCTACAAGGTTATGAACTATAAACAACCTTTCACCGTCCAAATATTAAGTAATGATAATATTTTTATACTATTATCCTTGAATTTATTACAAAATAATAATTTAGAAAAGGTGTAACCTTCGTTGACCTACCAAGTTAATTTTTTAAAAAAACTTTTTAAAGTCTGGAGTTCATTACCCAATCACCACAAAATCAATACTTTATTATTTTCCAAATCGAGAAATGAGATTTTTATTCAATTTAATGCTATATTGCTATATAACCTACCATAATTAACAACAAATTCAACACCGTTCTAGATGTAATTTCTCACTTCATCACAATAGTCTTCTTCAATCGCGTGTTTCTTGTTCAATTTGCTTCAAATCAAGCACCAACAATCGCACACACACTTGTTTTATAGTAGAAAAGGGTTTCTTTGATCCTATGAATTTGCCATTTCTTTCTCGATTATTGTAACCCATGGATCAGATTTCAAGATTGCCGGTCTCACCTTTTTCTTGATCTAAGATTAAGATACATAACAGTCGTTAATCTTTGATTGTTTGATTTGGGTGTTGTTAGCAGAAGAGACCATTGTGTAATCGTATGAAATTGCTGCAATTGTGAGTTAGATGGCTCAATTATCTGAACCTGAACGGTCAACCAGTGTTCAACAAAGGGGTTTTCGAGTTCAAGCTCCACTGGTGAGCATACATCTGCTTTCACTTGTTCTTGTTTACAGATTTTGTGTTTCGCGAGAGTTTTGATGGTACCCAGATGAAATCCTTATAAAATGTGTGTTTATTTCATGTGTCGTTGTTAATTGTTTGTAATATAGGTTGTGGGTTCTGTTTCTTTGCTGAATCTGTTGGTTTACGAGTGATAATTACAGATATTGAGATGAATTTGAGTGAATTTTTGAAGAAATACTGGCATTACCCTCGATTTATGATGTGGGTTTTTGCTAATTTCAGCTCAATTTAGAGGGTTTTTGTTTCCACTTGAAATTGGGGATAAAAGATATATACTTGCAATGGTTTGTTCTTTTGAAGTTCTTGATCATAACTGTTTCATTACTACCCTAGTGTGTGGTTGTGTGAGCTGTGTGTTTTCTTTATTATGTTATCTGTGAATATGTTCATTCCACCATTTTGTTTGATGAGAATTCAAGCTCTCATGATGGGATATTTATGATGAATTTTACTGATTTTGGTATATCTGTGATGAGTTTTACTGATTTTGGGATACTTCTGATGAATTTTACTGATTTGGGGATATTTATGAAGGATTTGACTGATTTTGGTGATAATTATGATGAATTTGACTGATTTTGGCCTCTTAGATGGTAACTATGAAGTTTACTGCTGAATGTTTACATTAGGATACAGTATTTTCTTGAAGTTCTTTCACGAATGTGAGCAAGTAAAATGATCTGATTATCTATTGTTATATTTACAATTTCATATATGCTGTTGTTTGGCCACTATTCTGTGAACAGACACAAGAACTGAAGGATTGATGGAACTGAAGGATTGATGAATGCTAAACTTATCGCGTGTAATGTAAAATATCTTTTCTCGCATGCTAACATGGATAAATGATTCAGGTGGAGTCGGTTTCTTGCTACTGCAGAGTTGATGCTGGTTTGAAAACAGTAGCTGGAGCCCGAAAGTTTGTCCCCGGGTCAAAACTTTGTATCCAGCCTGATATTAATCCGCGTGCACACAAGTCCAAGAATGGGCGCAGGGAACGGACCAGGGTTCAACCACCTCTCCTGTCTGGGCTCCCAGACGACCTAGCCATTGCATGTCTAATACGGGTGCCACGAGCCGAGCATAACAAGCTTCGGTTAGTTTGCAAACGATGGTTCAGGCTTCTCTCAGGTAATTACTTCTATTCCCTCAGAAAGAGTCTAGGAATGGCAGAAGAATGGGTTTATGTTTTCAAAAGAGACCGCGATGGAAGGATATCATGGCATGCTTTCGACCCTATTTACCAACTCTGGCAACCACTGCCACCTGTCCCAGTGGAATACGGTTATGCACTCGGGTTCGGGTGTGCAGTTTTAAGCGGGTGTCATTTGTATCTGTTTGGAGGTAAAGACCCGCTTAAGGGTTCTATGAGGCGGGTTATCTTCTACAGTGCCAGAACAAATAGATGGCACAAAGCTCCTGATATGCTTCGGAGAAGGCACTTTTTTGGAGCGTGTGTGATCAACAACTGTCTTTACGTGGCGGGTGGTGAATGTGAGGGGATTCACCGCACCCTACGGTCAGCAGAAGTTTATGACCCGAATAAACACCGGTGGAACTTCATATCAGATATGAGCACAGCTATGGTCCCATTTATAGGGGTGGTTCATAACGGGAAGTGGTTCTTGAAGGGGCTCGGGGCCCACCGGGAGGTCCTTAGTGAGGCGTATAGCCCAGAAACAAACACATGGGGGTCGATAACAAATGGGATGATCAGTGGTTGGAGAAACCCGAGTATTTCTATGAACGGGCAGCTTTATGCTTTGGACTGTCGTGATGGATGCAAGATAAGGGTTTATGATGAGGAATCGAGTTCTTGGAAAAGATTTATTGATAGTAAGGTACATTTAGGGAGCTCGCGCGCTTTAGAGGCCGCAGCTCTTGTTTCTTTAAATGGGAAGCTGTGTATTATTAGGAACAATATGAGTATAAGTTTGGTTGACATATCAAGCCCGAATAAAGAAGTAGCTAGCAATCCTCAGCTTTGGGAGAACATTGCTGGAAAGGGTCAGATTAAAACATTGTTTACAAATTTATGGTCAAGTTTATCGGGTCGAAACAATCTCAAGAGCCACATTGTGCACTGTCAAGTGCTTCAAGCATGATGCGCGTGTGAACCGTTGATGTCGATTGTTGAAGAATTTGTTTCTGTAGGTGATGTGGAGATTGATTCAGTGACTGCAAATAAGAACACAGTGAGGGAGGAGCAAGAAACTTGAGGCGAAAGGCATGATGGTAATTGGCAAATTCAGAGGTCAGGTAGGTCAGTCTTGTACAAAAGTTTAATGTAAGAACCCAATGGTGAGAAAGCATGAATCTTTAAACTCATTTTGTGGCTGTTATGGCCTGTTTTGAGATCTTTGTGGCTTGCATGATTGAATTCTGTTTTTGTTACGGATTTTGACTCGTTTCTTGATTGTTTGTTCAAATTATGACCCGGGGATTAGAAAATGGATCGAAACAACCTTTAAAACGAGTTAAAACAACTATATGTTCTCTATCTATACAGATGGCAAAAGATCCTGCATCTAATTGGAAAACCAAAAACATTCGGGACAACCTTTAAAACGAGTTAAAACAACTATATGTTCTCTATCTATACAGATGGCAAAAGAACCTGCATCTAATTGGAAAACCAAAAACATTCGGGACGGGTATATGAACTAGGTATAGGATTGGTTTTCAAAACTTTTATGGGTTTAAACATGTATGTTTAGATGATGCCTACACGCCTACCCACACGGCCACACTTATTTACATGAATCAAAAACCGAAGTATGTTTAGATGATGCCACACTTAGATTTATGCAGTGCAGAGGTGTAGTTGAATAAGTATAATATTTCAAGTTGGTTATTATAAGTGGGTTTAAGATACAATTTCGATTAATGGGCATTTGCCCCTGTTACTTTTTAACTTTATAAGATCATAAAGTGGCACTTGAACCCATTAATAAACACGTAAACCTATGTGTAAGGTATAGCAACCACCTGATGGATATGAGACATGCGTTTATAGTCCTATATGCGACTAGGATTATCAGAAATACTTTCATTGCTATCCTTATTCATTTGGCAACGGGCAGCAGTTAACACATTCATGAGTTGATACAAAAGGTAGTAGTCACTGCATAGTGGAAAGTTCATACAGACACAATATTATACACTTCTTAGTAGATGGTACGAGATTTCATAAGTTTTTACATGATTATACTTGAACAGTGGCTCAACGGGGCTCAAATATTGACCAAAGCCCGGTGGCTTCTGTCCTTCAAAACACAGGATACAAACATAGGACTCTTATTATCCAGTTTTACGTGGTACAGCATGACCCATGGTGTTACATCTACTCAGTGATCAGCATTTCAACCTCATCAATAGCTGCTGGAAGCTGTAAAACAACAAATCCGACACAATTTCAGTCATGAATAGACCATGAGGGTCACTTGAGGTTTTTAGTCATTATGTTTTAACCGAGCATATTAACTATCATATAATATTTATATTAAAAAAATAAAAATAAAAATAAAAAAAACTGTCATGCATGGATAGCTAAAATGAGTTATGTTCATATTTCCAAATATTTTTAGGCAGTGATAAAGAGTGCTATCTACCAGTAATGACTTCTACTTGCTTAAAACAGGCATTCAGGTTAGATGCAAATACCAGTTTGAAATGGTTAGCATCTACTTTAGGCTTTTATAAATACTAAAGTCTCGTAATTCCAACCTAAGGCTGTTCAGAAGAACTGCTAAACCTCACTAGAGGTAGTAAGAAGTGTGTTGGTGATCATGTAATTGGATTTGCAAATAAGACCAAAGGAACTTAAGCTTAAGTTATAAACAAGTTAAGATGTGAAGTGCATAGTTGTACGCACTTAACTAATTAGGTTCCTTGAAATATGGTTTAGTCTAAAACTGAAGTTTACAATGGGACAACGTACTTTTTATAGGGAGTACCAAATGTGGATTAACATTGGACACATTCAAATGTGGATTAACATTGGACACATTTGTTGGTTGGTGTATACGTGTGTTAGCCAATTATGGAATCCTTAAATTGACTTCTGCACAGATGTTCAGATCTAATGTAACTGCAATAAAACATTTATAACAGAAACATAACTGTCATTTATGCAAGAAAATGAAATATTTTAGGCTAAAAAATGAAACTTTCACATGACCAATTGCAATGTTTAATGCAAAGGTGCATTGGTTTAGTAATCATATGATGCTATTTCTCGATCTTGGAAATATAAAGAGTTATGGAGAACACACATAAATCAATTAGAACAAACAAACTATTTAACAATATACATCTCTAAGTGTTAGTTTTGACACCATGTCACCAACCCAAAACTGATTCGAAACACTACTTTCCGAAAGTAATTCCATATATCATATAAGAAAACATATCCAGACTATTTGATAATCATATAACTTGATCTTTTTCAGCTCAAAATTTCACAATCAGTGACATCAAGTATCAAGATGTCAATCATGTTAATTCTATTTGCATTCAAGAAAATATGCAACCTGAAATTCTAACGAATCTTACAAATTAGCACGCAATGGCGTTAATGAAGCTAATTTAACATCATTATCCAAATCAATCATTCATTTCATACAATTAACATAAAAAAGTGAAAAAGCACACATTACACCTACCATACGTTCACAACAACATACCTGAGCAATACGTTTCGACGATTGACCACACGACGCAAGGGCGTTATCCGTACACGAGTGAATTGTCTCAAACTGATCAATATCAAGTTTCTTATTCAAAATCCCAACAGTAAAGTAGATATTATCGGAGCTCGGCAAGTCAACTCTAATCTCATCAACATCAAACCAAAAAAAGAACTTCTTCACCTGAATCCCACTCAGATCCGTAATCGACCCAACGTTTATCTTCCCAGTGATCTCAACATCATAATACACAAGGTAATCGAACTGGATGTAGCACGGTTGCTCGAGTTCAACAACAAAACTCCCGTCATCGGGAGATAAAGTGTAGGATTTGACGGAATCGGGTAAAAGGCCGCTAGGAAGACCGAATTGTTCGAGGATCTGGTAGACGGTGGGTGGATCGTCGGAGAGTGCGGTGGCGGAGGAGATGACGGTGAGTATTGTTAGGAGAATTAGGGTTTTGGCAGCCATTGTTGATGGTGAGTCGGTGAGTAGGTGAGTTGACGATGAAGTGTTAGTGATGGAGTATTGGTGGTGTGTTTAATGGAAAGTGACGTTATATCTGATAATATTGTGCACCACCGTGCGTTTTCATTTGGTGGACCGGTTATGACCTTAGTTTTGTTGTAATAATGGACACCAATAAGTTTTATTTTAGATATTTTAAAGGGCGGTTGATTGGATTACTTATAGGTCAATAATGATTTATTTGTTTATTTTTATTGCTCAAGTGAAAAGATATATAGATTTATGTATGTTTATACTTGATTTTGTTTATAATGATGATTATGAGCGAGATGAAATACTTATAATCATTGTAACTAAAGTTATTTGAGATCAAGTTTAAAATGTGATGATTACGCAAGTGAGGTTTATTTTGATAACACAAATGAAAACGTTAATTTAATTGTCAGTATGAATTATTAGCGGTTAATAAGTTATGGTTTGAATTATTAAACTAAAAGTTATCATAAGTTATTGATGATATTTAGAAGGTTAAGGTTGGAACTTAGGAGCAAAACATACGAATAGATAGTTGTCATAAGTTACATTTTAGGGGTGTTTGGGATTGTTTATTTTTTTAAAGTTACTTTTAAAAATAACTCCATTTAACTTTTTAAAATATATTTATTAATCATTTAAAATCTATTTATTAATTTCTTTTTTTATGTTTTCCAAATATATTTATTGACTTATTAACTTTTTAAAAGTTAATAAGTCAAAAGTTGATTAAAAAGTAAATTTACCAAACACCCACTAGTACATGTGTTGTTTCTCCTTATCCAGTTGACTTCAAATCTCACAAAGCACAGAATAGATAGATTTCATAACAATCGAATCATGTGGTTGAGTGATAGCCTCACTACTTCCCCTAGAGGAGGTGGTGAGATCGAGTTCTGGCGGTTGTTGATGGGTTGAGTTTTATCGCACTGAACCTTTAAACGACGAGTTTTCCTCAAATTAGTGTTGGTGGCTTGCACTACCCAATGTTATTTGTTATCACGAACGTATGAGTTCGCCTTTTATCATTAGATTACCCGTGATAACCGGGCTTTTTTTAGTCAACTGATTAATAAAAAGATAGATATCATAAAATCTATCTTAAGACTCTGTGTTTTTCTTTTAAAAAAAGATATCAAATTTCCTAAACCTTTAAATACTTTTCGAAACCTAAAAAACGCACCCTAACTTGTAACTTGATTCAGTTTTTTAGGGTTCTTACCGAAATTGTGTTCATCGTTTTGTTTAATCTGAATACTTTGGAATTATTCAGTCATCTTCATCACTCTTTGCACAAGAATCTCAGTTATTAGGTGCTTACATGCCGACCGATTTATAATTATGATTTGGTTGCTACGTTTACGACTGAATCGTCTCTGAAATCACCATTTTTCAAGTAATCGGGGCTTAATTGCTTCAAAACTATTGTAATGGAGGATGCAAACGAAGATCAAAGAATTCTAACAGCACCAGCTTCTGTTGAAACTTCAGGTATGGGTTTATATCAATTATCTTCAATTCTCTTTTTTTTTCTGTTATAATTCGTCGGTAGCTAGATTGTATCTTGTCGATGGTTAACGAGATCGACATCATGTTACGACTCCCTCAGTCTATAGAATCAATTTAGACAAAGGCAAAAGCTATTTTTTTTGAATTCTTGTTGTATAAATGTATAATGATTATGGATGCAGTTACGATGGTGATATTGTTGAAATTTTATCAATAGAATGTCATTTGTAAGTCTTATGTGCTTTATTTTGATATAAATCTTGGAAATTTAAGTTGCAAATGCAATTTTGAAGAGGATTTTGTCACAGTGTTAACATACATTCTTAGTTATAATGTTTACTGTATTCATCACTTCAAATTGTATATCAAATTTTGAAGCTGTCATTTAATCAAAGGAGTGAAGGGGAGTTCTTTCTTGAAATCTTTCTCTGTGATATTTGTTATTGGTTTATATGCATGTTCTTGGACCTAATTTCAGCCTAATTTGCTAATTCTAATTTCTTAATTAGCGTCTCCTGCATCAGATGATGTGAAAAATTATTGTGTTCAGCAAAGAGAGGCATTACCTGGAGAGCCTATATGCATAGAATGTGGCCGGTATGGGGAATTTATATGTGATGAAACTGATGATGATATCTGCAGCCTTGAATGTAAGAACAAACTCTTGCTTAGTGTTAAACAACCCAAGTTGCCAACTAAACTCCCACTGCATCCCATAAGATTGCCTGCAGCTGATGAGTGCATTTATGTTCAAGATGGGAATGCTAAATCAGAGACTCGGTCATTAACCTCCAACCAAACAGAATCGATTAGGGTTAAATTTGAGATTGTTGTAAAGGGTAACTGTGTTCCACCTCCAGTGTTATCTTTTGCTCATTGTGATCTTCCTCATAAGCTCCTGCAGAACATAGAATCTGCAGGGTATGAAATCCCAACACCTGTTCAAATGCAGGCAATTCCTGCTGCCTTGAAGGGTCAAAGCCTGCTTGTTTCAGCTGAAACCGGTTCAGGAAAAACAGCATCTTATTTGGTTCCCATAGTCTCTTATTGTGCAAATTACAGGAAAGAGGTGGTTACACACGAGAAAACACCGTTAGTAATGGTGTTAACGCCAACTAGGGAGCTTTGCATACAAGTTGAAGAACAAGCTAAAGTTCTTGGAAAGGGTTTGCCCTTTAAAACAGCATTGGTGGTAGGTGGTGATGCAATGCCCAAACAGATTCATCGTGTACAGGCGGGAATAGAAATGATAGTTGGTACGCCTGGCAGGCTTATTGATCTTTTAACCAAATATGACATTGAATTAGACAGTATCAGGGTTTTAGTCATAGATGAAGTAGACTGCATGCTCCAAAAGGGCTTTCGCGAACAAGTGATGCAGATTTACAGGGCTTTATCTAAACCTCAAGTTTTATTATATTCTGCAACTATTCCAGTTGAAGTGGAAAAGATGGCAAGTACGTTAACAAGAGAGATCAACATCATCACTGTTGGAAAGATAAACAAACCGAATCAAGCTGTGAAGCAGGTGGTTATATGGGTCGAGTCAACCCGAAAAAAGCAAAAGCTTTTTGATATATTGACTAGCACACACCACTTTAAGCCACCTGCCATAGTGTTTGTGGGGTCACGACTCGGGGCGGATCTACTTTCTGAGGCTATAACTGTAACCACTGGGTTGAAATCATTGGCAATTCATGGTGAAAAGAGCATGAAAGAAAGGAGAGACGTTTTAAGTTCATTTTTACTTGGAGATGTTCCAGTGATAGTGGCAACTGGGATATTGGCTCGGGGAATCGATCTTTTGCTTCTAAGACAAGTTATCGTGTTTGACATGCCCAATTCCATTAAGGAGTATGTTCACCAGATTGGTAGAGCTTCTAGAATGGGAGTTGAGGGTACTTCCATTCTGTTTGTTAATGAGGAGAACAGGAATTTGTTTCCAGAGTTGATTGGAATCTTGAAATCATCCGGTGCTGCTATACCTAGGGAGATTACGAATCCTAGGTATTCGGCAGCCTCGTTGGCTAGCAATAGGGGCAACAGAAAACGAAAGGCCGGTTGAGGAATTGTATTGTTTCTGTCAGATTGGGTGTCGAATCATTGATTTTAGGAACATTCTGTTTTATCTCGACCTCAAGAAAGACACACACATATATATAAAGGATGTTTCATGCATCACGTACATACGAGTTGTGTTTATGTGGTTCTCGCTGCTATTTACATGGAAGTTTTAATTTTGAGCCAACACAATAGGCAAAGGAATTACGCAAATTAAGAAGGAACAAAGAAACTCGGTTACGAACTTTGTAAACCAGAAGTGATCTTGTACTTCCTATTATTCAATGGATAAACAAAAACACTTGCAACAATATATATAATGGAAAATACATGCAACGTCTACTTGACTTACTAATTAAAGATAAAGGAAAATCCCTACTATATAGGCAACTACTACTAACAAATAAAGACTAATTTTTATTGACCAATTAAACTAACTGTAATAGAAACAAAAGTAGACTCATTTTTTTTGCACGTGATTGCCACCACCTGTGCTGCCACGTAGGAAAACCATTTAGCACTTTTGAGGTTGATAATTTAATACTTCCTCTCAATCTCAACATCCTTCAAACCCAACAGAGAACCCAACTTTTTTAACTTTGTAATGGAATACCCTTAGTAAATACATCAGCTACCTGATTGTTTGTATCAACATATTGAAGGTCGATGTCACCTTGCAAAACCTTTTCACGAATAAAGTGGTAGTGTAACTCGATGTGTTTAGTGCGAGCATGAAATGTCGGATTCTCTGCCATTTGAATTGCCGGTCTATTGTCGCGAAATAACTTCACCGGTTGCTCCACTTCTTGGTTTAAATCCTTAAGAGCTGCACAAGCCACACAAGTTCTTGGGCTGCCATCGCAGCAGCTTGGTATTCAGCTTTGGCTGCCGACAATGCCACCGTAGGTTGCCTTTTACTATACCACGAAACAGGACTCGAACCAATCATAAAAATATAACCTGTTGTGGATCGTCTCATGTTCGGTTCACCTGCAAAATTGGAATCGCAATAACCCACAAGCCTTGATGAAATCGACTTGGTGAACTTGATTCCAACAGTGGATGTATCTTTCAAGTATCTTAAAGCCCTTCGGACAGCAAATAAATGTGGATTACAAGGGGCTTGCATAAACCTGCTTAATACACCAACAGTGAAGGCAATATCGGGTCGGGTCAAAGTCAAATAAATTAAACTACCAATAATTTTACAATACTCAGTAGCATCATTAATTTCCTTGCCTTCATTTGAATACAACTTGGTGTTTGGTTCAAATGGTGTTGTGGCAGACTTGGCACATTCAAAACCAAACTTTCTGATGAGATCTTGAATGTACTGCCTCTGATGTAGTATTAATCCATCTTCTTCATAATGAATTTCTAGCCCAAGAAAGTGTTGTAGGAGGCCCAAATCTTTCATTTTAAAACGTGTCTTCAGATTTTCCTTGAGCTGAACTAATTCATCTTCAAGATCACCGGTTAGAACCAAGTCGTCTACATAGACTAAAACAACAGCCACCTTTGATCCAAGCCTCTTCAAAAATAAACTAGCATCAGCTAGAGTGCTAGTGAAACCGTTATGTTCGAGATATTCAGCAATTTTCCCGAACCACACACGTGGTGACTGCTTTAAGCCATAAATTGCTTTGTTTAACTTACACACATACCTTTGTCGAGTAGGGCTTTCAAACCCGAAAGTGGGACAAGTTCCCAAGTTTGGTTCCCAACCAGTGCTTCCATCTCACTTTTCATGGCTGCCATCCAACCTTCATTTTTGCTTGCCTCTTCGAAGGATCCCGGTTCTGAGATGTCTTCAATTGCATACCTCGGGTTTTGTTTGCGAACCCGAGTTGATCTTCAAACTAACTGCTCTTGAACAGGAGGTTCTTCATTGGTTTCTTGAACTTGGTGCTCACTATTTTCTCCCCCATCTTCACTATCTGATTCTTCAAAGCTCAAATTAATTTGTGTAGCTTGAAGACTTTCTTTCAGTTCTTGTGTATCAGGTAATGCTTCTTTTTCGGATGACCACCAAGAAGATGCTTCATCAAACACCACATTACGGGATACGTGACACTTGCTGGTTATTGGATCACAACACTTCCAACCCTTACGTTGTGAATCATATCCCACAAAGGTGCACCTAACAGCCTTTTTATCAAGCTTGTTCCTAAGCTGATTAGGGATAAAAACATAACAAACACTACCGAAAACCAGTAAATGACTTACAGTAGGTTTGGTCCCAAACAACTTTTCATATGGTGACTTAAAATTCAATCCTTGTTATGGTAAACGATTGATGACGTAGGCTACGGTCTTCATGGCTTCCGCCCAAAAACGACCAGGGACATTTTTTCCATGAATCATGCTTTTTGAGACTTCGCCTAGGTGTCTATTTTTCCTCTCCGAGACACCGTTTTGTTGCGGTGTATTAGGACATGTGAGTTGCCTTCTTATTCGAGAATCATTTAGGTAATTAAAGAACTCCTTTGATAAATACTCCCCACCGTTATCAAATCGAAGCACCGGTCATATGATTCGTACACCTTCGTACTTAAACGGGATTAGACAACCTTTCTTTATCACCGGTCATATGATTCGTACACCTCGAGTCGACTATCCACTCATCTAACTTGTTTGACTTTAACTCGGTTGTAGCCGTATAGGCTGTCACTTCTTCTTCTCATGCTAAACATGCCTCTGCCTCCCAAGAATCCTCAACTTCAAGTGAAGCAGAGTTTCCTTCTTCTTGTGGCTTAGCCCGGCAATTACGGGCTATGTGGCCTTTTCGTCCACAGTTGTAACATTTAAACTGGAGACGTTTTCCATGTTGACGTGGCTTCCTGTCACCGCTATGATCTTCCTTCTCCTGCGAACGACCTTTCTAATCATTGGAAGGATTCTTGGTCTTTTCCCATGGCTTACCAGACCTTTGTGACCCACGACTTCTAGATTTGCTTCGTTCAGCATAGAGAGCTGCTTCTTCAGATTTGATGGACACACCACTCATCTGTTTTGCTAGCGATTCTTGGCTAGCAAGCAGGTTCTCAAACTCCACGATGGTTGGCTGCGTTGGCCAGCCCTGAACAGCTACTACAAAGCTGTGAAATTCTGGTTTCAACCTGTGTATAATGATGTGTTTCATTATAGCATCACCTATCTTAGCCTGCGGATCGAGATCACCAATCTCTCTACATAAGGTTTTCACCTTGTGGAAGTAATGAGATATGGTGAGTTCTTTTTGGGTGATGGACAGCAGCACATTTTCAAGAACTGCAACTTTGCATCATTCTTCTTCGACAACAATTCCTTCAAAACATCCCAGGCCTCCTTAGGAGTAGCGAGATCCCTTAAGTGTTCAAGTAGTTCCTCTTCTATCGTTGTATTGATGATGAACAACGCTTTCCCTGCCTTCACTCTCCACTTGTGTATAGCTTCGTTGGTATTGATCCTGGGTTCCTTTGTGTTCTCTCCCCAGCTACCTCCCATAAGTCTTGACCGAGAAGGTAAGAACTTATACAAGTCGACCATGTATTGTAGTTGGTGCTACTCAGCTTCTTGACACTGCCAATAGCCTAGAACTCGGACATCTTCTTCAACAACGTGGCTCTGATACCACTTGTTAATTTTGAGCCAACACAATAGGCAAAGGAATTACGCAAATTAAGAAGGAACAAAGAAACTCGGTTACGAACTTTGAAAACCAGAAGTGGTCAAGTACTTTCTATTATTTGATGGATAAACAAAAACACTTGCAACAATATATATAATGGAAAATACATGCAACGTCTGCTTGACTCACTAACCAAAAATAAAGGAAAATCCCTATTATATAGGTAACTACTACTAACAAATAAAGATTAATTTTTATTGACCAATTAAACTAGCTCAAGTAGACTCATTCTTCTTGCACGTGCTTGCCACCGCATGCGTTGCCACATAGGAAAACCATTTAGCACTTTGAGGTTGATAATTTAATAGGAAGATCATGTAAAAGCTCATTCTTTTAAGAAGCATAGAAAAACATAATCTAGTCATTGATGTAATTTAACAAATGTCGTTGAATGATTTGATAAGTTAAATATGCATCGAGAGGTAGAAGAGGATATACTAAGATGAGTCTCGCATTGATTTTCTTTCAAATTTTCTAATCTTTAGTACAATGTCTTTCAAGGAATAATACCAATACATATTTGATTAGTCATTGGTCTTGTTATGCCTTTAAAATTGATACTTTGAACATTGTATTTTCGCATCAACTGATTTTCCAAATTTAATTTGTTTCTTCACATGTATATAAATGCATTTAACTTCATATGTTTGATCCATGTACATTTAACTTCATATATTTGATCAATGTTGTTATTAGTTTAATGCACGTCTATATAATGGTATATTTAAATCATTACACTGATGTGTATTGTGGTGCGTTTTTATACCTTTGTTATGTCTTTATGATCGTATCAATGTCGCAGATACTGATCCATTATAATAAATTTCATGTATCCATTTTTATGATAAAATAATCATCTTGGACCATTAAAGATTTTCAAAATCTCCAAAATATTACTTATAAAACTTCACATACTCCATAAAAGTTTCACGTAAACAAAGGGTACAAGAAGAACCAAAATTTAACGTATCCCTCAATTCTCCTTATTATCGTTTTCACTCATCAATAATCATTGATTCATGTCTCACTCCAATTTCGATCAATTTAACGAAACAATAATTAAACATTCATCCATCCAATTTCTCTTTTAAGACAATTATATGTTCATCCAATCCAAGTCGCATGCACAATATTGTGCATCAAAACAGCCAAAAATTAAAAGATTAATAATTGCTCAATTAAAATGATACATCGGCACCGATTGTTGTGTCGTTCATACAGTCATCAAGTGTTCATAGCTTAATACACAATTTAAAGATGGCTAGCTAGCTACCCAAACATGCAGGCATAAAAGCAGTTGCTGCTCCATTGGTCGTTAAATTACTCACTCTTTGTTCCTAGCAGATCGATCTTTCCTATGCCCACCGAGAATACGAGATATCTGCAAACCTCTACTGAAGGCTTGATTGAAGAGCATACGTGTTTGGAATTCTGAAACGAAAGGAAACCATGCAAGAAATGCAACTGGTGTGAACAGAAGCAGACCCATCACTATCTCGTACCCACGTGCAAGCGTTTTCACTGATCCCCAGAATCCAGCTGTCTTAACTACCGGTTTGCATGCCTGTGCAATCTGGAAAAAAAAATTAATAGAACTCGAGTAAGTCTCACTTCCATCTTCTTTTTCAAGCTCTGTTTATATAGTGTATGATAAATGAGAAGCTTGAATGTTGCACTAACCAGTAGTAAGCCCCAGCCAGTTGGCATAAAGGCGAGAATGCACACAAAGATGTCTTGCAGTGTCATGTGGGGGAGTGCAATCAGGATCACGAGAATGGAGACAAACATGATGAAGATTGCACCTTTGATTAGCCGGAAAACAAGTTGAAATTTTGCACTGAATTTCATCCGCCCAAACGATATAGCCTGCAAGATGAAAACAATCTAATGTTTAGGATATGTATCATGTTAGCAACATTATCAAGTTTAGGACTTGTAAAGCACGCATATCCAAAATCGAAACTAAAAAATCAGCAATAAAATTTTAAACTTATAATGATAAAAGTAAGTCGTCACCTTCACCACCAACAAAATGGCAAAGATGACCACCCATGATATCCCATAAACCTGTCATTCAAAGAAAAACCATTCAGCAACATTAGTTTGAAGTCACAAAACAGAGGATACTGAAAAGCTGGACAAAACACATACCAAGACACTTTTCTGATCCTTTGTCATGCTTAGATGATAAACAAGACCATACTGATAGATAAAAAAGCGCAATGATAGCAATATTTCTACTATAACACCACGCTTTCCAGAATAATGCAGGTGCTCTTGTTCCTCCTCCCACCATGATTCCCAGCTCTTCTCAGGAGGAACACCAATACCACCCTGATTACTAATCCACTTATTCCAATCGGACCAATCATCAACAATCTTTTGCCACTCAAATCCCGAAGGGTTGAACAAGAACGGAGCAAATAGCCATGTGCCAACCATAAACCATATTGAAATGGTTATCAAAAGGTAAGCAACTGATCCTCGATACGATTCACCAAATATTTGGTAAACAAGAAGCAAAATCATAAGCTCAATTCCCTTGACGAAATGACTACGAGAGTACAGACGGTAGTTCTCAGCAAACTTTGCATGGAACACGACAAACCCACGACCTGTCGCTCTGTATTTTGCACCTCCATGAAGCAATGTTCTACCATAGTAGTGGGTCTTTGTTCCAAGTGAAAATGTGAAGAATACAGGGGCAAGTTGTAATTGCATGAGAATGAATTCACTTAATGCTGTCCGGAAACCTCGTTCTAGACCTATTTCCATCATCATAGGTAAGGCCATTAAGAATCCAATTTGCACAAAAGACTGTGAAGCAAGAGCCACTTGAAGTGGTTTATTATGACGAATTGCAGGTTGGGTGCTAAGCCCCTGCTCAAGTCCACTAAGAACAAGATAAAGCCGCCCATAAAGAAACACGTACACAGTCAATACAGTGATCTGCAAAACGAAAATGTGATAAGCTGAGAACTCAATGAAGTAAGGATATACCTAGATGGGACACCTTTGACCCATTTACTTATGAACGGGTTAATTTGAGTTATGTTTAATCCATGACAGGCCAAACACACGAAACTTCTTTTTTTGTTAAAATGAAGAATGGGTCACACTGTAAATATCTAACAGACTAAAGTATTCCCAGCCAATCCAGCTTAACCCACACATGAAAGCACTTGTACCCAACTGGCCAACCCGCCCATTTTGTGACATCTGATAAGATGAAGAGAATGATTTTAGTTAGCATTTTACCAAAGTGCTAAAGTAGAAACCAATCGTAGTGAAGTAACAAGATAACATCCGGAAAAAGTCAAAACGGTGTCCAAGCCTGTATAGGTCCCGGCTAAGTGTTTGCTCTCCATTTCCATTTGCAATTTTAGCCTCAAACAGAGATATTTGATTGAGACCGACATCTCTCCCTTTACCAACTTGTATATATTCGTGATGTGTGACATTGCCTTCACGGAGTGTAGAATTAAAACCTGTAAAAAAAAAAAAGAAATTGTTAGCTTTGCATCCCAAAAAGTTTTTTCTTCTCTTTTGGGTCCCTTAGTTTTTAAAAAGTTGCAATTTTCATCCATTTTCGTTAACTTAGTTAATTTTAATTGTTAAGTTAGAGGCATCTAAGTCATTATACATTTGAAAACTAAATTGAAAGATTTGTTTAATGACTTAAATGGCCCTAACTTAACAAAATACAATTAACTAAGTTAACGAAAATGGCAACTTTTTAGAGAGTCAAGGACCCTATAGAGGAAAAAAAAATTTGGATGGAAATGACAAAACAGACCAAAACTCAGGGATGAAAATGGCAATTAACTCTAAGTTATAAAACAATCAGCATAACACAAGAGACATTAGAGTTTGAAAATACCAGCAAATATGTCTTCACTAAGATTTATAATCTTAGAGGCTTTGCTGACACCTCCTCTTGTAAGGTGAAACAGCCTATCAAAAACATCTGGATGGCCGTAATGAAAACGAACCCTAGAAGAATCAAGTTCAGTAGACAATTTTCAATTAATAACCACATATGCAACAGAGGTATGAAGAGGGCCAACAGAAAATAGTTTAGATCTTACTTCAAAGGGTTGGCGAGCAATCTCTGACCAATTGTCACAAAACTTGTTTCTTGATTAGACATAAACCATGCAAGAGAAGAAACACTGCAGCAAGAAAGTAACATGATAAGCTTAATGAACAAATAGGAGGGGGGACATTTTAACAACTTCTAGCATACCTTCCCGTGAATATATGCTCCCTAAGTCCCAATATCGTTGGGTACCTCACATCATCATGCTTTTTAAGAAATTCTTGGAGCAAGTTCCTCATTTTTAACGCCTCTTCCATGTAATTATCCTACAAATGAATGTTTGATTTAAGTTAAGGAAGGCATGACGACTTTCCTTCATATAAAAAAAAAATAGAAGTAGATGTTTGGCAACATACCTGGTTCATGTCTATAGTCTGCAAGCCCTCTCCACGTGTGAATATGATAGCATGATTCTGATTCTCAGGCTTTCCTTCTCCTAATATTGCGGGTCCAGGCAACTTTATTTTGTAAATAACCTGCACATTGAAATCATCTCTATAGTCACTAAAACACTTCTCCAAACCAGTTACTTTTGCATTATTACTCTAGCTTTATTAGATGTTTTTTTTCTTGTACCTTTCAAGAAATAGCTTACTTATAACATAAAATAGTCATTTTCTTCAATGTATTTGTAAACTATCTTTAAAATAATCATTTTCTATATATTAACATAAATCCCAGTTTTTACCTGATCCAAATTTTGTCCCGTCTCAGAAGCATTGGAATTTGGCATAGCTTTGACTAGAGCAGAGTAATAAACCTTATGGTTTATCTTTTTGGTTGCATCTTTGCTAGGTTCCTCAACCTCATCAATATAAGCAACACGAAGAGATGGATACTCTGTCATTAGCCTAAGAACATTTTGTGCACGAAGGTCACCAGATCGCTTTTGTATACCATATTGTTGGCATGAAACCACATATGTAAACTTCATATCAGCTACTGCTTGACATTGAGCCCACAGTGACCTTTCTCCCTTCATCTGATCTTCATTCAATTCAATCGCCTTATACCCTTGCATCAAATCTGGTCAAAACACACAACACAATTAACAAAACACCAAAAATTATCTTCCAAACTTCAAACTTCATGTATGATCACAACACGGCCATGTACCTTCATCTTTAGCCATATCAAGGAAAGCCTGAAGCTCCAGAGCTTTGCGATAATACATCATACCCCTAACTGCCATATATTAAATCGGATTAGTTCCAAGTACATTGGTAAAATGTTGAGGGTGTTATTTAGCTACTCGCACCAAGTTAACTTGAGATCAACATTTACCAGTTTTGGTCAAAGTTTGCCCTCTATATGAAGCCCAAAGACATAGTTGATCCTCTAACTCATCATTTCCTTTTAGGTCATCTTCACTTTGACATTTCACTCTTTCAAGAAAGTTGTTCCACTCATCTATAGATCATCACCATCAATAACAAATACACATATATATACATTGTGTAAGCAACTGATAGAATACAACAAACCTGGGAAAATCTTCTGCAAATAGAAGAGGATTGATACTCCATCCTCGTTTGGCACTTCCAAATCATGCAATGAAAAGAGAACCTCCTCAGTGTAGTATGGTGTGAGTACGCTGCCAAAAAGACATTATGCGAAAATAAACATGGTATGATGGCCCAGTATTTGAATAACAGAAGAAGAAAGCAAAATTATTGAATTTAAATAACAAATTTAGACACATAAAAGAACATATGGACGTGGTATACTGGTATTTAAGATTAAATAATGAACATTTCTCATGTAATACTCGTATAGAGATGTCTAGAAGACAAGTTGTGTGAACCCTAAAACAGCCGTGTCCTAATGTAAGTGCACCCAACAATTTAAGACATCAAAGAGGCTTACGAGAAGGAAAGCATATTGCGAACTTTGGGGGCCGCAGGCATATCCATAAACAATGAATTGGAGAAGAAGGATATACGTCTTCTAGCCTCCAAGTTTGAAGGCACGTCCATAGCAGATTCCTTAACTGTAAGCAATAAGTACAACCTATTGATCTGTAAAAGAACACCATGTAAGAAACTAAGTTTGAAACTAAGACCTCAACATGTGTGAGTTTTTGTTAAAATTACTTTCTCCTTCCAAGCTTCTGATTCTGGAGTTGGGAACAGGATAGCTCCTGCAGGTTGAAATAACTGGTATTGTTCATCCACCTCGAATCCCTGCCCATCCAAACTACACAAAAGGAGAAAAATATACAATGTAAGAATTACAGGAAGTGCAGTACAACCAGATACAGGAAAAGGCTTACTATTGTTCTTCCATTATGTCTCTGGTCACAACTTCATGCATATCCTGGAAAAGAATTACAACTTGATCCCGGTCCTCCTGCTTATTTGTTAACTGTGAATAGCAACAACAATGTGTCAGCTTTATATTATCATCCATATATGTTACTTAAAGATTATAAAATTTTGCTACAAAGAGCTACTAAAACACACACCAAGTAATTAATAAGTTTGACAACATGGTCGTAGAGGATAGGGAGAGCACTCATATTGAAATCTCTCACTAGGCTGCCCTCGTCAATATGTTTGTCAACTTCAGCAAATATATCATTAATAACCCTGAAAAGAAAAAACAAGTTGTACTGCCCTCAAAATCTTGTTTCATGATAGAAACTTGTAAAAAATATAGCTTCTATGCTAAAATTGAAGGGGACCTACTTCTTCTCACGATTGCCTTGAACCAAAAACTTAATAATATTACGAAACGAAGCGTAGCATTCACGAACGGCACAAGACATATAACTGTCATTCTCAATTCGCTTTTTTAGCTCACGGTCTTTTCCATTGCTGTCTTTAGCCATATCCAGTGCAATAGGGATCTATCCAGTAATTAGGAAAACAATAAATGCATTTTCATAAGTAATTAGGAAAACAATAAATGCATTTTCATAAGCTTCAAGAAGTAACAGTTCTCAATGTCTCTTATATTTGTCTTTTGTATTTACAGACATACCATGCTAGCAAGCAGAAATGGAGGCCACTGAATTAAGTCCAAGTCTCGATCTGCCCAATATGGAACAAGCAAGAGGTTCATTTCCCTGTAGCCACCAAAATCGTTTCATTAATTTCACAATTAAAACATAAACAATTACCTTCTCCAAAAGAATAACTTTGCTATACCTATCATTAATAAGATCTTCCTCTCTGAAACTTGTGATAATTTTATTCCATAATTGAGCAAATCTTGCTGGTTCTTTCCCTTTCTGCGATGTGATCTGCAGCAATAACAAGAAGCACAAGCTCAATATCAATGGTACATTTGGTTTTATATGTAAATATCAGGAAAGTTCTCTTGATTTGACACAGCTCTGCGAAGTGCAGGCTACTAAACAATTATTTCCATCAGAGGAGATATTGAAAGGTATTATCTAAAATTCATCTAAAGGGGATCATAAGCTTACTGCATCATAATTACGAGACAAGGTAGCTCTAAGTCCTTTCTTTTTTACTGGATCACTTTTTTCGGGTGGAATTAAGCAACCATTAAATGCACCAGGTAAGGCGTCAAAACGAGACCGCAACATCCCTAGAGTCCGAATCTGAAGAAACATAAATTTTAGATCACAACTAAAGCAGTGAGATTTAGTTTTTCAGGAAAAAAGCACAAACCTCTCCAAGACGACGGAATGCCCCATAAACACCTCCAAATAATGTAGAGAAAATTGCATACCATATTTGAGTATCCATAAAATACACCTATAATACGTTCCGGGAGTTAATAGCTACAATAAAAAATAGATGGATGAATATAAACAACTAAAGAGAAGATGTATATTCTTACAAGAATGATTGGAGCCCAGAGTGCGATCACCACACCAATATTGTTCCTTGCTATAAAAGCACATAATTCAATTTCAGAAACAAATATAAAGTACATGATTTTTTTTCATTTCATATTATTATTATTACCCTGGGGGAAGAACTCATGCCATGCGTAAGTATTGATATGAACACTCATGATAGCTTTTGTAGGACCCACAAGTGGCTTTATCTGCAATGATACTTTATAAGTGTCAATGCTTACAATATATAAAAGGTCTCCAATATTGTACCAAAGTCAAATAAGACAAAATCTTAAAGTACGAACAAGAACAGAACCTCCAGGTAGTAACTGAAAGCCAGCTTTGTTATAATGAGCAGAATCCAAAAGGTTGTGTACCTGCAATTTTAAATCAATAGTAATCATGATTCATGTATATTGCAAAGTGGCTCTCAAATAAATAAAAAATTACACATAAATTTATCTTTTAGTCTCAAATAGATTAAAAATCACACATAAATTCATCTTTTAGAATCTTACTTGAAAAGTGAAAAAGTGCTTTCGTGCATTCCCCTCCCAACATAGAGCCGAGGCTGTCATATTTCATCATATATATTGGAGTTAGCATTTCTTTGACCCATAATTGAGCTATATACCACAAAATAGACAAGGGAAAAACATACCTGAGACCACCACATCATGAGCATCACGATCCTGTAGTCTGAACTCTCAAGATAACGTCGTATGAAGGGAAATAGAAACAACACAGCAGCCAGCATGTTTGGTGACAAGTAGACAACCACTGCCAAAATGAACAGTGATGGGGGACCTTGGATGTTTCCAAACCAACCTTTAATGGTTTGAGCTAATCCTGGATCTTGTGATGAAGAAGCATAAGTAACTGGTAAGATTATAACCCAAGCTGCAGCTGATACAACCTTCAAAAGGTATCTTAGTTTGACATAAAATGGCATGCATTGTCTTGCCTTCCAATTTAGCACCACATCCAAAACAGCTACAAAACACAAAATTTATATTTTATTTTTTGCTTTAATGTAACAAGTGACAAAATATGTAGAGAAATTATACTATTAGTACTTGGCATACCTTGACCAAGCTTCAATATTGAAGCAGTTATAAAAACACTCAACACTTTCTTAAAAACATCAGATTTGAAAATTGAGGTAGGGTTTCCATCACCATTCCAAGCAACAATAATCATAGCCTAAAAAAGAAAAAGTAGGAAGAAACATTACAAATTATGTCTCATCAGGGTAACAAGAATTGACATGATAATTATGATAATTTGTAGAAATGAGGAACATAAATAGTAATATCAACTATCATACATAATCAATTTCTACCTGTAAACACAATATAAAGAAACTCCACATTCTATCAAAGCTTCTGAAAACATGCCAATACGATCGTATCTCCACAAAATTGACTTTAGCAGCCCGTCTATGTTTACCAACTGGTTTGCCATCCTGATTTATGATGACAATATAACACTTGAGTTCTACATTTTGGGAATATAAAATTGAAGTAGATCAGGCATCAATTGGAACTTACCCCATTTCTTTCAAACTCACGTGATTTCTCACTCTCACAGAAAAAATCAGCATCAGCACGCATTGGCCAACCTAACCGGAAACAATCTACAGACCTAAAATGCTCAAGTATTCTTAGTAATAATATTAAATAAAACAAACATATTAAACATTCCAACATAAGAAACCCTACCAGAAATACTCATTTAGATCATCATAATTTCTCCACTGGGAATGTTTTGATTTCCCAACTTTGCTCCAGGCAGCTTCCTATGGAACAGTGGCAGTATAGGAATTACTTAGTTATTTACATTGCAAGCAAACATAACTTCCAAAACAAGGTGAGGCAAGTAGAGTGCTTGGATACCCTTGCTATCACATCATAGATAGGAGTAACCACTTTTGTCAAAAAAGCTTCCTCATCTCCTCCATAAGCTGGTTTTACGTTCTCACCGGTCATTGGACTTACATTGCCAGCTAGCATACCATACAATTCAAAAGCCATCTAAAACAGATGACAACCATTAATGTCATCAATAGATGGTATTTATGTACCATTGTGAAACAAATCAATAACAAATGCAATTGTCTAACTATGTAGAGTGGAAATATGCATAAACATCTTGTACCCCTAGGAACATACATTATGTATAAACATCTTATACCACTAGGAAGTAGGAACATACATGATGATAGATGTAGCAGAGGCACTCAGGCATAAATCTCAAATTTGCAGCCTCCCCCCAAATGAGAAGATATAAGCCCATATACAACAATTTACGTTGTTGAACTTCTTGCTGTATTGTTGGCAACCTATTTTTAGTGCACAAGAAAACTATATTAGCACAACAAAGTGACACCTGCAATAAACCACGTCTGCACCCTTTCACATAAAAGAATAGATTTCATTTTAGTAATGTTTCTGCAATTAACAAGTAATAAATCCATGCTTAGTGTCCGATTATCCAGATTATCAAGGCTGAAAGAGGATGCAAGTGAAGCCTCACCAAAGACTGCTTTTTCTGTCCAAGTACTTGCACCATTTCTTGTAGTTCTTGAAAAGCTTCTTCATAACTTCATTTAATGCACGCTCATCCAACTAGTCAAAAGAGAATAGAAGAAAAAAACATGAGAAAGAGCGAAGCATTAAGGTGTTTAAGATAGATCTCAATGGTGTGGCAATGTGAAATATTAGCTAATGCGAAAATTTTCCGCACAGTGAATTTATATATAACTGACCTTGGGCTGTTGATCAGGTTTAGGAATTTGCCGAATATGAACATTTGCAAGCAACAAAATCAGATGCTCCCGTTGATTTGCCACGTTATCTTTCTGCAAATTAAAAGATCCAAAGGATGGTCATGGTGTTGAAAACAATATTCAACTTTATGTTCATGAAGGATTTATCATTCAAATTTCAAATCTTTCAACATGTACTTCATGGAACATAAGTTGTAACACTTTCATTACCAACGCCAAGACATCATAGCAACATATGTTACCTGAAACCCAAACATAGCTTGAAGCCAATCTAGAATGTCTTCTTCATTTTTCTTCTTGTAGTCCTTGGGCCATGGAAGACCTCTCGTGTTACGAAGAGCAACAACAGCAGCTTGAATCTGCAAACAAATTCAGCAATCTTTAAGAAAACTGTGTAAACTGATATAATATGTATAGAAAACCAATAGTAGATGGATGTTACAGTATACCTCTGGATATCTCATAATGGCCTGATTGGCACTATCAGGATCAAGAGGTAGTATATTGTATGGGAGATAGATCTCTGTCTTCTGTGCAACTTTATCATGTGTTTCCAGAATCTGAGTGACAGTTATTTTAGAATTCAAGTAAGAATGTAGCCACGGTATTTACGATAAAAGCAATGCAACTATTTCTTCATGAAACAGGCAAGAAATTTTCATTTCACCTCACGGTCAACCTCCACTGCTTGAGTTTGATTAACAGCCTTTAAAACCTCAAAGAGAACATTAGCAGTTTGGTATGCTTTGGTAAGCTGTGCACTGCATATATAAGAGTCAAAATCCAGAAGAAAATAAGAAAAAAGAAGAATGCAAAAAGCAGCAAAGACACTGCTTAGAACCACTTTGCATCTTAAGATACTCACCGGTCTGCCTTGTCAGCAGCACTTTGCAGAGCTTGGATGTACTTTGAGTAGTAATGTCGATAAAAACTTTGCATTTCACGCGCATCGCTTTTTTTCATTCTCCCAATCAGAGTTGGATCGTTTTCCTGTTTCATATGAAATATGATCCTTTATTAACTGAAAGACTAAATGCATAACTAAAGGATGGAAGAGTCATTAAGTGACCCGCACAACATGACCATCTCAGTAAGTTATTTCCCAACAAACCACAGCACCACTTAGAGAGTACTTACCCTTTCAAGCCGCTGAAGAAGAGCAGTTTTGAACTGACGAACACCACGCCCACTAGAAGTGGGGTCCAGTCTATGGGCTTTCTCAAATGCATAAAACCGACCTGCAGCAAAACCGTCATTACTAAAAATGTATCTATTAGCTCAGCTTTAAGGGAAATAGCATGTTAGAGGGCCAGCAATTGAGAAAGAAAAAACAAATGCTTGACGCTTTCAACACTATAACCATGTATAAGATAACAGGTACTGGAAATTATTTGGGCTGGTATGCGATAATATTTTATTTCAAGTTATTTCAAAGTTACAGGTTCACAATTTCAACACTTTGGAACGGCTATGCACTTATGTAGTGCTAATGTAACATATAGATGTTAAGCAGTAATGATGCCTTAAAACTAGCCTTTCTACCGTATTCTAAATCTCTTGCTTATCTTTTTACAACATATTTTTCCTCAATAAATGTAAACAAATCACAAAGAAAATAAAAAGTCCCACTGTTAAGAACCTGACCAAAAAACAGCATCAAATAATGTGCAACACTTTCCTTTAAACCCAGAGATAAATGACCATGTCGAATGGATCCACACTAGGAGCATAATGCACGCAATTTACAACCATGGTGCAGAGAGACTCCTAGGAGCATGTAGATTTGGGGGAAGCAACTTTTTCCTTTGATTTAGCACATACGAACAGAGAAATAAACGCAGAACTTACAACATTGCTTAAAATTTCAACACAATTGTGCCTAAAACTAAAAACTTACACAGATACGCAACCCTGGGGTTACTAGGCTCAACTTCATTAGCCACACGAAGAATCGGAGCTATCTCTACCAACGACGACGGCACCACTTCACTATCAAATATCGACTCTCCGAGATTCCCCGCCGTTTGCGTCCGCATGATCCGCCGCTGCGGTGGCGTCGGTTGATCCGACGAACCACCAGCACCGCCTCTCGACGTCATTATCTCTTCACTTCCAAATCAGCAACTCACACACTAGTACACTACAACCACACTGCACATTAATTTCAAATCGACTTCAAAATCAACACACAAACAGCAAACAATAATATTAATAACTTAAAAGCTTCACAAGAAGAAAAGCTTACAAACACCTATAATTGCGCAATACGAACAGATACGAAGCAGAAGACGATGGTTTGAAGCTACATTCGATTACTTGAGACTCGTGCGAACTTCATTGAGCGATTGAAGGAAACCCTAGGAGAGATAAAAAGAGGATAAAGGTGAGATTGTAGTGGTGGTGTGATGGGGGTGTGTGTACTGCAACTTTAAGCTACTTTGTATGAAAGACGACATGCTTCACCCCCACCGCCTTGGTTTTCCAAATTTTTACGAACGTGCCATTCATTGTCATCATTTGTAACCTTACCGTTGGTTTCTTCATTATTGATGTTTATGTTTACTGTTTATTTATTTATGTTAATTGTTTGTAACTTGATCTTTCTAATTTAATTTCGGTAACAAAATCTGTAAAGATATCGAGTTAAATCTTCTTATTGCGATAGAAGATAATAATATATTGTAGAAGATTATGATATATTGTTAAACGTTAAATAGTGTAGTTAAGATTAAAATCTGAAATACGATAAAAGATGGTAAATAACACCTGTGAAAAAAAAAAGTATTATTAAACAAAAATAATTGAATCAAAGTAATTGAATGGTTTGGTTAGAAACTCTTTTAACTGAGCTTTATGGTATGTGTGTTAAACAAAATGTAGTAGTCTTGAAACTAACTTTTATGTTTAAATATTTTTAAAATAACATAAGAATATTACGTGAGTATATATGTTATTAAAGAGTTTTAAAGAGGGAAATATGTTTATAACCTTTAACACTATTTAAACACTTTTAGATTATCCAAACACTTTGAATCTAGAAACTTAATTGGGTCATTGATCAAACCAACTATCAAATCACCAATCATTTATATTAAAAAAACTGTATGTCTCTTACTAAAAACAATAAATAAACTATAATAATAAATAATATGAAAAACAATAAAATACAAAAGAAATCCAAATTTTTCTATCTCTAAACTTCATTAAACTATTTCATAGGTTACTAAACTGGGTGATCGGTCGAAATAGCTAAAGTTTTCCAGAACCTCAAGTCTAAAATTTTGAAGATTCAATCATCAAAAAATTCTAACTTTAACATGCTAGCAAAATTAGTAAAAATAGTAACAAAAGAGCCTAAAAAGAATAAACGAACATCACAAATGAAACTGGAAAATCACATAACATACATAAGCTTGTATATAGATCCAAATCACAAAATAAAGTGATAATTTGTGAACTCGCCTCGTAAACATGAATTGTTAATTAATAAGATATAAGATCACTACAATCATGCACACAAACATGAATTGGGAATTAGAGAATGATGAGGATTTGTCCATCAACTCTATGAAGTCAATGTCAATTGTGATTATTTGTTAAAGCTTTCATATTTGATTTAGTGCACAATATCTAAACAACAAACATAATGTTACTCATCCAAATAAGTTCAATTTCCTTACATATAAATGGGTGAAACTTCACTCAAACCATGCAATTTTGGTGCTAATCAAATAACAGTTGTCAATGTATTGATTGTTTTACAAACACAAGACATCATGACAGATCACATACCTATGCCACCCTAAAAAACGCACCTTGATTAGTTCATACAAACAAAGATAAACTAAAGCTCAAACATGAAAATGACATCCTGGAATAAAACATGTAGAGCTCTCAGACTTTGACAACCCTGTTCCTACTGTGAACTGTGACCCTGGGAATCTTGAATCTTTTCTCGATGCACGGCATTAAATCCGCAGTGTCACTCATTTAATCTTCAAAGCCATTATTGTCAAAACCAGTGAGAATAATAACCTCATAGCCATCTTCTGAACTGCTTATATCAATAACTTCATCTCATTTCCAGTCTAGCAGAGCCTTTGCACAATCAAGCGCCTTGTCAGCAGCTTCGATAACATCTTTGGTTTCCTCCTACAGCATAAAGTAAAATACATAGTAACATCCTTATTGGAGAAACAAACCATAACAATGCAAGTGAACTTACTCGATCATATGGCACGATTCTTCATTTATCTTACCAAGTATGTTCGTATGCACATACATAAAAGTGGAGTAACCTTTGCATATTGACACCAAATTAATGTTGTGTATATGCAAACGTACTATAGAACCATGCTAAATCATGTAATATACAACCATGTTACCACATCAGAAATTTCTAGTCCTAACACCTTAACTTTAACCTACAAAATAGGATGAAGAATATAATGACACTACTATCATAAGCTACAAACAACAATGTGAGAGAAGGATGGGGCAGAACCTTACACTCACATTAAGTGGACAATGACTGTCCAAGACCAAGTCTTACATCTGTAATTGTACATTATGATTATACATACAACCCGACGAATGAGTCATAAAATAAAGATGGTGAAGAAACACACATGCTTTTTTCGCTTCAGCGGTGATCCCTCTCATTTTCAACACTTCACCGTATGAATAATGTAACATCTTACATCGGTTGGGAAGGGGAACAAAAGTCTCTTTATAAGACGCTGGATACCTTCCATATTAAACCCGTTTTAAACCCATGATGGGGGTATTATCCCAAGTAGAGAACAATATCCGGTGCGGTTTTGTCACACCCCGGTTTCAGGGCACCCCGGGAGTGCGACCGATTGGTACGCGTTATAGTTCACTTTTTATTTGCTTGTCTTGAAAGACGTTTACGCAGCGGAAAATCATTTCACAATTTATCTGATGATTTATAAAAACAAACTTTCATATATTCGTTAGGGATTAAATACCCAAAATTTTACATAACATTGTTCAACGCAATGTTTTACAAAATTTTCTGTCTACTGACAGATATTCAAAACTTGTCACAAAGTCTATACCTAGGAAACTTTAGTCCTTCCTGCACTATTCTTGCTACTATATTCATCATAGGGTTTCCATGCCTAGGATTCATAGTCCATCCAGCACTAAAAAACTGACTAAACATATTTAATCATGTTTACCTGAAAATGTTTGAAAATAATACATCATCGAAAAGCTGGCGAATACATTTAATTTGACACAAAAATATTTCGGCATGAATAACGATAAACAGTTAATCGTAAATTAACGGTAAACCACACATTTAGCAGTCTATTTCAACTGGAAGTCCCCCTTCCATATAAACTGGTATTGGTGCTCAGGCAGTCTTACTATGGGACTCTTCGGATCTGCACTGAATCTGAACCAACCCGGTATGGGATTTTCACCCATCCCCAGGATATAATTTGATCAAGCATACATATACTTCTGGTCTAAATGTTTTAGCAGAATACCTCTATGCATTAATATGGTTAACGTACTAATGCCATTTTCGCAAAATAAAATCATTTGAATATTTTGAAAGTATTAAACGTATTCACCTGGTAAATTGAACAGAGCCTCTAAACTTGATAAGCTTTTGTTTCTGAACCTCGAAGTAACTTAAGGATTAAGTCACGAGCCTCTAACACATTGATTAAATCAGAACTTCTATACTTGTTGTTTAGAGCATATACACCGGTTTCCTAATCTCGGGTTATCTTTATGGTGTTTAAAAGGTATAGAGAGTTTCGTGTGTGAAAGTAGGGAAGACGATTAAAAGGTCATGAAATGAAATGAAGCAAGAGACATCTATTTATATATGGATATTTCTTACTTATTAAGTTTTATTCAAACTTAACTATTAAGTTCAAAACTTGGCAATTAAGTTTTATATTTTATTCAAAACTTAGCCATTAAGTTTTATATTTTATCAAAGTCTTAGCTATTAAGCTTTATCCAAAACTTAGCCGTTAAGTTTCATCCTAATTTTATCTAAAACTTAGGCATTAAGTTTTATCCAATACTTAATTGTTAAGTTTCATCCGTAGCTTAATTATTAAGTCGTATCTCAAGGCTTAGACATTAAGTTTTATCTAAAACTTAATCATAAAGTCACGCTTGAAACATAACCATGATTATTTAATTGACAAAAATAATATGAAAATTAGTAAGTACACATAAACCATTTATTGCTTTCAAGTGGTTGATTATTGAAATGATTCTGTGATATGATTTTAGAAATGAATACATATCAATCTATCATCATGTTAAAAAGGTTAACTAGACCTCACAAACTAAATGGAAATAAATAAGAACTTTGATTCATTCGGGTATACGTAAGATGACATTTGACCCATTTAACCCAATGGGCTCATTTGAGCTATTTAGGTTGAAGCTCTTTGTGTATTGCCATATAGTAAAAACAAAATTTAGAATTGACATACAAAGAGCAGTAAATACATTGCCATAAAAGAGATTAACTCTTGCAGATCCACACCAACCTAAACGTAGACATTAAACACCAACCAAAATAAAATCCATGTACTACTTAATAGAAACATTAAACGAAACAGACATTCTTTAATGCAATAGATTAGCTCTATTATGTGCTTACATGCGCATCCTGCATTCCTTTACCACCATAAATTGTGATGAGGTACCCTCCTCACATTCAGCTTAAGGGCGTTGGTCATAACCGAAAGAAAACATAAACTTTAGAGGATGAGGAATCATGTGAATGACAACACTAGATGTTGGTTGGGGATGAAAGTTATTACCTCATACGCATAATTATCGTTTTCATCACTGACATGTACGGACACCAAATTTGGTTCCTCCACGACAGTAAGCCTAGAAGAAGCCCCTTGAATGCAACAAACGTTACATATATTATAAACCCATGAAGGCAATAACAACTACATAAAGATCAAACATCCTTGTTTACCTTTGTCTTTTGTTTTTTGGGGTCAATATTTAATGGAACATGGGGTAACAACCAACATTTTACATGGAAGCACACAAGCAGCGTATGAAAGCAATCAAATACATAGAGAATTTGAAGATACTTAATATGGCACTCATATTGTTTCCGGATGTCGGCATACCCATATCAACCAGCTGATCACGACACCGTTGCTCAATAAAGGAGTGGATTTGGGTCCCTCAGTTGTCTCTCAAGTCCTGCAACAACTCAAGTATAAATACACAGCCGTAGATAGGGATCTGTGAGGAGGTAAAGGTGTAAAATAGGGAGCTGAATGAACATGGGTAGGGTATATCAGATGAGAGGTATAACCATTGGGAACACACACATAACAATTGCTGCATCCATGAACTCCGATTAAGATGGAACGTGGGGAGCTAAAGCTAGGTACACACACGAAACCGCTGCATCATCCTTCAACCACCCAATTATCACGGCCAGGATTAAATGGGGAGGGTTTTGGACGGATGAGATCTACCTAAAGCTAATAACTGTTTAGCAACAACCACACACACACACACACACATATATATATATATATATATATAATATCATAATCATCACTCGACCACTAGATCACGTGCTTTATCCATTTATTATGTTATCATAACCCATTCGTTTTTAAAAATTTTCAATGTTACCATTGAAATTCTTTTTTTTCTATTTGGGATAATCTTTAACACAATACAACACATTTTCGCGTATACAATTATTGTTAGTTTGTCTTTTATATAATGAGATATATCAATGACTAATCTTTCCTTTTTATTACTTTAAAGCTAGTTAGATCATAATTGCATTAAAAACATTAACGTCGACAAGAATTCATATACTAATTTTTGTTGCCTGGTTTATCACAATGTGGCACTATTATTTAACATGCGTTCAAAATATATTTGTGTTTTTGGAGTTTCAATAATACAATACCTGTAAACAAACAACGCTCTAGTCAATAATATGTTATCCTTCTAGTATTAACATCATATAGGATTTTTAGACACACGAGCACTTGTGAGGTTTCGTTCATTACTAGTGGGTAACCCGCACATTATGACGGACTGGATAATTTACAAGTTTGTATTTGTTACATTTCACTTATTTTTTTTAATTGTTTTATTTTATGGTTTAAGTCTCTTATATTGCTTATGATCCTTATCATATATCTTAGAGCTAACAAATTGCTTCAAAATTAATAAGTATTAACAAGAATAGTTGAATGATTCAACTCTTAAGTAAACAAAAGTGTTGAACATGATTAAAGTTTAACGAATATTTTTAAAAAAAATTCACATTCAACAAAATATATGTTGAATTGTTTTGATACCAAAATGAAAAGATTTGTTATGACATTAGATATTAAATACATATATATTAATGAAAACCCATGGGGTACAACTCTTTGAAGTATAATAGAAGCATCATGAAAAGATTTCTTATGATATTAGAGATTAAAGCTTACAACTTTTTATATGATATCTTAAAATTATTGCGAAATTATAATCTTGTCTTAAAAAGATATTTTATAAATAGTAATAAATAATAGATAATATCAATATAAAATATTATTACCATCCTTATTTTAAAAACATTTAGTAATTATATAGTTAAGTATTCAAATAAGATAATACTTATTTATAAATTTAATTATTATTAACATTATCATTATCATCATCATCATCATCATCATCATTATTATTATTATTATTATTATTATTATTATTATTATATTATTATTATTATTATTATTATTATTATTATAAAAACATTTAATTAAGTATTCAAATAAGATAATACTTATTTATAAATTTAAATATTAATTTACAATATTATAAATGAATAATATTCATCGCACTGAATTAAATAATCTCATATTATTAAATAATGTATTAATAAAATATACACTAATCAATGCATTTATTTCAAGAAGTTTATTAATGAGAAGTAAAATAGGAATCACTGCATGGAGCACTTGTACCTAGTGTTTAAGAAAGTTATATTAGTTGTCTTAATTTTTTTTTGTAAAATTACACTTGTGTCCCAAAGTTATGTTTTATATAGTAACTAGTGGGTGTTACCAGCACTATGCAGCGGAGGCTATAAAAGTTAAAAAAAATTAATTATGATGATTTATACGTTGGTACCAACCACAAAAAAAAAAATTATGTGCGAAACGAGCTATATTGTAAATTGATTAAAAGAAAATATGATATAACTCTAAGGCTTAAGTATAAAACTTAAAAGAAAAGTTCAGGTAATTAATATAAATTTAACATAACTAGAAGGCTTAAGTATATAATTAATTTTTTTAAATGATTAAATGGAAATTTTACATAACTTGATGCTTAAATATAAAATTTTAAAAAAATACAAAATGAGTATGTATCAATTTGGGAAAAAAACAAAGAGAGAAAAATTATTGTGGTTAGTTTCAAAAAATTCTTAAACGTTTAAATCTAAAATTATAAAAGAAATAAAGTAGGGTTTTTATTAGTTTAGAGAAAAAGAAAATTATTATGGTAATATTAAGAAAACTACACCTTCACTACTCATGATTTTATCAATTTGTTACATATAATGATGCAGCGGGTGTTATCGAGCCCCCCTCTTAAAAACTAAAAAAAGGCGATCTTGAACTAAGAAATAGACTCTAGAAACTAAAAAAGGGTATCCTGAGCAATTGTTTTCCAACCTGTCTTAAACATTAATATATTGGGTATTATTATTATAACTATATAAATAAATAGTGATTAAGTGTTTAAATAAAATAATATTTAAATCAAACAATATTAAGTTATAAAAATATAAATAATATATGTATATATATTTTCATATTAATTTTAAATATTATAAATAAGATAATATTTAAAATAAATACATTAAATAATGTATTAATTGAGAGAAATTTATTAAATATAAGCAAATTATAAACTGTTGTATATAGCACTCGTACCTCATGTTTAAAAAAGTTATATTAGGCGTATTAAATTTCTAGTAAAATTACAAGTGTGTCATCGTTAAATGCTTTATATAATAGTATATATATATATATATAAATGATTATTATTATCATCATTATTATAAAAGTATTTAGTAATTATATATTTGAGTATTCAAATATAATAATACTTATTTATAAATTTAATTATTATTATTATTATTGTTATTGTTATAAAAGTATTTAGTAATTGTATAGTTAAGTAGTCAAATAAGATAATACTTATTAATAAATTTAAATGCTAATAAGTATTATAAATAATATAATATATAATCTAGCGAATTAAATAATCTTACAATATTAAATAATGTATTAATAATATATATTAATTAATGTATTAGTTAGAAAAAGTTTATTGAACGAGATGCAAAATATGAGTGAGTGCATAGAATACTTGTACTTCATGCTTAAGAAGTTGTATTAGGTGTTTTAATTTTTTTATTCTTGTAAAATTACACTTTTGTCTTAAGGTTTTGCTTTATATACTAGTATATAACTTACAAGTGTGTTCTTATGAAATGCTTTATATAATAATATAGATTATTATTACCATTATTATTATAAAAGTATTTAGTAATTATATAGTTAAGTATTCACATACAACAATACTTTTATAAATTTATTATTATTATTAATATTATTATAATATTATCTAGTAATTACATAGTTAGGTATTCAAATAAGATAATAGTTATTATTAAATTTAAATGTTAATTTAAAGAATTATAAATAATATAATATATAATGTAGTGAATTAAATTATCTTACATTATTACATAATGTAGTAATAATATGTATTAATTAGAAGAAGCTTATTAAATGATGGTCAAAATAAAAATGGTTGCATAGAACACTTGTACTTAATGCTTAAGAAGTCTTATTAGGTGTCTTAATTTTTTTTATTATAAAATTACACTTGTATCCAAGGTTTTGCTTTATATAGCAGCATAGATAGATAAATTCACATACAATTTAGCACATATACCCATTTTTTAGAACAACTCATAATATGCTTTAATTAATCATATATAAATGCATATGGTAGCGTTTAAGCTCTCGACTTTTTAAATGTAAGGTAGACACGTCAACATGAGGATTTTCTTTTAAACATGAATTAACTCAAAACTAAAATAAATGTAAAACAAAAAAGTAATTTAAAATGTTTATTACAAAACAAAGAACCAAACTACGTTCAGTTTTTATAAAATATTTGAATTCAAAGGACAATTGTTATACAACCGCAAAGATGAAAATTATATTGTTCTCAAATAACAAAGTCAAATAACAAAGTCAAAAAGGGTTGTATGGCATATGCACCATCCTCAATCTCCATGCATGTTGTATAAATAGCCAAAAGGGGCTATACCCGTATGAAAGTATGAACTCTGACAATAACATCTATTATCATATCATCCGTGTTTTATATATCATACACATCATAGAATCCATATGGTTTATAGAACGCATATGTTATCATACTCGTATAATAAGACACACAATTAAATAATTATTAATAGTATTTAGAAAACTAAAAGTGGATCACAATGGAAGCTTCTCATAGTCATAGGATTGAAGTTTGATTCATTCAATGCCGAAGTGGGGACATTCGAAGAACAATGCCTTATCGACAGAGACGAGGACGGCTTAGGAAACTCCAAAAAGCTTCAAATTGTGCCTTTGATTCGGCCGGCACAAATCCCAAATAGACTAACTCCAATACAGTGATTCGTCATTCGACACTGTCATCTTCCATTTGTCTCATCCTCTGTTACCTTCTCATCTCCATTTGTCGTTAATCACATTACTATTTCTTACATCTAGTAGCCAATGGCGTTCACTCGGTCGTTTTTGCAATCTTTATCGTCAATAATCGATTTCCCCTGTTACCCTTTTGCCAAATTTGCAGTTTCTTCTCTGATCGTAGAAGGGGTTCTGTTGATTTGCTTCTCGAATCTGTTTTATGGTTCTGTGGTGTGTTCGGTCCAAGATTATATCAAGAGTATTAAGGTTAAGGGTACGTGTTTTAATCTTTTTTCTTGTACGAGTTTTAATGTGTTCATCATGTGTTTGATGAAATGCCTGAATGAATGAAATGATCTGACAGACTTGATTTGAATGTATAAAGTCGGGATAATTGCAAGATTAAAGAAGATGGTTATTTCTTAGCAGTTGTAAAAGTCAACTTAGGTTAAGATTTTATGCCAATTTACAACCAGTTTTTGAGGAATTTTAAGGGATTTCGTTGAAACAAGTTTGTTTTATATGTTTCAGTTACTTTTTACCAATCTTATAACTAATTTCAATGCTCTCCATAGTAATCAACAGTTCTCGAGTGCTTCTAGCAGGATTCTTTTAGTGGAAATTTTGTGTTTACATGATCATGAAAACAAGTAGATATATTACTATATCTATGTTACCATATATGAAATCCTGCATATGTGAGATTGGATATATGAATTTAGATGATTAATCAGTTTAGTGACTTGGTTCTTTATGCAGGATTTTATACCAAAAACTCTTCTAAATGGCGATGTCACTGGAAGATCTTCTTGCTGAAGAGGGTTTCAAGAGCAGTAGGTCAAAGAGAATGAGCAGAGCTTCATCAGGGGCCTCTGCAACAAGAATCCCACCCCACCCACTTCGAGATGAACATAAACTTGGCATTCCAACTCGTTTGAGAAAGACAGAAAGGGCATATTCTGATACCCGTAGATATGATCTGCGTGCTGAGTCACCGAAAACTGATAAAGTCAGGGGTAGGAGATCAGTAGATAATTTAAGAAGGGAAAATCAGGACAGATACAGCGTCGAATCATCACAACAATTTTCTCCTGATGAGATAATAGAGGTCAAAGAAGGTATCCGAAAAGTCAAAGATGAAATGGTGGATAAAAGAAGATACAAAGATATATATCTAAATGGCGTATTTAGCCCTCCGATTAGCAAGAATAAGCCATATAGCGAAATCGGAGAAGATTTGCAGGTTGATAATGACTATGCTAACGATCATCATAACTATCAAAAAGGTGGGAACCAACCTGGTTCGTCATCTAGTAGATCAAACAGAAGTACACATAACAAAGAAAGTGTTCGTGACAACAGGGCTCGCAGACCTGTTGAGGCTGAGTCTGTTGGTGAAGTAGCTCTTGATGAGGTGGCCATCAAAGCAATGATAGCTATTTTTAGCGGTTACATCAAAAGATACCTAAAGGATCAAGATTTCAGGACATCAATGTATCACAATTGCTTTGCTGCACTTAATTTTTCAAAGTTAGAAGAAGAAATAGTTGCTGAAAGCAAAGTTATATCTAACCTTGAACAGGCTATAGAAACTGTTGAAAAAGCTGCAGAGAATCTTGCTGATGCAAAACAGTTAAAAAAAGCTTCTTTACAGTTAAGTGTCATCACAGGTCTAAATGCAAATGAGTTAAAAGATGGATTCACATCTGGGTATCCCAATTCCGTTTTGTCAGCTTGTGGGCACTTGTATTTAAGTATAATATATCAACTGCAGAAAAAAGAAAGGATAGCAGCCAAACATATTTTGCAAATGTTCTGTGATTCTCCATTTGCAGCTCGAACCACGTTGGTTCCTGAATTGTGGGAAAATGTTTTTCACCCTCATTTATCACATTTAGAAGCATGGTATAATCAAGAAGTTAATTCTCTAGCAGATGACCCGCATAACACAAGGAAGCTAAAGCAACTTAAAAAAGTTTATTATGATATTTTAGATTCAGGTACTTACCAATTTGCATTATACTACAAGGATTGGATCACAGATGGTGTTGAAGCCCCCTCAATTCCTTCAATCAATGTTCCAATGGTTTCTGTTCAGAGAATTCAGCATGTGGGTGTGAATGGAAGCAGTTTAGATTTTGGTAGCCCATCATTTTCATCTCAACCTATGGTCAGCAAGAAGTTATATGATTCTGTATTTGGCCAGATGCCCAAATCAGTAACAGCTGAGGTGGAAGACTATCAACATTCACAGAGATCAGATGATGATGCTTATAGTTTTGATGGGTCTGTAGTGGAAGATAAAAGGACACTTACATACCCTTTGGAAGAAGATGATTGTAAAGGGGACCGGGAAACTTTTCAGGTACTTAATACTAATATTGATTCAGCAGTTAGTTTGCCAAGACTAGTTATTTCACATTTATAATCAGAAGTGCTTTCTATTTAGGTCATGAGCATAAAAACTTACATTAAGGTGTTTTGATTTTTTTTTTTAAATTCATTATTTGATTATTGCAAATTGTCGGATGTTTGGATAAACAGATTCTGCTTCTGGTTTTTTAAGGGCAGATTCTGCTTTTGGTTTTATGGACTAATATGAGGATTTAGGGGGGGGTCAAATGTTCAGTTTTGTACTTGTAACAAAACTTATTATCAAAGGGTAAGGTAACATTTCTTAATTACCCCTTCTTAAGTAACCAGAATTTGTGAAACAGTCAAGAAGTTGATCATCTGATGATTACAACTTCAAATCGAAGTCACTTAATTACTTTTAAAAGATACATCCAACAGAAGAAGGCCAAGTCAAATGTTTGAAGGCTAATCATGGGTCTTGTTTGAAAGGTGTATAATGGCTGCACAACTTACTCTATTTCCTCTTATACAGTTATCTTGCGTAATTATCAATATATTTGCACATACATCTAGCTAAGTAATGTGCATATGCTCTCAATTCTCGAATGTTGCAGGGTGGAATAATAGCCCAAGAAGAACTTGAATTAGCCTTAGAAGGATCAGAGAGCACTAATTTGTTACAATCACTTTCAGTCGCAAAAGTCAACGAACTTACTCTCAAGAGGCTAGCTAAGTTTGTCTTCGGACTGCAACAAACTGAAAATCAGTTGTTCGCATTAAATGATACAAAATATCCCTACCTTTCGGTAATTATATCTATAACATCTCGTTCTATATATTTAGTTTTTCATTCTTCCTAGTTTTATATTTCTCTTATATAACACAGCCAGTAAAACCAAATGCTGATGGAGGACACTTTTTCTTGAATATTCCTGAGGATTATATATGCCCATTAACTGGACATATTTTCGAAGATCCTGTGACTCTAGAGACTGGTCAAACCTATGAGCGCGTAGCTATTATGGAATGGTTTAGTAAGGGCAATAAAACATGTCCTGTGTCCGGAAAAACATTGGAATGCCATACTGTCCCTTTCACCAACTCTATCTTGAAGCGACTCATTGATAGCTGGAAATCAAAGCACTCTAGGGAGATGTTATCTTCTGCTTCTCTGCCCGTGGGAAGCCCTAGGGAACACGAATATAAGGCTGAAGCAGCTGTTTTCATAATAGAGCAGCTTCTTACTGTTTTTGGTAGAGAGGAAAATACAGCAAATGCGAAGCATTTACTTGCTCTCGGAGGTTTGCAGTTTTTAATCCAAAGATTTCAGTATGGAAACTTGGATGAAAAAACTCGTATAGCTTCATTGCTGTCAGCCTGTATTGAAGCAGACTCTAGTTGCAGAAATCATGTGGCTAGGCACATTGAAAAGCAGGGTCTTCTTGAGCTACTTCATTGCAAAGGAGTAAAATCGAGATCAAATGCAGTGTTTCTTCTTTTTGATCTAATCTGTTTGAACAGGTATTCATTTTTTATGCAATAATCTAAATGTATTTTGTGTACCTACTACATGTTGGTTAAATTGTCTTTTATCAATGGTTTGTAACATTAGGAGAAAAGATGTCCATTTTTTCTTAAGTGGCTTGCACAAGGAGGGTATAGTGAGCTCAATGCACATCTTGCTACTTTTTCTTCAAAATTGTTCACCTGAGGAAAAACCCCTGGTTGCCGTGCTCCTGTTACACTTGGATCTTTTGGTATGTTCGTAAAAAGCTTCTTTTTTTTCTTTCTCAAACTTCTTTAGCACACAGTTAAATACTAAAATTAGTGAAACATAAATGCACACATTAGATTGTTAAGATGCCTATATTTGACCTGACAGGTGGATCAACAGAAGTACAGTATATATAGAGAGGAAGCTGTTGATACAATTACTTCTGTTCTTGATACCAGTCCTTTTAACGAAAAGGTGCAAGAAACATGTTGTAGAGCACTCCTTATTATGGGAGGGCGTATCTCTTTTTATGGGGAGGTAGTCACACAGGATTATATCTTAGAGAAAGCTGGTTTCGTTAACAAACCTGAATCAGATGTCCCTGAAGGCAAAGTAACAACCAAAGACAACATTTTGACGGTAATTTCTTCTCTTCCTAAAGTTTTGATGATTTTCTACATTGTTATGGTTACAGGACTGGATTCTTATTGTGTTTTAGTTCAGTTTTTTTCCCTGTCCAATAGAGTGGACCATTGCATTTCTTATCTAATTCCAGCATACGAAACACTATGGTTTATAGGATGGGGAGGAGGAAGAGGCTGTTGAAGATTGGTTGACCAGATTGTCAACATCTCTTGTTTGTGATGGGAAACAGTCGTTTCTGGATTCAATTTCCCAGTGCTTGAGTTGTGGATGCCGTGAAATGACAAAAGTGTGCTTGATCACAATGGTGTGGTTCAGTTCTTCACTTGCTTCATTACCTGATCCGGAGTTCCCACTTTCAGCTTTCTTGGTCCTCGTCTCTAAACTGAAAGAAAATCTTGAAACTAGTGAATGGGTAGAGCACAAGATTCTTGCTGCAACGTCTCTCCTTAATTTTAGCAAAATCCCAGGTAAGCATTTTCTTTCATATCACGCAATAATATTACAAATTTTTAGCTTTCCCCTATGGCAGCTTATGAACTTCTTGATCGATAGAACATTATATAAACATATAGAAAAGGAAACAGGACCCACATAAGAAATGCTTTACAAATTGCAAGTTTTTATGAACAAAAGGGTTTATAAGATTCAACTGTGAATGGCTGCAGATTGTATGAACATCTTGTTGACATTGGCCGATGAGATTGCAGCTCCGCTCAGCAACCTTCTAGAAGAAAGCTGGACTGCAAAAGAATTGTATGCCTTAATCTCTCAGGAAGATTAGTAACCTTTCTAACTTTCTGATTATGATCATACATCCATGATCTACCTCATCTCCTTAAATTTAGCATGGATTCCCATCATTAGTCATGGTATTTGACCCACAGAAGTACATATCTTGCTAATTGCAATCTCTACTTGTGAATAGTGGTGATGGATCATGGCTCTTTTGATTTGTAAATTTGTTAATACACTACCACGGATCTACGCTTTTCGTGATCTTATTTGCATTGTGAAATTACCATTCATGTGTGATTTTGGTTATAAAACTCAAAGAAAGTGTTAAGTTCAGTTGTGTCCTATATACTGTGTGCCTGTAAATTTTTGCTTATGTCTTTTATCAAATATGTAAATTTTTGCTCATGTCTTTGATCAAATATATAGGAGGCTGTTTTTTCAATCTTTCTTTTTTGGCCACCTCGTCAGAAGGAAAAACTCACGGAGCCTCATCAGTCCCTACTAACCAGTGAGACTAGATAAAAAGAGCCTCATCAAGTCCCTGCTAACCAGTGAGACTAGATAAAAAGTTCCTGCTAACCAGTGAGATTAGAAAAAACGCAACTTAAGTTAAACATATACACCAGTAGAATCATATTTTAAGTAACAATTATATTTATTGACAATACTAAAACATACCCAACACTTAGTACATTACATCCATTTGGCATACACATGCACGGCAACAACAGACACACATAAACCAAAACCAAAACCGCAACCAGAACCAAAACACGACTCGTTGACAAAGACTCATAGTCATAGACATGCTAAACGAAACACACTTATTAATCACATCTTATTCTTGTACCAAAACACACCTCCAGCTTTCCCATCATCTGGCTCCACAAACAGACACTCCTTCATCTCTCTCCACACAGCAACATAAAACGGAGTCGCATCAAACCGATAATACTCCCCAAGCACTTGCTTCACCGCCTCCTTCGCTTCCGTTGCGTTATAATGCGGCATTGTGGAGAACAAATGGTGCACGACGTGTGTATCAGTAATATGATGGAACACCTTGTTCAACACACCATAGTCACGATCCACGGTCGCCAGAGCCCCCTTTAACCACTCCCATTCCGAGTCATCATAATGAGGCAAGCAAGGGTGAGTATGTTGAAGATAAGTGATCAACACCAGAAACCCGTTCACGATCATCAACGGAACCCCATAGACACAAACCACCCAGACCACCCCTTTTGCTAAAGCAACACGATAAAGGATGAGCGACGTGACAATGATCCCAACATCAGAAAGGAAAATATGGTAACGTTTACGTTCGTTGTATATAGGGCTATTCAGGGCATAGTGGCAGGCGAAGCGGTCATAGGGTCGGCCCGACACGTTAAAAGCTAAGTACAAAGGCCAGCCTAGAGTGAGAGTGACAAACAGGTTGAGGATACGGCCCAGGGTATTGTTAAAGTATTTCGAGTACCAAGGGGTTTTCACTCTCTGTTTGGGGACGAAAACTTCATCCCTCTCGAGTGATCCGGTGTTGGAGTGGTGGCGGTGGTGACTGTACTTCCACGAGAAGTAAGGGACGAGTAACGACGAGTGGAGTATGAAGCCAACAGTGTCGTCGACCCATTGATAGTCACTGAATGCATGGTGACCGCATTCGTGGGCTATGACCCAGACCCCGGTGAGGACGCAACCTTGGGCTATCCAGTAAGCCAACCATGCAACGGAGGCGAAAGGGGCGGGGATGTGGTGGAAGTAGGTGGTGGCAATGTGGTAGAGGAGGAAGGTTACGGTGAGGTCCGACAGCACGTAGGAGAACGAGCGGGTTAGGGAGCGGTGGAAGCAGTGCGGCGGGATGGCTCTTTTGAGGTCGCTGATGGTGAAGGGTGGTTTGGAGAAAGGGGCTCGGTTGAGGGGGTTCGTTTTAGTGGTTGCAGAATTGCGTTGTTCTCTGGCTCCCATTTTGTTGTTGTTGAAGGCTGTTGGCTGTCGGCTGTTGGCTGTTGGTTGCTTGATCAGACTCTTCAACCTGCAAGTTAAAGATGTTGGTTTATGTAATGTTACTCATATGAAGATTTTCGCTTAGATATAAGGACATAAGATTAATGGTGTTAGCTAGCTCATAACTAAAGGTGTTCATCAGTTTATTCGTTCCAGCTTTCACTTTACTTGATTTTAAATCGAATAATGAACACCTCTATCATCACTCAATATCACACAATTGACTACTGGGAGAACAAGCAAAATTAACCATGAGTAGTTGTACTTCCTACTTACTAAATTATATTTATGTAATGAGATACACCAAATAACTTATATATTTACTTTATTTTATGTATCATGCGAAATATATTGAGATTTACAAACATGACTAAGGTTAAGAATGAAGTAAATAGGTGAAAAGTAAATACGAGAAAGTAAGACAACACGAAAATCGAATGCAGGAATGGAAACTCCAAGAAATAAATGCACGTTAAAAGTTCACGTATAAATAAAAAGAGTGGAAGAAAATAGTCAATTATATACGTTTCAAAATTATTTACGAACAAAAAGAGGACACCCGAAACTCGTTATATGTAATTACTTAATATAGGATTAGAATTAATTTAAAATAAAAATAAAGTATAATGTATTAAAAAAATGTTTTTTTGCTGATTTTCATAGTGAATAATATTGTTTTGCTGATTTTCAAGATTATATTCAAAGCAATTGCCACTTGTCACTTTTGTCTAGTGAATATATGTACCCCTCTCGAATATCTTTGCTAGATGCTTACCACCGCCTGCCCTTTGTACATTCAAGTTAATTTTTTTTTGTTATCTTTTGTATTCTTATTTTAAAATTACGAAACATATTTTATTAACTTTTAAGGTTTTTTTTAATATTCTTTCTACCATCGTCTTCTTTTCTGCTTTATTTACTTCTTCTTTATTATTGATTTAGTTTTTTTATTTTATTTAATTACAATAACTATCATTTAGTTAAACCAAATGTTAGCATATATTCACTCAGTTTTGTTTATACAAAACACATCTTATATAATTCTGCTTAATATATTTTACACTTTAAAAATAAAACGCACATACTATATGAACTGAAAATTTAATATATCAAGTATCAATAACACAAATCCGAAGAAAGTGCCATAAATACTTATCAACAGCAATTATTTTAGCTTTTAAGACCCGAAAAACCAAAAAGAAAAAACAAAAAAAAAACTCATCTCAATGCAACAATGAGAAATGCCTAAACTAACAAGAAAGAAGGAAAAAAAGCCGAGCAAGATGATTCGAATCGAAAACTTGAAAGGACCGTAATTCGCAGATCTAGTCATCAATTAATATTTACACATAAAAACCGCGAAAATCATTGTGTTCTTTAGCCTTAAGGCAAATTATTCACTGAAACAGCATAAACCCAATATAGAATTTGATGTTTTCATGAAATATTGATATCACTAGTTTAGAAACCGCATACTACACGGGTTAAATAAAAATATTAAATTAAAATTTACTAATTATTAATATATACAAGTTATAAAATAATATTTTAAAATAAAATATTATAAAAATTACGTATAACTAACTACTTAATGACAATATTTTTTCAAACTCTCATCTTTAAAAATCTTTTGCTTTAAAAACAATTATATTTTAAACATTCCATTTTCTTAAAAAAAAAATATTGTTTTAAACAAAGTCATTTTTCTAAAGTCTTTTGTATCAAAATACTTCATATTTCATAAAGTTTTGTTTCTAAAAATTTTATGTTTTTAATAAAAACAAACTTGTTTGAAATTTATTAAACGTCTATTTATAATTTGAAAACGATATAGATAATATTACTAGCATTTAATGTCGCCATTAAATAATTAATTTACTTAAATAGTAACACGTAACAAAACAGATATGAAAAAAAATAACATATGACAAAACTATGTCGCACTTGTTTTGTTTTATTGGTGTAGATTACCGAAAAGAATTTAGATCGCCAACTATCATGGTTACAAGCATTTTCCCATGACTCACCGACCTAAACCAGAAAATGTGTAAAAATCCTCTTGAAGAGGTCATCGCAATTATCAAGAACACGATTGTATGATAGACGCACTCCCAATTTTGACGAATTAAGAGTACAAATCGAAGCATGCAGACGAAATCATGAAGTATGAATTGTAATTAGTACCTTAATGAAAGAAAATCACATGCAGCACAGATAAACGCACAAATCTACAGAAAAAAAATCGAGTGAAATGAATCAAATCGAAATCACCGAGGACTGTAATCAAGTGACCTGTTCATCAATCAATAATGCAGCTAAATAAACCAAAAATCAAAGAACAAACTCGATAACTATTGATTTTGTTGATTCCAATCATCGATACGTAATTCATCCAATACAGATTGATTTGATTACTAACATAGGTAGATATGAAGTACCTGAATCGATCGAGCTTCAGATCCTAGGGTTTTCACTTGAACAGAGTTAAGTGCTTAACCTCTATATCTCCGCCCTTTGTGCGAACAAGTGTTCTTCGTCTCTGTTCACAAAATGTGTAGGTGGTGTATATATAGAGTTAAGTGGTTTTTTATGTTGGCTGAAATAAACCTTCGTAAGAAAACAGTGGTCAGCCGATGACCAATTCTTTTAAATGATATCAATTTTGACCTCAAAGTTATTTTAAAATCGTGGAGGTTTATTAAAACAAGCTAGCAAGACGCTACAGAAGTATTAACAAGAAACATTTATGGTTTTGAATTGTCGTTTTAATTTTTGAGGGGCGTTTCTTGTTGAATTTCGTGTTCTAGCGAAAGTATCGGCCATTTTATGTAGTATTAAAACATTATGTTGACGGGTAAAGTGTCACTGTATATATATATATATTATTGCTCATTTTACAAGCTTTTTATGCATGTGGGGTGTTTCAATTTTTTCACTCAGTTTACTGTTTACATACCACGTGTCCCTTCATATATCTACCACCGCCTCAACTATCTACGATTTCTTTCTCCCATAAGAAGCGTGAAACGGGCAGTCATCCGTTGATCCTCTTTTTCGTTCCCTAGCGGTACCACGTCTTCTTCTATTCAAATTGAGCTTATGATGCCTGATCTGTTGGTGGAAGGGAAATGGCATCAGGTTTAAACACGGGTATGGTTTTATTTATTCTTGATTTGTGTTTCGTTTAAGGTATCTTCATGGCTTTCTTTAAATTAGTATATGATTAAAATGGTTGGTTCTTATATTTACCTTAGAAGAAAATAAATTCATCCAAATCAATTTGTTTTTCACCTTCATAAATTAACATCTAAAACCATTTACATTACAATGTAAGTATGTTTATCCAAATATCCAAGCCTTTACTCCTTTAGAGATGGTCTTTAATTTTGATCAAATAAAAAATTAGAGCATACAAATTACATAACTGAAGTGAGCTCTCCCACCCCTCTCTCATGTTAGGAAGATTTGACGATGGACTACTTATGATGATATCATTTAAAGTAAATCTAGTACCAAACAAGAAACTTTTAACTTTTCGTTTTATTAATTTTTTATGTAATTATATTATATATATATGAATTTAAAAGTTTACGAATAGTGATCAGGATATTTTTGGAATTTACGTCATTTTAGCAAAATATCACGATTTTATCCACCTCTCTCATTTCTTTCTCTCACCCTTAACTCCTTCCGCATAATTTTCGATCAAGAAGAGAAGACTTGATAGTAAGAGAGGAAAAGACCGATCATCTCTTACTGATAATCTGCATCAACATTTATTTCTATTGCTTGATTTGCTTCCATCTATCGCAACCGCAACCCAACTACGCCACATCCCTTATGTTGGAGCCCTCCATTGCTATTAATGACAGACTTCATACTCTATTTGTAATAACTAATATGATAATCTAACACTACACCTAGAAAGATTTATTGACATATAATTCAATAAAGAGAGGAAATCACTTGCCTCGGGGAATAACGAATCAAGTTCTAACAAAGCCAAGTTTCAAAAGCTACAACAGAAAACAAAAACAGAAACAATTTATAACATTCAACTCAACTAGTTAAGGGTGAAAAAGTTATTTAGTCAAAGACACATTCCTATGTTGTACCCAATGTATTTCACTAAGGGCCATTCCATAAAATGTGTAGAAGTTGGAGGGTTTCTGAGGGTAACTGCTGCAAAGCATGCAAGGGAAGGGACTACAATACACGCGTAGGTTGCTACTTAACACACAATTTAGTGCTCACACGTCACACCCTAAGGTTAAGACAGATTAGTGATTATAAATAAATGGTTTGGTTATTTGAACACCTCATTATTTTAAATCAACACCCCAAAATTTCTATGCGGGTCGTATAGCATTATACGCGTCGTATAGAGGGGTCGTATAGCCCTATACGGGGCGTATAACCCCTCTGACAGCCCTCTGAATTTTTCCTCTCAGTTGGTGTCGAAATTTGCTATACGCGTCGTATAGCCCTATATGTGTCATATAGGAGGGTCGTATAGGGTTATATGGGGCGTATAGCTCTCTGACACCCACCTGAATTTTCCTCGTTTTCAGTGCATTCGACCTTATACGTTACGTATGAACCCATACGCGGTGTATAAGAGGGTGTCGATTTATATAGGTGGGTGTCTAAATATTAGGATCGTAGGACGGTTGTGGCACCATTACCACAAGAAACAACCTAGACGGTGTTATAGTGGATTATAGGAGTTTGTTAAAATGACACAAGTAACCTTGACTACGCAAATACCAAGATGAATTTGATTACATATTAGAACATTACACGTGCGCACTTATATAGTAACATTGGTGATTAGCGCTTACAAAAATTATTTGAGTTTAATTATTTATAAATGCAGGATTATATGTTATGTAAGAGAAAGAATATTGTACGTTGTTACAAAAAAATTAATGTATTAGATTTGACTTGCGCAAACAGCTATGTGATGTTTTCGAGTAGGAAAAAAAGAAATTTTAAAAGGAAAATATATGATAACACGCTAGAGGTATGTATTAATAACACGACACGAACTAAAATGAGAGTTAGTGGTTATTAAATCAGTGTCGTAAACTAGTTGACACGGCTAATTGTTATGGTTGCCTTGACAATCATCGAACTAATGGCGGCCAGCTTTAGAGGCGAGTGAATACAAGTTAAGTTCATTAGCGAATCCAATTGTATTTTTAAAAAAGTATACATTGCGTTTAATATCGGTCCAGATTCATTAATTTGGTTACTTGTACACATATAAACATAAACAAACAATAAGTATTAGTTATCAAAAGAATCATCAGTACAATTTTAAAAGAGTGAGGTTATTCTACAAAGTGTATTTTTGCTAAAAAGTGTGAGAAGATACAATGAGGCTAAAAAAGTCACAAAAAAATTATATCTCACAATCTAAATCGAATTTCAAAAAAATACTTTGGAGTCTCTGTTCTTCTCGTCGTCCTCTTTCAGAAAAAAATAAAAATAAAAATAAAGAAAAATTTCATTATGACACAATGACATCATTGTGTCTTTAATAATGACACAATGTCGTCATTGTGTCTTTCATAAATGACACAATAAAAAAACGTTAATTTTTTTTAATTTTTCGTTTATTTTTTTTCTTAATGAGGACGGCTAGGGGAACAAAAGCTCGGAATTACTTTTTTGAAATTCAATTTAGATTGTGAGATATAATATTTTTTGTGATTTTTTTTACTCGTTCTGTCTTCTCACACTTTGTAACAAAAATACACTTTTTATTTGAACCTCTGTAATAAAATACATAAACCTTTATGAATTTTGGCTTGCGTTATAAGAGCATTCACAGTGAATTACCCATCTCTATCCATATGATTATACTAAAAATTACTACTTTTTCTCTCTCATTTTTAATTAAATAATACTTTTTATACCTTTATTATTACTTTTTTCTCTCTCCTCCACTCACAGCCACTTTTAAAAATATTAAAAAAATTTATATGGATTGAACAGTGATTCCCCAAATATACCAGTAAACAATAACATTTTCTCTTACCTTCACTCACAACCACTCAAAACCATTCTTTATAATATAGGAAACACACTCATATAATTGGGTGAGGTTATTCTACAAAGTGTATTTTTGTTACAAAGTGTGAGAAGACACAATGAGCCTAAAAAGTCACAAAAAAAATTATATCTCACAGTCTAAATCGAATTTCAAAAAAGTACTTCAGAGTATTTGTTCCTCTCGTCGTCCTCTTTTAGAAAAAAAATAAAAAAAATTTCATTGTGTCTTTCATAATGACACAATGACGTCATTGTGTCTTTCATAAATGACCCAATAAAAAAACGTTAATTTTTTTTCATTTTTCGTTTATTTTTTTTCTTAGTGAGAACAGCTAGGGAAACAAAAACTCGGAATTACTTTTTTGAAACTCGATTTAGATTGTGAGATATAATTTTTTTATGACTTTTTTTAACTCATTGTGTCTTCTCACACTTAGTAGCAAAAATACACTTTGTATTTGAACCTTTTTCATATAGTTTTAGGGATTCCACTTTGAATGCTCTAATAAGTTTTAATTATATGATTTGTTTCATAAAATGTTATACTTTTGTAGGACTTATATTTATATATCCTCATGATTATTTTTTACTTTACAATATTATTTACTCATACATCACTTTTTATATACCATAGTTTTCTAACTTTATTTTCATCAGAACTATCATAAACAATTATATAAATACATTTGTAAAGAAGATCAGTCATGATATGCATGCTTGATTAATTCTTATGTATATGTTAAGACTCTTTTCGATTACTTGCAACACTTCAGAAAAGAAAACCCTCACTCTCAAATTTCCTAATTACTTTAGTACTACCTTCCTTATACGTATTAAAACATACATATATACACATAGTAACTTGATCAATGGAAGGTAGCTCCCGACACAATGGCCATATGCTTACAGTATAACAATCCCCATCATACTTTAATCATATCGATATTACTCGCACCTAACGTCATCTAACAATCACAACAACCTTAGATTAACCAATTAAGGTTATTATGTAACACAGTTTTAACTTTGAAACTCAAATAGGCAACAGCCAACCTAACCTGGATTTCAAACATCTTAACCTACTAGATTCATGCATAAGTCATAACTACCTTCAATAGTGAAATCCATAAAACTAGATGAATACAAGGAAAATGTTCCAATTAGCAGGCAGCAATATGCATGTCACAAAAGATGCAGCGTATCATACCTTCATTTTTATCTTAAGTAAAACCTCTGTACAACAAAAATTTACATATTCCAAAAGATCATATCCAGATGATTCTCCACTTTTGCTCTTACTGAGATCAACGCTGCCAGTTTCATGAACTCATCATGCTCCATTTGATATTTTTAATGATGTTTTTGCAGTGGTTCTTGTAGTTTGATTGCTGTTTGAATTTGGGTCTGATTGAGAACCACTACAAGTATTCAACTTGGTCCTATGAGGCATCAGCTCAGTGTCACCAGCCACTAAATCCATCATCAACTGCATTTTTCACATCATAATAAGTTTGATAGTTTATATCGTTATCTTACATTTGATATTCGTCTTTGATCATATAAATGTGACTGCAGTCCCACAAATTGAAAATGATAAATAGCTATAGAATACAAGAATAGCTATCATATGTTAACTAAATGTAATGCATGTACCTTCCAGTCATTAAAGTCAAACCTAAAGATGAAGCGAGAGTAAACCACCATCTTTGATATAATCATGGAAGAATCAGGAGCATTCTTTGGTGCTGAATACAGAAATACCAGTTTCAAAAGTAAACAGAAAAATTTGCAGTAAAAACAAAATTTTACTAATTCTATAAAGTAGTCATGAAATGTGACATACAAACATAATGAGAACCATTATCATCCACCATTATCACAACTCTCCCATCTTTCACCAGGAAAGATAAAGCAAACAAGTTCTCTACAGTTTGTGCAAATGAGATCCTGTTTAAAACAAGGTTCTCAAGAAGAACTTTTTTGTTGATTTAAGTATATCAAACATTGTAACAATGATCTTCTCAGTTTCTGTCTTCTCTTTAGAGACAGTATCCTCAAGCTGTAAGAAAAGATAATTATAAACATCTGCACATAGTTAACATAGAATTAGTTGACTAAAAATCACATACCTCTTCTGGTTTCACCTTCTCTTCCTTTATAAGCCTTCCGCGTTTTCTAGCAACTGAAACCTTTCGTGGTTTGGATTCGAGCTTCATGGGTCCAAGCCTTCAATATAAATAAAAAAGATTGATTTAACAGTCAACAGTTAACACAAGCTGATATTACTTGAATGGATCACAGTGAAGCTCAAGAACTCACATGGTGGAGGAACCCATACCAATCCTGAAAACAGGAGAAACTTGCAAACCAATGTCTTTCCAGCGAATCTCAACCCCTTCAGAGGTTCCTATTTTCCTCTTCTTACCATATTCAGTGATCAAACTTGACATAAATACCGATGGAGTCACATTCCCAGTGCTGTGCACTCTTATGGAAGTCACCAATGTGTTAGCTAAATCACGTAATGCCTCTGCGTCAGATACTTGCTCTCTTGGTTTGCTGACTACAAACGTCAATTACATTCAACGTATAATCTCATGTTTTTAAGAATAGCAAGCAAACAAAAAATTGTAAACTCCATACAAACATTCAAGCAGTTTATGCACTAATAATAAAATATAAAAAGAAAACTACATAAACAGATCATGGGCTTATTATATGTAAAGGAATCTGTCTGTTTATGTATTAGCCCTAACCTTACAACAATTCGAAAACAACAATGTCAAAATCACAAAATCTGTGATCATACCTAGATGATGCATTCCATCCACTTCGTCAATGATGGAAAGAAACTTCTTCGAGTTAACTGCTGATATCTCATCTTTTTTATCTATTCAAAACAACAGCAACTCATGAATACACAAAATCTACCAAAAAAAACTGTTAAAAACACAACCTACTTAAGCGTTATAAACTATCAAACAACGGATAGTACCGCGAATGAAGTTCTGAATCGACAGATAGCCAAAACGAAGAACTCTTCGCTCCGTAAGGTTATCATCGACGAACTGATCTGTAACGGAGCCCACACTGTTCTCCACTTTAGGTCGCTTCTTCCAATCATCGTTCATCGACATTGTTGCATACGATTGGAGGTCAAAACCCTAGAACGATCGTTTTTGGAGAGAGAGATAGATGTATAGTGTCGATTGGATTGTGGGTATTTGAAGTTGAAAAGAACCAGTAGTCTTCGCCTGTACGCTTTGCTGTTAGAACGTGTGCTGACGTGGAGGTTTTCGTTTCCCGCCGTCTCCTTGAAGAATATTGGATTTGAATAAAAATATGATCAATTTTTTTGTAAATACCAACATTAGATTTTAATAACTCAAATTGATAGACTATTAGTCAATACTAATCCCAACTAACAATTTGACTAATATTAACTTTAATTTTCGATTTTGTTACCGGCAAAAATTCAAATCTAACTGTTCTTGAACTTCGTTAGTTTTTTATGACGTGGCATGTTACATAATCGAAATAAAAAATATAAATATATCACTCAATTTTACGTATCTTTATCTCCAAGCTACTCAACCAACAACAAAAACATGACGCTACATAGCTTCAGAGAATAAATTTTTATAAAAAAGAATCGGGTAATATACTTATATTGTTAATCATCACTATGATATACGTTATGTCACTAGCCACGTCACGTGATACTTCATAAAAAACTGACGAGTCAATGAACGGTTAGACGGGAATTGTCATTAGTAACAAAATCAAAAGTTAGAACTAATATTGGTCAGATTATTAGTTGAAAGTAATATTTGCCAATAGTCGATAGTTTGAATTATTAAAATCTATTTTTTTTTAGATTTATGGTTTAAAAGCTAAAAAAAATTAAATATCAAAATTAGATTTATGGTTAAAAATAAAATATTTTTAAATAGTATTTGAATTTACCTCAAATACCCAGGCGAGTCTTTCTAATGGGATGTCAATCATCAATACTAATTTTAACACTACCAGCCTAAGTTACCTGAAAAGGTCATAAAAAAAAACCACATCATTATGAGAAAAAAAAATTTAAATCAGTTTAAAATATGAGACTTTAAATTAAATACATTATTAGTTGATGCTCTCATTAAGATGATCTAACAAATCAAAATTCACAACAAATGTTGATACACGCTTAAATTCGTTAGGTGTTTTTTCAGAAAACCTATATTCATCGTGAGATGATTGATTGAATTGAAATTTGGCGAAAACAGGCTCTTTGTGGGCATCATCTTTAGTTATAATCGTCTCACGGTGAATCCTTAAAATCCTCCAAGGATTGTTAGTTATTGGAAATCTTGATTTGTTTATGAACCCTTTAAAAAATTTGGACGTGTATCAACAGTGGCTAATAATCTTTCATGTTATTCAAACAGTTGTGAACCATCAACATATACCGATTCACACTTGAGATGACAAGAAACAATCGACCACCACCACTAGTCATAGGATGAGATTTGCGGGACCAAACGACCATACTCAACTCTCGCAACTTGCTCCTCTGTTAGCCTCGGCAATGTTCTCAAGTCAAGCTTTTATCTCTCCCACTCGTGGCTATTCTATTATTTGAGTCGTGTGAGAAGGACATTACCATCAAAGTTTGTTGTATTTCATGTTGGCATAGACATGAGTTAGGAGGCTTCTAAATTTTCGAATCAAGTCTTCTATAAAATCATGCATTACAAAACATGTCAACAACTACTTGTGAATCTATGTTGAAGTCATGCAACTTGTACCGTACCACACCCACATGCATAGAAGAAATAGAAAAATAAAAGAAAACTGATATTATGTTTATGTGTCATGCGAGAAAAAACAAAAAAAAAAGAGACGAATCCCTCTCCCTTTAAGCACCACTATATCCAAGCGCACAATCCTGAAACTACTATTTTCTTTTATTATTATTATTATTAAGGTTAACACGGATTTTGTTTTCACAGCACTTAGGGGTGTGCAAAAAACCGAAATAACCGAACCAAAACCGAAATAACCGCCGCAACCGAACAAAAAAAACCGAAACCAATTAGAAACCAACGGTTTGGTTTGATGGTTTTTTAAAAACCGATTTTTTCGGTCTGGTTTCGGTTTTGCTTTTAACAGAAACCGAAAAAACCGAACCGAAACCATAAAACCGAACTTGTAAATTTAGAGGTGTATTCATATACTATTAAACATGACTAGCCTATAAATTACTTATTTAACTTATCCTATTTAGAATAGATTGAATATTTAGGTTTTAAAAATAATATTTAAATATTTTTGTTTGTTTGGTAGATTAATGTGTTTTATTGATTTTTTTGTTATTGTATTTCATAAATTGCAATTAATTATAATGTTAAGTAATTTATAAAAATATAGAGATTATGTTTAAAGGTCAACAAATGATGTAAACCCAAAACTTCTAACTTAAATTAAATACTTTAGACAAATTTTTTTAGAAAAAAACTTAAAGCCCAAAAAGGAAAACTGAAAAAACCGAAATCGAAGTGAAAACCCAAAACCAAAAATCGAAACCGAACAGTTTTAAAAACCTAAAAACCGAAATATCGGTTTTTGGTTTTGGTTTTAGGCTAAAACCAAACCAAACCGACCATGCTCACCCCTAACAGCACTTAACGTTTTAAATTAGCATGTTTGAGTGTATAATTTTGTTAAAGTTCTAAGTTATAACACTAACTTTTGTTAAATAATTTGTTAAAGTTCTACAATATATTTTTTTACCATTTGCATTTTGCTACATACACCATTAAACTATTCATGTAAATTACAAAAAGATAATAGAAACAATTCCTTATACGTATTTCCTGGCTTACTCTCCAATAACACTACAAGTCGCCAATCGTTTATAAGAATGAATTAAAAATCAAGTTATCGCTACCTCGTTGATCACCATAATTCAAGGTTTTTAGTTTGCTCGATTTCACCTCACCTCTTGATTTTCTCTCCCTTGTGCTCTCTCTCTCTCTCTCTCTCTCTCACCCCCGCACACCTTACCGTTCCCCCAATCTCAGTTTTGTTCGATCTCACTTCACATAGATGAGAATAATACTAACCGGCAACCGCACATTGTTATCTACAAGCTAATTATTACATATACTACAAAACACCTCTGTTGGAATTGATAGCGAGAGCTAGAAATCCCTCTTCGGTCAAAGTTAGAAATTTTGAAGAAACACTGGAAAGAAACAACACTAACAAAGGCCAAAATTCATTTCTTTTGGTTCTGGTATTCTAATTTCACAGCACATGTTAATGTTACGAGCGTTCATCATCTCCCTAGTGGTGACATCATATGGCGAGATGTGGTCAGCTACACAAGGAGGGGGAGAAGAGGGTTGAGTTATTCAAATAAAAGTTAGATTTTAAAATTTTTGTTTTTTAGTAGTAAAAGTAATAAATAAAAATATTTTAAAAGTTATAACCCTAATGATTAAAATCAAATCATAAAAACTATTTGTGTAATCATCTATTATTATCATTATTCCCCATCACAATTATATAAGCCAAATCACACATGCTTTGTCAGACTAGAGCACAAGCCACATCCATTTACCATAGTACTGTCTCATCTTCTTGAGAAGAAATCTTCCATGTGAAGTGTAACCTCTATGCTCACTCCTATCACTCATCATCTTCTTTAACATCATCAGAAACCATGAGCTTCAAATCATTGTTCTTCATATTTCTCTTGATCTTCTTTCATCTTTCAGTTTCATCATCTAGCTTTGCAAAAGAGAGTGTTCCCACAAAAAGATTTCAAGCAAGAAGAATGATGGCAGCTTCATCTCTCACCTCACTTTCTACAGATCCATCAAAGATCAAAGATGCAGCCATGAATGAATCGCAGACATCAATGGAAGATAGTTTGAGGAATCGACCACCTAGCAAGTCAAACCCTTCACATAACTAGTGATCCACAGATCGTAGTAGTGCTTTGTGTAAACTTAGAGATCTAGAATAAATAGAATTGTCGAGTTCATCTTTTTAGTTTCATCATATGTTAGTGTGAATAATGTGATTTAGATGTTGTAATTTATCAAACTCTTCACATGACCAGTGATTTTGTGTTTTTTTAGTAGTCCTTTGTGTAGAGAATATGAAGAGAGCGAACGTAATACACTTTTTTCATACTTTTATATTATTATTATTTTTTTTGGTTAGATGAAAGGATCTTATTATCTTTAATTATTCATATAACATCTTCTAAATATATCAAACATCATATTTCTTTAAAACAAAAACTTTCAGCGTTCTTCAAACATTAGTTGATATATTTTACAAGTTTGGACAAAAATGCCTCATCTTCATATTGCTTTTGTTGCTTCATATGAATTAGGGGCAGCATCTGAATCAGGCTCTTAATGGTTCAGATGTTTGAATAGTTCAGCATTTAATGGTTTAGACTATTTGTTTCGCAAGCAAATGTCTGAATGGTTCAGACATTTGCCTTTAAATGTTAAGCATTAATGTTGAATGGTTAAGAGGTCTAATGCTAACTGGTTAGGACCTCTTATCTAAATTGGTCAGACATTTTCCTTTGAATAGTTAAGCGATATACTAGCTTTAAATGGTTCAGACCTCTTAATGGTTCAGCATTTAATAGTTCAGACCTCTTATTAGTTCAGCACTTAGTTATTCAAAAATTACCAAATAGCCTCTTAACTTTGTCATATTGCTATATTTGTCTGCACATGCAATATTAGAAACCAACGGGGTGAGTACTAACCTTTGAGGCTGATCATTTACTAAAATTTATATAGAAATGTTAATAAAAAAGCAATTTGTAATAATATATTCAAGATTTATAAAAAATAAAATTAAAAAATATATCCAAAAGTCAATCAGAGAATTAAATGAAAAAAAAAAACAATCAAAGATTTAAAATTAAAATAACTTAAGATCAAAATAAGTAAATTTTGTAAAACATAGTTTTGCATGTAATGAATATTATTTAAATGGAGATTCAAGTGATTATGATCCAAATTATCATCAGTAAACATTGTGAGTTGTAAGATTACGAATATGTTGAAAATTTGTATAGTGATATTTGGTCACTTATCAAATCTAGACCCGCCTTCTCTTGTACTCTTATAGATCAAGGTTCAACAAAACATAATGGAATGATTGTCATTTCCTATGGATACATGCATCTTTAGTGAAATGACTATCATTTTCAATCAGTGCATGCATCTTTAATAATTTAATGGATATTGATCCAGTCTTTTCGGTGGTGCTTGTTTTTTCAGAAAAAAGCTTCTTATGTTTTTTTGTCTGCATCAAAAAAAGGACGGACAGACATTTAAGATTGCTGATTGTTTGTTTTTCGGAAGACATTTCATTAAAAAATGTCTTCCCGTCCTCTTCTTGGAGAAGACCCAACCCCATATTTTTTAACATCTTCCAACCTCTTCAAGTGGTAACTCAGACATAAAAAACCCTTCTACACCATCGCACACACATCGTCGACCTCTTCTACATCTATCGTCGCTGCTCACTCACCATCACCATCGAAGAGCTTCCTCCACCGCCGCTGCTTACCACCGCCGGCCTCCTCCACCTCCACCGCCCCCCCCCCCCATCGCCTCCACTGCCGACCTCTTCTACATCCATCGCCGCTACTCACTCACCATCACCATCGAAGAGCTTCCTCCACCGCCGCTGCTCACCACCGCCGACCTCCTCCACCTCCACTGCCTCACATCGCCACCTCCACCATCTCCCTGCTCCTCCGCAACACCACAACCATCAAGGAAACTAGTAATCATCAAGCAACCGTTTTTTTTTTAAATGGATGTACAGTACTCAGATCTAGGGTTTGTTTTATGTTTGATTTTGTTTAGGTTTGTTTATGTTTGATTTTGTTTAGGTTTGTTTGATTTGTCACAATGGATTATGTTTAGGTTTGATAATGTTTAGGTTTGTTTGATTTGTCACAATGGATTATGTTTAGGTTTGATAATGTTTAGGTTTGTTTGATCAGTCTACAAACGTTAAAAAACAGACAGTCTTCTTCTTGCAGACTGCAGGGGTTTGGTCCACCTCTTCTGCTACAGATGTCTGCAGATGTGATCCGCAAACTGCAGATATTTTCCTGCAGAAAAAACAAATAGCATCTAAGACATGCTATTGATGGTTTTTGTAATTTTTTTTCTTTTGCATTCTATATATAGTATCCAGCGTTTTGAAAATCAAAATGTTTGCTAAATCAATAGCTATGAGTGACCTTAAGTTCATTTTCGATTATGTTCAGGAGGGAACAACCACACAGAGTTGTATCTGATCAAAGAGGTGATAGAATAAAAAAGGGAAAGATGATTTTGTTGCTAATTAGTGAGAAAAAGAAGCATAAAGCCAGGTGAATTTGATGGTGATTAACATTTGTGTTCTTATTCAAATGTTTGGATGTATTTTAGATGTACTTACTTCGGAAGACTTGAAAACAACTAATCACAAGGGTTGTATCTTCATGATTGTTGAATTGAAAGTCTTGTTGCGGGGTGAAAGCAAGAAACTAAGATAAAGGTTGAAGAAAAGTTACATGGCATTTAAGATCCGGATGGAACAGATAAAAGATTAAGGAGAATGAATGTTTTTTCTTGATTTAAATAAAAAAATAATTATTATTATTAGTTTATAAATATATTATGAAGTTTAAATTAGATTAGGATAAACATAAGTATAGTATAAATAGGAAGCCATGATCATTGTATTTGATGTGATTTTGTTTCTTATTATTTTTAGAGTTGAGGCGAATTCTCTCTAAATTTTTTGTGTTCTTGTTTTAGTATAACGATTTTGGGGCAACAAAATCGGTCTCTTTATGACGAACATATATTACAAAAACAATATCATTAGAGGTTTTTTGTGAAATCAAAATAATTCACATGAACCTAATATAAAATACATATTAGACATGATAATAAATTTGTATATTAATTATATGTATTATATGTATGTGTATTGTTTAGTGTTTACAACGCTTTCAAGACCCACGTTTGGTCTATTGTTGGACCTATTGTGTCACTGAACAACAGACCATGATACTTGGTCCACAGAAAATGTCCAAATGTTGCAAGTACCAAGTTGTTGCATGCTTTGTTTGGCGTTATGAAAAAAAAGAAGACAAGGTTTTGTTAGAAATAAAAGTTAGTACTTACTTGTCCAGACCAGATGGATCATCTACGTAATTGAATCAAATAAAATGGGTTCAAGTTTGATTTATAGAGTAAGCCTATAAAACCATAATTAGGTTTTAATATTATTTTAGTCAAAAACAGATGTACCGATACTTGGACTTGTCTAAAAAATTTGATGGATTTCTACTAGTACAAATTATTAGTAACACACCATTTATTCCAAGATACGGGAAGAAGGGGGATTCCATCAAATACCAAAAAGGAAAAACAGCTACTGAAACCTTAGGGAAAAAAAATTTACTGTAAAAATAACTTTATTTATGTAAAGGCACTACCTTCAAGAGTTCAAAATTTCACTTCCTCTACTTTAGCCCTCACACCAACTATTTTGCAGTTCGAGGGTTTGTCTTTCATGAATGCTCACCGTATCTTCTTCGTCGTCTTCTCCTTTTTGGCGAACGTGCTTTTGAGAAATCATCAATAAAGATGCTTCCTAAAGCATATAACATTGTTACATTAGCCTTTTCATATTCCATCAAGAAAATGGCCACTAAAAGAGCAACTAAATATACAAGTCTATGTATACGCACCACTGTTCCAGCAACAATGGTGCCGTTAAGGGGATGAGTAGCGCAAGCAGTAACATGTTCTGATAAGGGTACAAATATGTTTTGTTTACACTCTATGGTCCCACTGGGATTCTTTGACTCGCTGCAGCAAAAAAGACATGATTGACATTTTGGTGTCCCTCTGTTCTTAAAAAAAAGAAAAAAATAACCTTAAGTTGTAATGGGAAGAAAAGTGCATGGAGTTTCTTACTCGTAATCTACATGACATGGGGAGCTGGCGTGTGGATAAAAATCTAAAAGGTGCAAACCATCACTTGAAGTTGACCCAACTGCATAAATCTGCAAAAAGTTAAAACATGCTTTTATGATAATATTACCAGTTCAATAATAAACTTGATAGCAATTGACATCAGTAACACAATCGAATACAAATTGATTACAAAAGAAACAGCCGAAAATGGAATAACTGTTCAAGAGTTCGGAAGAACTGTTCTAGTGTTCGGCAGAACTGTTCAACCTCTCTTTACATTAAGTAGTTAACTAAACATTAACAAACTTAATTTCTAACTTGACACATCTACCCCTCCAGGTTACATAGTTATACACTATGACCCTTGAACTTTATTTTGACTTTACCTTTAACAATCTCCACCTTAAAGTCACAGAACTAGAAAGCATGCATCTCACCTTGTCAAGCAAGGTTCTATTCATCCTCTCAGTTAAGCCGTTTTGTTGTGGTGTACCAGACACTATAAGGTGTCTGGCTATACCATGTGCCTTCCAGATTGAGTTGAACTCATTATTACAGAATTCAAATCCATTATCTGTTCTTAGTTTCTTCACCTTCCTTTCTGTCTAGGTTTCTACTAACGTTTTCCATTCTTTAAACACTTTGAAAGCACATTCTTATGCTTGAGAATGTATACCCACACCTTTCTTGAGAAATCATCTATGCTAGACAAGAAGTACCTGGCACCACCTAAGGAATCCACCTTAGAAGGACCCCATAAGTCTGAGTGCACATAGTCTAACACACCCTTTGTAATGTGACTTGCTTTTGAAAACGTAACTCTCTTGTGTTTCCCAAGCACACAAGTCTCACAGAACCCAAAATCACAAGTCTTGATATCACTCACAACTTGTTGTTTTTGAAGTTCAATAAGACCTTGATGCCTTATATGCCCCAACCTCTTATGCCATGCCTTAGTACTTTCTTCAACTGAAACTGCAATGGTTTCATCTTTCTTTAAGGCTTCTCCATCTAAAAGATAAATGTTGTTATCCATCCTTCTACCTGATAACACCTTTAAAGAACCCTTTATCACCTTAGCTTTCCCATGTTTTAGACTAACATGAGTACAAAAGAAACAACCGAAAATGGAATAACTGTTCAAGCGTTCGGAAGAACTGTTCTAGTGTTTGGAAGAACTGTTCAACCTCTCTTTACATTAAGTAGTTAACTAAACATTAACAAACTTAATTTCTAGCTTGACACATCTACCCCTCCAGGTTACATAGTTATACACTATGACCCTTGAACTTTATTTTGACTTTACCTATAACAATCTATAATAAGCAACTAAAACAACTAAAGAACTTATATAAGTTAAAGTCAGGAATTTAACAGTGTTGTCACACAGCTAACTGTTTAGAGGATAAATGTCTGGTTAAAAAGAAACAGTTATCAGTTATTAAAACAAAGAAATGAAGAATAAATTGCTTACGGAGTGTTTAGGCAGCCAAGATGGTTTCCTCGGAGGGGATAAAGTTGTTAGAACATTCACTTCACCCCTGATATCGTCAACAAACATGGTAAATATTACAAACTTGGATCATCACATACTTATTAATTAAAAAATACTAAATAGATGTATAAAATCTATTGAGTAACAGGGAAGGAGAAAGAAAGACTAACAGCCAAGGAGGGGGTGGACAATGGATATGTGACACTTGGAAATTGTGCAAATCCAAAACACCAGACCTAAAATGTAAAGAAATCAAAACAAATTACTTTGAAATACACAAAGAAACACATCAAAGGTATTTTATATGGCAAATGAATTTATTTACTGACTTAACTTACCAACCATCATCTAGATGGAATCCCAGCTGATATGGACAAGATGGATTAATGTTGATAGACTGTATTTCCTTAGGTAGAATATTTGATTGTGCCTGCACTATACAACACGAAGTTAAAAAATATAAAGTTTAACTGATTCTAATAAGATTGAAAAGAAAACAAAAGGCATGGTGTCATAATAACAATGCATACCTTCAGAGGCCCGATTTTATTCAGCATGGATGCCAACTTTACTGATGTTAGAGGAGACAAGAGCGCCTGCCAGTGGGAGACAGCTTATTATTTAGTTATGGACTAAGAATATTTTAAAATTTTGAAAATGTGTATAATCAGAAAAGATACGAGTAAGCAAATAAAAATTGACTAATCATATTGAATATTACTGTCAAAATTTTATAAAATCAGAAAGAACACCTCCTTGTGACTTTGGAAAGCAGTTGATGATCTTCCACCACGTAGATCCCATATATATATAAAGCCACTCTTACTAGCACCAATCACACACTGATAAATAAATGTAATGTAAGTCTTGATAGAATTATTTCAGAAGAAGTTAATTTCCACGAATTAAAGCACATACTACATAAGATTTGCAGAACTCAGTATATAGATAAAATGTTGTCATGTACCCATTTATATTACAAATATTAGAATAATTTACTTGATCATCGTCTAGTTGGATGCTGGTAAGGCCACATGTTGCATTAGTTGTAAGCCCAGATTGTGGAAGATTGCTTGCTCTCCTGTCCCAGATACTTATAGATCCGGATGTATCAGAAGCAAGTATCCTATTAAACAATTTATTTCAAAGTTGCAATCTGTTAGAAATTTTAGTTATTATTCAACATTAGGTATTTCTTGTTTACATACCTTGCATCATCATTAAATAAGGCTATATCAGATAAACCTTGTCGCACACTACTACCATGAACACTGACAGTAGGTCTTTTTTTTAATATCTGTGTATTGATAAACATGACAAATTAAGTTACACTATTCCTATTGAAAATCACATTGTGGAAAGATTTTAAGAAATTTAATGCATGGGGAAATTTGGTCATGCCCAAACATGAACATGTGTACTTGATAACCTAGGGATGGGTTACCCCATCAGCCCATCCAAGTACAGAAACTAACATTATCCAAACTTTTTCACAGTTAATAATCACCTATATAAGGGGTGGACCTTGGAGCAACGGTAAGGTAGTTGTCATGTGATCTCGAGGTCAAGGATTCAAGTCGTGAAAACATAATTTTGCAGAAATGCAGGGTAGGAATGTGTTATTCGTACATTACGGCCAAAGTGGCCCACCACCCTGGGCCGGTGCACGCAGTGGCCTTGTGCACCGGCCACCGAATTTGCCCTTAGTTACCCATATATGAAAATGACTTGATGCAAAGAGAAGAAAATCTGGTTTAAGTTTTTAAATGGAAACCATAGCCTTTAAGCTTAAAATTTATTATTTTATTTTCCATTTAACTCATACAAAAAATGATTTGAATTCAGTGCCACGCACTAAATAGACGTATCCAGCGAACTGTTTTGATCTATAAGCATACCCTGCTTTCCCTCCCACCCTTATGCAACCCTCAAATGAAGGATTTGAAGCCAATTAAATTTCATCAGATGTTATACCAATAATCAAGATAACTTGTTTTCGGCCAATTTCACAAGGACAATAAGTATTTTTCTTGATGAAACTATACGAATGTACTTTTGCAAGGCCAGTAAGTTTCATGCTTATGGTTCACCCAAATTGCTTGGATCTCTAACATCAAAAGATCAGCAATTTAGCATGAGTAAACTGTGCTGGTAAAACATAAAGTTCACAGCACAATAATGAAATCATCACAATGTAAAAAACTAATTAAAATAACAAACAAACAAACTTATCAAATAAAATCCCACCCATAGTTGAAGCTACTGTAGGTCTTAATTGGGACAAGGACAAACCTTTCCTCTATCCCAAAGAATAGAGAGGTTGCTCCCAACTAAGATCCCGCACAAAACTAAACAAATGTAAATACTAAATTCCGTATAAGGGCTTGTTGGAGGTTAGCAAGAGACTCGCAAAGAAAATGAGCATTATCATATGAGAATATAAAAGAAAAAACATACCTCAGTCGGTTCAGAAGAAACATACCCGATGTCAAAGATAAGAGCTTCATTGTTGCTAAGGGATGTACATGCAACCTGAATATAATAGCAAAACCAAGACCAAAACCACTTATTATGGAACAGAATATAATAGCAAGATCAAAACAGCCTGCTTTATTAAAGTATGGTAAATGTAACACTTTTATGATCAGGGGCACGGACAATATGTTTGCACTTTTGGATCTCTTTTCTTATAAATATCACATAGAACAATGAAACTCAAACATATGCATTTGTAAATAGGAAAGAGAAAAAGGACAGTAAGAAGAAAAGGAGAAAAGGAGTTAATAATACACCTCATCCTGACTAGCAGGATTCCAGCGAATAGCATTGGCGCCATTAACTATAGGAATGTGTAGCAGATGTTTACTCTCATCTTCCTCTGCACCTATAATTAGAAAAGAACGAAAAGTGGATTGCAAGAAATTAATGTCCGAAATGTTGAAGCAGTTCATGTGGCAAAAAAATATAGTGATATAATCTCATCGGTATTAAAATTTAAATAAGTGTTTTGCACATTTCATGAGGTTTGCAGAAATAGCACAGTTAGTCTACCCAACTTCTAATCAGTTCTCTCGTTAAAATCATTGGAGTCCAAAGGGTGAAAATATCATAAATTTAATTTTAGAAATTACCAGATCCATTACTCTGACAGTATAGAGATTCAAAATCATGTACTGTTAAGCACTCTGATCTTGTAACTGATGCCAAATAAAATCCCTGAGAGAAAATTAACAGATAAAATTAACAAGGCATATTAGTGTATGCTACTCCTGGTCCTAAATACAGGAAGAGATCAGAACAGGAGCTGTAATGATTCAACAATAACATATAACATGGTTTTGATAAAACATGGTATCACCTTTGTGTCAAATTCCAATGCAGAGACACCCAACCTGGATAATGATTTATCAAGAAAATATATTAGTGATTCTTTGAAAAAGAACAAAAAATATAAAAAAATGATGATTATCATTCGGGATATGTAATTAAAACAAAACAACTTGTATTTTGAATTTAGGAGACCATGGTAGTCATTTTGAATTTAGGAGATCATGATAGTCGCCATAGCATATAATCGACTTCACAATATGTTTTTGATTGTAGCATAAATCAAGTTAAACGCATTACACATCTACTTTGCATGACCTTTCTTATACAATAGGTGTATATGTAATCATACATAAGCAAGGCAGCAACTTGATATAAAAGTTGGTAATAACACTCACTGTCTGAGGCAGGTGAAGGCTGACGGATATCCAAAGTCCTGCAAAAGATCATCATTATCTATAATCAATTTCCTTTATAACTTCTACTCCCTCAATCCCAAAACAAAACCATCAAAACCCTTGCTAAATTCATCTAGTACAATTTAGCACAGAGCATCTATTCCTTTTCTTAAACTAAAATTTAAGAGATACTCACCTGGGAAAAGGGATAAACGTGTGTGCTTAAATGCGTGGTGCAAGGCCTTCCCGCGTAATGATAAGTATGAACAAATGCCCCAATCTCCCAACGAAAAAACAAACCTAGGGTTAGTAAATTCAGTAAAACTGTAAAATCACATCAAATTGAGATCCATCTGAACAAAAACCTAAATTCCTACTTCGGAATACGATTGCATTAGCCGCGGTGAGACGTCGTGAAGGTAGTGGCGTTCGGATTTTCCGTTCAACTCGATTAGACTCCTTTTCCAGTACGATCTTCGTTTAGATGATGAGCAAAATAGCGATTAGTGAAAGCAGCTTGATTAGACTGAAATTGAACTACCAAAACAACGAGGGTTGAATCAGCGTACCTTGTGATTGGCTTAGGGTTTTCACCGACTGGAGCCACCGGAACTGCATACTTTTCCATGGGGGAATGTGTGAGGCCAAATGAGGCTACGGTGGTAGCAGTGAGCCGATGATCTAAAAACTTCCCGCCCTTCTTGTGAAGTTACACTTATGGTCACTCGTTTGCTCGGGAGTATGTTTTTGAGCCTTGACTTTAGAAAACAATCAATTTGGTGGGTGTTTTGGATTGGTTACTTTTTAACCAACTTTTAACTTATTAATTTTTTAAAAGTTAATAAGGTGATGTTTGTTTTTCAAAAAATATCTGCGCAGGCTCTTCTATTTGCGCCGCGCAGACATTGTCATTTGCAGACTGTTTGTTTTTTCGAAAACGTTTCATTAAAAAACGTCTGCGCGAGCTTTTTTTGTGCAGATTTGAAACAACCATTTCTAAGGTTTGCAGAGAGTTAAACACCACCACACACACCACCCCCCCACCGTTCACGACCACCGTCCACCACCACCACCACCCACCATCCACCTCCACCACCGTCCACTACCCACTACCCATCGTCCACCACCACCCCCCCCCCCCCCGCCACCCCCACTCATCGTCCACCTCCACCACCGTCCACCACCACCCACCGTCTACCATCACCACCATCATCATCACCACCGTTCATCACTACCGTACACCACCACCCGTTTATTTTAGAAGTCTGCATACGTCAAAAAACAGACACTCTTTTTCTTGCAGACTGTAAATGTTTGATCCACATATTCTTCTACAAATGTCTGCAAATGTGATCCACAAACTACAGACACCTTGCCTCTGAAAAACAAACTGCACCTAAATGTGTTTGAAAAACATAAAAGAGAAAGTTAATAAGTAGATTTTAAAAGCTTGATAAGTAGATTTTGAATAGTTGAAGGAAGTTACTTTTGAAAAATTACTTTTGAATGATAACTTTTTCAAAAGTAATTTTTTTACAAAATAAACAATCCCAAATACCCCCTTGATCTATCCATGAATTCCATAAATTGTATTCGACTTCTACTTATATTTTAAGAAGAAAAATTTAAACAATTTTTAATGGCAAAATAAAATAACAGGATCCCACGTGATAGTCATTGTACTCCTAACCAATTATCCTTAGGCTGGGTGTTGTGAGGCGTGAAGGGAGGGGGGCGACCCACGTGACCCTGGTCGCATACCCCACAACACCGGGGCACTAGCCGGGGCCCGATTGAGGTGACGTGAGGGACATCGCGAGGGAATGTGACCATTGGAACATTAGGAAACCAAAAGAAGTCGTTGGCTCATTAATAAAAAAAATAAAAAAATACATTTCTTCCCTATAAATACTACCTCATTTTTATTTTAAAAAAATCACAACATTTCTATCTACTCTCTCTTCTTCACCTTCGGATTTTATAAAAAATCCTCCCACTAGAAAATGTCTAGTAATTAGGATGGTTCTTTTTAACGAAATTTTGATCTTACGGACGACGAGCTACGAACTTTACGTCTAGTCCATTTGATTATCCTGAAGAGGTTGTTCCGTAGATAAAATAAGTTAAAACTAACTCGTTGAAAATGTTTTAATGTTCAACAACAAGAGGTGCACACATCACAAAAAAGGGGGTCCATGCCAAACCGGAGAGAGTCGGGGCCTCGGAAAAGAAAAATTACTCCTTGGTCTAAAGACGAGAAAATAGTTTTATGTCATGCTTGAATTAATATATCCGAAGATTGTCAAGCCGGTATTTTGTTAATTGATTTTTTTGTTTACTAAAAATTTAGTTTTACGTTATTTATTTTTAACATTTTGTCACTACTTTTTGTATCCGACTATCAAAAGTCGAAAGTGTTTTGAGCGAATTTCAGAGACCTTTTCGACGATCAAATTGGTTGTAGAGAACGCATCGCCGACATGATTTCCAGTCGTTGAGTCGATGCTGAATTTGCCGCAAACATCGAAAAAATAACGGCAGGTATCGAGACGGTGTCAAAGACGAAAGCCACTAATGCTGGATTGAAGAAATTAGTTTTTCTTACCCGTGACTTTAGTTATCTCCTCGAATTGAACGAAGCTTTAATGGAAAGGAGAAGGACCGTATTCGTAAGGAATTAGAAGAGGAAGATTAATTGGTTTTTTTTTTTATATTTATTATGCTTTTTAATTATGTGTTTTTTTTTATTTTTTAGGTCTTTAATGAATTGTATTTAATTATAATGTTTTATTTTATATATATGTTTTACATTTAAAAAATATAAATAAATTAAGAAATTCATTAGAGCACCTGATCCACAACAGGGTCGGGTTAATTGATCAGGGGCTCTATCTAGTGCTCGGTCAACATCCAGTCAGCGGAACATATCGCAATATTATAAGATAACCTCACTTGGGGCTCTATCTCACAATACTCTGTTTTAGCCCTGGTGGTTGTGGTGAAATACCCCAAGACCTTATTAAAATAGGAGCAGGTCTTGGGTTCAAGTCCCACCTGTGACAAAAAGGGGTTTCCGGGTTGAGTCAGGGGTTTTCTCTCACCTATAGTAAGTTTTTTTTCTTATGATGGTCTCAGGTCACGTACTCCAGTAATGAAGATGATCGGGTGGATCAGTGAGCCATTAATGATCCAATTTGACGTTAAAAAAAACCACTGCGCTCCAACACAGTACATTAAATATGCCGTGTCATCCTTGAAAGTGTATAAACATGGATAATAAATTGGACCGAATTTTTAAAATCAACACAACTTTTAAAAGCTAAACAGTTGTGCCGAATTTTAGTATGGTGTTTTTTTATATTTACCCTTTACATTTATGGAGATTTTAGTGAGTCGTATTAAATCGATTTTGTATTATTAATTTATAATTTTATATATCATTATCAAGTATTTATTGTTATTACTGTTTGTAATTTTAGATGTTTGTGTCTGTTGATAAGTTTGTGGATTTGTTTATTAGTAGATGTCGTGATAGTAATTACGTCATAGTCACCTCAATCAAGAAAAAAAAAATCTAGCCAGAGCATCAAGATATGGCTTGAATATAGAGCGTGGTGGCGAATATATAGGTGCACCTAAAGTTAAACGTTATGGCACAAAAAATCAGGATGTCAATTTGAATCGATAGGGAAATACGAGAGAAGTGTGCCGGTTGAAAGTTACAGGTGGTAAACGATGAACATAACCATTAACATATTCAATATCTGGAGGGCATTCGTCCACAATAAGACTATACGAGAAGAATTTCCATCTAGCAAATAAACTGGTGGATCAAAACATGGAGCCACGTAACATACTTTCAGTACCGAGGAAACCTAACCCAACAACGCATCCAGCCTTAGAATAGCATATAATGTGTGCCGAAAGACAGGTAGTGAAAACAAATCCGGAGAAACTCCAATGTATGTTCTTCTTAGCCTACCTGCAATCAAATGGTTATATTCGTGACATGCGGGAATATAAACCCTTTAATGTCATGGATGATAATTTTCTATCCATCTAACATTGTATGACATATGTTGTGCATTCCACGTATGTTGTTAATAGGCATGACATACAAAACTTACACGTATAATCAGTGATTAGTTCACACTGTATGGTGTGAAGTCGACTCACGTTGTGTTTTGTGTTGCTAATTTGTGTGACGTCGACTCACGTTGTGTTTTGTGTTGCTAATTTGTTAGTAACAAAAAAACGGGAGGACAAGTTCGTTCGAGTGCCATGGAAGCTAAAAATTACATTCAATGAGTGTATGGAGCCACATGTCATTGTAACTTATAGATATCATGCTCTTATGAGCACGCGTCAACATAAATTCCTCTTAGCCAAATGGCCATACCAAATTGTAACCCTGTTACCACCCAGACCCCCTTCCATAAATGAGGTTAGGGTGAGGGACACGACCATGGAGAAATTCTTATTATGGTGGCAGAGGGTAATAGCGGGAGGGGTGGTTAGGCCCGATCAGTTACTCTCTTGGTATTTCTATCACCCGCACCCTGGGTTCGTTTTCTTATATCAAAATAAATTTGCTCAAGAGATATTACAATGTTATATGCATGGCTTATTGCCAACCCGTCGTGTCGTCACATAACAAAAACTCAATTCCTTCTTTACTTATAAACTCGATGATGGTACTAATTATAGATAATTGACAAGCACCTTACTATATTTGACATTTACTCCTCGACATTACTTATGTAATCCAATAAATCTGCATGCACATGCATGCTCCGAAAACACCCTACATGAATGCTTTAAAACATAATCTTTTAATGTGAGCGTGTTGAACTGGTATTTTAAGTGTTTAAATATTAAATATTAAGTATGATTACTCGTTTTTATGCATTCGATTGTGTTGAATAAGTTAACTAGGAGTTGAAGTGATTTTGTAAGTAAAATAATCAAGTTGGAAGCTTACCCGGTGAAGAAAGGCGTTGGATGGGTCAAGAAACAAAGATTTTATGTGCAACAAAAAGGCTCCCACCGTAACCAACTATAGTCATCGTAGGCTACGCTAGTTTCAGTTTGAAAACAACAGAAAAGCCCCCAGCATAGGCTACGCTGGCCGGCGTAGGCTATGCTATGGCCGACCTAAAACACCTATAAATCCGTGATTTTCTTAATTTTCAACAACCAATTGCCCCCCATTCGACCTATGACGATTTAAGATGAATTTCGGGAGTTTCTATGTCATTGATTCAACATTCCACCTCTTTTTAACAACATACAATCATCAATTATGCAAATCAACAACGATTTTGAAGATCCTTCAAGAACAATGAGCGGTTGATCTTCTCGTGATCTACTTTGGGTAATAGATTTTGTGTGATTAGGTTATCGTTTGTGTTTGACTTGTGTTAGGATTAAACTTTAGAACCCTTTATGTTCTTTTATAACTTTAACTTGTGTTTTGATTATTTAAACAATTGTTTTGGTTAACATTGATTTAAACGTTATATAATCTTGCGCGAATTGTATGATTGCAAAGTTTTTGTTATTCATTCAATTGGTATTGTGTACTAAAATACGTTAAGTCTTGGTTATCGATATCACTTAATCAGTACACACATAAAATACACGTTAAGGATTTTCCACCAAGTTGGACTAAACAATCAGCGAAAGCCAAACTTGAATCCCGGAGTGTATTACTATTTCTCATTATTGTCGTCTTAATCAAGTTTCATCATTTGCAATTTGTTTTCCCAATTAACCTGCTAATCATTTAAATATCCAAGTTTCATAGCCAATGGGCAATAGTATAAGTGAATAGGAACACACATTTTAACATCTTACCCTAATTTCACGAGGATCGACAACCCTACATACCATAACTAGTTTAAGGTGAATAGAAACACACATTTTAACATCTTATTTGAATGACACTTTGACATCGATCACTCTTCAATATATTAAGGGGGCTATTTCGCATGGGTTATATCTTACTCAATCCCATTCGTTATTTTTTGACTACTTACATCAACATGGATTTGGCCGGTTGCCCCGATACACGATGTTCAACTTAGGATATTACGTCTATTTAGAAAACAATTTAATATCCCGTTAATCAAAACGATAAATTGATTGTCTCTAGTTCTAGTGCAGGAGCGGAATATATAAAGGGGTACTAACATCATTTTTTGATATTTGTTGATTTGAAATCTCGTGCTAGAACTTCGTTGGCCTCTAATTCGTGCTACACCCGTATATTATGATAACGCTAGTGTCAGGGGCGGATCTAGCTTAAAAATTCAGTGGTATACTAATATTTTATTATTTTTGTGTTCCATTCATTTAATAATGAATTAAACACATGATAATAAATAAAAGGTAAACAACCACCTAATTAATCTGGCAATTTCTTGCTTTTATAATTTGAAATCGATCCATCATACGTCATTTATTATTTTATCAAATATTGTTTTTAACCGCACAAAATAAAACACTGTTAAGATAATTTTTACCAATTCGATTGCGTAAATCCCCTTGTTTTACGGCAAACAAAATGCAAACTATAATAAATACAAAGCAACTAAAATTAGAACTATGCCTAACTTAAAGTTTAATTTCATTCCTTCTGTGATAGAAAAATACAATTTTATAAGCTCTAACTTTCAAGTTTTTTAAAATTTTACATTTGACACTTTTTCTTACAAAAATCATACACGAGAACAAATCTTATTATCTTTAAGAATTAAAATTTCCATAGGGTGAAAGCGCACGATTTACAAATTCACGAGACCATAGACAGAGAGTCGAATGCGGATCTCAATCCGCGTCAACTGTCTCCTGACCGTCGATCCCATTCTAATCCAACGGCTCATCTCACCTCAAAAAACACTTGAAACCAAAACTTTCACACTCCCGCTCACCCGAAAACCCCCATCATAAAAACCCACATCACCATCATCAACATCCACCACTCACCACTCGCCACTCACCACTCACCACTATCAAAACCACTCAACAAACACCATCTTCATTCTTCAACCATCAATGGCTCGCACGAAGCAAACCGCAAGAAAATCCACCGGAGGAAAAGCCCCAAGGAAGCAGCTTGCAACAAAGGCCGCAAGAAAATCAGCTCCGGCGACCGGAGGAGTGAAAAAGCCCCACAGATTCCGGCCGGGAACGGTGGCTCTGAGGGAGATCAGGAAGTACCAGAAGAGCACTGAGCTGTTGATCAGGAAGCTCCCGTTTCAGAGGCTCGTGAGGGAAATCGCTCAGGATTTCAAGACTGATTTGCGGTTTCAGAGCTCTGCTGTTGCTGCTTTGCAGGAGGCTGCTGAGGCGTACCTCGTGGGGCTGTTTGAGGATACGAATTTGTGTGCGATTCATGCGAAGAGGGTCACCATTATGCCCAAGGATATCCAGCTTGCTCGTAGGATTAGGGGTGAAAGAGCTTAGGGTTAGGGTTAGGGTTCAATCTTTAAAGCTATTGGATATGTAGCATTGGTGTGTAGATTAAAGTAGTGGTTAGAAGTGTGATATGGGGTTTGTGGTTTCGTTGCCTTTATGAACAAATGTCTTTTTGTTGTTGCTAGATGGATTTGAGAATGTATTAGTGATTGTTTGTCGCTGTCTAATTGAATAAGTGTTGAATTAGTAAAATGTCTGAACCAGTAAAATATCTGAACCAGTAAGTTGTCTGGATCAATAAGTGGTCTGAGCGAATAAGTGTGTTTGGTTGTAAAATATAAAATTAACAAAATAAAACAAAAATAAAACATCACCTAAAATACTCCAAAAGCAAATCCCCATCGCAGTTAACGTGAACTGACCGGGCAACAACAAATTGGAACCCATGGTGAGCGATGGAGCTGAGATTGTGAGCTTTGGGAGAATCGCTTGAACTGTTTGGAATCGAAAGAATTCTGAGAGCAAGAAGGATTAAGACGAAGAACGAACAGCAAATCGGAATCCATCGGATGAAATTAGGATGACGACAGGGTGATTGAGTTTGGTGAGAGGTTGGGCGAGTTGTAGGGAGGTGGAGATGGTGGTGGTGGTCGGTGGTTTTGACGGTGGAGAAGAAGAGGATGGCGAAAGCGGCGGTGACGGCGATGCAGGTGGTGAGGAGGAGGGAGAAGAGGAGGGCGGTGGCGCTAGTGGTGGGTTTTGCTCTGGCGGTGGTGGGGTTTTGCTTCGGCGGTGGCGGTGGTGGGTTTTGCTCCGGCGGTAGCGGTGGTCAGACTCCATATCAAATCTGAACGGGAAGGGATGATTCAGAGCTTTTTTTCAATCAGAGGTACCCAACCAAACAAACATGTCTGACTCGGTCAGACATACATGTCTGACTGGGGTCATTCAGACCCAAACAAACAGCCCCTTAATATTTGATTATCCTTTTGTTTCTAATACTTGGATTATGTATTAAATGGATGAAATAAATAGAAAATATTAAAATCATATTTTTTTTTTTACATGTTACTAATCATTGATAAAATAAAAATATAATAGATATTTAAAAATTGTAACAAATAATAAATTAGAAATTATTACTTAATATTTAAAAATAATATATGTTTTAAATCATATAATTAAGTATGTATTAACTAATTAAAATAAGAGTTTTTATATTTTAGATATTTGGTAGTTTAGTTTATTTATTTAAAATAATTATTATTTAATATGAGAGATTTAAGAAACAAAATATTAATATGTTTATTTTAACATTCTTTTAGTAAAAAAAAGAAAGTTAAATTGATTGTTTTTATAATTTTTGTATTTATTATGAGAGATGCGATAAAATAGTTTTTTTTAATATGTTAGTATAATAACACGTGTTTTTTGATACGATAAAATAATAACACGAGTTTCAAAAAACTTATTTTATTATATGTTATGATAGATTGATTCAATTGTTGGAAAAAAATTGTAATTTGAAAATTTAGTGCTACGTCCGTGAGAGACTTCAAAAAAGGAGTTTCTCAAATGAAACTGTTTTTTTAATAAAATTTAGTCAAATTGGATTTTAATAATTCAAAATATTAGTAATTGACAAATAATAATTCATACTATTAATTTATCGGTAACAATTTCAACTTTCATTTTTATTAACAACAACAATTCCAGTAATATAATTGTTAAAATTTTACGCTTGATTTCGACTCGATTTCATTCATAATAATGAATATTAACGAAACGAGAAAACAAACAAGCTAAATCGAGCTTAAAATAAATACAAATCGAGTGTGAATGTATGATAAATTTATACTACTGCGACTGTTGCTGGTAATAAATATGAAAGTTGGGATTATTACGGAGGAAATCAATAGTATGGATTATTATCGGTAAATGAATAATAATTTAGATTATTAAAATTCAATATGTCTAAAATTTATATGGTATGTTTGTAAAAAGAACAACCAATGGTGTATTTGAATTGTTAATACAACATAATTTAATTATAGCAAGTTGTTAATGAAAAATAGATTTTTATCAAAAACTAAAAAAGAAATAAAATATAGACTTACAAAGTACATCTGTAACGAAGTATTGGTATAGTATTAAGTTAACACTACACACTCAAATCTGTTAGTTTGAATTGTGAATTACTTATTTTTCAAAACAATATCCTTTCTTACCAAGAAACAATTAACTTTTTCAAATTAACACCATTTAAAAAATATTCTACAAATTCATCTCATGTCTCATTTTCAATGATCCGGGATATAGAATCACTATAAGAGTATTAGAGCATTCACACTAGGTGCCACATTTTAATTTTAGTGTGTGCCATATATTATAGGTGTTTTATTTTGATATGAGTGTGTGCCTTGTTTCTAGGGATGGTTGTAAGTAGTGTTCAAAAATATCCGAATCCGAAACCGTATCTGAAATATCCGAAAATCCAAAATTCGGATATACGAATTTTCGGAATTTCGGATATCCGAATTTCGGATTCGGATTCGGATAGTGATTTTGAGAATTTTAGGATATTTCGGATATCCTAAATATCCAAAATATTTTTATAAAATTTTAAAAATATTAAATATTAATTAAATTTTTCAGATGTTTTAGATATTTAGGATATTTTAATAAAAAACTTTGAATATCCATAAAAAATTTCAATAGAAACTATTATATTTTTTTAAAATTTATTAAATAATACAATTTTTTTTTGAATTCGGATATCCGAACGGATATCCGAATCCGAATCCGAATCCGAAATTTCGGATTCGGATAGTGAAATTCACTATCCGAAATTGAACACCCCTAGTTGTAAGGGTTGTGAGTGAAGGAGAGATAAAATTTATGGGGATTGTACTGTGATTCCTTATATTTGAGGAAACATGCTATAATCATCATAAATTTTTTAATATTTTTAAAAGTGGTTATGAGTGGAGGTGAGAAAAAATATAATAATAAAGATATAAAATATATTGTTTAATTGAAAAAAAGTAAAAAAATAGTATTTTTTTTTGTAAATATGGGGACGGGGATGGGGAAGATAGTGTGAATGTTCTTACAATTCATCTATTATCTCCATCCTTACAACTAAACTAAACATCACTATTTTTACTCTTTTATTTTAAATTAAATAATACTTTTTATATCTTTATTATTACTTTTTTTCTCTCTTATTCATTCACAACAATCACTTATAATATAAAACACCCATTAGCATAAAAATGGGAAACGGGTTGTGAATACTCTAAGTGGCTTTACAGGTAATGTTTTTAAGAACGGATCAGAAAGTGAATCGGAAATCTTATCGGTTTGCCGATCGGACTGGTTATGTGAATTAGACAAAATTATAATTATTTTAATGAACATATATAAAAGAATACTGAAAAATCTAAAAAAATATATAAAAAACCAGTTCAACCAGTCCAACCGCCGACTCAGGATCAGCCGGCCGGTTCAATCCCTCCAAAACAAACTACACATGAATGCATGATCGGATTGGTACCCCTCGCGAATCGCAGTTGGACCGGCCAATTCGATCCGACCGTCACAACATTGCTTATAGGTGAAACAAAAATGTAGAACATGAGCCCCAAAAATGTAGAACATGAGCCACAAAAATGTAGAACATGTTGCTCATGTGAAAGTAACTAAGCAAATTTAACCAACATGTATGTGGATCGTAAGGCAATTGAATCCAATAAACATAAATTGATTAATGGGCTCTAGATGAATGGGAGCAAATATAAATTGATAGAAGTATTAAACAAAAGAAAATACATGCGCAATTAAATAATTTTGATTTATTTTTCACTGTGTTTTATTGAAAATATAATAATAGTTTCTTTAGGCCTGTTTGGTCTATTATTTAAGACGATTTTAAATATACACGACCGAAAATATGAACCTTTAAATGTATGGTCGTCATATCATTTATGCATTGATATTTGACGACACAAATTTCATAGTACATATAAGAAAAGAAACATGGATGGATGAAGATAAACCATCAGAGAATCTCTCGTTTTAAATATACACTCTAACAATCACACTAACAATCACAAGACGAGTCTACATTAAAATTGAATGATTCTTGGTTATGTTATGTGACACCTATTTATTAGCCTATACTTTTTCTTATTTTTGTGTTTTCTTTTGGATTTTTAGTGTATTAAGTAATATGGGAGGAGATTAAGACCAAAAATAGGCGGTGGCCTAGTGGGTAGGCGCGCTCTGCTCTCCCCATTTGGCCATTCCAATTGGATTTGATTCTTGTTACTCTTCATCCCCGTCGGGTTTAATTTGTTTTAAAAAAAGTACTTTTGTTATTATTCAAGCTTTCTAATTTTCTTTTTTCATTTTTTTTAGTTTTTTTTGTTTGTTTACTGTTTTGTTGTACCTCAAGTTTGATTTCATTTTTTTTAGTTTATATTTTTTCATCATTTTAGTTTTCATTTTTTAAATTTGTTTTTGCTTAATGTTTTTTAGTATGCATAGATAATCTATTTTAACGTTAGAGCTTTTAACACACTCGAGGTATCCACGTTTCAAAATATATAACCACGATTTCCGACTATGAATACAACAAAAATGGTAACCTCGGCACCTTGCCACGTAACCCGGGGGGGGGGGGGGGGAGTGCACATAACAAAAACAAGTTTTTCTTTATAATATGTGATTAGGAATAACTATCATTTTCAAACACGATTTTCCACAAAGTACTCACTAGAGTCCACTTAACGCTTCTTTTTAGTCGGTTTGTTCTAAATCCAAGCTTATATTAACAACTACATATTGGTTAAACATAAAACAAGAATGATTTTAAAGTTTAACATATATACTCACCATTTAGTTTTCATTTTGATTACACTTTTGATACTTTCAAAAACTAAAATAACATCCCATGTTTTAGACAACACTCTTCATATTACTTGACAAAATCTCTTAAAAGATAAGAAAAGAACCCACACCCTACTTTTGATTTGAGACCACCATTGACAACAAGTGAAGTGGAAGTCACTATTGCTACTCCCAACTTGTGTTTGTGCCCTCCCATCTCTATCCCTCTTCCTTCAAGGACAGGTAACCTACCTTTCTTATAACGTGACAAATGCCAATAACCAACGGTTCAACTCATCGCATTCCATTGTCACAAATTATATTCCTAAAACCAAAAAAGATAACACGACAAAGGAGATAATCACATCAATGTTTCCTAGTCTAAGTAGAGGATAATCGTAGACTTTTCGGTGTAACAGACTCTTTTCAAGATTTCATCATTACATCCATGGGCGGATTTACATCGTGTAGAGGGGTCCTATAATTCTCTTTAAACTTTTTATATCTTTAGGTTATGTGATATTCTAAATGGGACAACAAATAAAGTAATTAAAATTTTAAAGCCTGATTATCCACTGATCATTGTACTATGACATACCCAAGTATATCTTTCTAATTACAAAACCCATTGTATAACTTCAAGATTTATTTATTTATTATTATGCTTTATTTGGTTAAGATGAAATACTTGCGTCTTTTTAAATATTTTGCTTATTCGAATGACTTAATTTTTTTACATCACTAGACCTACCTTTAAATTGTGATCAAGATACCTAACCCTATTTTGAATAAGGAGTTACGAAAAATCACAAGAACACTAATAGCGATTTTTCTTCTCATTATTTTATGGCCATAGATGTATATATGTGCTCTTCATGGTTATACAAATATAAATACTCCTAGAATTATGATTGCATGTTTTAATTTTAAAAGCTTTACCTTTTTCTTATTGGCTAATGTATAGATTATTTTATCTAATTAGTGATTACTATCAAATGGCATGTATCCTAAAGTATCAACGTGAAGTGTCTCACCTAGTGATGTTCAGGGTACAAGAGTAAAATGAAGTCGATTTAAGAGTAAGCGTGGTGGGCATGTGAGTTTGTTGCTACAAAAAAATTAGTGATTACATGATTTTACGCTTAAATCTTATGATGAAACATAAACTAAGTTGACCATTGAAAGGTTGCGACCTTGAGACCCTTATAACGTGTTTCTCTAATGTCTACATTCCAGCTTAGGGTTCCCCTAGTGTCTATATCTCTATTCCCATCTCATAAGTGACCTAACATGATCGTCGAGACCACTCTGAACAAGAAGAGACTCTTTCATCGCACTACTCTAGTGGTGGATCTTTGTAGCATTTTGATGGAGATTCTTTTACAGACTCGCACAACCCAATTGATCCCCAAATTTTAACATTTCAACTAAATTTTACATCATTAAATTTGTATCCAAGATTCTCCACCGATCACATTATTATCATGTGTTTTTAGCATCCAAGTACGATCAACATTCTGACCACAATACATTTTATGGGTTATGCTAAACATATCTCATTTCTGTCATCTTCACTTGTTGCACAAGAAAACAATATAGATTTCATTAGTTTGATATTATTAGGGGGGAAGTACAATGTAGCTTAGATGACTATACAATATGCTAAATGTAACACAACAAATGGAGTTCTATTATCCTGCATTCTTTCTAATTAGTCACTAAAACAAGACTTTTTGCTTCTTCACTTGAATTCGTATATTATATACAGAAGCAAACATAACTGCACTTAAAATCGTGTTACAGTTTCAGCTTCCGACATGTGCACTTTGTTTGACGGTCTGAGAGAGTCTGAAATGACACAACAGACATAATAAGTGATATGATATGATATGAGATTATAAAGAAGATAGATCACTGATTACTGATTTGTCTCTCAAAAGGGCACACATACCTCAACTTGATTCTGAAGTTCTTTGATATAATCAACAGCCAAATCCAACATGTCTGCTGTGCTTGTTTGCTGCAATCATCACACACAGGTGTTTATAGCGCGATATTATCACTTAATACTAAGAAAAGATGAGAATTGAAGCAACAATGATCTTACCTTATCCATATTTGGGACAAGATCTTGTAGCTTCCTCATTCTTTCACTTATTCGCGTACGCCTTACCTACACATTTCATGAAAAAAAAACATTTTTAATATCTTTGGCATTCGACAGAACCACAAAACAAGGTTATTTAGTGATAAAAGATGTTCACCCTTTCAGCAATGCTTCTTGGATGAGTGGCACAACCCCTTTTAGCCCTGCTCCTAAAGGGCACATTATCTTGAAACCGTGATAGTCTGTCCAACTCAGTTGAACTCGTTGGCAAACTCAGCTGATGACTCAAACCAGTGGAAGCATGAATTGATTGAAATCTCCCTTCATCATTCTGTTCATCAAGATAACCATCTGTCAGCCCAAAATAACTCAATTCAATTGCAAGTAAATCAAATGTTATCAAAACACCAAAACATCACCTTCTGTTCTTGATCTTCAGATGAACTAATGTGACCACTTTCCACAAATCCATTCAGAAATCGATCACCTAACATTGATGATTCATCCCAAGATCCACCCGTGAACGAGGCAACTCGATAACCACCGGTATGAGTTTCTTCGAAACCTCCATTGTTGCAGCTCATGGTTCTTCCATCATGTTCAGGGATACTGCCATTTGCAGGTTGGAATTTATTCATTGATCTCATCATGGAATAACCTAAAATCAAAAACTAATTAAACACGCTGTTGAAAAGCTGAAATTCGTGAATCAAATCTTGTACAGAAATTACCATTGTCGATATCATTATGTTCGAAGAATCCAGCTGGTGAACTGCTTTGACGATCAAGATTCGTTGGAGGATCGATCATAGCTGAGCTAGAAACAATATTATGAACGATTTCGTGAGATTGACCATGGTTTTGATACATCATCTGCTGTTGTTCCTGAGATTGAGATGAATAATTCACCTGTTTCTGCTTTATAGAACCCATAAAATCATTCCCCTGAATTTGATTCAAATTCTGATGAGAGCTTAAGTTATCACCACCGGAGATGAATCTAGACAGAATTCCTTCAGTTTCAGGGCTCGAAATCCGATTGTTGAAGAAGGGGTCAAGATCTTCTTCCCCATACATACCACTGTTGATCATATTCGAGAAGTATGAACTGGGTGCTGATCTGTATCGTGTTAAACCAGAATTCATATTCTGCTGCTGCTGTTCTTGATTACGATGATGGTCATGGTGATGGGTATCTGAATCCATTACAACCCTAGAAATTACAACACTCAAAGCTTAATCTTTGATTCTAACTGTTCTTGTTTACTTATCTTGTGAATTATCAAAGCTAATTTGACACTGATTCTTGGATAGAAACCTGCAAAATTTCATGGTGAAGATGCTGAAATGAAAGAATGATGAACAGCTAATGAAGACAACAAACGAATTGACATATAAGAAAGTAATGGAAGACAAAGGGTTGAAATGTCAAATGGAAGTTTAAAGAAGAAGAAGAAGAAAGCAGACATTTTTGGATTTGGTCTTTTTCCGATAATGTAGGTGTGACTTGTGAGTTGTGAGTGCGTTGCAGCCAATAGGAAGATAATAAAGCTGCTTTCGTATTTGTGTCCACTATAGAGCTTTTTGGCACTTCATTCTATAATATCAATTAATGGGAAAAAAAGTACCATTTTTATTGTCTGTATTGTTTTGCCAAATTATTGGGAGAAATCAACAAATAATTGTTTTAAGGATGAGTTCACTCTATTTTGTTATATGATTATACTATACCTTGATAGACAAACGAAATGAACGTTGTTATACATCTTCTATAGCATTTAGTATAAGAGTTGGTCCGCAGACGCTCTTTTAAGCGGTGTCGTGTTATTCTTCTCCATTTTTACCTTTTAAGGAGACGAATGCTCTATGATGACGGCGAGGGCGACGGAGGATGATCGTTGTCTTCTGCATCCTTTTTGGGCGTAGCATATGTGTGTGTTTGTGCGTCGTTTCCCTCTTAAGTGGGGTGGTTGTTCCCCTTTTTAACTTCTAGAAAGAGAGAGATGGTCTGTTAGAGAGAGTTTGGGGTTCGGTGTTCGTCTCGATGCCCAAAGTTTCCATTACTGTTGTTCTCTGACGTCATTGAGTTAATGTAAGTGATTAAGCGATTTTCCAAGTTTACTTAAGCGGCCAATCTGGGTTTCTCTCTAAACTTTTACCATGGGCCTCACAAATCACAATCTCACATGAATGGGACAAGCCCATAGATCGATATTTTATACAATGGGCCTAGTAGAGTCCAGGGCTCCAACTTCCAAGCATTCAAGTTTCTTTTTTTTTTTTGTTTTTAAATATATATAAGAGTTCTCATGAAATCATAGAACGTGTATAACTTAAGTTAAAATAAAAACCTGACTGATTTGACGATTATAAGGTCACTTCATTCAGGTAATTTTAGGTTTAGTGTGGCAAACATCATATATCCGGTTTCGAATTTTAGTAAGATTTTTTTTTTTTGTCTCGAACCATACTCAAAAGTCAAAATTTGAATTTGAACATCAATTAACAAAAATGTTAAACTGTAATTTTAGATACATTTCTAGTATGTTTTAACGTTTGGATATAGTAGTGATGCCTCATAGAATCATTATTGATCATTCAGATTAAAGTATTATAATTGTACTATGATGCCTTCTAGTAGATTTTAACGTTTGGATATAGTATTGATGCCTCCGAAATATCATAGGCAATTCCAACCATTACCCATTTACCCTACTACAACCAATACATACACTTTTCAATGTCAGAAGACCCACATTTTCTGATGTCACAAACGTATTTAAACAATTTTCAAAACTATCAACGTGAATACTCCTATTCTAGTGAAAGAAACACTTTTTCAAGACCATTGGCTGCAACATTGATGTCAGAGGAAGAACATTTGGTGAAGATCAAGAGCTTCAATGCCTTAAGTAAAACCACAACCGAGCATAGTGCCCGTATTCGAGACGAGAAGTTCCGTCTTATGCAAGAGGATGACAAGTTCGGGTTTGACTGATGCGACAACAACAAGCGTATTTAGAATTCATATTAAATGACAACTCGGCGTATTGCGGGCCGACGTTGGATGTCGTTCTTCTATGAAAGCGGGAAAACTCATAACGTTGTAGTTTTTATTTTCCTAGATGAGATTTTAATTTTCTATGATGTATATTAAATGAAAGTTTATTTTTATTTTTCATAAAGTTTTTTATTTTTCTACTTTATGTAATTTAATTAAAATAATAAAATGTAAATACAATTTAAAAGATAATTTGAAATAAAAAACAGGGAAACAGAGAAAGACTAGGACGACACCCTGCATAACGGAAAAATCTGAAGAAATAAGAAAAGCTGACGTAACCCTGATATGTCACCCGAAGAGTAACAGAAAAAACGAAACGACTACAAGTGAAAATGACTTGTATCTTGGTCAATGACTTGCTTTATCTTTATTTCTCTTGGTCAAATACAATGTAACTAAATTGGACATTTTTTAACATGTGTATTAAACTTTCCCATAAACAAACTAAATAAAAAGAACAAAAGATTAAAACTTTTACAAAACTTTGGCCATCTAGTTTTCTTCTGACATGGCTTTTGATGCATGTGCGCGACTGAATCTTGGTCCACTGATGGAGATATCAACAGTCAATTATATCTCATGGTATTTATAAAATTTATCCTTTCAAAGGAAATACTTATATCTTTTTCAATCTTGGTCCTTATTCACAATTATATTCGAATGTTAAGAGCGCCTCCCATGGAAGTGCTTTGGTGTCGAAATATGAATTCTTGGTCGTCTAGGTGAAGGATAAAGGGAAATACAAACCACAACTCGTCCAGTTTTCAAACAAGTAGGGATGAGTTTTGCGAGGGGAGTGGAGAATGAGAGAAATAAAAAAAATCTAAAATGAAAGAGAGAGAATAGAAAAAAATGATGCAGTGGTGATTCAGGCGTCGAGAACTGGGCAACAAAGAAATGCTAGATTATATTTTATGTGTTTTGCTATACATACATGGATTCAAACTTAAACGAATGTTTGACGACAAACTCAAACAACCGTTTACGTCTCAGAGGGGCTCGTTAGAATTGACGTAATTTGCAAACGGTTGTTACGTCATATTCTCAAACAACAGCTTAGGCTACAACGAACCGTTTTACATATTTCCAAATGACATTGTATAGGTGGTACGAGATTAGAATGAGGGTGATGTAAGTCGGTTCGTATTCTATAGTTTGTGTTAAAAGTATTTCTTTGTTTTCTATTTTTACTTGATCTAATCTTACTTTTACAGTTCGTCACATCAATTTCACCGCCCTTCAAGTAATCATTTCGATACAAAAGCCAAAATTATTCTTGGTATTTTTCCCTTCTGATTCGTCATTCTTCGTCGTCGTGATGGGGTGGTGGTGGTGTAAAGTGTTTTTAGTTATTTTAAGTGTATTTTTACTTTTTAAATTTTCAGAGAAGTTTATTTTAACCTTTCATATATAAAATTTTCATTTCAATGTATTAAAAAGGTTTGTTTTAAGAAAACCTTTTCTTTTTAATTTTCTTAAAAATAATTTTTACAATAAAATCATTTTCTTATATTTTAATAGACATTTTTGAAAATAAAATCATTTTCTTAAACTATCTTTAAATAAGTTAAACAAGATACATAATCCTAAATCCCTTCATTTTCTAAATCCCCAAGCAGGTGAAATTTTACTTGGTGCCAATGGGGGTGGACCGCTATTTTTGCTGGTCTCACATCACCGGTATATTATTTAAGTTTGTTGAACAATACCACCTAGATTTTAAAGATAAACTTATCATTTCTATGTAACATGCAAGACTAGAACTTATAATTTTTATTGCATAACGCATCATTTACCGACGGTTCCCAACCCCATGCTATATATATTTAAGTATCTCGAAATTTTGGAACACGTCAGCCAAAAATAATTTACAAAATGATATATTATCTTCATAAATGGAAGAGACAAACTGATTGGTATTCCAATGCGATGACGCTGAGGTGTTAGATTTTCGTTGATATCTTCATTTTGATTTTCATTATTTGTGTGTAAGTATGTGTTTGGTGGGACCCTCGACTTTATATTATGGCCCCCATCTTTTCGAAACCAGACAAATGTTGTGCTCCACCAAAGTGCTAAGCGTTAACTTAAGTAAATCGTTCCAATCTTCAACTTTATATTGGGAAAATTGTAAGGGTTACGTAAAATACATATATGATATCTGTTTGAATCTTCAACTTTTTAAAATATAAAGCCAAATGAAAAAAAGCTCCAGATAAGCGACAAAGAACACTGGAACAACACAAAAGCTACATAAACTCAAAAATGGTTGCAACACCAATTTTATTGCGAGCTATTTCGGATTTTAACGTGATATGATATACACAATAAAGGAGGGGGAGTTAACCGAATCTGATAGGTGATCGAGGGAGGCTTTTTGTGTGAGAAGCATAAGGTGTTACTGAGCCCTCCTAGGCCACCAATGTTTGATTTAACCATCACATCAGAACGAACATAGGCTACATAGCTTATGTGATAGACTCAAGGAGCAAAGATTGAAACTGGATACAGAATAGTACAAATGTGCTGATTAAGGTTGATGTTTCGTCATGAAAAAACCTTGTCTAAATTGATTCGGCAGAGTTGATAAAGACATGACCAATCGATTCACTTTTTTCAAGAAAAGAACCCTAGGGGTCTTTTACTGGGACGCTCCATTTAGTTAATTTTTAGACTTTGGGTTTAAGCCTTTTAGTTTATTGAAACCCGTCAATTGTTTATTTTTTGTTTGCTTGTTTGTTTGTTTTTTTTCCTTTTCTAATTATGTGTAGTGCAATCCAACAGTTCATCCTGATTCTTTATGTCATGTCTAACAGTGTTTGATTCTTGCACGAAATCCTCTTTTTGAGTCTAAGTAGCTCACATTTGAGAACTGAGACTTATGTGGAACTTGCTTAGTTTAACTACCTATTTGTAAACGAGACTAGATTTGGGACTTATTTGAAACTTGATTAGTTTGAGTAGATATAATTCTAAGTACTATTGATTAGTTATTTAAAATCTGAACTTGATTTCTACTTATTATTTACTTCTTGGTTATAATTTAATAGTTTGTTAGTTAAGCATTTGATTTAGTGTTAAATCAAAACTAAAGATACAGACCGGGTTGTTAGAAAAATAAAAAAATTTAATGATAATTAAAAGAGTCCTAAATATTTGCTTTCCTTTTGGACCATCAAAACGTTGAGCCGAACCTGGTCTTTTAAAACGTTGATGGTAACATCAAAGACACTGATGTTATTATTTATTTCAAAACTATGCATTTAGACTAATTCAAGTAAGTTGCAGCAATATGAATTAGCTTTAAGATGTAATGCGCGTAGGGTTAATTTCTATTAGTCTGTTACTTTATGTTGCTAAAGATTCATGGGCATGGCTTGAAGGTTAGTTATAAATAGTAGATTAACCACCAACCATTTGGTTAAGTGGTAGGGGAGGTTGTGAGTTCGAGTCCTACCGGCAACAAAATACTGTTTGTGGGTCAGATTTTATCGCAGTGGGCCTTCGGGTGGCGGGTTTCTCTGGAATTGATGGTTGGTGGTCTTGGGCTACCCAGCACTATTTGTGCTCGCGAGCGTATGGGGTACCTTTACAACATTGGGGTACCCCAGGTAACCAGGCTTTAATTAGTTGGTTGTTCAAAAAAAAGTTATAAATAGTAGACTAGTAGTGTAATTAAGGGCGAGTGACAAGTCCATATCATCGCTTCTCGGTTTACACAAACAACATTACGTAGTTAAGGTATAGCAGGTCTCCATAAAACAAGACCCCATGCCCATGGTGAGTATGAGCTGAGTTTTAGTAATAAATGAGAAAGGAAGATAAATTGAGTACATGTGTAGTAGTTAAGATGTCTTGAATGCCCCCTCCAGCATGCAGAGGGGTATTTATATCATAGAGATGCTCTTGACTGTTCCGTCCTAAATGATAAATGACATGTATGTCCATATACATTATAAAGTCACGAATGTTGTTGTTGGACTTGCAAAAGATCTGACTCATTACCCACCGTATCAACATATTAATCAATCTAGGGGCTCTTACTATTCTAAAGGTTCTACCCGACATATATGCACCTACATGATGGTAGCACCAGTTGATCTGGAGCTAAATGTTCCAGACTTGCTATGTCCGGAAGACCGGAGCTATGGCTAAGCAGCACACACTAATCCAGCTCCGGACATACGTTATCATTTGGATTAAATCCCATGATTCCTAATTTCCAAAAATACCCATGCATACATGCAAACCTTGAACTCAATCAATAGGACCTGGATAAGCACATGCCACGCGGTTCGATATTACTTCCTATCACTCTCTTCATTATTAATTCTTCCCTACCCATGTTGACCTGTTCACCCGACCTCACACACCACACGTGAGGGTCAAACCCGTCATTTTACCTCCCAAATATTACTATTTAAGCCCCCTCAATTCTTCCCCTCACCCCAAACCACCCACCCTCAGTTTCCCACATGCACATCAACAAAAATATGAGTAGCACATTGTTGATCACTACTCTTTTCCTATTGGTCGTCGGGACCGTCGTGAACGGTTGCCCGCCGTCCGACAGGGAGGCTTTACTCGCCTTCAAGGCCGCCCTACACGAGCCTTACTTAGGCATCTTTAAGTCGTGGACGGGTAACGACTGTTGTCACAAATGGTACGGTATAAGCTGTGACCCGACTACTAAACGGGTCGCCGACATCAACCTCCGTGGAGAGTCCGAAGACCCGATCTTTCAAAAGGCGCATCGGACCGGGTACATGAACGGGACCATCTCTCCAGCTATTTGCAAGCTCAAGAGGCTATCCAGTGTAATTATTGCCGACTGGAAGGGCATTTCCGGTACCATACCCAAATGCATCACCTCTCTACCGTTTCTCCGTATTCTAGATCTGATCGGAAATCGAATCTCCGGCGAAATCCCTTACGATATCGGCAAACTCAGCCGGTTATCGGTTCTCAACGTCGCCGATAACAGGATAACCGGCAGAATGCCGAGATCAATCGCGAATCTATCGTCGTTGATGCATTTGGATCTACGTAACAATTTGATTTCAGGAACGATACCGCAAAACTTCGGGAAGCTTCGAATGTTAAGTCGTGCGTTATTGAGCGGCAATCGGATCTACGGTCAAATTCCTTATACGATATCCTACATCTACCGTCTCTCCGATCTAGATCTCTCACTGAACCGAATCTCCGGTTCAATTCCTGAATCTCTCGGCAAAATGGCGGTGTTAGCGACGCTAAACCTCGACGGAAACATGATTTCCGGTAAACTACCGGCGTCATTGATGAACTCAAGCATTAGCATCTTAAACCTAAGCAGAAACGCCATCGAAGGTTACATACCTGACGTCTTCGGGCCTCGATCTTACTTCATGATGATGGATCTGTCTTACAACAATCTGAAAGGACCGATACCGAAGTCGATCACCTCGGCTTCGTATATCGGACACCTTGATCTAAGCCACAATCATCTCTGCGGTGCGATTCCGTCGGGATCGTGGTTCGAGCACCTTGAAGCGTCGTCTTTTGAGAACAATGATTGTTTGTGCGGGAAGCCTCTTAAGAGTTGCTAACTGCATTATTAGTTTACTTGATGATGTGATTCTCCGGCGGATCTCCGGCGACTTTGACGGAAGTTTGTTGGAGTTCCGGTCACCGTCGGGAGAATTAAGAAGTTGGTACATATAGTGTGGTTTTAATGTGTGCGAAATGGTGGAGGGAGAACACATTTGAATTGGATGAGATTAATTAAAATTTAATGTATGTTATGGTGATGTTTTAATTATTAAACATATCAATGCGTATCTATTGAATGTACTTATGTTATTAGAACATATTGTGATTATTAATTATGCATGTCACGTTTTTAACTATTTCAAAGTATTCTTAAAATATTCCCCCCTCATTCTCTTCCTATAGCGGTGTGCGCGTGACTGTGTGTATGTATATAGATGTTTAAATTTCACCGCAATTTATTACTTTTTTATGGCTTTAATCTTGTATTATATTTATTTAAATTTAATCTAAACCACATGCTTTAACCTATCACTTGAAAAAGCATATACATGTTTGTCACTAAACCATGTATATGTATTTATTATTAGGATAATAAACTTTTTTAATCCCTTGATAATGTTTAATAACATAGTTATCTCCAACAATTTTTTTTAAAATGAAATACATATCTTATAAAATTTATTTTTAAGAGTATCCTACTCTTCATTTTACAACATTCGATTAAGAACTATGTATAAATAACTATACGTGTCGCTAGATCAAGATGTTAATTTGATGTACAAGTGTCAAATTCGATAATCAACTAGATCAAGTTTTTTTGTTGTTTTTGAGAAAAGAGAAAATAATGTGAAGGAGAGAAGGTGTGATGTGAACTGGGAAGAAAAAAGAAGGGGTTGGAGTTTTTGCTTAAAAACATTGATTTTTGAGTATGTGAGGACAATGGAGTAGAGAGTAGAGAGGAGAGAAAGAGTGATTTTATGGATTGTGAGTGGATAGAAGAGAAAAATAATAATGCATGTACCACCTCAACTTGGTTTTTTATTTTTTCATTGGTGATGCTCTAACAAAGTACTATTATTACTTACTAAAGCCAAGAATGTGTATCGGGAACTTTTCTCTTTCTCTCCATCCCTCTCACACGAATCGTCTTTGGTGGTCAGTAGTCACGATTCCGTAACACCTTACCGCTACCAAGTGTCATAAACTCATAATAGCTTGACCACCATATGGAGGTCCTAAAATGCCCCATTGCATGGCACAAGCTCTAAATAAATGAATTTATAGAAAAACAATAATCAATGATTTAAAAATCAAATATCAATTATCAAAAGCTAAAATATATGCAGTACAACGCAATCATGAATATGTCTTTTTTTGGGCTTCCAAGTTGTTAATTTGGTCCTACAAGAAGCAGCGAGACCCATGGTCACATGTAAGTGGCATATCATGCATCCCACAATCCACATGCACCATGAATTAATGGCCATATACGGACTTACACATATTTTATTTAAGCAAACGTATATCATTCACCTTCTGTTTTGGTGATTGGATTATTAAATTTTGAGTTTTTCAGACCATACACAATTATAAAGATACGCTATCTATCAAATTGTTTGTTTCGTTTGAATTGTTATACTAATAAATAGATGTTTAACAAAGTTATATTGAATAATTTACACGTAAATAATCATATATTTAGTTTATAAAATAATTATAACTTGAGTGATTCGTTGGTTCTATACAGGAGAATAACCGAGCATTATATATAATTAAATATTGCAGACCCATAAATCTTTTTTGTGGGGAGTGGAATTTTTTTAAAATCATCTGTTATGTAAATTTTTTTTTGGTCCAGTTTAGGTCAAATCAGGTCGGGTCACAATCGTATATTAAATTTTTTCTAAAGTTCATATATCTTAAGTTATAATCGAAGATTTGGGGTTTCTAACTTTTCAAATCATAGATCGTATTCCCTAATCCTAATCAAATAATCATCTAAACAACAAAAGTAACTATATAAAACACTAAAACTTTCAAATACTCAATAATCTTATATAAGTGCGGCGGCTATCGTGGTAATCGAAAAAGCAGCGGAGCAGTGATCGGAATTGTGTTTAAAGTTTAATTGAGTTTATGTCAAATATTGAGTTTAAAACTTAAATTGGGCCTTTATTTAATATTTGTTTTACAAGTTAAAGATTAACATCTGAAAATTTAGGGGCAGTGGGGGACGATTACCAAATTTTACGGGTTATGGTCAGGATTTTCATATACGTGCAACACTAACTTTTTTTAAGGTGTGCGGCTCCACCCTCTTCTCCCCACATGGGTCCGCCGATGTATATAATATCTAGTTTTCATCGTAAGCTAGGCTAGTAAATATTACACTTAGCAGAATGGCAAATGAGTTTGGGTGATGGTTTAAAACGGGTGCGGGTCAAGATATGTTTTGAGAAAAAAGAGTTCAGGTCAAAACAATTCATTTTGGAAAAGTATAGATCCTAACACTTTCACAACAAGACAAAAATCTCAACAGATGAAAGTATGATAAAAAAAACATGTACCTTAAAAGATGTCTAAAATACGCACAATCACACTTATTAGAGTTGAAGTGAGGTTTTAATAAAAAGTATTTTTATTTTAAACATGGTAATTTTATGCTCTCCTAGTAAAGACTAAAAATTAAACAAAAAGTTAAGATAACCTATTGAATTATAAATTGTGTAACGTAAATAAATCATAACGATAAATTAAAAAAAAACTTATTATGCCAACATATTTTCATATCTCGACAAGACAAAATATTAAAATACAATAAAAATGATATATTTTGGTATATAAAAAAATGGAGGCTGTTAAAATAAGAGCACCTAAAGCGACCCATCACTATAATGTTATTGCTTTTATCTCAACGAATTTGATAGTCAGAAATTTTATTACGGTATCTCATTCCTGGTTGCTGACAGTTAATGTGTCATTCACGGCTAGTCTGCAATTTAACTATTAACATCTTTTATCTTATTTGTTTTATTTCTTACTTTTGCTGACAAATTTGTTTGGACGGTGGTGGCAGAGTGTGGTGGTCGATTTGGCAGTGGTTAAGGTGTTTGATGACAAGTAGGTGGAGGCAACGGTGATGTTGGCGACGCTGTATCGGTAACGATGAGTAGGTGGTGGAGATAGAATGATCATGAACTCATATGGACCCAATTTAAGTTAACAAGTTTTATAAAATAATATGTTTAGACCCGTTGTTTATCATTATAATACTGAAATAAATCATAGTCTAATTCCTCATTTTACATATCGTCCATGTTTTTGAATCCCCGACAAAGATAAAATACTATTAATATTGATAGCGATCTCTCACATATCTAAATTCTATGCCCTTTGAAAGTGATAGAAAGATAAGGTCCTTCACCGACTGATTTTAAGAACTCTGCAATGGAACAAATATTTCTTCAATTACTGTTTTTAGTTTGACCATTAAGTAATACTTTTGCATTTGAAGATGCCTAACTCTAAAGTTGTATGCTAAATAATAAAACCTTTAACAAACCAAAAAACATTATCCTTAAAACTGACTAGAAATACATTCCCTCATAAATCAACAAAGCGTAAATAAATCTTGCGAAATGAAATATTAAAATGATAATATTAGAAATTAGATTGAGAGACGTCAAAATTGATTTTGAGGACAAAGAAATGTGATGGTAGGTCTACCATCTTTGCAGAAATGGTCACCGTCAGTCGAATATGTGGTTTATGAGACTGATGCCTCAGTTTTTCTGATATGGTGTTCATCATTCGAATTATTAGATTACAAAAACAAAATCCGAATCGAATCATTTCAAATTTGGTTTTCAAATCTACGGATCAAGTTAGCATATAACCTAAATATCCAATTCGAATTATACACACGTATATAATTTCTTTAAAAAATCATAGATTTTCTATTTATCGTTTTCTTCTAATTCGGTATATAAATTGAATCAACAAGAATTCAAACAAACCAAATTTGAAAAGAATTTTTGAATGCTAATTCAAGTTGACTATATCCATTAAAGTTCCCAAAATCTTAAAATAACAACTAAATATTTCTACTCTAACAAAATACTAACTAGTGTGTCACATGACACGATTTTACACATCCATTGAGTGTTTATCCTACCCAAACTAATTAATCATATCAATTAATTTTGTTAATTATATGATCAATCTTGTTTCTCAATTCTTTGACCTTTTGTTTGAAATAATACAATCATTTAATCCGGATAATACATAAGTTCTAATTTTATATGATACGTATAAAGAGAAGTGTTCTTCTTTTTTTTTAATTTCATTAGTCCGAGTTGATTTGTGCACCTATTTTTTTACAATGAATTCGCACACTAACTAAACCTACTCTTATATCTACCCCAATTATTCATAATGATATTTTAACTCACAAGTACTTTTGAAACATATCATTTTAACACCTCGATAACATTAGACTAAATGTCATGTTACTTCTAAGAGTAATTAGATAATCACCTTATATAAAGAATGGTCACTAACTTCATACCGCCTTTAAGCTTCGATAACAAATGGAGTGTTTGTATCTGCATGATCATTAAATATATCATCGGCGCATTTGCAATTATTAGGGCCTTAGGGGTGTAAATGAGTTGAGTCTGTCGATCCATGTGGTTACTGGGCTTGGGCTCCCAAGTTGCCCACACATTTGGACCTACAATAATCCGCAGGTTCTTTTAGTCATGGTCCGTTGGACCCGTTCTCTCATTTAGAGTACAGACCCAACTTTACCCAATAAGGCAACAAAATGACCCAAATTGGAAGGTTTACAACTTTACATCAACACAGGTTGAGTTTTACAAGTCTAGTTCGATACTTCGATACAAACTTATGTGTGGTCTTCGAGGCACTTTTTCATAAACAAATAAAACTAGGTAAGGATCTAACAAATTTACTTTTGGAAACCATAAGCTAGAAAGTTATATTTCTTTGTTTTATAGCACTAGTTTGTTCAATTAAAATTTTAAATTAACAGTTAGTAATTAATATTTAACAAATAATTAAAATAAATTTTTAAATAAATATGATTCGAATTACGTATAATTATCTTCCTTAAGTAATAAATTGATAATATTATTTTTTTTAAACTTTCATCATAAATTTTTTTTTGTTTAAAATCGTGTTTGTAAACATTCCAATTTTTTCTATAAATTTGCTTTTTTAAACGTTATTTTGTAGAAAGAAAGTTCTTTGTATTAAAAAGTTAAATATATTTGTTTTTCAATAAATATATCTTTTAATAAAAAATATTTTATAATTTGAAAAGGATATAACAATATCTTTAGCATTTAATATGATTATTAAATGGTTAATTTTTTTTGTTAGTGACATGCGGCAAAGAGAGTGCGAGAAGATGACATGTGGCGATTAGGTTGTGAAAAGATGACACGTGTCAAAATTTTATTTTGCTTTATTAGTATAGTTTATAAAATAAATTTTTAAATAAGATATGATTTGAATTCGTATAATTAACTACCTTAACTAATAAAGTAATAATAATATTTTTTAAAACTTTCTTCATATAAAAAATTTTGTTAAAAATCGTGGTTTTTAAACATTAAAATTTTTTCTTTAAATTTACTATTTAAACGTTATTTTGTAGAAAAATTTTTTTTTGCATTAAAAAATTAAATATATTTATTTTTTATAAATATATTTTTTAATAACAATATGTTTTATAATTTGGGAAGGATATAATAATATCTTTAACATTTAATATGTCATTAAATGATTATTTTTTTAGTGACATGTGGCATACAAGGTGTGAGAAGATGATATGTGGCGATTAGTGTGTGAGAAGATGACATGTGTCAAAATATTATTTTATTTTATTAGCATAGAATTAGTATAGATTTTTTAATAAAAATATGTTTATAATTTGAAAAGAATATAATAATATCTTTAGCATTTATTACGATCATTAAATGATTAATTTTTTTAGTGACATGTGACGAACAGGGTGTGAGAAGATGATATGTGGCAATTAGGGTTGAGAAGATAACATATGTCAAAATATTATTTTGTTTTATTTGTATAGAATCTTACTACTCTAATAAAAGGGTAAATGATAGTGTCACGTGTTAGCACCGCATTCATTCTTATCAAACTTTTTCCGCTTCTCTCTGCTATTAAATAACTATATTAATTACTAATAATATTATTTACTAGTTTTAGTAAACCCGTGTATTACACGGGTTGAATAAATATAATATTAATATAATAAAATTTATTAATAATAAAATATGACAGAAACTATATATGGAAAATGACTACAAGTAATTAAACAATGATATCAACTTTTAAAAATTTTATTTTTAAAATTTTTCCCAAAAAAAATAAACATTTTATTCTAAAACTATCCGTATAAAAATGTCATTTTTAAAAATTTTCTTATTATAACTCTCAAATTTAATTACTTTTTGTTTTAAAAAATTAAATTTTAAAAATACCAATTTTAAAATATTTCGTATTTTTAAAAAAGTTTTATTCTTTAGAAAAATTTATTATTGTATAAAATTTTTATAAATTTAGAAATAAAATTAATAAATAGATCTTTTTTTTAATTTATTAAATCTAAAAGAGTGTTAAATAATATTATTAATAATTAAGGTAATTATTTAATAGGAGAGAGAGGCGTGAAAATTTTGGTGAGGATAATGGTGCTGCCACGTGTCATCTCAAGTTACTCTTTTATTAGAGCATTAAGATTTATTTTTATATTATAATTAGTTTTTTAATAAATTAATAAAAAGATCTTTTTATTAATGTTATTTCTATAGAAATAGTTTTTATAAAAAGAATTTTCTCTAAAAATTAAATTATTTTTACGTAATATTTAAAATTAGTTTTTTTAAAGTAACTTTTTTTATAAAAAAATAATTAAAGTAGGAAGTTATAGTAAGAAAATTTTCAAAAATGAAAATTTTTTAAAACGATATTTTGAAACAAAATGTTTACTTTATCTTTGAAAAAAATAAAAAAATTTAAAAAGTTTATATTGTTGATTTATTACTTATAGTTATTACTTATATGTAATTCCAATCATATCATGTTTTAGTATATCGTTTTATAATTAATAATTTTTATTCTATTTAATATATTGTTTATTCAACCCGTATTATACACGGGTTTACTAAAGCTAGTTAGTATAGATATTAGTATAGATTAGCATCAGTAGACGAAGGGTTAAAGGCGTGTAAATGTTCTTAGTCGGCTATTAAATGCGATAAATTAACACCAATTATTTAAAAACGTCAATTTCTAAGATCAATTAGAGTAGATGAGGCAAAAAAAACTTTGTGGCAAGATTTCAAAGAGCTAAAGTTTTGTGATCTAACTTTTGAAAATAAGTTCATAAATGTATATTATAAGCTTAGTTAAAGTTGAGAGAGCTGTATGGTAATTATTTAGAATTTAAAAGAAAAAAAATATTTGAGTCCAACTTTAAAGTAAAATTTTTTACAATCAATGTATAAAAAATGAAAAGTATCCTATTTATTATTTAAATGTAATAAAATTAAAATATGTGACGAAACTTCTAAATATAAAACTTAAAATCAATTCAGAAAAAAATAAAACATGTTACTCATAGTGTCACGCTAGATTTGAATGGGTGTTGGGTGTAGTGATAAATAGATAGAAGTTAAGGTGGTTTCTCATCCCAATCAAAAGCTATGGCTTTGAGTATGTGAAGTGAAAATTTATCCTATATTATCTTGGTGTTACTCATTTTACAATTTATAATCTAAGTATTGCTACTAAAAAAAATATTAAATAATATACAAATCAGAACGCCAAAATGATGCATCGTTCATAAAACATCTCACAAATATATGAGTTTTATTCTATAAGAATTTGACTAGAATATTCATCAAGCTAGATGCCTAATATTGTTAGTTGAAATGGACTATAATTTGCTTATTTACATAGTTTTTTACGTATTCTCGAGTTATCAATTTCTTTTTCTTAATCAAGCTTATTTTATTGAAACTAGTTCCAATAAATACTCTAAACTATTTTGAACGCTTGAATCGAGCTCAAAGTCTCCAGAGCTTACATAATTAAAATAACCAAACATGACATGTGACAACAATTTTAACCTAACAACGTTTGTTAAACTCATCTCATTCATTTATGTTTACTAAATCTTAGAAATCATATAGAAAAACCTTTAATCTTAATATACAAGTACCCAATGCACATATATGTGTTTTCTTTTCCTTTTTGTCCTTTTCAATTGGTTATCCTTAAAAAGTGCTCCAGAGCACCTCCAATAGGGAGGTTTTTTTTTTATGTTTTTGAGGCAAAAATGATGAAATGAAGAAGAGAGATGATGATATGGAAGAGAGAGAATGAAAAAAAGTTCATGAACTACAAAAAACAACCAGAAGGAAAATAAGAGAAAGAAGAGAGGAGAGAGAGAGGGTGATTTTGTGATTTATGAGTGGACATGAGAGGGAATGAATGGGTAGGTGCCAACTAGACCCATCTCTTCCATTGGTGATGCTCTAAGAGTACTTTTACTTGCAAATTGCTTGATGAGAGTATACTTTCTTACAAACCGCTTGATAAGTTCACAGTGATTAAAATATTAATTTTCTTTTGCGTAAAAGGTATGTTCAACAAGGAGAAATGTTTAGCAACACCTCTTTAATCACATGTTAACAAAATTAAAGTTCAATAAAATAAAATTAGTTATACGAATATAAATGAGGCCATCTATACTAACACCATCCCAATCTAATCACATACCACTTGTAAACAACCATATGAGAACATGCAGCACGATCATGCAAGCTAAACCACCGGTTGAACATGAAGTAAAACGACGATTGCAGGCTATGTAAAATCTAATGGCCCATTGAATCTTAAACTACCATTTGATTTGGTTATCGACTCTTGAAGAGAAATGATTTCACACATTTCAAATGACTACTACTTTAAATTATTTGAACAACGTTTGAAACCATCCTTAATATCTGAGTATGTTTTATTGAGACGAAATGTCAACCGCCCGTATTAACTTTAACAAAAGTTATAGATCTAACTCACCCAAATACAACATCAAATAGGATATCCACCACTATTAAGAAAACCCATTAAGCCAAATTTTCACTTCATATTATTAAACCACAAGGTTAACTACGATAAGGGCTGTAAATGAATCAAACGACCACGAACAATACAAAATTTTGTTTATAAACGAATTTTCCATCAAACATTTATCAAACTGTTTATTAAACGTTCGATTCGGTTAAAACCCGAACTAATATTACTATATCAACGGCCTCGCCCATAAATGATTATTTTTTGCTTTAGCGAGAATAATTCGCCTGTAAAGGCATTTCTCTTTTCAGCCCGTTTGCCGTTTGTCAGAAGTCAGACCCGATTAAATTTGCACAAAGTCATTACCGTCATATCCTCATCAACTCCTTCACACCTTTAAACTTAATCTCATCGTCCCCCAAACACTTTCTCTCTCTAAAACCACCATCACCCCCAAAACCCATGGCTCAGAAGAGAGAGAAAGAAGAAACCGAACTCAAGGTCCCCGAAACCCTAACCCTATGCACACCGCCGATCGCCGCCGCAGCTTCCTCCACCATCTCCGCCACCGACGACCGGAGATCGTCGCCGGATCGATCCGATCTGAACGCCGCTGATGTTATCGTTGATTTCAGGCAGAACGCTGCTATTTCGCCTGAGAACACAGATCTGTCTCGAAAACGCCGATCGGAGGCGGTGGAGCCGGTGGATAAGAGCACGAACAACGGCTCTAAGAGGCGCGAGGTGAATCGGTGCTCAGGATGCAAGCGGAAGGTCGGATTGATGGGATTCAGGTGTCGTTGTGGCGAGATGTTTTGTTCGGAGCACCGTTACTCCGATCGACATGACTGTAGCTACGACTACAAAGCCGCCGGACGTGAGGCTATCGCTCGTGAAAATCCGGTGGTTCGAGCGCCGAAGATTCTCAAGGTCTAAATTCTAATCACTCTAAACTACGATCAATTCATCGTTCAATTAGTCGTTTCATGATTTTCATCATGTTTTCGCATCTCCGTTGTAAAAACATGGCGCGAAAGTTACAACAGTGAAGGATCTGAACGTCGCCGGTGTGCTTACGTCATGTTTTTCTGTATGAAAGATTGAGATATTGAGAAACAGAGGGTGTGGGTGTTTTCCGGTGGGGGGGGGGGTTGTTGTGGAATTTGATGAAAGTTTGAGGGTGCTATTTGTCAATTTGGTTGATTATGTTAGTGGAAGTTTTTATGATTTACGATGCTCATTATTTTATTGAATATTATATTGGATATTTCGCTCTCAAATTCAGGCTGGCAAATTGGAAAATAATAAATGAAAGAAAAATGTCAGAATAAGGATAACATATCGCATAGTGGATGGACCAACTTTTCCTGCAAAGTGTTTTGGAAATGTGGTTGTCAGATGCCGCAAATTATTGACGAAGCAACATATAACAAGTTTTTTAAGTCATGTCGTTTTAGCTTTAATTTTAAAACAGTTTTTTATATTTGTGTCCTTTTATTATTACATGTAGCGATTAATCGTTTCATCTAATTTAATAAGATAACTTGCGGTTGGTAAAAGATGAAATCAATCATTATAATCATCAACGATGCTTTATTTTAGATTGTCTTGATTTAAGAATCCAATGGGAAATCATGTCTTGTTAAGTTATTGTTAAAATAGAGGTATAAGTTGTAATACATCTAGCAATCACGTATTGTTCGTTAAAAAATGGGATGATTTTGAGAAAATTTTGTTTAATTATGGTGTTTGTTTTTCATTTTAATAATGGAATGGATGAATACGGTGAAACATGGGTTAAGACTTGCTAGCTTAAACGGAAATATGGGCTAAGATTTGTTTGGCTTAAACGGGTCCAAACAGACTAGAACCACTTGTGCAATAATGACCTACACTTTGTCGACTCTACCACCGTCACCACTCGCTGCTGTAGACGCCTACACCAATGTCTTCATTGCACACATGAGAATTAGCGTTACATCCATCACCACATATCCTCCATCAATGGTTGTCGTAAAAATATAACAGGTTAACTCATTTTCATATTTAAATAAAAAAAACGATTATACTCTCTTTTACCTAAAAAAATTATTCTTTTCTTAAAATAGCTATTTTTACTCATTACTCGAGCATAACCGTCCATTTTGCCGTACTTAAGCGTAAACTATAAATTATTAGTGATTGAAGTTTTGCTCTCCCAATGGCATCGATGTTTACAAGCCACAGCGGTCTCAACGAGGAAAAAAAAAAACAAATCACACAACTAATGCACATATAAAAATGAATACAGAAAATCAAATATATACATATCTATTGGTATATAATTATACGGAAATACATAATCTTTGCAACCTCACTTTAATTTCTTGAATAAAAAATAAAGCTTAGCAAAACAGCTGGGCCTACTAACGGATCAACATGTGTTCTAAAAAATGCATGAAAAGAGGTTCACTCCCTAATTTATTAATTTATTTTATGGAGAATCTTAGTTAAGGATAACAGAGGTGGTGAAATTTTTACACTGACAAATCCAAGATCTATGAGTTTGGATCTCTTTATGGGTCAGATGTCCAGGAATTATAGTTCCTTCAGGGAAGGTAGAGGTGTACAAACCGGGTCGGGTTCAACATGGGTCGGGTTGTGGCAAAAGAAATTCAAAACCGAGTTTGACCGGGTTCCGGTTCGGGTTCAACCCAGTTTGAAGAGGGAAAAATAGTAATTAAAATGAGGTTTGAACCGGGTTGGGTTCGGAAGAACCCGGTTGGGGTGTAGAGAGGTAAACCGGTTTGAACCCTACGGGTTGAATAGGGTTGGACCTGGGTTGAGGAGCTACCGGGTTAAACCTGGTTTGGGTTTGGGTCGAGAACCTGGGTCGGATGTGCACCTCTAAGGGAAGGGTCCGATCTTAGCTTTAAAACCGGATGCATGTGAAGCCCATTCTGCGTGAAAGCCCTTAAATCCTTAATACAAGTTTAATCCTGTATTTGGTTATTTTGTTAATTCAACATATATTCGGCTCTTGGCCCAACTTAGAAGAAATGTATTCCACATAAGGCCCAAACATTAGCCCATAAAGAGAAAACACCTATCACATCTCTCTGACACGTGGAACACCGTAAGCGGTGCGTCGACAGACGCCGTCATAGACCACCGTATCACTCGACAATCGCCCCACTAATAAACTCAACATTTGTCTTCATCGTTTTCTTCGTTCCGATTTACAGGAGAAATTGCTCCGATCTTATTTCTCCGTTATTTTTGTAGGTAAACTAATTTGGGCGTATAATGCATCTGTCGTTAATTGCAACTCTTTTGCTGATTAATTGATGAATCGGGTGTTAATATTGTTGGTTGATTTTGATACTATGTTTTCAATTTGACAATGATCTGCTGTTTCCTTGTGTTGTTTCGTTTTGTTTGGATTTTTTCGTTGAATAATGTTATGAATTGTTGTTCTGTTTGCTTGATTTAGCGATTTATGGTTATCAGTTTATGTAGCAGTCAATCTCGTAGAGATTTTAACATGTTTTGGTGATGAATAATGATTTCTTGTTGGAGAAGTTAAATGATGTGATTTTTGATAGGGATAGTGGGTTCTTTTTCATTCTGATTAGGGAAAACAGTATAGAGGAGAGGGATTAGGGATAGAGATTATGGATGCTGATTATGTGTCCGAAGTCCATTGGAATATGGTTCCTAGGAAATTGGTTGTTTACTAGAATGTGAAGACAATACAGGATTAATGTTATTTAGGGTATATGTGGTTGTTTGCAAGGGGGTAGCCATGTTTTACATAGGAGTTAGTTAGAATAGGTTTTGGTCTTGAATTATACAGAGCATCAAGTTATTGATATTTAGGATATAAAGCCATTTGGTATATCAGATATGGCATTTTATGCATATTTTCGTTGTTGGTCCACTAAGGATTCTTGTATTTTGGAGTCTGGGAGATGCCATATAAGCTTATCTTCTGGTTGCATCATTAAGCAATTGTATTGTTCTTATTGTATAAAGATGTCTCATTTATGATCTAGAATAAAAATTATCCAACTGCGTGACAATCTGTGTGCTGGACGTCAACATCCAATCTGTCACTCTCGAAGTTATAGAATGAATATACATAAGAACTTGGTTTTGATGCTTATAGTAAGTTAGCAAAGCTAATCTTTTTTCAATTACCATTGTAAGATAAAGGGACCGAACTTCTTATACATCTCCGTACATCTGTATACATAGTATGCAATTTGTCTGCAAGTGTTTAAATGTATTAGTTAAATATAACATTCAGTGTTCAATATATTGCACATGTAATGCAAGATTAGTAAGGGCACACAATGCTGTTTTCGTCCGGTTGTTTTAGTAATTGCACATGGTTTTTGAATTTTGCCAATCTGCTATAATATCGTATGCTGTTTGGTTCCAATTTAAAGCTACAACTTTCATACTTTTTTTATGTTCCAACTCCATCCAGGTGAAAAACTAGCCAATATAACTGCAATATGGTTAAAGCATACTCACAAGAGCACACTTACAAGCACCCATGGGAACGAGTCACATCTGCATCATGGCGCAAGTTTGCTGACCCAGAGAACAACGCACCTTATCACACATTTTACAAGTCGACACCTTGAACAAGCTTGAACCTGAATCGGGAAAGCTCTACACACCCGAGCCATCACTATCCATGCTCCTGGCCCATGGTTCCTTCGCAAGATTGTGGGTCAAGATATCTGCCATTGTGTTGAATCAACTATTGTTGATGCAAAAACCCGGTCAATGCAACTTGCTACCAAGAACATTAGTCTACAAAAATACATAGAGGTGGAGGAAAAGATCAGGTATGATTTGACTTGGTACAACACGAGGTTGAGTAACGGGTCAAACTGGGTTATTTTTGTGTGGTCAACTTGGGTTGGGCCAACCTTCTACATTTTTTAAACTTTTGTGGCCATTTAATTTGATTAGGAAATGTATTTTTCTAATATAACAACCACCATCCTCGGAAAATCCCACTCATACTCCTATAGCAAGGCTATTGGTAGGGTCTGAGGAGGGTGGGATGTAGACGAACCTTAGAACCGAACCGAACGGAGCCTTGTTCGCGTTCGTTCATTAAGAATTGAAAGTGTTCACGAACGGTTCACTAACACAACCGAACGACTCACAAACACAAACCGAACAATTCACCAACATAAAACAACCTTATACTATTTAAAGTTAAGTAATTGACATAATGATTATATAGATGAATATGAACAAACATATTACTGAACGCTCACAAATATAAACAATTATAAAGTATAAAAGTTAGGCTGATTGACTAAAATAAAAGATAAAATATATAAATTAATATTTAATGAATGAACATGAATAGATATAAACAAACGAACATGAACAAATGTAAATGAACATAAATGAACGTAAAAGAACACCTTACCGAACGTTCACGAACACAAATGAATGAACACGACCTTTGTTCATGTTCGTTATTTAACTAAACGAACGAAATTTCTTGTTCATGACTTCATGTTAACGAACTTCCTGCCGAACGGTTCATGAACTGTTCAATGAACTTGCGATTCGTTTACAGCCCTAACCTTACCTACATACAACAACTCTATCTTACTAAAATAATTATTTGATTTCCAGAAAATAAAATGATTTAGGACTTTGTAAGTACTTTAATAGATGTTAGATGACTTTTGACATGTTTCTTTTTTAGCCAATATATATGTTTTTGTTACTTGTTTACCGAGTATTTAGACAAATAAAAGTGGTTAATTTTTTGTGTGCGGGTTAATAATGGTTGGGTGTGCCTCCACAACATTTGTGTGGACAGCTAATGTATTAAACATGACTAAAAACTATATTTTCTAAACAATTGTTCAATTTCTTATTTAAATAAAAACGATTTAGACGTTTGAAAACAAATACAAACGGGTTGCTGTAGGTATGATCCACACCCAGACAATCCAAATGAGTGGACGATTTGCAGGCAGGAGACGAGCATAAGGATAAAGCCATTATCGACCCTGGCGTCAATGGCGGAGAAGATGGAGCAAAAATGTGTCGAGAAGTTCCAGCAGAACAGCGCCAAGGGCCGGGAGGTGATGGAGAGGATGTGTAAGTATTTGGAAACTGAATCTTCATCCAGGGGCATTTCTGTCTAATTGTAGGTTGTGTGTGTGTGTGTTTTTGTTAAGATGGGTTTTTACTTTTTAGGTATCAATGAAAGTGTAGGAAACAATAAAAATGGACTCCAGTGTTCTAATCATCTGATTTGAGCTTTCAAAGTTCATTTCTAGCATGTGAACATATGTGAAAAGCCAACACTTATATTCAATTACATATGGGTTTAGGTTTCTATCTTATTTTAGTACCAAAGAAACAGATACATATCAAAATCATATAAACCACATGATCCATAAACGGTTTTAAACTAAAATAGTGCAAAGTTAGAGAACGTTAAGAGAACCCTGCGACTCCACCTAAAACCTTACTATAAGATTTGATGATACATCTACGCTAGTGAGTTTCTGTTCATTTATAAAGATTGTTATCGTCATCAATTGTTGTTGAGGTACTCTTCTTGAAATAAATTGGTGGCTTGGGCTTTTTTGATATTTATATGGTTCATTTCACGGTTTACCCAACTTAAATAGTTGGGATTAATGGGTACGCTAGTTTGATTTGCCATTTTTTAAAACGATAGGCCTATAAAGTCACTCTTGACTTCATATGCAACAGCTTCTCCTAAATGCATGAATTATGATCTTTTTGTGTTCTCACGCCGTGGTTCATCATGTTGTCTTCTTCTTGCGGAGAACCTTCACTGTTCTTTCTTTATCTCGTTTGAATTTGGTGTTAATGCACGACGGCACAACCTTTTTTGAGGCCTAAAGGGGTTAATGTCTCTTCGTAATTATTATTTTATCAACCACACTCCTTTTCTTTTGTTTACATATGTAATTTACTCTCTTGGACCGTCTCCAACAAATGAGCGAAGCCAATTGTCCGATGTGAAAGAAACATAAAAGCATGGCGAATACGTGGAAGGGAGGCATGCCTAGAAATCCATTAGTTGACGTGGAAACCCGTGGAGGAGTGGCGTGGAAATGGTAAGAAAATGGATTAGTTTGTTGAGGACTCGAGGAACTAACAACTATTTTCACTCTTAACATCCGTAGAATATAGGATATTAACACATAATGCTCTTGACGTTTATGACTAACTCACCTCACTCCTAGCAGTATCGAATCGAGTGTAAAAATGAAAAATATAGTGCTTGAGTTATATGATAGATTGACTCGATTTGACTGGATTGCATATCTAGCAGTCTGCAGCTATCCTTAGTCCTTACTAGCTGCTCAGATTGATCAATTGCTACATTTCAAAGTTCAAACCATATCAGGATAAACATGATGTTGGGCTTGTGCATTGGGTCAGGGCTGGGCCGGAACCCAGTAGCCCATCCATTTCGTTCAGTATCCTACAATCCTAGAGAAGAATCATTGTCAAGCCTTTTCCTATTTAAATGGTGTTAGTACCAAGTACCAACTAACCAAGGTATATTTCTTAATTTAATGCAAATCAATAAACCAGAAAAAACTAATTAATATAAAATTTAAAAACTTATATGTTTTCAACTATAAATCTGTCACTATCGTTATATACACCACTATATTTTTTTAATATAAGGCAAACAATTATCTTATGGTTGACATTAAAATTATCTTTTTTCATCATCAAGCTAAATAAATAGATTTTAATGACATTTGGGTTGTATCCCAGTGTTAAGAGTAAAATTCTTTTTAAAGACCAACAAGATTCAAATCTAGTTAGAAGTACTTTACAGTACCTTGAAATGAAATATTCTTGTTAAAAAATTAGTTAAAATTAGCCGCTTGATCGATTTGAAATTTCCTTATCTTGAATTTTATTTTTGTAGCTCGGATCAGGTATGTATTATATATTGAAGTGTTACATTTATAAAATATAAAATTAACTGTCTTTGTTCAAGAACAGGTATATGTAGAGAAAATAACTTAGAAGGGTGTCCTAGAGTAATTGATCATTTATGGTTAGAAAATAATTAACAATTAAACAAAAATGTACAACTATATATCTAAAAATAATTACATACGATTTGAACTCGGTTTCTAGGATCGAATGTCATAATCAACCTGATATAAAAAAGAGAAGCACGAGGGGAACGGCTTTAGTGACCGTAGGCGCCTAAATGAAGCGATTAGTGTCGGGGGCTTTGCTGGCTTGCGGGCTAGCTCGTGCAATCAATAAAAAAAGATTCGAACCCACTTTGAGTCGGATCCGAGCTCCAGTAGACAGCGAGACAACCATTGTGGTAAACGGGGGCAAAGCAAGGGAAAGAGATGTAACAAGCAGGAGACCACACCAGATATTGTCCACTACTTGGGGAGTATACCCCCATCACGGGTTTAAAATGCGTCCAATAGAGAAGGTATCCAGTCCCTTATAAAGAGACTTTCGTTCCCCTTCCCAACTGATGTGGGATGTTACATAATCCCCCACTTGGGAGACCAGTGTCCTCGCTGGCACACTGACCCGCCCCTGGCTCTGATACCATTCTATAACACTCGGTCTCTCACACCACCAATATTGTCCGTTTTGCCCACGAGGAGCTCACGGATTTGTTTTGGTTGCCCAGGTGAAAACTTTCCCAGGGAGGTCACCCATCTCTGGATTGCTGCCGCCTGAGCACGTTTAACAGTGGAGTTCTCCTCTCATCCACAGCCAATGCGCCCAAAACGCGTTTATGATATTAGAGACTAGACATTACTTATGAAACAGGAAACTCTCCCGTCCACGGCCGATGTGGAAATATGTAGGGTGTCACTAAATTATTTTGATGTAACATTCCACATCGGTTGGGAAGGGAAACGAAAGTCTCTTTATAAGGGGCAGGATACATTCCCTATCGGACGCGTTTTAAACCCATGATGGGGGTATACTCCCCAAGTAGCGGACAATATCCGGTGCGGTTTCTTGCTTGTTACAAATGGTATCAAAGCCAATCCTGTGCCGTTCGGGATGGTGGGACAAACCTCACTGGGGATGGTGAGTTCTCGGGCTCATCGAGCACGATGAGTCCCGGGGGGGGGGGGGGGGGGGTGATTGTGACACCCTACATATTTCCACATCGGCCGTGGATAGGAGAGTTTCCTGGTTCATAAGTAATGTCTGGTCTCTGATATCACCAACGTGTTTTAGGCGTATTGGCTGTGGATGAGAGGAGAACTCTACAGTTAAGCGTGCTCAGGTGGCAGCAATCCAGGAATGGATGACTTTCCTGGGAAGTTTTCACCCGGGCAACCAAAAACAAATTCGTGAGCGGGCAAAACGGACAATATTGATAGTGTGAGAGGCCGGGTGTTACAAGAGAGGTGAGTGACACCAAGGGGAATTCTAGCACGAAAGCAAGTGTTATTATCACACGTCCGTCCTTCCATTATTCAATCAAGGAAGCCGAGTCAACGGCCACCCCAAGGAGCAGAGAAGGAAAACGTGGAGTCTTTTAGTTCAAACACCCCCTATAATTCCAACAGAAAAACAAATTCCAATTCAAAATCTCAATTATTCTAATTAAAATTTAAGGTCGTGTTAAACGTACCTCGTCTCCCATTGTTTTACTGAATGCATCTCATCCCTTGTTATATCATATCTTTACTCTTTACTCTGTACTCATAGAGGGGTACGTACGTTAATTATATTAGAGGTGCATTTAGTCTCACCCAAATATTGATTTATTGGAATTTTGGTTTCTTCAATTAAAAGATGGTACACAACACAAGAGACCATATTTTGTGGTTGGGTATTTAAATGGAGTAGTGGGGCCAGGAGCAGAGAATGAATGAAGGCTCAAGCAAGGCGTATCTGAATGTTACAGTACATCTGATCTGATTTATCTGAAGGTGTTGGATGCAATGACTTGACAATTCATTCCAATTGCAAAACAACCCTTTTGACCCCTCTATCTACGACCATCCCATGCATCCCCACACACTAAATGTAAATAGTCACTAATAATTATGACCTTGTCTCTATCCTTATATGTAGAATATATATATAAACTACAGTGAGAGAGAGAATAGAACAATGTATAACGAACCGAGCGAACGCGAAAAAGTCTTTGTTCATGTTCGTTCATTAAGAAATAAATTAAACATGTTCATGAATTGTTCACGAACAATTACCGAACGGATTTTTTTGTTCGTGTTCGTTCATTAAGGAAATTAAACATGTTCATGAACTGTGTTCACGAACAATTATCGAACGCAAACGAACACAAACAAAATCAAACGAAAGCAAACAAATGTTCATGAACATATGAACACAAAGAAGTCCATGAAAATAAACGAATAAAAATGATCATATATTTATTTTAGAATAAAATCAATATTTTCATCACAAAATTTACTAAAAATAAATAAACACGTAACATAAATATCCAAAAACACTTGACATAATTGTCATAAAAATAACTAACACAAAAATTAAGAACATAATCAAACACATTAACGAACATAAACGAACACATTATCGAACGTTCACAAAGGACATTAACGAAGATAAACAAACACATCATTGAGCGTTCACGAACATAAATGAAAGAACATGGCTTGTGTTCATGTTTGTTCGTTTAATTAAATGAACGAAATTTTTTTGTTCGTGTTCGTTCATTTACTAAACGAACGAACATAAACGAACTTCCCGCCGAACAGTTCACGAACTGTTCGCTGAACGTTCAGTTCGTTTGCAACCCTACTAACATATACAATAAAATAAAATAAATAATATAATTTGTTTACGATCTTACATATATTTAGAAATGGAAAATTTCACAAGATAGTAAATAAGTTTTAAAAATGTTTCAATTTAGTAACTCATGTATATTTTTTTTAAATTGGATTACAAAATCATTAAATTGAGTAATCATTGAATTTACTTACGTCAATAAAGTAATAAAGAAGAATATGTGTGGGTTGAAATTTTAAATATATAAAATTATATTAAAAAATAAAAAAACATGTTAATTGTATTAAAAAATAAAAAAAGAATCTAAAAGTCTCGTCATCTTTCCACATCAAGATCAAAAGAAGAATAAAATAATTTTAATTGGAACAAAAAGAAAAACACGCTAAAACATATTAAGACTATTAATTTTAATTAAATATGAAAGCCGAGTGACCTAATAAAAACATTTTTTAAACTTAAGTTAACTAATTTAAACACTTTTGAAAGTTATTTTACAAAGTTACCCTATTTAGAAATGGTTCAATCGTTGTTTCAAAGTAGGGATTTTGAGTGTTAGTGTTATAATTTAGAGATCACATATGATTCTCCCTTGTTACAAGTTGAAAGGAATCACCAATAATCTTCCCACTATTCGAAGAAATGATCATATTTTGTTTTTCTCACTAGTGTATGAGTTATCACGATCTTTGCTTCTTAATAAGATGGTTAAACAATACAATATCTTTTTCTCTCTCAGTCTCTCCTGAAATTCAAAGCAACATCAAGAATTTTGTTTATGTATAGAACTTTTACACATGTAGGTTATGTGCATATTATATAGGCTAATTTTTTTGAATGGCTTGTGTATCCATCTAACTTGTCTCTTACTGGATTTGAATGCTCAACTTCATCAAAAGAGGGATCATTTGTCACCACACTTGGATATCACTAGGCTATACGCCAATAAGTACGTATGGGTTAATTAGACGGTTAATTATGCTTGTAATTAAATGATAAAAAATTATAAAACATGTGAACAAATTACTTTGATAGTTTTGATGTACATAATATGTACACATCTATGTAAGAAATATAAAATTAAATTAATTTGAACTTAAAAGACTTAGGTTTGTATGTTTTTCTCACAACAAATTAGTGTTCTATAACACCCAATATATAATACAGAAAAATACAAATAAAAACTAACATGAGAAGTCAATGAAGTGATACGAGTCACTAATCAAGACTCATCAATGGTTGATATTAATGGAATATCGTGCGTACATAATGAAACGAATTACATGGTTGTTCTTCTATTTTTAAACCCAAATAATTTTTGTATGTTTTATTTAAAAAATTATAATATCTTTAGTTTGAGTATAGTGTTGGTAAATATATATTTTGGAAAGGGTCCTAATATTGAGACACCTACCCAGATAAATCGACACCCCTATACGTTGATGGGTCCATATGCGGCGTATAGGTATCATACGCGGCGTATAGGTATCCACAATAAATATCTGACATTCCATGTCGCATCAGTCGTTGTCGTGGTGTTTATACGCTTCGTATAGCCCCATACGTCGCGTATAGCCTTTTTCAGACGACAAAACTAGTCAAAGTCTAATTAATCATTCAGAATGGCTATATGCGTTGTATGGCACCATACGCCGCGTATAGCCCTGTGGCGTATGGGTAAAGGGTGCAGGTCCACTGACACCCATACGCGGCGTATGGACCCACACGCCGCGTATAGGTGTCGGTGGACCTGCACCCTTCACCCATACGCCACAGGGCTATATGCGACGTATGGTGCCCTACGACGCGTATAACCTGCTTTATTTACACCGAACGCAAGATTCCTTTTTGTTACTATATAAACGCATTGGATATCCAGGCAATGCGCTCGTATTCAAATTCGTTTTCTCAAAAACATATTCGTTTTCTCCGGAGGTAACGTTTGATACTTTCAGTGATTGATAGTAATCATAACGTTTAATCTTCTAAAAAACATATTATCGCAAGAAATTAGTGTTATGTGGTTTAATATTTTCTTCTGGTACATAATTTACTCGGTAAACATTTTATTCTTATTTCACTAAGTATTTACATACATATATACATATATCTGAATTGGATACTTAAGAATCGTTTCAACTGACTCGGGTTCTATTGATACTTGTCGGTTACGGCTAACTTGAATAATTTTTAAGATTTTTTATCATAACCGACTAGTATCGTGGAACCCAAGTTAGTTGAAATGATTATTAAGTAATCAAGACATTTATGTGTACGTAAGTATGTATATAAATAAAGTAAGAGTTATAGTTTCCCTGTAAAATTATTTTGAATAAATAGTTGAACCACATAACCCTATTTTCTTTCAAAAAAATCACACATGTCGTATAGTGCAATACGCTTCGACGATTTATGGCAGGTATTCAAGACGAACAATGTAATTATTTAATATTTAATATTTTTATTTGATTATTAATAATATTATTCGTACAATCTAATAATAATAACATAAAACTAGCTCGAAATACAATATTTAATCTTGTTGGTTTTTAAGAAAGTTCTAAGCCGCAACATGATTAAAAGATGTTCCGAGTCTTCGTCGATACTGTTCTTGAGCCCTTTCCATAATGTCTACATCATTTCATAGAGTGTTTCGGTTGTCATAAACGTTATCGTAGATTGAGTGAAATGTCAAGATCTTTCTCCTCAAATCAAACCATTTGTTGCTAAGTTCCAGAGTAGTTCGATATTCATCATGTTTTAGAATTTGATGAAAACGTGTTGATATCTGATTCTAATAAGTTGAACACTCCACGAAAATAGTACCCGAATTTTTCAGACACGATCTTACTAAAGTAATCTCTTCTTCGTCCGTCCGCGTATAGATGTCAGACGAACAACTTATACTCCGCTTATGCCACGTATAGGTAATTTCAATCATGGGACACAAGATTCAAATTTGACGGGACACAAGATTCGTTTTCAAATATATAAAAACGCATTCGATCTCAAACGTTTTCATTCGATCTCTAAATTGTGAAAATCTCAAACGTTTGTTTCTCTCAAAATATCATACATTTTCATTCGTTCGCTATGTCGTTTTGGGATGGTAACTATTTTTTTGGTGAATATTCAAATGAATATTCAAGTGTTTTGTACGTGACAGATAGTAATCAAGATGATTCGTACGTTCAATCTTCTTACGATATACGATTTCCAGATTTAAACCAATCGTATGTTCCCGATGATGAATTCAACTTTTGCCGAGAATCAAGTTAAGACCCGCAACAAAGTAATATAAACTTTCTCTCGAGTGATGAAAATCAAAACACGAAAGTATCGTTTGAAACGTCACAAGAATTTTTATCACTCGACCAGCTAGTCTGTTGGGCTGTTAATAAGGGACATGATAATGGTTACGTTATTATTACACGAAGATCAAAGAAAAAAGAAGGTCAGGTCGTAAAGGTATGGCTTATCTGTGATCGTGGTGGCGAATACAAAAGTCAAGCAACAGTTAGACGATATGGTAGCAAAAAAATCGGATGTCCTTTTAAATTAGTAGGAATATACGACAACAAACGTCGTTCGTGGAAATTAAAGGTGAGAAATGACGAACATAACCATGATCCCGCTCAACATATGGAGGGGCACCCATTTGTAAGAATGTTTTCTCAAAACGAATACGATTTGGTGGAGCAGCTTACTGATCAGAACATGGAGCCTCGTAACATACTATCAGCTTTAAAAAAGCAAAACCCTCATAACCCATTCATAACCAGAGACGTATATAACGCTCAACAGAAGATAAAAAATAAGAAGAAAGTCGGTGAAACACCAATGCAAGTTTTAGAAAACCTTTTATTTTCTAAAGGGTACGTTTATTACACCCGAGAAGATCCAGCTACAAATGCCGTAGAAGAGATATTTTTTTGTCATCCAAAATCGTACGACACTTGGCGTGCATTCCCGCACGTGCTGATGATAGACGCTACATATAAAACAAACATGTACAAACTTCCAGTTGTTCAGATTATTGGTGTGACCTCAACACACAAGACATTTTGTGTTGCTCATGCGTTTATCAGTAAAGAACGAGAAGATAATTTTGAATGGGTGCTTAACAGATTGAAAGATACGTTACACAGGTGTATGGAGCCGCGCATCATAATAACACACAGAGATCTTACTTTAATGAACGCATGTGTTAAAGTATTTCCGAATGCTTCGAAATATTTATGCCGGTGGCATATTGCTGAAAATATCACGAAACACTGTAAAGCAAGTTTTACGAAAGATGACTGGGGAAAGTTTAAATACGCATGGGCACGTTTGTGTGAGTCTTCCACACCGGAGATTTACGAGTATGACTATAACATTCTCTAAGAACGACTAGTTGAAGCGAAGCGAGAAAGTAAGTTTTCCTTATATACATACATACAATACTGTCAAATACAGAAAAATAATTTTGTTTTATTATATTTTCAGAAGTTTTGTCTTATATATATAAAAACTGGCTAGAGACTTACAAATAAAATGTTTGTATCAGCCTGGACTAACTCAAACCGTAATTTTGGCCAACATACAACAAATAGAGTCGAGAGCCAGCATGCAAGTTGTTCAAAAAAATAAAAGAAATTGTGTATCCATGGAAAAGTAACAAAAAAATGCCTGTTGTTCAAACAGATATTCGCGGTCGTCCAACGTTAAAGGTTCAACAGCAAAAGTATGGCACTCAACAAAGTACGTGTGACATGCCGAGACATAGCTCATTTATTACGTCTAACATTACTGGAAGAACAAGTTCAGCCGTAAAGCCTCAGAAGCCCCCATGCAACGTAGTCGTTCAACGTCTTCTAAAGTGAAGCAACATCAAATAGTGTCGGAGTATCACAAAGTACTAATGGGTTTTCATCGGTTGTCGGAGATCAACAATTAAACAATATAAACAGGTTAAAAAATTAGATTCCGTCCATCTTTCATCAGTATATTTTAAGTATACAAGATGTCCGACCCGATGGAAATTGTGGTTTTCGAGCTATAGCTTTAGGCTTAGGGTTTAACGAAAATAAGTGGATTTATATGTGCCAACAACTTTTAGAAGAATTGGACAAGCACAAATTGGAATACAGAGAAGTTTTCGATACTTTGTACCCCGGACAGTATAACGACTTACGTCACACTATAAATTGGCAATGTGTGGAACCTGCACCTGAAGAACATTGGATGATAATGCCGTATACGGGAATAGTGGTTGCTCAAAAGTTTGGTGTTATTCTTCATTTATTAAGCAAAAATGGCTGCCAAACATTTTTTTTCCATTGTGGGCTAATGCGAGATCTATGTTGTCTCATCATGTCATGTTGATTGTTCATGTCAACAATAATCATTTCGTCCATGTTAAGTTAGAAGGAGATTATCCGATGCCTACATTAAGTAATCTTTGACTTCTTAACCGAAACGTACGTGCTGCAGAATGATAGATTATGTATAGGCTTCGTATCTCGGAATATAACGTAATAATAGATAATAACCGAGAAACCCCAACTTATATAAATTTGTTTTAATTCAAAACTTATAATATTTGAATTATTATTACGTTTGTATTATATTTTATTATTATTTTCATATCTCACGATTTAACAGTTTGAAAGTGATTTTTCAAATGTTACAAAACAAATAATTCAAATAATTCCAAAATTTTTAAATGTTACAATTCAAATAATTCAAATTCAAAACAATTTAAAAGTGATTTTTTAAAAAACATTTTTTTAAATTTTCAAGCTATACGCCGCGTATGGGCCCATACGCGGCGTATAGCACATCCGCAACAATATATGTTGGATTTTTTGGCATTTTGTCCCTACCTCACACTTTTTCAAAACCAAAATCTCTCTCGTATAGGCCGATACTACTCGTATTGTTTGGCGATTTTTCTTCATCTAGGTATGTATTATTGTTCTTACATTTTTATTACGTTAATCGTTGAATAGTTTAAGCGTTAAAGTGGCGTTTTGTGTGTTTTAAACTGGGTCTATGACTTATACGCCACTACAGACCCACGTATAGGCCTACACGCGGCGTATAGTTCATATTACGATGATCTATACGCGACGTATAGACCTATACGCGGGGCTGTGGTTGCGTATAGCGTAAGAGAAAGAAGATGAAGAGATTGACAACCTATACACTGTGTATAGGTCTATACGCCACGTATAGGGGGGGGGGTAGGTGACTAGTGGGCTATACGCTGCTTATACGTGGGACCCCTATACGACGTGTATAGGGCTATACGCCGCGTATAGTGGGGGGTGGGTGACTAGTGGGCTATACGCAGCTAATACGTGTGACCCCTATACGACGCGTATAGGACTATACGACGCGTTTAGGGGGTGGGTGATTAATGTGTTATACGTAGCTTACGTTTTAAAACCGTTATACTTATATTCGTTTTTTATGTAGATATGTCTTCGGATTCAGCTATTGAGGTTGAAGTTGTTGACGTTATTTCCAATCATCCTCGGCTACAGTTTGAGCCCGGGACCATTGAGCACGCGAAGTGCTTGAAATTCGTACGTATGAAGATCGGCCATCAAAAAGCCGTCGACTGAGAGGTGATGGCCGAGCTCGGAGAGCGCGATAGACTTGCTGGTATTATTGGAGACGATACGCCATGGAGTCGTTTGTTCGAGACCGCATTCTTGCCTTCGAGAGCTGACGGTGGAGTTTTTATCCACCTTTACATATATTCGTCCTGATGAGATGGAGGAGGACGACGAGCGATCCGAGATTTCGTTTAGGTTATATGGACATTCACATCAGATGTCCATTGAGCAGCTTGTTGTTCTCTCGGGACTTTACTTTGAGCCAAAGACTGTTACCCATCTATTCACCGAGGGTATTACTGAGATTGAGGAGAGTCGATTGAGAGCTTGGTGGCCTCAGATTGCAGGAGGTCCGTTTCAGAGGACTAAAGGCAGGGTCACTGGCATTAGAGATCCTCTCATCCGTTACTTACATCGCATGATTGCTACATCCATCACGGGACGTGACAAGAGTCGGGAGTGGTGTACCATTCCCTACTTATTTTACTTGTATTGTTTGCTTACGGGAACAAGGTGCAACCTGACGAGATGTTTGGCAGAGTATTTTGCTTCGTATTATCATCGCCAGGAGCGAGGAGCGGTGTACGGTGCGCTTACATCACGGTGATTGCCCGAGCTTTGGGTTATCTTCCTCGGTATCTTGCTGACGTATCTCCTCCCATCGAGTCGGTGAGATTAGATCGTCGTACGTTATTCGGCATGCGTATTATACGACAGTTTTCGGGTGGCATACGATTCTCTATTCGACCCGGGGAGATCTGGCAGCCGGCACCTGTTCAGCAGGTCGGCGTTGATGATCTGCAGCAGCAGCATGAGCATCTCCCGCATGATCATCCGCCACACGACCAGCCGCCGCATGACCAGCCGCTAGCACATCAGCCGCCACCTCAACCACAGTTTCCTCGACATATTTACAGAGATGTGAGGCTGCCTGCATGTATAGAGACATTTATGCAGCAGGTTGCTGCGAGTTTACGGCAGCAGGGTCGTCGGCTCGATCGAGTTGAGGATCTTATGGAGTGACACGTTCAGCTCGAGATTGCGCGAGCACGTGCTGCTGGTATTGATTCTTCGGAGTTGGCACCGCCTCGACATTACCCAGACTCGCCGTAGTTTTTATATTATATTATTACTATCATTATAACTTTTATTTTGTTATGTATTTGAAAACTTTGTTATTTATATTATATTATTTTATGTTAATTTTTGTATTGTTATCTCGATTGTTTAGTTAATATGAATATTTGTATTATATGTTTTATCGGTTAGTTAAAAATATTCGATTTAAAATTATCGGTTAAGCAAGTTGCAAACATAACATAAATATAGTTGAAGCAAATTTATTTGTTTATTTAAAAATATATATATATAAATAACAAATAAAATATAAATGGCCTAAACCTATACGCCGCGTATGGGCCCATACGGTATAGGTGTCTCATGCGTCCCAAGTGTGTGAATGGAAAAAAAATTGAAGCAATACGCTGCGTATGGACCCATACGCTGCGTATGGCCTCCACAGACATCGGAATGACATCTCCTCTGACAGGTTGATGTCAAGAAATGTTTTTGCACCCTATACGCCGCGTATAGACCTATAAACGACGTATAAGACACCCGGGTGTTGATTTAAATTTGAGGTTGTCCAAATAACCAAACCTTTTGGAAAACATATAAAATTTTAAAGTGTAATTATATTTATATGGGTTTGGTCAAGGTTATAGGTAGTGGGTTGGAGCCATCAAAGTTAGAAAAGAGGAAAACCTCTTTCCTTTGTGTCAGGAAAGATGTTGTATCGTTTGAGCTTTAGTCTATTTACATCCTTCAAGTCAAATCCCATTTGATTTGTCAAAGTACTTAAACCATGAGATTTTGGAAAAAAAGAAAAAAAAAGAAAAGAATACTGACTTATTAATTATTATAACAAAAATAAAATTCTAGAGAGAAAAATCACGTAAGACATGCATGCTAAGGAAGATACACCGTATGAAGGTGGTGTAAATTATGAATTTTGTGATCACTCTCCTTAAATCTATTTACGATATTTCTCTATTACTTGAACTCACCTCTTGGAAAATCAAGAAACAAAATAAATATTCTCTCAAGTAATCTTCCATGCAAATATCTGATCAATTTGCAAGATCAAAGAAGTATATCAAAATCACACGGTTAAACAAGAAAAAAGTTAGTTTGGTTTTCATTTTAAACATTCGTTTTCAAACTTATATGTAACTTGTAAGTGGTGACCGCTACCTAACTATTAAGAAGCTAAGAGGGGGATAACTCATACACTAGTGAGAAAACAAAATATGATCATTTCTTGGAATAGTGGGAAGATTATTGGTGATTCCTTCCAAATTATAAGGAAAGAGAATCATATGTGATCTTTAAATTATGACACAACACTCACATCCCTATTTTCCAACAACGATTGAACCATAGAGTTAGCCGCCTTTAAATAAGTCGTGAACTCACAAAGCAGGTTGAAAGAAAAAAAAAAAGATATATGTATATTTACTCCGTAAGTGAAAAGGATGACAAAAAGTTCACTATCTTCCAGTTATGAAGCTTAACATTACCTTAATTCCTTCTTCTCGTATCAATGTTTACTCAACTTTTCTAATTTGGTCTTAAGTAAATCTAGTTATACTATGATTAACTGATGACATTAATATCCAACAACATACTTTCTGTCTTCACTAATGACTAAATGTTAGAGTAACTTAAAAAAGTATTTACCCTGTAAGTTTTTGACATATTTACTTCATCTTAATTATGCAAGTGAGGGTATATTTTATTTTCATTCTTCATAAAATTGTTAGTTGAAAATGTTGTTTTAACCGGTTATGATGCTTTAAAGTTACATCTATGAAAAATTAAGGATGATTTAAAATAACCAATTAAAATTAAACAGGCTTGAATGGCAATGATTTAACTGTGCCGAAAACATAGGGACAAATGTGAATGAACAGAAAAGCATTATTATATGTTACATCAAATCCATCATCAGAACAATGAAGGGTCTCTCCCAACTTTCCCAACTTTAGCCAAAGTTGTATTTAAAAGCTGAGCACAATTACGCTCAGGAGGGTCCAACAGGAGATACACGAACAAACACCACTTTTTACATAATAGAATGATAAATTAAAAATTAGATGAAAATTGCATTTTTTTTAAATTAAAAGATTTAATCAAATTTGAATTTTTAGCAAGTTATGTTGGTACAAATATTTATCAATAAAAGCATATCCACAAAAACATGCCTTAACACATATACATAAACATATGCCACATGTGAATATTTGGTGATCTGTTATAAATGACAAACTAATCAAATTATTTCACTCGTAATAACTTGAAAATGCTATAAGTGAATTCATAAACATTTTATTATTGATTCCTTAATTAAGTATAAACAAAATCAGAATAAGTTTTCTTATTTTTATTATTCTCAAATGTGTTTAGCCATTTGGTTGTTGTTAATGAATAAGCATTTTAGGTTACTTATTATAATAATTGAATGTTATATGTTTTTATCACCTTAAGCATTCTAGATCGGCCTAGAGGGTGAAAGTTTTATAATAGTTTTCTAATTGTTTGACTTGTCATTAATGGTTATTGGTAGAGGGAGGTGTTTATAAACATTAATTTTGAATACTTAGAAAGACCAAAAATCTATGCTTGATTATGACATTTTCACCATATGTTGGTATTTGATAATTTACTAGATGAAATTTAAACATAAATTTCAAATTCGATACTAAAAAAATATTTGATATTCAAATATCTTGTTTTACTAAACATAAATATTATATATAAACCCATTTGAATATTTTATTAAAAATAACTTATATAATTACTATTTTGCTCTTATTTATACTAAAACTATAAATTACGTATTTACTCATGTTTTAACTAGTTTTCTTTTTTACTAACATTCAATTTGTAATTATTTCTTTATGGTTTGATATTAACGTTTCTTAATTTCTTTATACTATTTTTACCTTTTGATAGTAACATTTCTTTCTACATCTATATTTATTTTTAAAAATGATCTTCTCGTATCTATATCATACATACATACATAGATATGTTTATTTTCTTAGTTAGGGTGAGATTCATGAGACAAAATTATTACTAGAACAAAATAAAACTAAATAGTTAATTTTTTTAACATTTTACATACTTTGAATATTATACTTTGCACATATAATGTGTATGTTATGAGCACCAAAAACATTAAAACAAATTTGTTCATATATTTTATTTATTTTTAACCATTAACTACATATATAAATTATGCGTAGGTAATATGTAATTATGTATAGCATAAAGATGTCTTACACATGTGTAAATTTTATTTATTAGCAAAACTTGTTCATAAAATATAAATTTTAAGAGAGAGAAATACATATTGCATTTTAATTAGTTTTTTATATTTTACATATTTTTAAGATTGAAAAAATAAATGATGATTATTTTTTTAAGATTTCAGTATTTTGCATTGCACCCTTTTCGAGGCTCAGCTAATATATACTTAATTATCAGACATATAATATAACCTATTATAGATTAGTACATAAAATTCTCGTAATCCACTCAATCTTTTCATACTTAAAATTTTCTAGATTACCTTTTAAACCACCAAAGAGTAAGTTTTACCGATGATTTCAAGTATCGTCCGAACAACAATCTAGCGCTTCAATACAATTGTGAATAAATTCTACATAATTGAAGATTTGCAATTTTATTCTAGAATTTTTTGTAAGGTTTTAAACATACAAATTTCTGTTGTATTATGACATTTATTTGAGTCAGTTGAAAGCCTTGGCATGAAAGGTATACACATGAACTCCAATACAACCCATGCATGAAATACTTATACCCATAAACAAAAATAATAAACACAAATAAAAGAGAACTATAACTTAAAAAAGATCGAATTTACAAATCTTGATTCAAATAAAGTCCCATAAAATTATAAAGAAAAAAAAACCTAATTAAACAAGAACAAGTAAAAAGGAAAAGGTTCAAACAAAAAAGTGATAACGCAAGAAAATCAAAGAGGGTCCTTCAAAAGTGATTCTGATATGATCACTAAAACAGTAGATTTGAGAGACAACTTTTGATCAATTATCACAATGAGATGATTCATTATCTTGTTCAATCTCTGAAGCAGCTTCTTCATCTTCTAATTCAAAGCAACAATCATCAATCCCATAAGCTGCATGCCCATTGCCAAATGCCTTTATATGATCTTTCAATGACCTCTTGTGCTTGAAATCTGATCCACAACTGCAGTACCAAAGTTTCCCACAGTTCTTTTCATGTGTTCGCCAATCTCCTCTAACCGCAAACGCCTTCCCACACTTTCTGCACATAAATGGCTTGATCCCATGCTTCCTTTTGTAATGTGTCTGAAGGGTTCTGAAATCTTTGAGCGGTTTAGCCCTCGGGTGGTCGATGTTGTTTCGACACCCTGGTGCACAACAGTAGCATGGTAGCCTTAGCATGGCTGTTGGTTGTGTTCCCCTTAGGGATTCTGGGCCTCTCCTGTATTGAGATCCATGCCCCCACATATGCATCTATACACCAAAAATCGAATCGGTTAAACCATAATTAAAATTTACCATAAGATCCATACATATGATACATTGGAACAATTTGAAATTTAGTACTGAATTTTCATTAATTAAAGCCACAAAAATCTATAGGGTCAAATGCATTGGAGACTAAAAATCTTGTGATTGCATCTTTGAGTTCATGAGTTTTTTTTATTAATGCATGGATTAGGATTTTGAACATAAAAAAATCGGCCCATTAATTATTGTTAGTATTGAATTATAATCAATTAAAGCCACTAAAATGTAGGGTCAAATGGGAGACTAAAATCTTGTGATTCATCTTTAGGTACATGAGTCTTTTTGTGACTGCATGGATTAGGACTTTGAACATCAAAAGAATTTGGGTCCTTTAATAACTAACTGTTAGTATTGAACTATCATTCAAAAAATCAATTAAAGCCACTAAAATGTAGGGTCAAATGCATTGGAGACTAAAATCTTGTGATTGCATCTTTAGGTACATGAGTTTTTTTTGCAAGTGCATGGATTAAGGCTTTGAACATCAAAAAGATCTTAGTCCATTAATAACTGTTAGTTTTATGGTTGGTCTCTACCTTTATTAATATCTGCTTTAGTTATAGTGTCTTTTTTTTTCAACGGCAAAATTTATTATTAAAGGGGTTACCAAGAAGCTAAAACCCAAAGTTAATATCTTTTTTTAACGGTTAATTGGAACACTCATATACTATCCAAAGTTAATATCTACTTGAGTTTTAGTTACAAGTAATATATATCTGCTGCTTCCACAATAAATGAAAGTAAAGAAAGACATATCAATTTGTATTAAAGGATATGAAAAACAGTACACTAAATGGCTGTATATATACATATAATCTGCTCTCTTTAATGAGCAGAAGAAAGCAAAACATTATATGGGTTTTGTAGTGACTTTAAATCTAACTGGTCAGAGATATGCAGTTAGATGAAAAGAAGGTTTCTTTTTCTTTTTATATGTTCAAGTATGATCACAAATATCATATATGTATCTAAGGTGGAGCAGAGAAATGATGAACAGAACAAGATAAAGGTTAAAGTTTTGAAACATCTGCAGATGATTTGAGGAAAGAAGAATACAAACTCCAAGGAACAAAAAGCATAATACTTGTGTTGTTCAATCACAGAAAAAAAAAAAGAAATTATTTTTGCAGCACTATTTCTGACCACTATTGGACCAAAGTCTTGATTTGTTCAAAATCCCCAAAAACCCACAGATCATGCAGAGATGAAACAAAAAGTTTATGGGACTGAGGGTTAATTAATGGTTTAATTAATGACATATACAGTAAAGATTTTTTGAAACTGAAAGTGAAGAAAAAGAGATAACTAACCCTAACCCTAAAAACCAAAATATTATACATACATACATACTTCTTTTTTTTATACAAAATGAAAAGAAAAGTTGAAAACTTGCAGGAAAAGAAGTGTTGCAGACAGAAGAATAAGGATTATGACCTCTTCTTTTTGTAACAAAAGAGAGATTCAAAGGGCAAAATAAAAGTAACAATAATAATTATGAGACTAAGCTTTCAGGGTAATATTAATACCTGCATGTTATTGTATCTGTTGAAGGTTTTGAAGCAAAGAGGGCAAGAGAACTGAGTAGGTCCAATCAGAATCTGAGCTGGAGTTGGGATCCAATACTGACCTTTGTTGAGTGCACTTGCAAGATACCCACTGCTGTTTGCACCTTCATCCTCCTCCACTTGTTTAAGATGATCAGCATCAGCAGCTTCTGTAATAATAATATTATTATTATTTGAATATGTGGAGAGCCTTGGGGTGAGATCAGCTTCAGAAAAGCTAGGGCTTGGGAGGCCCAAATGAAGGGCTACAGTCACACTCTCATGATCATCATCATGATGATCATAACCAACATCATTATCAGCAGCAGCAGCAGCAGCAAGAGAAGCTATCTTGTTCTTGTGAAGATCATCCACATCCATGGTGGTTGTACAAGATGCATCATTAGCAGTACTATCTGGATCATTAGAAGGTCTTCTTGTTGGGCTCAAACTCAGAAGAGGAAGAGCTTCCCTAAGAGGTGGAGATGGTGGTGCAGAGGGTTGATAGTAGTGAGTGAAATTGGAATAAGAAAGAGGTGGATTACACAAGTAGTGATAATTAGGGTTAGGGTTAGAGTTAAGATTGAACCAAGATCCATTGAAGTAAGTGGAGTAAGGGTGATTGCTGCTCATGTTTGCAAAAGGTGGGATGCAAAGATCAGATGAACAGATAACCTAGGGTTGGTTGTATGCAGAGAGAGAGAGAGAGAGTGATGAAAAAGGTGAAAAGGTGAAGACTGAACAAAAACACCAAAGCTAAAAGCCTAAAAGAAGATGTGTTAACTATGCAAATCAATGGTTCATAGAGTATTTAAAGATCATCCTCAGATTAAAAAATTAGATAGACAAGATATCACTAGCTCTCTTAGATGTGACTGAACAATACACATGCATGTTTCATGATGATGATGATATATGTATGCATGTATGTATATACATTGTGTGTATGTATATGTAGAGAGAGAGAGAGTTGAGATTAATGGGGAGCTGTGAGAGAGATAATGTTGGGACTTGAAAGAACAAAGGTCTGTCGTTGATAACACTTTCCTGTGTGGAAAGGGGAAGTTTGTAAATATAGAAAAGTACTAAAACGATCCTTAAACTATTCATATTCATCATTTCAGTCCCTAAGGTTGAAGGTAGCTTTCATTCACGTCATATATTTTATCTAGTTATTCTCATCTATTTAATCAAGTAAAAGGTGAACAACCATAATTTTCACAAATCCTTGAGTGAAATATTTGTAAATTGTGATTGATTTAGTTACTTTAGGCTTCTTACTAGAAAATAAGAAATGGAATATTAGTTACACTATTACATGCAACTAATATAAATCAAACCTAAAAAGAAGAAACACCCTTTAAGGAATTAGGTCATACACATGTCTATTTGTCGTCTAATTATATCCAAATTCTATCGGCATATACATGTTGTGAGTATGTGCATACTGTTATATAAATAAAATGAGAGGTGTAATTATCTCATTAAAAAGTAAAATATAATAAATTTTTCTACATGTAAAAAGTGAAATGTTTGTTTTTATGATTTGATGTCATGATTATATCTTGTTAACATTTGGAGTAACGTATTGAACTGGTATTATCCGGAAAGTGTGATGTGATATTCGGTTTTTCATGCTAATACACTATTTATATTAAATGATCATGACCAATCATTTAATTGTATGCGAGGCAATGATAAATAGATATATAAGATCTATTTCAATCTAATAAATCTGCAATAGATGGTTCTTTAATTCACAAACACCAACATGAAGGCCACGTGGCATAAGAGGCCAAAATTTGCTTCGTTACAAATTGTACTTGAAGGAGAGAAAGATAATATGTGAGAGAGGGAGGAGAGAGATGTCATGGAGGTTCGTATGGGTTGTTTGGGTTTGTGACGTTAGATTAGAAAATCTAACGTGAAGGTTCATGGCTTCTGGCTCACTATGGTTGCTCTTAGAAACCCTCTAAAATCGATTGTAAAACCAGTTGATTTATAAATTCTTGAGGTTTTATCGGAGTATAGATAGAAAATAAGGGACTATTGAGTAAAAGAATAGAGCCAAAAGGACAAGATCATGAAATTAGGATTAGTTGTTGTCTCCCATTATACCACTACACACTACTATGCTCCAAAATGCATCAAATATATATAAATGTACATTTGTGTGATCTTTTCACAGTTCCTTGGGAAGCAAATAGTTTAAACCCCAGCACTCCGGCAGTAAGCTTTGAATGTAGTGAAACGGTCGCCTTCCCTCCATACACACACTCTTTCACACACACACACATTGAAATATTAATCCATCATCTTCTGCAATTCTTCATGCACATTAAACCTACTGGTTTACCATCTTCACCGTAACACACACACACACATTAATTTATATATATATGGTTGTGTAAAAGCTCAGAGCGCATCAATATTCATTGGTTTTGTGAAGATATTATATATGCTTAAGCAATAACAAAAATTTGAGCTATTTAACATGGGTTTCTTAGAAAGACTCGGAAAAAGCATATCGAGTCAGGAAAATTTTACTATTTTTTGGTGTTTTTAAATGAATTTGAGGTTATAATTAGGGGTGTTCATTTTGATGGTTTGGATCTAGTACGTTATCTAAAATCAATAATTTTTTGTAATTCTAAAATACGAAATCAAACTTTCCACACTGACTCAAAGAATGAGGCGAACAAACCAAATTAGAATTTTGTTTCTTCATTTTAGTTATTGGACACAAAAGACTCGAGTTTCATATATGAGCAAGAGGATAAATAACAAAAGTGTGTTTTTGGTTTTCTTTTTCTTCCCTAAGGCTTAGGTTTGTAAGCAAGACGGATCTAGATACTAGCTAGGTCTTGAGGTAAGGTGACTTTCGAAATTTTTCTTAATGTGTTGCTAGTATCCTATACTTTTTTTAAAAAGCAAGATGGGCCTTATATATATATAATACAGCTAGTATCCTATACTTATCTTCTATGTGCCATACATGAAGGGTAACTTAGATTTAGCGCGTCTATATTTGAAGAGTGCCCTAGACAAAAAGGAAAAAAAAAATCCAACTTCCACATTGTTCGACAATAAAGTTGTGAGCGCTATTGGCTCGTCGCAGTAAAAAGTATCAAAATATTCTTCAATTATATACTAAATAAATAAAAATATATGTAAAGTTATTGAATATAAAATCAATTGAATCACTACAAGAAAACCACCCTGTCGCGACCAGGTCTATGGCGACGACAAGTTGTTGTCGCTATAGGTTACCGTCGTCGCCATAGAGGTAGTTTGACTTTTGACTATTCTACCTCTATGGCGACGACATGTCGTCGCCATAGGTCTTTTTTTTTTCTTTTTGATTTATTTAAAATAATGCTAGAATGATTAAAATAATGTGTGACCCCTATGGCGACGACATGTCGTCGCCTTAGGTAAAAACATTTTTTTTCCTTTTTTTTTCCCGAAATAAGTTGGAGAGAAATAGTCTCACTAATATAAAACTCTATGGCGACGACATGTCATCGCCATAGAGGCCATAGAGTTTTATGCTTTTTTTAAATATTATAATAGTTAATAATTATAATAATTATAATAATAATTATTAATTATAAATATTATTATTAATTATAATAATTTTTAATTATAATTATTAATTATAATTATTATTAATAATTATAATTAATAATAATAATAATAATAATAATTATAATTAATAATTATAATTATAATTATAATTATAAATATTATTAATTAAAATTATTAATTATAATTATTTTTAATAATTATAATTAATAATAATAATAATAACAATAATAATGATTTTCTTAAATATGATATTAATAAAAGTAATAATTATAATTAATAATAATAATTATTATAACAACAATAATAATAACAATATTAATAATATAATAAATATTATTATTATTAACCGTGTGTATGTTTGTTTATATTTAGTTACCATAAATGAGTGTTAAACAAGGTCAAATATGTTCGGTTATAATGGTCCTGGTCGATTACATTCGTCAAAGGTTAGCTATTATTCAATTATGATCATTGGTGTTAAATTAAACACGATGTTGGTAGTTTACCGGAAATATCCTTATTAATGGTAAGTTAAGTTTGTTTATGCTTAGTTATCATCAATAAGTGTCAAAAAAGGTCAAATATGTTAGGTTATATTGATTAGGGTTGATCAAATATATGATTAGGGTCGATTAAATTATACAATTCGATATATTACCCAACTTCAATCTGATTGTGATTCTGAAGATAAAAAAAAGGTTTGTTTCCATCTAAAAAGCAATTCCTCCCAACAGAAACTTGGTTTTACAGAATAATAAACAAGTCATCCCCGGCCATCGATCATTCTCACCTAACTTAAGTCCTCCTCTCGTACGTACACTGGAAAAACTCTCACTCTCCGTCCTCTTTAATCTGTCACTTAACCTAATCTTAAATCAATGCTTGCTGACATGGCAACCATTCAACACCTGATCAATACTATAATGCTCTCTCGTAGGTCTTTTGAGTCTAACTAATAGATTAGCAGCTTCTCTGATATGTAGTCTAGAAATGCTAGACATATAATAATAATAATAATAATAATAATAATAATAATAATAATAATAATAATAATAATAATAATAATAATAAATAAATAAATAAATAAATAATAACCATCATAATAATAATAATAATAATAATAAAACACTAATAATAATAAATAATAATAATATAATAATATCTTTAATAATAAAAATAATAATATAATAATAATAATAAATAAATAAATAAATAATAACCATCATAATAATAATTATAATAAAACACTAATAATAATAATAATAATAATAATATTAATAATAAAAAATAAGTAAACAATAATAATAATACACCATATGGCGACGACATGTCGTCGCCATAGGGTTTTAAGATCCGCGGGTGCGCCCCCGCCCAATTATTTGCCAAAAAAAAAATTAAAAAGATAATAATACATCCTATGGCGACGACATGTCGTCGCCATAGGGTCCAGACACATTCGAGCCTTACAAAACCGATTTGCTTCTTCTCTTTCACCCAAAACACCTAATTTTCTTCTCTAAAACGTCCAGGCGACCCACAAGCTGCAATCCTTCAAGTTGAACCCGTCCACCACCATAATCACATCTCCTTTTTTGTCTCGTTACCCTCCTACCCCAAGATTGAAGCTAGCCACCACCATAATCGGTTCTTTTGCAATCCAAAGAGGCGACCACCGCCGCCCAATCAGCCACCAACACCAAGATTAGCAGTCCACACAATGTTTTTGGGTTCTAGCCACCATCATTGTTAAACTTTTAAGGTTTGATTATATATTTTTTAAGATTTGCTTTGAATTTTGTTGGTTGTTAGATGGAATGTTTAATGTTTGGTTGTTTGGGTAGAATTAAGATGTAGGTTGTTAGATTTGGTTGAATGATGTTGTTGATTGTTAGATTTATAAGATAATGTTTGGTTGTTTTGGTAGAATATAGTTGTATGTTGTTAGATTTATATGATCAAAAGTATAATTAGATTGTTTTGGTTGAATGATAATGTTTGGTTGAATGATTTTGTTGTTTGTTAGATTTATAAGATAATGTTTGGTTGTTTGGGTAGAATGTAGTTGTAGGTTGTTAGATTTATATGTTAAAAACTATAATTGGATTGTTTTGGTTGAATGATAATGTTTGGTTGAATGATGTTTTTGGTTGTTAGATTTATAAGAATAATAATAATATGGTTGTTTGGGTAGAATGTAGTTGTAGGTTGTTAGATTTATATGTTAAAAACTATAATTGGATTGTTTTGGTTGAATGATAATGTTTGGTTGAATGATGTTGTTGGTTGTTTGATTTATAAGAATAATAATAATATGGCTGTTTTGGTAGAATGTAGTTGTAGGTTGTTAGATTTATATCTTAAAAAGTATAATTGGATTGTTTTGGTTGAATGATAATGTTTGGTTGAATGATGTTGTTGGTTGTTAGATTTATAAGATAATGTTTGATTGTTTTGGTTGAATGATAATATGTTAATGTTTATGTATGTGTATGAAACAGTTATGACAATTGATAAAAGTTGGATTAAAATAAAAAAATCAGACGTCGCCGGTTTTCTTAGAAGGTCTTAAGAACTTTATGGAGTATGTTAAGAAATTTGTCGACAGTGATGGCAAAACAAAATGCCCGTGTAGAGATTGTGTCAATGCTTTTCGACAGGATTTAAAAACTATTAATGCTCACATATATGATCGTAGATTTGCTCAACATTATACGAAATGAGTTTATCACGGTGAGGTCTCTAGTTCTTTTGATGCAGCAAAACAATTTGCTACAATAACACGTGCTCATCCAGCAAGTAATACATCAAATAATAAGATGCTTGATGCAATCGAAGATGTTATAGCAGAGAATGAAGAAAACATAGATGAAGATGGAAATAGTTTGGACTCGAAATTGATGAACTCTATAATGAGATCAACACTGAGTTATACCCCGGTTGTAATTGGATGTCTTCTTTAAACTTTCTAGCCAAACTGATGCATATTAAAGTAATCAACAAGTGGACAAATAGTTCGTTTGATCAACTTTTAGAGTTTTTAAAGGTTGCATTCCCAAAAGAAAATCACATTCCATCCTTACACTATGAAGCGAAGAAGAAGCTGAAAAAGATTAGGTTAGGATATGAATCCATCCATGCTTGCATAAATGATTGTGCTTTGTTTTGGAAAGAGAATGAAGAATTGCAAAATTGTCCGGTTTGTAAGGAGAGTAGATGGGTTGATAAAAACACAAAAGAAAAAAAAATACCACAAAAAGTATTGCGGTACTTTCCATTAATTCCTCGGCTTAAACAAAGGTATAGTTCCAGGTTCACAGCAAAAGATATGATTTGGCATCACACTGGACGCTCAACAGATGATATTATGCGTCATCCGGTAGATGGGAAGGCATGGCAAGAATTTGATAAGAGACATTCTGAATTTGCCAAAGAGCCTAGGAATGTCCGCTTGGGTCTGGCTGCAGATGGCTTTAATCCATTTGGTAACATGAGTCAAGCTTACAGTATGTGGCCAGTGGTGTTGACAACGTATAACACACCACCGTGGCTATGTATGAAAGAGTCTTCTTTCATGTTAACTCTGCTAATTCCCGGTCCTAAATCACCTGGAAAAGACATAGATGTTTTTCTAAGGCCTCTGGTAGATGATTGAAGTAGTTGTGGAATATTTTGATCTGGAAGCTCATCGTTGCTCAGACCACTGGCAAGGTATACAACTTGGAATACATATGGATTGCCAACGAGCTTTCAGAGACAGGAGATATGACATGAAATAACATTTTTTAAATCAAGGAGGCTATGATAACATTGAGCAGGCTATCAATAATCCACCTGAAGGGTAAAGTCAAGAGTCTTGAGAGCAGGTGGTTGAGTTGTTCTCAAGTGAACAACATAAACATCTTTCTTAAAAAGGCGTAACGAATAGAGCTAAACAGCTCTATCCAAGTCTGCATGGTAGTCAATCATATGCTCAAAAGCATATATTCAGGCAAGAAAACATATATTATACATCCTATGTATTATTAATTCTTTTCAAATATTATGGATATTCTTTTTAATGTTTTTAGGAGCAACAAACTGGGACCCTAAGTCACATCGAAACGTGGAGGAGGGCGCATTACAGTGAAGGTTCAGGATGGGTGAACCAGAGGGCAGAAGAAGATTGGATAAGTTTTATATGTTAAGTATGCTATTATCATGTGTTCATATGTTTATAATATATCGGGTTTGGTGAATTTGACCCAATATGATCTATATGCTATCCATATTTGAGAATTGTTAGTTTTGATGAGTTGTTAGTTTATATATTGAAACTTAGGAATTTTATGTTAGTTGTGCTTATAAATTTAAACTTAGGAATTTTATGATAATTGAGAATTTTATGGTATTGTGCTTATGATTAAACAACATGGTTTGTATTCATTTTATAATAGTTATGCTGTCAAAATTTCATAAAAATCCTAATACCATTTCATTTTAATTCTTTATAATTGCAGGCAAAAATTGAAAATCAATACGCCCAAATGCAAATGGAGGCGGGTGAGTCGCCCGTTAATGAGATGCAATGTTTAGAGTTGGCATTAGGACAAAGACGTGGTCATACGAGAGGTGTTAGACGAAAAGTAAAAACTCTCTCTCGTTATGAGCCATCAAGCGGGTCATCATCATATCGGGATGAAGAAATGGAAGAACTAAAGCGCCAAATGCAAGAAAGGCAAGAAAGAATGAATCAATTTGAAAGACAAAAGCATCATCCTGATAACGATGAAGATGATGAAAACGACGACAATTAAATAGTTTGTTTGTTTGGTTTGTAAAACTTAAAATATATTAGTTTGGTATGTAATTAACTAAAATTAGTTGATTTTCATTTGGATATTTGATACATTAGTTTGAATTTTTGTGAATTTGATTTGGGATTTTGTTTGGTTTTTAGGTAAAAAAACCTGGAAAAAAAGAGAATTTTAAAAATTTAATTTTTAACCAGATACCCTATGGCGACGACATGTCGTCGCCATAGGGTAAATTAAATAATCAATTAATAATTTTTTATTAATCAATTATTAATTAATTTAATATTAAATAAAAATAATTACTAACCTATGGCGACGACATGTCGTCGCCATAGGGTGCATTTTTTTATTAATTTTAAATTAAAAATATTTATCGCGACGAGTTTGTCGCGACAACATGTCGTCGCAACAGGGTTCTATGGCGATTACGTCTATCTCGACAACCAATTTTTGAGCTATTGTGACAAGGCTTTGACTACTCACCCTATGGCGACGACATGTCGTCGCCATAGGCTATAGCGACGACAAATAGAACCTATGGCGACGACTTTTGTCGTCACGATAGAGCTGTTTTCTTGTAGTGAATGCTATATAAGATATATTCCAAATGTAAAAACAAATAAATTTCCTCTTCGGTTTGTTTGAAGTATTCTATCCTTATAGACGTATAGTAATATTAAAGGATTACATGCATAGGCAACAGTCTTTTGACAGTTGCTAACAATCAGATTATATAAAAATTCTAAAATAAATTTAATTAATTTTAAACCTCTTATAAATAATATTCAGTGTTAAAACTTTAACACCAAAACATTCAAGCTTAAACCTTTTATACGTATGAAGTAATCAATATATTTATGTTTTTTCAAGTTGAAGAGATCGATGCTTTTAACATTAGTTATTAGGGAGAAATACATATTTCTCCTTACAAACATCATCAATTACATATATACCCAACTTAAAACTTTAATTACATATATCCTCTTGTAAAACTTAGTTAATTACATTTATACTCAAATTAAAAGTTTAATTATATATATCCACTTCTAAAACTTAGTTAATTACATATATACTTAAACTAAAAGTTTAATTACATATATCCGGTTTATTAAACATAAATATTATATATTTATCCTTTTGATTATTTTTATTAAAAATAACTTATATAATTAATATTTTACTCTTATTTTTATCAAAGTATAAAATTATGTTTTTCCCTTTACTAGCTTTTCGAGTTTTGATTATTTACTAATATTTCTATACTAACGTTTTTTATGTTCTTTTAATTTTTTACCTTCTGATGCTAATTTTTCCGTGTTCCTGTACGAGACACTTCCAGTCTCGTTATGCAATATGATCCGAACACATAATTTTAAGTTGCATAATGAGACTGGAAATGTCTCGTACATGTACCGGAAAAAATTAGCATAAAAATGTAAAAAAAAACATAAAAATCTTTGATATAGAAATATTAATAAATAATCAAAACTCGAAAAACAAGTAAAGAAGGAAAAACATAATTTCATAGTTTAATAAAAACAAGAGTAAACTACTAATTATATAAGTTATTTTTAATAAAAGTAATAAAATGGGTAAACATGTAATATTTATGTTTAATAAATCGGATATATGTAGTTAAACTTTTAGTTTGAGTGTATATGTAATTAACTAAGTTTTAGAAGGGGATATATGTAATTAAACTTTTATTTTGGGTATGTAATTAACTAAGTTTTACAAGGGTATATATGTAATTAAAATTTTAAGTTGGACATATATGTAATTGATGAAGTTTATTGGGGATATATGTAATTCTCCCTAGTTATTAATATAATAAAAATCACCGTCGTTGGTAACTAACGAAATACTACGACACACGATCTGGAAGTTACTATTCCTTAATTCGTTTTTAAACATATAAGCTAATATTATTTTTATATATAATTTTTACTTATTATATTGTAATTAGTTGTAGGTCCCTCTAGGTGCGGTCATTCTATAAAGTGGCGAATTCACGAATTTATTTTCATGGACTCGCTGTTTTTTAAATGCTTCAATTTCATAAAAGCATACATAAAAGTTTATGTGACGATTAAGGTCGGGTTGGATTGGTCACATAAAAGAGAGACAAAATGTTACAAAAAATATTTGTCATTACAATTGGTAAAACAAATTATAACTTTAATTTAACAAATAATTAATTAATTTTTTTTATTTCTATCATTCTTTTCGCAAGATCACTTACCTCTTTCATGTTAGACAAATCTTGTATCTCTTTTTACATTAACAACGTCAGAACTAGAGACTTTAATTTGGAGCCTTATGATAATAATATATAAAAAGTAAATAGAGGTAATAAATTAACTAAGTTTTTAAGCTACATTAAATAAACAAGAAATTTTAAGCTAAAGAAAATAAATAAAGGAAAAAAATCAAAATAAAAAATAGAAAATAAAAAATATTGTTTTGCTAAATTAAATTAATAAACAAAGTAACTATAAAAAAAGACTCACTTAAAAAATTAATTATTATTAGTATTTCACGTATCAAAACAAAAGTAACTTTAGGTGGATTTTAAAGCTCTGTATGCATTAATTGGACTATTGATTGATGTTAAGAAATTAAAAAATAAAAAAATTTTATGGTGTCGAACGATGGGTATTTCCTTAATTGGAAGTTAAGAAGAAAGATGGAGGAAGGTCTGGTGACATAATATGATGAGACTTAAAGCATGAGATATGCATGGTAATCAAGACATCTCTCATTATCTTCTGTCACCATATAAGTCCAACGTCATCTCTCTAATATCTCACCACAAACCTCCTTCAATTCACATACGTTCTCCAACATCCCTCAACTACGAATGCATTGATCTTCACAAATAAACCAGATTCTTCTCATGCACGTACATCCTCTCTACAACCCTCACTAATCACTAGAAACCACTTCTTTGTTGTCCACATATGTCTTCATATCTGATTTGATGTATTTAGAATCGGTTTCAAAGACAGACCAATGCCAATTGATGCAATTATAATATTCATTGAAGGATATTGAAAACAACATTTTGATTGAGAACAACATTTTGATTGAGTGAATTCTTGCATATTTCTAGTGAGTCTAAACATAGTTATTTCCTAATTAAATGGACATCTTTTACAATGTCTTCATTGATTATTGTAAAAATAATGTTGATAAATGTCTTCTAGCTAAATCATTTAGCATTGCCAATTCAACCCCTATGATCAATAGTGAAACCTAGATTATACGTTATTTCATCTCCATTTGATGCATAAAATATGCGTGAAAATTGCAAGAAAGCTAACCAAGTATAGGGAGGAATTAAAGGACGTATATCCTACCAAGTATAAGGAGGATTGTAAGGTTACACGTCATTCCATCTACATTATTTTGTTCATGGCTTAACATACAGTAGGAAAATAACTATTATCATTGTCATGAAATTTTAATGATAATGATAATAATAAAAATTATGTAGATAGGTATATGAAGATATTCCATGAGTCCAGGATCATTAGAATTGGATTTGAATTCATTTGATTAGGATGCTTCCCTTTCAATATTATTAAATTATATGTCCTATCACCAACTTATATATGATATTTTAACAATATAGAACAAATTTATTTTCAAAACTTGGTTTTCAAAAACAATGTGTTTGTTGTGGACTAGTTATGATCAGTGAAGCACGATTGTTTCAGGTAAAGACAATTCAATGGTTTGTGTGGTCATCACCTTCGACTGCTTGGTCAAGGGCAGACTATTCAGTGTGGTGTGGTATAAGATGTCATTAGAGGGAGGGGGTTGAGAATTTTATATTTTTTGTGTCTTATGAAAGCCAACAATACAAGTATTTAGATAAATTAAAAAGAAGTAAAAGATTTTTGGCATTTGATGGTTTTAATGAAGAATGTGTTACCATTCACTAAATACAACTAAATGTCATTCTTTACTACTTTGTTTGTTACTATAGAATACATCTTTTTTAAATAATTACTCTACTAGTAAAATCATCACATCTATAATTTGCAAGATGTAAATGCACGATCCTTGATTTGTAAGTTTTAAGAGTGCACCATGTCTGTAAGTTCTAAGAGTGCACCATGTCCAGTTAAGGATAGTAAACTAACCTACTTAATATTTATCTTCTTACTACCGAATTAAATTTTGTCCAAATATCAGAAATAGATTTCTAATGACGCAGGTCAAACTTTAAACATACAATTGTAATCGGTATGCGACATTTAAATGTCTAAATGATTAGCACACTTTTTGCCTTTCTTTTTTTTATTATTTATTTATTTATTAAAAAAAGGATACCTAAAACTTGCAACCAATCCGCTTCCGATGTGGCAATGTGGTACATTTTCACTTTTTAATATAAATTTTGCTTTAATGATGTGAGGGTGACGCGATAATGTAATTACGTATCTAATTTACTGTATACCGAAGAGCTATGACCTACAAAATTGTCGTAATATTTTGGGGTAATTTTTACGATCGCACTTTTATAGTTTTATGTCGGAACTAAACTCTTTCTAAAATCTGAACCATCATTTATTGCTAGATAATCATTTATGCTTCATTTAACCAATAACACAATTTATTTTATTTTTGTTATCGATAATAATTATAATACTAACAATTACTAAATATTTATGCTTTTGCTATGATATAAAAGTTGCACAATAAAAACGAAAGTTACCATCATAGATGGTTTCTAGTCGTACAATTACAAACGGTTATAACTTTCAATCATTTAACTATTAATCAAACGATTACAATTCATTCAATCAATTCAATGTATTGATCCACATATAAAGAAATCATTTGGTCATTTTAAATAATCAATTTTTTCAATATCTGGTATGAATTGTCAAAATAATTTTCATATTTGTTCTCGAAAATCACTCATACTATTCAATAAATTTTTTTAAAGTATCATCAAAATTACTTTAATCTGAATGTGAGATCACGATTCAAATACTATACGGAAAATTCCAATTTTAATACACAATCTACCCCTTGCTGTTTCATTTTCATTTTAAAGATTTTTAAATGAGATTTAGTAGAAGTTTATAATAATAAAAGTATTAGATACTAACACCTTCTTTATTGTAAGCATCTTCGGGGTGACAGGCCTAGCTCCTACGCGTCAAAGGATTAACGGGCTTCTTCTTTTTCTCCTCTCTTTTCCTCGCTTTTCCTCCTCTCATATCCCGCCAAATTTCATCCGTAAAGCCGGATTTTCACTCGCTATGCTTCTGTCTCTTCTAAACCAGTCAAATTGAAGATGGTGTAATGAAAGGCAATTTCTCTTGATTACTTCACTTTTGACTGTAATTGGTAGTGTTTTTTGACTCCATAATGAACTACAACTTTTAATTTTTACTTTTTGAATGGAACTTTGGTGAATTATTTCTGTTGATGACACTTAAACATTGAGAGAAAGAATCTCCTTTGAAGCGATTGATGTGATGAAATATTAATGATGTATACCTAAACTCACCTCTTTTGATTTCCTTTTCCCTTGCCTTATGTGATATTTCACTTTTTATAGAAGCCTAAAAATTATATTAATTGTATTTGCTTTAATCGATTGCCTTTAAAGTGAAACTTTACTATTTCTTTACCCCACATAAAGCGCAATTGAAACTATAATGCTCCGTATTGTAGAGGAATAAATTTTAAGGGAAATTTAAAATCTTGTATGCTGTAACATTTTAGTTAAATGTCTTCACTTAAATTATAACTATTATTTGTTAAAAAAGGTATATTCATTATTATTAACAGTTACCAGTAAATTATACATTTTGATTTATATTTTTATAACTTCAACACCAGTTAATATTGCTATACTTTAGTCATTAATTATTTTTCATATATAACTTAATCATTTACTTAGATTTTACATTTTTACATAGTCCGTTGAACTTTTATATAACTCAAGTTCTTGGATATTCTTCAAATACTTCATATAATTTACTGTTAGTTTTTATTTGGTATTTTGGTTTCCACTTCTACCCTTTCATATTCGTAGCATAAGGTGTTAGGACTTATGAATGTCACATGTTACACAAGGGGTACGTACTATAGCACTCTTTCCTCAAGTTTTGCTCGAACGACTACTGAAGCAACTATTTATAACAGAATTCTATTATCAGCTTGATAGTTAATTTGATCGTATACTCATCTTAAAATTAGCAACTGGTTTTGACTATCACAACTCTTTTCATAATAACTATACATCTATTGCATAAGCTTCTTTATGTAAGAGTGAACATACCATGCATATGAGCCGTAACAAATTAAAGCTACTACTCGTAACATGTCCATGTAGGAGGTGTCACACGTTACACTATATACGGTTAAATTTAGTTCCGATGTAAGACAGAATACCACAATCAAACATTTCAAAGCCTAAATGTTGAATTTAAACTTTTGCATATGATTACGCCTTTTGCAATGACATTCTAAGGTTGACTCTTTTCTTAACACCCACAATCAAAGGCTTTTAACGACACTCACATACTCATTATCAAACCGCATCAAATCCCTAATTATTGCTCTAGGTTACAACCGTGACATGCATGTTTACATACATATACAACAATCACACACATGACACACCCACAACGACTAAAATATTATATATACATATTTCATCATACACAATTATAATATAATTATATATATCATGTATCTTTCTCATTTCCCATAACCCCGTTAGAATTCAAAGAAGATAGAGATCCAACCACGATTTTTAAATTTGAGGAGAGAATAAAAATTAAAGATCATAAATTAAAAATGAATACATCTAATATAATATTTTATTATTAGATAACATATTATATTATGCAAGTTTACGTGGGTGGGAAAGAGGCAAGAAAAGCATAAATATGTCAAGAATTTGAGGTATTTTCCATAAAAATTTTGTTGGATTACATGATGTTATGTGAATTTTAACATGTTATATAATATTTCCAAGTGCTATTAAATCAAGTTTTTATTAAGTGTTTCATATTAAAGTAGGGAGGTAATAGTGAATTAAAAAATTTAAATTAAGTTAGAGAAAAAAATATATGAATCTTAGTTAATATTTAAGTAGTGATTAATTTTTTGAACTTAACCTGAAACAGAAGATAACAGTATATAAAATATTTATTAAACAATAATCAGATTTATAATTGTTCAATTTAAGTAAAAAAAAATAATAACTACATAATAACATAATTCATATATATATATATATATATATATATATATATATATATATATATATATATATATATATATATATGTTTTATTCGTCTTACTTATAGAAAAGTTCTAGAATTAAACTACAAATATTGTCTTTTAAATTTTGTGTAATTTCTGAAATGGGTCCTTCACTGCATTGAAAAAAATGAATATCACTAGACGTCATTTCAAAACTTTTAACAGGTTAGGTCTTTTAAACTAAAGATCATTAATGTTTTTGTTAAGGGTGTCATTGTATTTTCACCTATAAAGGACTATTCTTGAAAATATCAAAGTTTTTTTTAACTAAAATTATCATTTGAATCAATTTAATTATTCCTAATTAACACCGTTAACTTTTTCAGTTAAGTTTCCTACATTAGAGGATTTTAGGCAAAACAATTACACTATAAAAAATCAGTCCTACATGAGGTTTTATTCATTCAATTTTTTTAGATAATTGCAGTTATGATTTGACTACAAGAATCATGATAGTTTTTTGTTATTTTGTCTTGTTAATGTATTTTGGTTTAGTAATCATGTTACTTTTCCCCATTTTATTAAATCATAGATTTTTTTGGTTTAAAATTTAATTTTGGTTAAGATGATTAATGTTTTATTATTATTATTTATGGACTATTATTGTCATATTATTTATTGTTCTTATACTTTTATGATCATTTATTTTTTTATAGTTATGATTCAAATAGTTTATGTCATATAATTTATTTGTTTATTAATATATTTTTGTGGTGTATATTTTATAAAGTTAGAACTAAGTCACTTTTAGATAATTATTCTTATATTTTATTTTATCTAATAGGACGTCCACTGATGTCTTTCTTGATGGAATGAAAAAAATGTCGACCTATTATTCCTAGTTAGTCAAATCGCAATGGTGATTACCCAAAGAGGTTTAACGCATAAAACCTCACGTAGGGTTGATTTTTTAATTTGTAATTATTTTGACTAAAATACCCCTAATATAGAAAACTTAACGGAAAAACTTAACGTTGTTAATTAGAAATAGTTAAAATGGATTCAAATGACAATTTTAGTGAAATTTTTAAATGCAAATGATAAATTTAAACTTTTAAATTCAAATGACAATTTTTATGAAATCTCAGGGATTTTAAATGCGTTTAACTCTAAAAAAATAGAAACTATAACACTTACAAGAATATTCTTTATTGGTGAAAGACAATGATACCCTTAATTTTACAAAACCATTTAACTCCAGTTAATCAAAAGGACCCAATCTGTCAAAATTTTTGAAGAAGAGAAATGCCGATTGAGGGGCTGTCTGGTAGCCTCTTAATGGAACCATTAAGAGGCTGTCTCTGAATCGTTAAGAGGCTTGTGTGTTTGTTTCAGGAAAAAAGAGCCTCTGAACTGAACCATTCAGTGCTAAATGGCTCAGCTATGAAACAATGCTGAATGAAGTTGGGACCAAATTACCCTCACAAAACACACCCATTTCTTTCACTCTCGTCATCTACCTCCTCCCCCACACCCATCGACAACCAGTCGCCGGTCTTCGCCGCTACATTGGCACCCGCCGCCGCAGTGGCACCTCCGCCGCAGTGGCACCTGCCGCCGTAGTTGCACCTTCGTCGCGGCAGTCGCACCTCCACCGCGCCTGTCGTAGCTCCTTCTCCGGTTTGAACTGCAGTCGCACCTCCCCCGCAGTCACACCTCTGCCGCGCATCTCCGCCTCCCCCGTTGCAGCTCTTTCTCCAGTTTGATTTCCTTCTTTTTCTTCATATTTCATTCAAAGTTTGTTGTAGAATTCTATATTTATGCTTGGTTTTGTATGTTTTTAGGTTAAAAGTTTATCATCTTGTTATTATTATATAAGATTTATAGATACTTTTCTAGGGTCTCATGAACTTGAAAAAATATTGGTACTTTTAAAGAAATTGTTTGTTCTAAGCCATGGATATACTTGATCTGATGTTGTTTGATCAATTGTTATGTGGTATTTCATCTTTGTACATGAGGATGGTTGATATGTAGCAGATTGTTGAAGTTCTGTTATGTTGATCTGATGTTGCTTGATTTGTGGTATTTCATCTTTGTACATGAGGATGGTTGATATGTGGATTTACTTGATCTGATATTGCTTGAGAAGTTTAGTTTATGGTTTGCTGAACTTTGGTTTACTAGTAATATGATAATTGAACTTTAAGGTTGTTGAATTCTTGGTTTATGGTTTGCTAAACTTTGATAAACAAAGACTTGTTGTATGCTGATCTGTTATGGACTTATAGGTGAAATTAGTTTGTCTTTTGGTAGAAGATCTGTTAGTATCATGTGTTGGTTATTTATTTTGACCATTTTAAGTTTGTTTGTTCTAGTGTTTTAGTTTATTATCAATTGTAGTTTTTAAGTTTGTTTCTTTTTGCATTGTTTGAAGAAAATGGCTCAAAAAAAGATTAGGGTTGATTGGAAGCTAGAGGGGGTTGAAAATTTTTTTCTAGAATCATGTCCATGAATTGACACTTCATGGACGTGAGGGAAGCAGTCTTAAACAATTATCTTGGAAGAATGTAATAGAAAAACTAAAAACAGAACATGATTTCATAGTGGATCAAAGACAAATAAAGAATCGCTATGACTACCTAAAAGCTAAATTTGCTGCCTAGACAAAGCTAAAAAAACAAAACCGGCAATGTTTATAATCCCGTAACAAACACATTTAACTTGTCGGAAGAAGAATGGCAATTAGAGATGAAGGTATTTCGTAAATTTATTTAAATAATAATTACTATTATATTTCAATAATATTATACAATTTTTATAATATTTTTTAACAAAGTCCAACAAATATATAGAAGCTTTGAGAAGTGCACCTCTTTCTTACTCCGACCTTTGTGTTTAATTATTTGAGGGTTCTACTTCTAATGGGCTCGACAGTTGGGGACCATCTTCGACACTTTCTCGTCCTTCTGAAGAGGTGTCTGATCAAAATTTAGATGGTATTGATGACATTGAATGCACTCAAATGGATCTAGGTGTTAGTGAAGAGTCATCTGATAGGTCGAAAAATAAAAGGAAAAGCCCGACTACCGGTGTTAGTGAGGAGTTAACCATTCAGTCTAAAGCTAAAAAGAAGAAACAAAAAGATAAGGAAAAATTAAACTCAAAGCTAATAGAAGTTGGGGATCAAATATCCCAAGTTGCAAAGATGTTGATTAAAAAACACAATTTGTCTAATGATATGGATGCATGTATGGATAAGCTGGAAAGTTTGGGGTGGGGCATGTTTGATGCTAAATACCAAACTGCACTTTTGCTTTTCGGTGAAAGTCCTAACATACGGAAGGTGTGGTTACGACTACAACCGTCGACATGCGAGATATGGGTCAAAAATGCAGGAGCGAAATATGGACTATTTTGATGATTTGTTAGGTTTTGGGATATTATGTGTATGGATGTGATTGTTAGTTTTTGGGATAATATGTTTATGGGTTTTTTTGGATGTGAATGTTGGGTTTTAGGATATTATGTGTACGAATGTTTTTTGGATGTGATGGAAACTTTTTGGATAATATGTTTGTAAGTTTTTAATTTTTTGATGGATGTGATGGATGATATGTTTAGGTTTTTAAACTTTTTTGGATAATATGTTTGTAGGTTTTTAAACTTATGAATGTTAACAGGTAGCATATGGATTCGGAGGATGAGATTATCGTCTTCATTTTACTTTGTTGGCAACGGTTACGGTTAGCCACAGTAAGAATTGAAAGGATGAGAGACTTGAATTCTGCATTGACCGGTTATGCGTACATACAAGAGTTGTTGCACGGATCTTCTACACAATGTCATAAGATGATGCGTCTTTCACGTGAAGCATTCATACTATTATGCAATCATTTTCAACAAAGAAATTGGTTACAAAGTAGTAGGTCGATAACCTTTCAAGAAAAGTTGGCTATGTTTTTTTTATTATCATAGGACATAATGAACGATTTCGGATGGTTAAATGAAGATTTCAACACTCAACATAAACGATTCATAGATGTTTTCATGAGGTTCTAAATGCAATGATGAATTTCGCAAAAGAAATTATAGTTCCAACATCTTCTAATGGCATCACAAATACTTCGAAAAGACATAGAAAGCTAAAACAAATATTTCCTGGAGCAATAGGTGCGTTAGATGGAACTTTTATACATGCAGTCGTATCAGCCGATCAACAAACTCGTTACAGAGGAAGAGGAAAAGGTGAATGCTACCAAAATGTGTTAGGAATTTGTGATTTTGATATGATATTCACGTTCGTATGGGCTGGATGGGAGGGCATTGCGCACGATTCTCGAGTTCTAAAAGAAGTTGCCTTTAACTCGACTTCCAGCCTTCCTTTTCCCCCCACCAGGTTCTAAATCATTGTTTAAATTTTTTATTAATTACAATATTTGTTTTTTTGTAATACCTTTCTTACTAACATTGCAGATAAGTATTACCTTTGCGACGCTGCGTACACCAACACTTGTGGATTTATGACTCCATACCGTAATACGAGGTATTGGTTAGCCAATTTTCGATGACAACGTGCACTAACTAAGGAAGAAAGATTCAATCATGCTCATGCACAACTTAGAAATGTTATTGAACGCGCATATGGTGTGTTGAAGGCAAGATTCTCAATCTTAAAGCAAATGGCTCCCTTTTCTTTTACAATTCAAAGAGACATAGTTATTGTTTGTTTCGCCGTCCATAATTTTATACGGAAATGCAACATTCATGATCAGTTGTTTAGGGCATACGACGAGAACACACTGTTTGCAGAAACACAAGGTGGTAACAATGATGACCAGTGCGTTCATGATATAAAATGGGGTTCACAAGGCATTAATTATATGAATAGTTCTTGATGTTTGAATTGATTAATATTTGGATTAATTTGTAATTGGATTTTAGTATGTTGTATTTGGATTACTTATGTATTTGGATTTTAGTATGTTGTATTTGGAATATTTTGAATTTGAATTTTAGTATGTTGTATTTGGATTATTTGTATTTGGAATAATTTCTATAATGATATATATTTTTTTTCTTATTGATCATTCAGTACGTACAGTCATTCAGACATCTAACCAAACAAATACATTTTATACGGCACAAAATAATTCAGAGGGGTAAAATAGTCATTCTGTACAGTTATTCAGAGATTCAACCAAACAATAGTTTCTGGTTCAACATTTAATGGTTCAGAGCATCTTAACCATTCAGACCTCTTACTGGTTCAGCATTTAATGATTCAGATCTTACCAAACAGCCTCTGAGTTATTTTTTAACGGCTCATTCCATAACTTCCATCAAATTTAGAGGAAAAAAATTGTAATTTAAAACATATATAAAAATGATGCAAGTTTGAAAAACCGAATGACTGAGTTACTTTAAAGGAAAATTAATTACGCTTAAGAACTTAGATAAATTTTCTTAGTATAATAATTACTCATACCGTTACAATTTTCCTCAATAAGAATAAGTAGTTTAAACAGTGGTGCCAAATATTCACGACATTACTTACATGCAGGTGATAACTTCGAGCAAACTGTTGTGAACCTGAGGGTTGGTTCTACAGTAATTGTCGACTGTCGATACAAACATATATGATAAATATATATATCACATGCATTCTTTGATTGTACCATGTATGAAATGGTAGTCAATGTGTACGTGAACATACACATATACACGCATTATGTGCTTGTACATACAAAGGGGCAAGATCGATGACAGCCATTTATTGTTGACTGTTCATACACAAACATATACTCTGCTTGCACCATTGAATAAAAATGTGTAATTTTGGGTAGGTTTTGAACGCATAAGGTGGTTGTACAATATGCCAAGCGACAGCGATTGTTGACTGTTGAAACACATGTAAGTACGCATTATGTGATTGTACCATTATGCAAAACGACGTGTTGTTGAAGGTGGGGAAATAGTTTTGTAGGCTCCAGCTTATTGCACCATTTGAGCCTATTCATTTAATACCACAAGCAAACACATAAATGACTCAACTCCTAAAGCCTTCCAACATCATTGTTTATTTAGTTTATAGTTCATTTGTTCTTACATGTTTATGAGTAATTTTAGTTGCTTTCAAATATAATTTATCTAATAGTTTTGGCTAAGTATAAGTGATGACAAATTTGACTCAACTTAAAAGTTTTTTTTTTAATTTACCTTACTGCATCATCACCACCTTTTATTTTTAAACAATTTTCTTCCCCTTATCTTATCTTACTACTCTAATAAAAGAGTAGCTTTAGATGACATGTGGCAGCACCACAATTATCCTCACTAAATTTTTTTCACCCATCTCTCCTATTAAATAATTACCTTAATTACTAATAATATTATTTAACACTCTTTTAGATTTAATAAATTAAAAAAAAGATCCATTTATTAATTTTATTTCTAAATAAATAAATTTTTTATACAATAATAAATTTTTCTAAAGCATAAAACTTTTTTAAAAATACGAAATATTTTTAAATTAGTATTTTTAAAATTCAATTTTTTAAAACAAAAAGTAATTAAATTTGGGAGTTATAATAAGAAAATTTTTAAAAATGACATTTTTATACGGATAGTTTTAGTAAAAGAAAAGGAAATAGGCCCGCCAACCATCCGTTTTTCACGTTCTTGCATCGCTTAAATGTTGCCCCACAATCGGGTCTCCCCCTATGGTTAAGAACGGCCTCATTGGCCACGAATGACCTCCTAATGACCATCGGCGATAGTCTTAAAAATATATTATTTTTGGAAGTAATATGAAGTAATCCGTCAGCAAGAGATCTAAAAAATATAATTTTTCTATAAATATTTTATCAATTTGAATTTAATGATACCAAAACAATTTTTTTAAGTTTTCTAAACAAAATTAGATATAAATTTAATATTTATCTATAACTAAATTTACTAAATTTATAGTAATAATAATCAATATACACCGACAGACGTTTTTATGTATTTAAAATATTTTTTGGACCAAGAATAATTGGCGGATGTTTAGATTTAAAAGATATTTTTTATCGAACATGTTTTATGAAAAAATGACTATTTTCTATTCACTAATAAATAATTAAAAAAACTACTGCAATTTTTGAAAACATATTTTTAAATATTTAACTGTTGCTAATCTGTCATAAACATGGATTCGTCTTCATTTAAAATCCCACGAAAATTAGCCAACATATTACTACCGATGGACCACTTTTTGTTGCTAATCTATCGGAAATTCAACTTCTTTTATCCATCATACTAGCTAATAAAATTCCGTAGCTAAAGCTGTGTAGTTTTCTGTTGTGAAGTTATGAATTATAAGAGTACAAAGTGAAAAAGCATGAAAGGTGTTAATTGGCTTCCAACTTATTTTTATGGAGTACAAGTAAAAGATATCATAGAGTACAAGTAAAAGATGCAGTATTATTTATGTTTTAAGGTAAAACGTACATGCGATAGTTGAAGAAGGGCTCATAAACTATAATAAAGTCATGGGGATTGAAGCCAAGAAGAAATATTGTTATTACAATAAAATAAAATAAAGCAACCAAGTCCTTTGTGCATGAGACATTGAATGCATATATCAAGACCACAACACACACGTGCAAGTGACCCAAAAGTCACGTGCGCCCTTGAGATTTGTACATCTTAAATCTGAATTACAGTTTTTCCCCTTTTGTGTTTCCCCTTGACCTTGTTTCCAACAACTTCTGTTTTTTGTTAAACAAAAACAAAAAACAAGAAAACAAAAAACAAAAACATGTTTGTCTCCTGGACGAAATCAATGGGAAAACAAACTTACTTTCACACTTTAATCAACATATTGGGTACTTTCATTAGGTTTCTTGAATTAAATATGAACACTAATTTTGAGATATTTTTGGCCTTTTTTTACTCCAATAACAGATGATATGGGCGTAAATGTCAAGAAATTATATTCAAGATTCAAATGTAATAAATGCATAGAAACCATATTTCTTGGTGAACAATCAATTATTTAGTTATAGGATGTTTGAGAAAGTAAAATGCATTTGTGCATTTGCTACCTTTTATACCATATTAGGTATGACATTTAAGCGTACCAAGTAGCGTAAGTTGCTATTTCATATTGTTTTTCTTTTAGATTGTTAGTCTATACGTGAAGATAAATTCTTGTGTGACTGTGAAATTCATCGTATTTTGTCCAAATAGTCTACAAGACCTACGTAGATCGTTCATTCACGTGACATGCAAACATGATTCGTTGTGTAGGTTTTGTGTTGAACCTAAATAAAATACAAATTTCATGATGTAGTAAAGGCATTGCTCAAGTTTTTATGGTTTCAATTAGAGTTAATTACATAAATAGTCACTGTGGTTTATTCAAATTAACAGGTTTGGGTACTAAAAGTTTTTTTTGTAACAAGTTGGGGTATTATGTTTTTTATTTTGTAACAAATATATATTAAGACAAACGGAAGTTAAGTTTTCTGTTAAATTTAAATGAAATGACTAAAGTACCCTTGGATTTATTATTCCTACAACTATATATTTCTCTTTTATTAGAGATCATTTGTGTTATTACTATAACACTAAAATACACAACCCTTCCCCAATCAACATCATCGACCCACCATCACCACCATATATCCCCATCAGCCACCATCATCACAAGCCACCATCACCACCATTTACCCACCTTCAATCACCAACCCTCCTACCCACCAGCCACCACCCAACCCTCCTACCCACCAGCGTCCACCGAACACCCACGGACACCACCATTACCACCATCTACCTACAATGTGTGCAATGGTCACAAGAAGAAGGTTGTCCCTCCTGCCTACTAGCACCACCCAACACCCACAAGCACCCAAACCTAGATCTGAACCCTAATTGAATGGTCACAAGATCTGAACCCAAACCTAGATCTAAAACAACACTGAATAATCAAACACCCACGCGTGACCACCGTCTGAACCCTATCTGAATGGTCGGTGGTGGTGGGAGTCGTCGGTGGTGATCAGGCGGCAGTGATGGTGGTAGCGGCCGGTGGTCGTCGATGGTTGGTGGTGGTGGGGGTCACCAGTGGTGGTGGGGGTTGGCGATGGTGGTGAGGGTTAGCGGTGGTGGTGGTGAGATGATGTTCAGGCGGCAGTGATAGTGGTGGGCGGCTGGTCGTCGTCGTTGGTCGGTAGTGGTGGGAGTTGCCGGTGGTGGTCGTGAGATGATGTTCAGGAGGTAGATTTTGGGTGGGGGCCGACGTTGGTGGCGGCCTGCGTTGGTGGCGGCCAGCGCTGGTGGCGGCCGGCGTTGGTGATGGCCATGGTGGTAGGTGGGTGTTTGCATCTGAGTGAGGTATTAGAATTTAGATTTTATATATACACATAATAACACATATAATATTTAAGTAAATTACAGAAGTAGCCCCTCACTTAAGTTACATAATCAGTCCCTTAAATATGAAATGATCGAAATACCCTTGAACCTAACAGAAAAATTAATAGAAGTTAGTGTTAATACCCAAACTCTTTACAAATTAAAACTGCAAAACCCAAATGTGTTACTTTTTTTGCTTAGTACCTAAACTTGTTATTTTTCATAAACCATATGGACTATCTATGTAATTAACGCTTTCAATTATGTTACATGATATCCTTTCGAAAGTCAAATTTATTGAAGTAAAACAAAGACTAAAATTAGAAAATCATTTATATATAAGTTGCATCGTTGCATGTATGAGTCTAAAGGTGCACATTTCGGGTTTTGGGCCGTACCCGGTCCCGAGTACAAACCGGGTTGGGCCCAATCGGGTTTTTTTTGTACCCGGGTATTGTTGAACCCGGGTACGAACCCGGGTCGGGTTCACCATCATAAAAACCCTACCCGGTATACCTGGGTCGGGTCCGGGTCGGGTCTAAAACCGGGTACAATTCGGGTTTTGTTAAAATTTACAAGTGTTTAGGCGCATGGGCACCCATGCGCCTGAACAGTGCCCATGCGCCTGAAATTTCAGGCGCATGAGCACTGTTAAGGCGCATGGGCACTGTTTAGGCGCCTGAACACTTGTGATTTTTTAAAATTCTTTTAATCAATAAAAAATGAATAAATAAAATAACATAAATTAATTGTCATGTATTTCTATAATAATAATAAAACAACTTAAAAATACATAAAATGAACCAATAAAAAATACCATAAAACTTTTATTTAAGTTATCGTCTAATTTTATTTTCTACTAGATGCTTGATCAAATGTTAATTCTTCATTGGATATGCCAGAAGATACTCCTTCTTCTACCTCTTCATCGTGTACTTTAGCTTCGAGTGTAATTTCGTCTTCGATGCTTGTTTGGTCTTGTATATGATTGATGTCGAAGTATCAATCAAATAAGATGTTAAAATGTGTGTTCCTATTCACCTTAAACTAGTTAGGGTAAGTAGAATTGTCGATCCTTGTGGAATTAGTGGTCGGTGTATTGTACTTTAATTTATAAAACACTGATTAATTTAATTAACAAATTACTTAACTATTGCCTCTTGGCTGTGAAAATTAGATTTTTGGAATAATTAACAAATAAACTAAGAAAATAACTTTGAAAGAATCAAACTTGATTAAGAAAATGATTATAAGAGAAAGTAATCCACTTCGGTTCTAGGTTTGGTTTTCAGCAATTGTTTAGTTTAACTTCATGGAAAATCCTTAATAGGGATTCTGTACGTGCGATGATTAAGTGAAATCGATAATCAGGACTTAATAGGTCTTGATACTCAATGCCAATTCAATTAGAAACCAAAACTTGCAATCATATAATTTCCGAAAGATTAAATGATATTCAAATAAAAGTTTACCAACGTCATTGTTTAAATAATCAAACACAAGTTAAACTTATAAAAGAACTTAACGGGTTCTAAAGTTTAATCCCAACAAAGTTAAACAAAAACAGAAACCTAATCACACAAAACCTAATACCCGAAGTCGATCACGAGAGGATTAGCCGCTAATCGTTCTTGAATGATCTTCAAAACCGTTGTTGATTTGCATTCCGGATAATTGAATCTTGATCTTGAGAGTTGGAATGATGAAAAATTGATCTCAGAACGCCCAAAATTCGTCTCTAAACGTTCTAGGTCGAATAGGGAGCAAGTGGTGGCTGAAACATAATAAAAACATGATTTTATAGGTTTTCAAAAATTGTCCTGGCGTAGCCTACGCCAGCCAGAGTAGCCTATGCTGAGACCCTTTCTGCTGATTTTTTTTCTTGAGCTGGCGTAGCGTACGGTGGCTACAGTAGGCTACGGTGGAAGTCTTTCTGCTGCACTTTGAAACTTCGTTTCTTGACCCCTCCAATGACTTGTTTTATCATGTAAGCTTCCAAATTCCTTGTTTTTCCTACAAAATCACTTCCAAATCATAGTCAACCTATTCAACTCAATCACATGCATATAAACGAATAATCATACGTAATATTTGACGTTTAAGCACTTAAAATCTCATTCCAACGCACACACATCACATCCCCACACTTAAGCTTTGCATGCCCTCAAGCAAATCTAATTCAAAACATTTAACAACATTATAAACCAAAATCCCTTGCACGCCTTAGCCATAGTCCAAAGTCATGCCCATTCCAGAATTGCATTAATCATATTTGGCTAGCAAGTAAAGGATGTTACATTTAATTCAAAATAGAATCCGACTAATTAAACCTAACAAGCTTCCGGCTTTTATTATCATGCAACACACCCCTCACCATTTGTCACTCCTCTCGGTTTATTTTTGGATTGGTGAAAATTGCACCAATATATCACTCAAAAGGTCCACATATGAAACTTTGTTATCATATGCTTGGGTGACAATCAAATTTCCACGGTAATAATTGACAATGCACACATCAAAAGGACTTATGAGTTTTGTGCTTAAGTTAAGGTAGGAATGATTGGCTGTGAGTGTGGCTAAAATATAAATTAAGGTAATACCAACTGTTGACATCCTTATTGACATAACTATTATTCAAACAAAGCAAACACATGGGTGCATATTTAACCCATAACCAACAATTTGCATCTTTCTTTTCTTTCTCTTTTTTTTTCTTTTTTTTTTCTAGTTTTTTTTTTATTTTTTATTATTTTTTTATTTTTTGCTTTTATCATAAATCAAATACTAAAGCTAGTCTGAATGTTATCAACAGTGGTAACTTGGTCATATTGGGTAAAATTTGATTTGGGTTTTATTGATATGGTTTTGTCAAAATAAACGGTTTAAAGCTCGAAAGTGGCTACTAGGGGGAATTTTAGGTAAAGTGGTGAAACACAAAAAATAGTATTAAAAGAAAAAGGAATCCTAGATTGCCTCTATCATCTATGTGCATTTATCAAATTCACCGTCTCAATATGTATCAAATCACACAAGTTCTAAAACAAAAAATCATACGGCCTACACTCAACAATTGAAACAAATTTTTATGTGAACTAACAATCGAGAAGCTCCAAAATCTCGCCAAGTAGGAATTAGGGTTGCCGGTGTGCGCATGCTTTTATTACACCAATAACCTGTTAACCCTAACTAGGCAGTTCTTAAGTTTTTCTAAAAACCTTGCTAACATCATTATTTTTGCTATCTTAGAATTAGACCATGACTAAGGACCCTTACATCAAACAAGGCAAGAATCAATTGGTGTGCTTGTCGTTTTCGTGTTCGATTGAATTGCCTAAAAACAATAAATTTTTTCAAATTTTCCCTCATCCCCACACTTGAGATACATTGTCCCCAATGTATGGTATTTAAGTTAAGTGTGTGAATTTTTCTTCTTTGCAACTCAATTTATTCACTTAATCAACACAAATGATTTTTCCAACCAGAACCGACCCGGACAAAAATATATCCATTATCAAAATAATCTACTTAAATAGACACATCAAACATAAAACATAAAAGTTAACTCCGGGTTGCCTCCCGATTAGCGCTAAGTTTTAGGTCTTCAGCCAGACCATACCTGCGACCACTCATGGTGGTCGAGTAGGATGCTTGACTCCGATATTCTTTAAGTGATTCGGCAGTTCTTCAACTAGATCGCATTGTGGCCCAAATATTAATGCCTCAACTTTGTCTTTTATAGGATCAAGTGGATCGCCAACTTTTTTCTTTATTTTAGGTTTCATATCTTTTGTTTCCATCTTCATAATTGTCTCTTTCTTTTCTTTTAAATCCACCAATTCCTTCAAGTCCACATGCTTATCCCTATCATACTCAAAATCATTCTCAAAAGTGGTGTTCATGCTTACATGTGAAGTATAAGTAGGAACACACACGTTAGTCATATCTGCCACAAAAACTTTATCATTAACAAAATAATTAATCGACTTGGAAAATACAATAAAACGTAACTTTCGAGTTTCGTAAGTCATGTCAATTGTTCCATCCCGACAATTGATTTGAGCATTGGCAGTTGCTAAAAATGGTCGACCCAATATGACATTCGGTTGCTCATTTGTCCTCATTGGTGCATAATCGAGCACCATAAATTCCACAGGGTAGTAAATATCTCCCAACTTGATTATAACATTCTTTACCATCCCCCGAGGACATTTTTGAGTCAAGTCAGCTAACACCACAATGGTGTCAAATTCCTCTAAAGGACCGAAGTCATACTGATCATATAACATACCTGGCAAGATACTAACAGCTGCTCCATAATCCAAGTGCTCTTTTTATCTTCAACTTCCCCATTTTTATTGGAATGATAGGTGCTCCTGGGTCACTCTCCTCCACTGTATCGGCTTTCTCTTCCTTATCTGTAACTTGTTGTGAAAAAGAAGTAAAGTCATTATCAATAATTTTAGAGTCTAAAAGGATACTAACCGAATTGATGTGAACAGTTCTCATATTTTCTATGTTGGTTCCTTGATGTTGAGGATTGACCGTGGTATCATTTAGTAGCTTTCCAGGGTTCCTTTTAATTTGAGTCACATCTTCTGCAAGTTGACCCACTTGTTTATTTAAGGCTTCATAAGCCTTGTCCCTAATTTCATTTTCTCTCTTGTTCTCTTTCATATTCTCTTTCATCATGGTCATCAAAGCATCCAACTTTGCATTTGTAGACTCTTCACCACCAAGTTGTCCCGATTGAGAATTACTTTGATAGTTGCGTGATGAACTACCTTGTTGATCCCTATGATTGTAGTTTCCTTGATTGTTTTCTTGAGAATATGAAGTTCTTTGATAACCATTTTGATTATAATTCCCTTGTTCTCGGTTCTGATAAGCTTGACCACCTTGATTACTACCTTGAAAATTAGGGTTCATCTGGTTTGAAGCATTTCCATACTGAAAGTGTGGATGATTCCTCAAACTAGGGTGATAAGTATTGGAGTTCATATCAAACTGTTTTCTCTCTCCATATACTTGATTCACCTCTTCATGTTGACCTAAAAGCAACGGACACTTTGCACTTGCATGCCCCAAGTCACCACATTCATTGCATATATTAAATCCAATTGAAGCCAAATCTTTAGTCCCCGCATGTCCTAACTTGGCCAATTGTCTTTCCAAAGATGCAATTCTTTCTTTACTCTCATAATCAATGGTGGTTGACCTTGCCGGAGTGGGCTTTGACCGTCTACTAGCCGAAGCTTGAGCTTTGGAATTCTTGCACATTCGTTCTAGGAATTCCCAATCCATATCTTCATGATTAGATAAGAATGTTCCATTACTTATAGAATACAAGTATTTCCTTTCTTCCGGTGTTAGTCCATCTGAAAATGCCTTAATCAATTCCCACCTTTCAATACCATGATGAGGACACATACGGATCAATTCCTTGAATCTTGTAAATGCCTCATGAAATTGCTCACCCACTTGTTGTTGAAAAGATCGAATGGCCTCTCTTGCATCACTTGTCTTTCCCATAGAATAATATTCTTCAAGGAAAACCCTTTGCATCTCTTGCCAAGTATGAATACTGTTGTCAGGCAAAGTGAGGAACCATTGCTTAGCTCTATCTTTCAAAGTAAATTGAAACAATCGCAACCTCACTTCATCTTGTGTGAAGTGATTCCCACCAATAGTGCTACATATTGCATCAAATTCAGCAAGATGCACATATGGTTCTTCTGTTGTAGTACCTTTAAATGCAGGAAGAATAGTGAGATAATGAGGGCGTACATCAAAAGCTCTCCCTCTACGATTTGGAGGTGCGATGGGATTTGGATTTTCAGAAATAGCCGGTCTAAAATGGCTATCCATACCTTGTACTTGAGCTCTTTGAGGTCTTCTTGGCTGATTGACGTTATTATTAACCCTACCCCTTTGTTGGTTGCTAGGTGGTGCATTCCACCCATGTTGATTATTCCCCCAATTGTTATTTCTGTTTTGTCCATCACCTCCACCAAAATTTCCATTCCAAGCATCATAATTTGCATCGTTATAGGGTTCTTCATTGTTATCCCATTCATCTTCATAATTCTCATCACCCGTGTGAACACTCTACATGCTTACATGATCAAAGTCGTCTCCTTGATTGAGGTTATTTTGATTCATATTATTGTTGGGAGATGGTTGATTTAGGTTGTTGTTGCGGTTGTTATTTGGTGGTGGGGGTGGATTTGGGTTTTGGTGTTGGTTATTGGGAGGAGGGTTTGGATTTTGAGGTGGTTGGTTGTTTGCATTATCCATGTTAGTTGAATCAGACAAACTATCAGCTGCTTGATCAATGGCTAGTGAAATTGATGTAGTTGGTAACCCTGATCGATGCAAGACACGATTATACCTTTCTGATTTCTCTATCTCTGGATCGAAGACTAACGGTGATTTCCTGACCGAATATCGAGTATCCATGCAATCTGTCACCTGCACACTGAAAATACCAAGCGTAACACGAAAATAAAAACAATTAAAATAAGACAAGTAACATTTTTTTTAAACAAATAAAATAACAAAACACCAAGCGCACCGATTCCCCGGCAACGGCGCCAAAATGTGATCGATGTCGAAGTATCAATCAAATAAGATGTTAAAATGTGTGTTCCTATTCACCTTAAACTAGTTAGGGTAAGTAGGATTGTCGATCCTCGTGGAATTAGTGGTCGGTGTATTGTACTTAAATTTATAAAACACTGATTAATTAAATTAATAAATTACTTAACTATTGCCTCTTGGCTGTGAAAATTGGATTTTTGGAATAATTAACAAATAAACTAAGAAAACAACTTTGAAAGAATCAAACTTGATTAAAAAAACGATTATAAGAGAAAGTAATCCACTTCGGTTCTAGGTTTGATTTTCAGCCATTGTTTAGTTTAACTTCATGGAAAATCCTTAATAGGGATTCTGTACGTGCGATGATTAAGTGATATCGATAATCAGGACTTAATGGGTCTTGATACTCAATGTCAATTCAATTAGAAACCAAAACTTGCAATCATATAATTTTCGGAAGATTAAATGATATTCAAATAAAAGTTTACCAACGTCATTGTTTAAATAATCAAAACACAAGTTAAACTTATAAAAGAACTTAACGGGTTCTAAAGTTTAATCCCAACAAAGTTAAACAAAAACAAAAACCTAATCACACAAAACCTAATACCCGAAGTCGATCACGAGAGGATTAACCGCTCATCGTTCTTGAATGATCTTCAAAACCGTTGTTGATTTGCATTCCGGATAATTGAATCTTGTTTTTGAGAGTTGGAATGGTGAAAAATTGATCTCAGAACGCCCAAAATTCGTCTTTAAACGTTCTAGGTCGAATAGGGGGCAAGTGGTGGCTGAAACATAATAAAAACACGATTTTATAGGTTTTCAAAAATTATCCTGGCGTAGCCTACGCCAGACAGCGTAGCCTACGCTGGGACCCTTTCTGCTGATTTTTTTCTTGAGCTGACGTAGCCTACGGTGGCTATAGTAGGCTACGGTGGAAGTCTTTCTGCTGCACTTTGAAACTTCGTTTTTTGACCCCTCCAATGACTTGTTTTATCATGTAAGCTTCCAAATTCCTTGTTTTTCCTACAAAATCACTTCCAAATCATAGTCAACCTATTCAACTCAATCACATGCATATAAACGAATAATCATACGTAATATTTGACGTTTAAACACTTAAAATCTCATTCCAATGCACACACATCAGTATACGATCCATTGCGTCTAAGTGATCCTTTAAACAAATGCACATCTCCACTGCTTCCGGAGTTAGTCTTGTTCTTCGTAATGATATTACCCTGCCACTAAGAGAAAAAACAGATTCCGACGCTACCGTAGAAGCTTGGACGCTTAGTAAATCACGGGCCATAGCAGAAAGAATCGGAAATTGAGATTCTTTTCCTTTCCACCAAGCCAAAATATCGAATGCACGATAATCTTTGGTAGTCATAGTGGAAATAAAATCCGTTCCACTATATCTACCGAGCTCACTTGTTGGGGTGTTACCCCTTTGACGTTTAGCCGTCACATACCGAACAACATTCAACATAGTCAAAACAGGGTCTTTAACCGAGGTACTAGCACTTGAGGTTGATCCGCTTGGCATGGTTATGTTTACGTTAGGCCCATATCTATTTAAATAAAAGTTAAAAATTGTTTTCAAACTTTCATTAAAATTTTCTTTTGAAAAATTAGGGTTTTCGTCATGCATATCTAAATTGTCATTTATCTCATCTATTAAACGTTCAACCCCCGCAACATTTAGAAACAGATTTAAAGCGACGGCACACCTAAAAACGGGTGGTAACTTCTTAAAATATTTTTTAAATTTTTCTTTCATTGGTTCTATTATTTGATTAAACATATTATTTTTATTTTGAAAATTTTTAAAATTCAAAGACATAAAATATAATTCTTGAAGCACCGAATAACTAGTGGAATAATAAACTCCTGATAATTTGCTGTTGAGTTTTTAAAAACCTCAAGAAACTCGGATAGACTTTGAAGATTCTACCAACCCGCATCCGGAAATGGGTCGGCTTCACCATTATCCGAAAGACTATTATGAAAAGCTTTCAAAGTGTCCTTTTGTTTTAAAGCACATTCAAACATGTGACAAGTCGAATTCCACCGAGTAGGTACATCCCAATTAGGACCTAAAAATCTAGATTCCGTATCCTTACAAAGTTGTTTATAATCTTGATATCTTCTTCTACTTTTCTTAAAAATGTCATGTAACATAAATCGAAAAGCTTTAGTAAAGTTATCAACATATTGTCCGGATAGTCCGTCTTGCACTACTAAATTAATTATATGTGCAACACAACGAGTATGGAAAAAATTAACGTTTGCAATCGAAAGATATTTTAATTTTAATTTTTTAACCGCGGTTGTGTTGTTAGAGACGTTATCAAATGCAATTGAAAAAAGTTTATTTTGTAACTTAAAAGTATTTATTACAACAATTGAAAAAAGTTTATTTTGTAACTTAAAAGTATTTATTACATTATCTAAAAAGTAAAACAAAAATTCTCCGGTGTGTGGATACGGAAAAAGATCAAATGCAATCGTACGTTTCATCAATTGCCATGAATTGGGATCCACCCAATGAGCGGTGACGCAAAGATACGATTCGAGTAAACCGTGTGGAGCCGACCAAACGTCACTAGTTAAGTTTACACCGGTATTTAAATTTTCAAATAATACAATTAAATCATTTTTTGCTTGTTTTCATAATTTTAAACAATAACGTCTAAGTGTAGTACGATTTACGTGGGTGTAACGAGGTTGAAGCGTCTCTCGAATTAAGTTGGTCAACCGAGGATTGTCGAAGTGACTAAAAGGCAAAGCTTCTTGAATCACGAACTTCGTCATTCGATCTCGAACCGTATTAACATCGTAATTAAAGATTCCACCGTCTCCACCCAATTGTGTTTGTTGCGAATCCGGATTACTTTTCAATGACTTACAAAACTTCTTGCTAATGTGTTTGCTTAAAGTCGTGTTAGAATCTTTAGCAAGCAAAGCTCCACAAAACTTGCAACGAGCCTTTACAGACCCGTCACTCAACTCAACCATATCCCAATTGCACCAAACATCCATATTACGATTGTGTGCAAGAACACGAATGACGATTGGAGAGTTTGACGAACCTTGACCAACAGAAGATTGTAATTGAACCATATCAAGATTGAAGAGAGTGAAAGTGTAAAACGAGAGAGTGAAAGTGTAAAACGAGATTAAACGACAGTATTTTTTGCGTTTTTTGCGTATGTTTTTCCGTTTGAGACTTGGGTACTAAACCATATCAACCCATACCTATTTATACTAACTTATAAGTCTAAAAGAGACAAAAAAAGGGTAACAAATCGGGGCTAACGGCTATATAGCAGTTATTAACGGCTAGATTTAAAAAAAAACGGTCAAAACCGGGTCCAGCTCGGGTTCAATGGGGTCGGGTCCGGGTCGGGTCGGGTCGGGTTTGGGTCGGGTTCTACCAAAATCTAGAAAAATATACCCGGTTCCAACCCTACGGTTTTTTTCGGGTCCAAACCGGGTACACCCTATACCGGGTCGTACCCGTACCCGGGTCCGGGTCGGGTCCGTACCCGGGTATTTTGCCCACCTCTAACGAGTCCCAAAGTCCCAAACCGTGAATCCAATAGCGGGTTGCCCGGTTACGTTGGCGGTTGGCCCCATAGCCCAAAAAGTCATGAAATAAAGGCCCAATATACATTGACTAAATCACTGAATTGCTGATTATGTATTATTAATAATTATTATTAAAAATCATTAATATATTAATACAATAACCAACTTATTTTTTATTTTAGATAAAATAAACGTTCCCCTACTTTGCCTTTGAAAAAAGATTAAAAATTAAAAAACGGACAGGTTGGGTGGGTTGGCAAGACTGCAAAGGTTGGGTGGGTAGGCCGAACAAATTGATTTTAGTAGTTTAGCTGTTTAACAATTCGGTTTTGAAGGTTTAAACACATATTTCTATAAAATGTTTATTGCCTTTAAAATAAATAGATCTCAATCTTTTCTCTGCCAGATATGATTGCCAAAGAATATGATTGCTAAAACATAATAAAAACCTGCAGGTATTTCTCTTGATGTTTACTGCATCATAACCTTATTCAAATTTGCTTTGTTGTCTAAGATGTGTCCATCTTTCTTTCTACGAGCATGTAGCATTCATGCATCTCATGGACTAGATACATAGATTAATAAAACACCTTTTACCCTCGGTGAAAATAAACATTAACGTTATTTCATATGTTTTATAAAGTAGAGAAGTATACGTTTAGCCAACCTCTTTAAAAGCTGGATCAAACCGAGAAGACTTAGTCTTCAAGGCCACATCAATCACACTTTAACGACCTAGACTTTATCACAAACACTATCTAAGTTGATGAAACTCCAATGATATGCAACTTAACTACAATTCACAACAAACCTTCCCCATAAAAAGACAAACTATATAATTATATTTACTTTCATTTTTCAATAGCCATTTCAATGAAATTATTATTCATTCTATTTTGTCAGGGTACGTTAAGATGAAAAGGAATATATGGACGGCATGCGCTTGACTATTTGCATGTTATGACACATTAACATGAAAAAATAGGATAAAAGGCCCGCAATCTTCTTGTGAATTTTAAGTTTATTTCTAAAAGTGTACTCAAAGCAATCAATATGTGTTCACCTTCCTCATACCATATTGATTTCCTCTTTTACAGTCTTCTTATTTTTCTAGCTTCCACCGCTATATATCTCAGCTTCGCATAGCGGAAATGAGACTGATCATGAGGCTCTACTGAAGATCAAATCGATGATCAGTCGAGATCCATACGGAGCTCTAAGATCATGGAACAGTTCTCTTAATTTTCGTGACTGGAGTGGTGTTCTTTGTGGAAGACGACATAGAAGAGTGACTTATTTAGTATTGGAGTCACAAGGCCTAGAAGGCTCTTTAATTTGTCTCCTCATGTAGGGAACCTCAGCTTCCTCCGTCTTCTTTCTCTTTGGAACAACAGTTTGCAAGGAAGAATCCCTCATGAATTTAGTCGTCTTTCCAGGTTACGTGTGCTTGTTCTTCAGCAAAACATATTCAACGGTGTTATTCCGTCCAATTGTTCTAACCTTCAAGGACTTTATCTTTCTTGTAATAAGCTAGTTGGAAGCATACCTAGTGAGATCAGTAGTGTCTCAAAACTTACTGTTTTATCAGTTACTTATAATAACTTAACAGGCGGTGTTCCACATTTCTTGGGGAATATCACATCAATAGAATCGTTTTCTGCCGTTGGAAATCCTTTAGGAGGGAGCATTCCACATGCCCTGGGCCATTGTAAAAATTTAAGAGAACTTTTTTGTGGGATTTGTAACTTATCTGGAGCCATCCCTAATTCATTTTTTAACCTTTCACTCCTAACTAATATTAGTTTGGCTGAAAATCAACTAACCGGTAGCCTTTCTTCGGCCACAGGTGCAACGTTCCCTCAACTTCTCTAGCTTCAATTAAGTGATAACCAGTTGATCGGACCTCTTCCAACTTGGATATCTAATTGTTCGAAATTAATATATCTTGAGATGAATTCAAACAATTTTACTGGGAGGTTGATGATAGACTTTTCAAAACTAAGATATATTTATCAAATATACCTAGGTAAAAACCTTTTAGGAAGCAAAGAAGCAGATGAAATGAACTTTATTGATTCTCTTAAAAATTGTAGCAGATTAGACACCTTGAGTCTTCGTAATTGCAAGTTTCAAGGACTACTTCCTACATCAATTGGTAATCTTTCTAATCAACTTCGTTATTTGTCTTTAGCGGAAAATCAATTATATGGAACCCTCCCTAGCTCAATCGGTAACCTACTTGGCTTGGTCGGTTTATATCTTGGAGGTAATCAGCTTACAGGAAACATCCCCTCAACAATTGGTAAGCTTCATAAGCTACAAGTCATTGAACTATATAATAACCACATTTCAGGCCAGATTCCTAATTCGATGGGGAACCTATCATCGTTGATCACGCTCTTTTTATCTTCAAACATGTTAGAAGGGCTTATTCCATCAAGCCTAGGAAATTGTTATCGAATCCAAGGGTTGGACCTTCGAAACAATAAACACAATGGAAATATACCTAAACAACTTGTTCAACTTCCATCTCTAACCATAGGATTATATCTATCTCAAAACAGTTTGTCTGGTTCACTCCCATCAGAGGTTGGAGACCTTGGTATGTTGAACGAACTGGACTTATCTAATAATAACTTATCAGGTGATATTCCTAACAGCCTTGGTGGTTGCACTAGCCTTACATTGTTGTCCTTTAGAGGTAACTTATTTCAAGGCGTGATACCTTTATTATTAAGTTCTTTGAGGGCGGGCAACTTGATCTTTCTGATAATAATTTATCTGGCCCAATTCCTCTATTCTTTGAAAGGTTTTCATTAGAATATATGAACCTATCCTTTAACAATTTTGAGGGTGAGGTACCATCGTTAGGTGTGTTCGCCAATGCAAACACATTCTCGGTATTAGGGAGTAATAGGCTTTGTGGTGGCTTAGCTGAACTTGGGTTGCCTAAATGCAACGAGACAAAGAATCATACAAAAAAGTTTCCATTGTTCGTGATAGCAATTGTGATTGTGTTCATACTATTACCTATAGTATGTTTCACATATCTTTGGTTTAAGAACAAAAAAAAGAGCCAATTGTCCCGATCATCAACAAACGATCGTTTCTTGAAAGTTACCTACAATCAACTTCTTAAGGCTACCAATGGGTTCTTTGAATCCGATTTGCTCGGAAATGGTGGATTTAGCTCTTTTTATAATAAAGGCATCCTTGACATTGATGATAGAATTGTTGCAGTCAAAGTCCTACGTCTTGAAAATCAAGGAGCACAAAGAAGCTTTATAAGAGATTGTGAAGCATTACTGAGAATGTCACACCCTCAATTTCCACAAACGGGGTATTACCGTTAGGCGTGTGACTTCCAGGATCTTAGCCACTAATTACACCAAACGACACGTTAATTACAAAACATAGATTATTTATTAACAATTAAAATATCCCAAAAGTAGAGTTATCAACGTAACCATAATAGATATTGCGGAAGCATAAATAAATCATAAATCTTTAACCTGCGCAACACGAGCAAAATAAATAAATGAAATTCATTTAAAAGTTGTCATTAAATCACGTGAGATGATAAATGCATGAATGATGATCCTAAGCGTGCGAGTCTTGTGAACCTGAAAGAAACATGCTAAAGTGTCAACACAAGGTTGGTGAGTTCACAGAGTTTACAGAAAACAGTAATTATCAGTAATGGAAACCAGATTTAGTAATCAAAGCATATCAGTAGGTAGCTAGCCCACAACAAGTCACTATGTGTATGAATTTCGCGACCGAGCTGACAGTAATGTAATGTAATGAATGCTCCGGCTGTGGGTACCAAACCACAGCACTGTATAACAGGCTAACCATTCACCCGTTCAACCTCCAGTCAAGCTAGCGCGACTAGCCCGGGTGGGGTTTGTCAAACCCAGTAGATCTACTAACAATCACCTCGCTAATACCATATTAACGGTCCGAATGAGGCGTAGTGGTAACACCATAGTACACAAGTATATGCAGTATTACAGATCTAAGTAACGAATAGTATATAAAAACAACATGTTTCTCTCCCCCAAAAGAGAATATAGAATGAAAAGTGGGGCTGTAAACTCACCTTAACGCACAGCAACAGATAAATGCAAACAAAAGCGATTAGGTCTCCGAATAATCTGAATTATGTTAATATATAATTAACATTAATTACTTAATAGTAACACAAAGATTTCACGGTTTCGCGTTCCACGACTCGGTTACGATGCGGATGATCAATTCATTTAACATACACAACCAAGCACTCCCAACACTCCAATGCATAAATTCTAATTATCACGTGTCAATAAATCAGTGACATTCTTTTTATTAAATACAAGTTTAATAACACGACCCAAAGATAACACACATAATACATTATAATTACATAATATATATTATTCACACACATAAATAAAACACATACACATGCACCAGCAGGAAGCATGTACACACACATATCAAACACCTACACATCATGCACATGCATACACCAAAATCCTTTCATACATCCAACACCACCACAAATACTCAAACACATGCACACACCCGAATGCATACATCCACCATGCGCCTACCCATGCCACATTCATACATGCATGCATATACGCACACAACCACTTATACATCACTATCACATAGCATTGCATGTACATATATGTACAACCACAAGCATACTGCCACAACATATGAACACCCATAAATACATATATATGTATGTATTATTTATATATATTCGAACCATCGAAACGCACAACATCATATATACATATAATATACATATGAACTCACACAATACCCAAGCGATCAAGGCATTCCCTAACCTCTAATGCAACCTGGTTACCACATATACATACATACATCGCAACAATCCCGTTAAAATGATCATACACCGCATGAACAGAAAGCACACATATAAATGTATACATACCCCGGCGTATATATAACCGAACACACCCAACAGCCATGAGTTCACACGTCACACAACCAATACGCGTTATACACACACAACACCGTATGCATATACATAAAACACACGCACGAAACCGAACGCCAATCCGCAAAAACGTTCAGGGTCAAACGACTGAACCGTAACCGAACGAACGGAAGCAAAATAGAGAAAGAATCGTACCGAAAGGTTGTCGTGATCGATCTACGCGACTGCCGAAGTGGTGATCAACGGTCGATAACGAAGGTGTTTCCAAGGTGAACCGGGGCTGCAGTTGCGGTTTGGCCGAGAGAGGAGGGCTGCCGAACGGAGGGAAAGGGGGCTGCCGTAGCGTTGTCGAGGGAGGGTTAGGGTTTGCGGAAGGCTTCCGAAAGTGAGAAGCGGGATGGGGCTTGGGTGGTTATAAGGAAATTATTTGGATCTTTGATTAAACGACAGTTCAGTCCCTCAAGTTTAGTTGAAATACCTTTGGAGTTATTAATTGAATTCGATTAGTTTATTTATAATAATAATCCTTTTTATGGAATACAATAAAATTAATAAATAAATAAAAAAAAGAGAGAGAGAGAGATTTGGTTACGGAAACGATGTTTACCTGAATAACTCGGGTTGTCACAGAGAATTCGACATCGGAATCTCTATTAAAAATAATAACTTCATGTTCAAGCATTGACTTTCAAGAAAATGATTTTAAGGCTTTGGTATATGAGTATATATGCCAAACGGGAGTTTACATGATTGGCTACATTTAGGTGTAAGTGCATCCACACTTAGCCTTCTTCAAAGAATTAATATTCTAATCGACGTCGCATCTGCACTTGATTATATACACAATCACAGCATACCAACCATTGTCCACGGTGACTTAAAGCCTAGCAACATTCTACTCGATGATGATATGGTAGCTCATGTTGGAGATTTCGGTTTAGCTAGATTTCTTGGAACAACGTCATACCAAAATAGCTCAACACGGATCATAGGAACAATTGGGTATGTTGCTTCAGGTAAAATCCATGTGTTGATAAATGTTTATATTTACTCATATTTAAAGTACTAACTTATAAATTACAGAATATGATCTTGGGAGTGAGATAACAAGTAGTGGAGATATCTACAGTTTTGGAATATTAGTACTCGAGATAATGACTGCTAAAAAGCCGACTGATGACATCTTTAATGATGAGTTTAGCCTGCATAAATTTGCTTATATGGCCTTACCAGATCATATAGCTGATGTTATTGACATCAACATTCTAAACCTTTATCAAGATGATAAAGTTACCATGCAAAACGAGGTAGCAAACAGAAGAAAAATAGAAGAGTGTCTCGCTTCAGTAGTCGATATTGGAGTATCATGCTCTGTAGATTTACCATCACAACGAATGGGTATCAAAAGGTTGTACATCAATTGCATGATATAATGGATATGGTTCAGAATATTTGAGGTATTGTGTTCTCGCATTTTGTATGTTATTAACTAGTTTAATTAAAATACATAGCGTTTTCTATGTTTCATGTGGGCTCCATATCATAATATGTAGGTCCAGTATCAAGCTGCATTGGGGAGTAGAAAGAAGCTGCATCTAAATAGATGGTTTGTTACTTTGTTAGACGTGTATATTTGGTTTAATTATATGGCTAAGTATATAAGTTTCATCTTATGATAGTTAAAAGGATTACTATATTGTCTGGTTGCAAAAACATTACATTGTTTTAGAGTTTACTCTTGAATGTCACTACCTTTAAAAGTAAAAGATGCATTATAAGACATATATACACAAATAAAGAGTTTAGTCGTATCAATTTATTTATATATTTCACCCACAAAATATGAACATAATAGAATTATTTTCTAAACTAAGCAGATTACATTAATAAATGACGCGTCAAAATGGGAGATGATTTCAAATGAACGAGTAACTACCTCATGCATGAAACAAATATAATCATACATACCTATAATATAAATGAATCATACACACCAAATAGCAATACAACTATCATGAAACAATACACACTAATAAGAACGTCACACAATAAACGAACTAAGAAGGTTAGAGATATGATCTGAAATAATTGTTTAAGTTTTCTTTAAAGCCGATGACTCCCCTTTAGATGTTCATACTCACTGCATAGATATCAACATAAGCAGTTATCTATAGATTAGACATAATTCTAAGTTTTTGTCCGTTTAAACTGAACTTATCTAATTTTTATGATTAATAAAAAAGGTACATGTCCTAAAAAACAAATGGACTAGCTAGATTATTCAAATTTAATAATATCTAAATTAAAAGATAATTTTAATATATATTATTTATATATATTTAAATATCCTAGTTTAGATTATTTTTATAAATTTACAAACCCATTTTTACTTAGTTTAACTAAATATTATCAATAAAAAGTTATTAGAACATATTACATCAAATTTCAACTTTCACCTTTAGACTAAAAAATAACAAAAATTGTTCTTTATGTTCGTAGTTTGTAACAATTTTCTTCATTTTCCTCTAATGAACAATTTTTCCGTCATCTAAATTGCACATGACCAGATCTAACAGATAAATCTCTTGTCGATTACTAGAAAAGACAAAAATTAATACGTAAATGAACATAAATGATAGGTTTTGTTATTTTCTTAATCTATGGACGAGAATTGAAATCCGATATAAACATAATTACATAAATGACAAAAAGTCTAATTGTTCTTAAATAGATTAGTAAGATGATCATATTGTCCTTACATGCAAGGCATATGATTATATTTAGTAGACAAAATTAACGTTCTTTAAGAGTAAAATATTTAAACTGCTATAGAATATATACATAAAACATGATACATGTCATTTATTTAGTTAAGAATGAAATCTGAAATATAATATCAACGTAAGTGACAAGTGATGATGTTTAAAGTTATTATACGTGACAAAATAATATTGTCAAAATCTCTACTGGGCTACTGGGTTAGAAGTTAGAATCCATCACCTGGTGGGCCCATTACAAACCCATCATGCAAATTGCAAGCTGCCCATTTACGAGCCCAATAGCCAGCACTGCTTTAAAAAAATAGACGGGTGGGGAAGGGGTGGTTTGTTATCATCTTTTTCAATTTTCATTGATCTAAAAGTGTTATCACCACCATATTGGTCTTAATAGTACGACCTAAGTTGGATCGAAAACCGCTTTACACAATTTTCTGATTGATTGTTCTTTAAATTGTTTTCATTTGGGCTGACTGAATATGATGTCTACCAGTTATATAGCCGATCTGAACAGTTAGTTGGATTGGAATTGCTATTTTTCTTCATTCAAAATTTCATTATTGATTCATTCACTGCATCATTGAAATTTACTTATTACATATCTAAATTGTAAAAAAATACTATAAAAAAAACAAGATCTTATTTTGTTATGAATTAGTTATACACGCAGTTTTTGAACTAATCCAATCACAGTGAATCATTGGACTGATAAGACGATCAATTCAGTTACTTATCGAACATATAATTTAGACTCTAATTTCTAAAATCCCGTGACGTTCTATTTCAAGCAAGGATTATTCACTTACGGGAATCAAGATATCTAATGAGTGTTTGATTTAAATAAATCCCGTGAGTAAGATCTGAATTTATTAGAGATATGGTGTAAAAAACAAATAGAAAAAAATAAATATGTGTCTAAGGATTTGAATTCATTAGTGATATGGTACAAAAAACAAACAGAAAAAATAAATCCGTTCAAAACGGAAAAGATAAAAATACGTGTGTAAAGATATGAATTCATTAGTGATATGGTATAAAATAAGAAGACCCTAATAAATGAAGGAAAAAAAGGTCAATTACTTAATATACTTATTGATAAGAATTATTATATATGAAAACATACATCAAATAAATCGAAGATATTAATAAAACTTCAAAACATAAAAAAAGATACATGGTTTCCTAAACATCTTTACATCAATTTAAGTGTAAAATGACTGGGTAAACAACAAAGAAAAATGACATCAACTTAGGATTTTGATAATGGTCGGAGAACCTTTACATTAAATCTTAAAAAAAACTTAGAAATGTATTTACACAACAGGATATAAGAGCATTTGCGGTGGGTCCGTCCCACGGTCGTTCATGTGTAGAGAGGTTTGTGATGTGTAACAAGAGAAGAGAGATGGACCTCTTTGGGCACATACATACCATGTCTACAAAGAAGAGTGGTTGTTTTGTGAAAAAGAGTTGACTTTCCTTCAAACAATCGTAGAATTGAAGGAGAAAGATGTCCGAAAAGCTTGTAGCAACAAATGCTCTGGAAACATAACATACGAACATTTAAACTAACTTTGTATAAAGAAAACATAATCAAGACCAAACTTAATCTATTAATTAAACAATTTCAAAAATTTTCAAAGTTGTTTAAATTACATTAAATTTTCCCTAAAAAACTATTTTGTTTTTAAAATTAAATTCACACTTTTGAAATTTGGTTATTTTATTTATAATACATATGCAAACAAACATACATACATACACACACATAAGAATTATTTTGAAAATTTGTTCGATTATTTACTCTAGATAAACTGTTTAGTATGTTAAATAAATAGTAATTATATTATATTCCTACTCTAATAAAAATGTATCTAGGTAGAACACGTGGTGCATTTTTAGGGCCTCCTACATTTTGTTTTCCCGTCAAAACACACGGATCTTTGTTTTGGCTTGGATAACTCTCTTTTCATTCAAACATATCCTAAATAGAAGACGGAAATCCTAGATCTATTATATTTTGATTTCCCCTCTACATACACTGAAACCCTAGGCTCTTAATTTTACCTCTTACATTCGCATTGTGCTTGATATTATCTAGCTAGGAGTAATCGTCACTTCGAATGTTCACTGGTTTCACCTTTAAATTTAAAAATCACACAAAAAATCACTTTGAAATCCGCTAAGATGTAATTACAAATTTCATCCTTTAAGTTTAAAAATAACACAAAAGATCTTTTATGACTAACATTTATCACAGATTTTGTCTTTTCCACTTTGATTTTAAAGTTCCTATAAAATATCACTTTTAACGTTGTTAATAAAAAGAAAAAAAAATAAAAACCCCTTTATGTATATATACATAGATATATATAATCTATCAACCATCGAAATTGAATTCAAAAATCACATACTCAAAACCATAAGATGTGACGGATTAGGGAATGAAGGAGAAAGCTCAAGGTTGGATATGTTTTAATTTTCTTTTGGTAGTTTAAGAAAGATATAACATGAATTTAATAGAATGTAAGTTGGCGGAGTGGATGAAAGCCGGGTATTTTTGCAGAATTCTAACCAAGTTTTAAAAGTGTTTTAATTAAGTCATTTAGCTTCATTTTTTATTTAAATTTATGGTTTTTAACAAGTTTTTAGCGTTTTTTTTTTTGTTTCACTTATTGAACCTTTTTTCTCTTTTTTATGTTGATATTAAGTAGTGACGTGAATTTTAGGTTTTATTTATTTATTTATTAATACAATTAACATGTTTTTTTTATTTTTTTAAATATAATTACAGATGTTGAAAACTTCAACACTACATCTTTTTCTTCATTTATCTTTTGACCCTAAAAACTCCGATAATAACTCGATTTGATAATTTAATGACACAATACAAACGAAATATATATAAATAACTTAATTAAAACATTTAAAATTTAAGTAATAACAAGTGCCATTTTAACACTACACGTTATTTTCACCAATCAAAGGACGAAAAGGTAACTTTCTTATTTTATTCCAAATCAAATTTAATATTAAACTATTAAAGAATCATGGGCTGATGGCACCAAATCTGCGACCGTTGAATTGCGAATCCAAACCCTACACCCTCGACGCACAGGAACATTCCTCGGCCAGCCCCCGATATATAGCACAAGGCACCATCATCGGGCTGCAAACCCTAGATCGGCCGCACATTGCGTACAGGTACGCTTTTTCTGTTTACTTGTTCGCTTATTCTTAGGCTCCAACATATCTCTGATTTCTACCATGCGAAATTGAGTTGTTTTGCTTTTGACCATTAAATTTTGTTTGAATATGTCATTTCAATGTTTTTCTATGTGATCGCTGATGTGTTTGATGCAGATTTTAGTTGTTTTACTGTTGATTTGGTGTGATTACTTTACACGTGGCAGTTTGCTCTTTTTTTGTTGGATTGTTGGCTTTTTTGATGCGAAATTATGTCGTTTTACTGTAGATCGGGTGATAGTATGCGGGTTTGATGTGTGTAGATGGCGATTTGATACGATCCATGTGTTTTGATTTTTAGTTTGATAAAATTTTCTTTGTTCGGCTTCAATTCTCTGTGGTCAGGATTTTGTTTTTTTTTTCTTTTAGTTTTGATGTGTTTTTCTATGTTAATTATCATCACTTATTTGCTCTCTGTCAGTTGTGATGTTTGGTTAACTTTGATGGGGTTTAGAATGATATGGCTATATGGTCACGATCATTAATTCATTATCATGTTGAAGTAAGAACAAGATCAAAGGATTAGCAGTTACTCAATTTGTGTAATATAATTCTGAAGGTGTCTGTTTTAATGTCCTTAATTGTGCATGATCGCTGATGCTACTGATTGATTCTTGTTTTTTTGTTGCATTACTTGAAATTGACATGAAGATCATTCAATAAGTTTGTGAAGCTGACAAGTTTTTTTTAATGAAATCTTATGTAGGAATATTATTTCAAACACAATGGCCGATCAGAACCAACATTTAACTCTTAGGAGAGTAGCTAGCCAGCTACACCTTTCGCAATATGCTCTATCTCAGTATGGTGCTTTCAACAAACCTGCTGCAACTCAGAAGCAGTTCACATATGGGAATTACACAAATGCAGGGTTTAGTTATCCAGCCTCACAGTCATTGGTTGTTGCAAATGCTTCCCCTGTTTTTGTTCAAGCGCCATCAGAGAAAGGGCTTACTGGTTTTGCCATTGATTTTCTTATGGGTGGGGTTTCAGCTGCTGTATCGAAAACTGCTGCTGCTCCAATTGAGCGTGTCAAGCTTTTGATCCAAAACCAAGATGAGATGCTTAAGACCGGACGTCTAGAAAAACCATACAAGGGGATTGGCGAATGTTTTGCTAGAACAATCAGGGAAGAAGGAGTTATGTCTCTGTGGAGAGGAAATGTAGCTAATGTTATTCGTTACTTTCCTACTCAGGTTCGTTTCGCTTTCTTTGTGATGACAGTTTCTACCTTTCTCTTATGAATGGGTGCATTTGGTTTTTATTTTAGTTTCTTTAAAGTTAATAAAGATTATAGCTTCAAATCAAGTCGCGAAAGTTCTTTAATGATATTATATGGTTAAGATAGATTAGAACTATGGGTTCAAGGATATTTAAGTTTTCTGATGTTTTATTGTGGAACCCTGCAGGCACTTAACTTTGCATTTAAGGATTACTTTAAGAGTTTGTTCAACTTCAAGAAAGACCGTGATCCTTACTGGAAAGTGTTTGGTGGTAACATTGCATCTGGTGGTTTTGCTGGTGCTTCTTCTCTTGTTTTTGTATTCTCTCTAGATTATGCTAGAACTCGTTTAGCCAATGATGCTAAGGCAGCAAAGAAGGGTGGTGAGAGGCAGTTCAATGGTTTAATTGATGTCTACAAGAAGACATATGCATCAGATGGTATTGCTGGGTTGTACCGTGGGTTCCCTCTTTCAGCTGCTGGTATCTTTGTTTATCGTGGTTTGTATTTTGGAATGTATGATTCTCTCAAACCCATTCTCCTCACCGGATCATTGCAGGTTAGTTTATTTTCAAAACAAATATGTTTGTTTGATTTTGTAATATAAACTGATTTGGGTGGGGTTTGTTGTTATTATACTGCAGGATAATTTCTTTGCTAGCTTTGCTCTCGGTTGGTTGATTACAAACGGAGCTGGTCTAGCCTCTTACCCAATTGATACAGTGCGTCGAAGAATGATGATGACATCCGGTGAAGCTGTCAAGTACAAGAACACTTTTGACGCGTTCAACCAGATCGTGAAAAAGGAGGGTGTGAAATCATTGTTCAAGGGTGGAGGTGCCAACATCCTCAGAGCCATTGCAGGTGCTGGTGTGCTTGCCGGTTATGATCAGCTTCAGCTTATTGTTTTCGGGAAGAAATGGTCTGGTGGTAGCGGCTAAGAGGATCTTGAGTTTCTAATTTTGAGATAATTGGCCATGGATGATGGTGAAAATTTTTGTTATTTGAGACTGAATTCATGATGGTGGGATTAAACCATCCTGCGGTACTTTTTAAAAATTTTGGTGTGTTGCATTTGAGGATTTTTGCATTTGCAGGAAAATGATCCGTTAATAAAATTTCTGTTCCAATTTGGATTACAGGCCATTTGCTCATTTGAACAGAAATTTGATATTCAATTATGTTTATCTTTTTTAACTTGTGGTTCATTTATAAATTTTATGGTTATCATGCATTAAGATAACACTCAATTTTATATAAAAATATCTATGGAAAGTTTTTAAAATCTAATTCTTTTTAGGTTCAAGTTAATAAAGTTATTGCTATATATATTCATCTTGTAGGTTCTTTACATTTGATATCTTTTTTTATTTAACGACAAATATGTGTTCCTGTTTCGAAGAATAAATTTTATTTTAATCGGGTTCACTTATTCGTTTTGCAGTCGGGATCGCACTCCAACCCATTGCTCTGGAGGAAATATATTGATTTCTATCTTTCATACAATAATTGTTTTGATATAATTTAAACTATTTTTATTGATCCCACTTATCCTAGCAAGAATTCTTGTAACCTTAAAAAATATTTTGTACGAAATATGGATAAAAACTTGTTAGTTATTTCATGTATACGTCTTTTAGTATGGAAAAAGTTTATATGTGTCAATTAGGATACAAACAACACCAAAAGCTTATAAAAAAAGAAAAAAAACCATTCTAGTGGTGTGATGGTCCAAGATAAAGAATCAAACTAGCTGATGGAGGCTTTCAGGTGGTGGGATAAAAGTGGCATGATGGTCAAAGACCAAGAACCACCCATCTTGGTTGGAGGTTCTTTGAAGCATCTAAACTTTTGGACTAGTTGGCACACAAGTGGCATTCATGATTTGATTCCTCTTTTAAATCATGATTGATGATTCAATGTTTTTAGGCATTTGACCTCTAGAATCTCTTATCTTGGCCACCCGCTAGACCACTCTCTTTTAGGTAACCATGGTTAGTTGTTGGACCAGGATGGTCACGTTCTTTTGGTTATCTTGGCTCTTTGTCATTTTTTTCTTTCTCCTTGTATTTTTTATTTCATGAGGTTCATCGAAGTTGGTACTCCACAAGTGAGTCCTGCTTTCAATGTGCCTTGCACCACAAGTTTTTTACAATGCAATATGCATGTTAAACAAGGAAGTGATCTGGTTAAGAGAATTAAATTGAATCTTTCAAGTTTCTTTAACTGTTAAGTTTTAACATTCCTTTCAAATTATGAAGGAACTCAAAAAAAAAAGAAATTAAAATCTTCAATTACTCATAATGACGCATCCATCACACCTCTCACTGTCGCCCCCTCTGCTGCTGCCACCACCACCACCATTGACATCATAAGTAGCAGTTTGTATCGAACCTACTAACACCTCAATTAATACTGTGATAGATTTACAATCTTTTAAAATTCTAAATTTAATGCTTGTTTTGCTTACGTTTATAATAAAATATATACAAGTTTGAGAAAAGTTCTATAAAAAAGAAAAAGAAGAAAACAATCAAGTTATTTATGACATGATCTATCAATCTTGTTAAAATAGAGTAGCAATAACATTACTCTATAATCACTAATGAAGGCAAATGAATAGTACTAATTTACAACAAATGCAACCCTTGGTACTGAAGTCTTATGCAAGCTACGTGTGCAACCTAACTTAAAGCCATGTTTTTAGAATTGTGTGCTGGACCGTTGTGTACGCTCAAGAAAGAGAGAAAAAAGACTCTTGATCTTTTCAGATTACGTCCACTAACAAGGGAGACAATGGAAGGAGATGAAGCTTTGAGGACTATAGAGTGTTTAAGAGGAAGATTGGTTGTTAAAAGAGCAGCGTTGAAGGCTTCTAATGATGAATCTAAACAAACTGCTAGAAAGATTTTGTGTTTCATCTCATTGTGTGCCTAAGTTCAAATCTTTGAAGGGTGTTTGTGTGTGTTTCCTTGGAAAAGGTATTGTTTACATGCTTTATTTAAACTTGATTTCATGTTTTTTGAATCTTGAATATATCGATCAGTTGAGAGTAGAGATCAAATCAAGCAAAACAAAGCTTAAAAGTGGCTTAATAGGTTGTTTTAACTCTCAACCTTTCAAAATTTTAGAAACGTTAACTTGGATTTCTATAATGACTTATTGAAATTCGGAGTAATTAGCATCAATCGACGCTCAGTTGAGGCTTTTAGCTTCTAGGAAAGTGTCCGAGGATGATAACCTTACTAAGGTATGCAAACTCGAATCATTGATCTTTGTTCAATTTAACCATTTGATTCATGAAAACTGTTTGATAGTTAGGTTTTGCCAAGAAAGAATTAGGAGTTCCAGTTGTTATACTCTTCAGAAATTCTGAAAGCAACAAATTAGTCATTACTTGATCTGTAAATTGGGTTTCAAGCATCATTAATCAATAGCAAGTAAGCATGTTCTTATCGGGTATCGTCTTTATATGTAAAAATATATATTACCTTGGTGATACTATCTGAACTTTTATACTTCTAAACATATATGATAGAAAATAAAATGGTATAATTAAGTTCAGGTTGCTTATTAGTATAGATGTCAAGGTTTTTTTTCTTTTACTTTATGAATGTTATTTGTGAACTGTGGATTGTAACACTAGAATTTTAACTTCGTTCCATATTACATCAGATTAATTTTTGAACACCTAAATTGGTAGTTATTAATCATATCAAAACTGCCAGTTACAAACTCTCTTTAAATTTTAGTGGCAATGTTTTTTTATAAATTATGTTTTGAAATGCAATGTTTTAATTGAATCGATTATATGGCTACCAGTAGTGATGCTGCAAGTTCAAATAAGTTGTTGGCGTGCTGCAGATGATAATAAAATGAAACAACTAAAAATCAACCCGCTCATTAGTGGACACGCCGAAGGTTATTGTAATTTTATGAATGTTAAGGATTGTAACATTAGAAATTTAACAGACATAATTTGTTTGACATGTAATTATTTACACTGTTGTAGTAGTCTCTTCATAACTCTCCGTTTACTTATAAATGTAAGCTTTCTTTAGATTGTTTTGAAAAGTTTGTAGTATATCTTGCATATGCTCCTGTTAGTAACAAAAACAAGTTGCGCTGAAGAATCCATCTAGTTCAAATAATGTATATCATCGGGTGTCAATCTTCAGCCGATTATTCATCACCACTCGAAAACCATATTTGAGCATACGAAATTGATGGCCGATTGATGGATTGGATTCACGTCTGGGTTGATTCACATATGGGCTTTTGGTCCCACGCCTCAACCCACATATGTAGTGGGCTTGATAGAACAGGCTTTATATGGGTTGTTTGGGCTTGTGTTGGGCTTGGCCTTACATCTTAATTTTACAAAAAAAAAGAAGAGAAATAGACTGGTGATAAAAATAGTAGTCGTCTATTCTGATCAAGTGATTAATGTCGAAAACACATCTTCGTCACCTTCTCTATCTAGTGTTTTAACCCGACTGATCAAGATCGGTTGTCTTCATGTGTCGCTCATCATCTGGTTATCAACATACATCCAATCTCACATATCAGTGTTAATCTTCTGTTTAGTCTTCATATTCTAGAATTAGAGATTACCATTTGTCATGTGCAAGAAGTTCTTGTCTGCTGTTGTTTGTCTTCTTCAAATCGGTTCCTTCTGTTTTGCCAATCATAAATTGTCTGTTTTGGTGTACGATTTTTGCATTTACACTTCGATGTATGTTCTACTTATTATTTTATTTTTATAAAGACGACTTACACACTCATCTGCTATTACTCCTAAACTATACCAACTCCTAATACGCCCAATTCTAGGATTTAAACCCGGGTTATATCCCCTAAAAGTCTTCTACTTGTTATTTCAATTGCATTATTCAAGTTATTTTTTATATTTAAAATTTGTTTATTAAATGAACTAGCGAATATGCTCATGTGAATGAAAGGTTTTCACTTCACACAAGAAGAAGTGTAATGAACTAGTGATTATATTGTCAAAAGTCGAGTTTATAAATACAAAATGTTTAACATGAACCTATTTTAACCTTTTTTTATTATTTTCCTACCCATATTCGGTAAAAAGTAATTTAAACAATAGTTGAGAACGTGGGCCAGTGTAGGGAGCAATGTTACGGTGCTTATTTAAAAGCAACTTGTACGTGATGCTCGCCGGCACGTACACAGCGATTCTTTGACATTCGATATATATATCACGAGAATGCTTGAATTTAATTTGAAATCTATATTAAAATGAGTATTAAATCTTTTGAATTTAGAGTAAATTATATTAATGGACCTTTTATCTTTATAACTAGTTTCATTTTTCAATTTTTATTTTTAATAATTACACTGGACAACCTTTATGTCTATTGTTTGTTTCATCTTTGGTCCTTTAGTTTAACATTAGTTTGTATCGTTAAGTTAGGTCACATGATTATCACATGAGTAGACGTGTTAAAAAATCCAGCCAACACTATCAAAAAACGAATCGATGTATTAGGAAAATATGATCGGTAAAACGTTGAGACCGACGAGTAACGCCTAAAAAAATTATATATTTTTTTATCATCACTTTTTCTACAACTAGTTTTATAAAAAATGATTGTATCATATGATTTATATATCAATGATAAACTTAATTCATAAAAATTAGAAAGCATATCACATGAAGTAATTTAGATGGTTTACACAATCATATAATTATAAAAATCATATGATACAATAAAATTTTATAGAATTTGCATTTTAATTTCAAACAAAAACATTTAAATAACAACACAGTGGCTTGCATTATAATTTCTATGTGTTAAGTTTATTCTTGATACTTAAATCATATGATACAAAAAAAATTTATAAGCCTAACTTCATAAAAAGTGATGATAAAAATCTATAAATTTTGTTTAAGATTTTACTTGTTAATCTCAATGTTTACTGGTTATATTTTCCTAACTTCATATAGCTTGCATTCTGATTTCTAGTTTATTATTTATATTTAAATCATATGAAAGAGTAAATTTTTATAAAACCACTTTTGAAAAAAGTGATGATAAAAATATATAAAATTATCTAAGATTTTACACATCGGTCTCAACGTTTTACTGATTATATTTATCTAATACGTCGATTTGTTTTTTTATTAAGCCGCCTAGATGTTTTTTTAACACATCTATGCTTGTGTGATAACCATGTGATCTAACTTAACGATGCAAACCAACGACCGTTAGACTAAAGGAACAAAGATAAAACAAACCATATAAATAAAGATTGTACAACGTAATTATTAAAGGTAAAGATTGAAAAGTGATATTAGTTACAAAAATAAACGTGCTTATGTGTAATTTACTATTGAATTTATTTGTTTTTTTCAAACTAACCCAAACCATAATTTTCCATTGACGACAATCAAAAGATATTTACAGTCAACACCGAGTTACTGACTCCTTCATCCAAAATAAATAATATTTTATTGACTCCTCCGTTAAAAAACAGGTAATGTTTTACCGACTCCTTCAACCAAAAATAAATAATGTTAGGTTCGGAAAATCTGAAAAGAAGTGAGAATTCAAATGACGATTTCAAAACATGATCTATAACGTCGACCTGATGCCGTAAAGAAGTGTTTGGATTTTATGCAGGCAAAAAGAATTTATTTTAAGATAAAAAAAAACTTGGAATTTTATGAGTGCGTGCTTAAAAATATTAAATGCTTGATTTTATACTAGCCCTAAAGTTTGACCGTAGCTTCAATTGATTTTTTTACCAGGTAATATTATCATGTATGTATACCTTTTAGGCATAAATTGAAAGTTGTTTTTATCTATGTGATTTGCTATCGCCAATAGTGAAAGTCAGGCGATTTGTTTTTGTTAGTAACAAATGTCACCTAAGTGGCACAAAATGGTAGAAATCTTGGTCGAATCATCAACTCAAACACTATTCACATCCACCATTAGCAATAGCGGATCACCATCACCTAGATTCAAAACAACTTGTAATTTATCCCTGGAAACTATGATAAATGATAAATATTACTTGGTTAAAAAATTAGTTACAACTCGCATCAAAATTGATCCGTTGAAAAGTGTATAAATTTAATATATTTATTCTTTCTCTAGGTTTTTGAATCACATCAAATATCTATACTATATTATAATGCACGAAAGAAGGATTCCAGCCAAAGTTAAGAAATTTGTAAATTTTAAGCATAAGGTACAACCCAAAAAATCAATTTAAGAAGGGTATATATGTCTTTCTAGCGCTACTACAAAAGTGTAATTTTAAACTTATTTACACTTAGACCCTTGTATCTTTAATTATATATAATTTTTTTCATGTTTGTTACAATATGCTTAAAAGAAGAAATTCAGTTTTTTAAATATAAAACTAACCAGAGACGAGTACCATAGTGAAAAATGTTGCACGCGCCGCATCGTACGGACACGTTACTAGTAAATCAAATAAGTGCGATATTGTTCTGTCAAAATAGATGTTTAACTAAATTTATAGCTGTAATAATTTTTTTTTATAGTTGCGAGTGTAAACGTTGTGCATGATTATTCAAAAGATGACCAAAATATACATGAATTAGTGTATTATAGTTGTACATGAGTGTGTGAAAGTGTATTACAGTTGTGCATGAGTATGTTAAATTGTGTATATCTTAACATTTTAAATTAGAGGGTTAATCCATAAATGCACAAATATAACTCCACTAACACACAATTATTGAGCAGAGGTGCTTCTATGAAGCAAACAATCATGTTGCGTAGAAGCCCTTTGTCATAAGTTGATTTAAAATGTGGTAGTGGTAACAACTACAAATATATAACTTGGTCTTTTGTACAAAGTCAAAGCTTCTCAAGGGAGTTGGATGCTTGGATTGGGACATTCTTACTAACATAAACCAACTAATTAATATATTATCATAATTTAGAATAATATTATATTTGAAAAAGTCCCCGTTTATAACTACACATTACATATGAGAATATTAAACTATAGAAATACAAATGTGATTAGTCATATGTTTCTTATATGATAAAGTAAATATATGCAAGATTTTAGATCTAGAGACTCTGTTTTAATGTTTACTATTGATGTGATGCAAAGCTTAATATAATTAACGAAAGTTGCATGTAGCTGAAAGAGTTAAACAAGGAATTGTTTATTGCTAAAATATAGTTACACAAATTCTGTAAACTCTTGTAACTCTTATATATTTTAATAACTTTTTGAAAAGCTATTTTATATAGCCAAAAATCTTATTCTCGTTAGTTAAGATATATTATTGTCACATATATCTATTAAGATATTATTTTAAAATATTGATGGCACTCTTAATTAGAGTAGCATGTCTAAACTAGTTACAACGGTGTATCTATTTTCTTTAATAAAATGTTTGTCTAACTATTTATAATGATACGTATAAACAAAATTAAAATGATGCCTTTAACATTACAATAGTGCGTCTAAACCACTTGCAATTCAAGGGACGCACACTCTCACTCTGTGTCACATCCTGAATACCTCACATGCTTCACTAAAGCATGATAAAAACGAATTGGTCGGCTCAGGAGCCGGGTTGAAAAAGGTTCGGGTCGAATTGGGTTATGTTAGAACGAGTTTAAGTGAAAATGAGTCCGGATCAGAACAAGTTACATTCAAAAAATATCACTTTGGTTCGTGTCAAAACAATCTCGAACTAAAATGAAATTAGGATGAAACGAGTGTTTTAATAAAAATTAAATTAGTTTTATTTGTTTTATAGTGATAAAGTGCAAGAAAAGGCTTACAAATTGGCAAGAAAAAGAAGTTACATGTGATGAACTTGTTAGTCATATTATATTTTAATCGCCGTCTACCAATAAGCCACGACCTTTTCTTCTTTCTTTAGCGAATAATACGTTTTACCATCCACGCTAATTAAAAACGTTACATAAAATACAAAAGAAACTCCAACTTCTACCTAAAGCTTTATAATATAGTTAAACGAGAAAGACGAAAAGCAAATGTCAGTCTTATATATCTATTTTCTAGATATAAAATCACAATGAATTATTTTAAATAAGAAAAAACTGTTTAAAAATAGTTAAGAAAATTATACAAGTTGACTTTCTACATGATAAACGCCAACACATTAAAAAGCAAATCAGGTACCATCTTCCCCCTTCTTTAAACTTAAAAGTTTTTTTTCTCCTCTTTTTAACCTTAAACATTTTTTTAATTTTCTTTTAACTTAAAGTTCTTTTTTTAAGTTTGGTCTTGTTTTTTTAAACGGCAAATGTGCGACCATGCTTCGAAGGATAGATGTTATTTTAATCGGGGCCATCTATCCGTTTTCAGCAGGAACTGCACTCCCAACCCACTCAGGAGAAAATTCATTGCTTAGAAAACCCATGTTTCAATTCTAAGTATTTTGTTTAAAGTAAGACTTGAACCCATGACCTCCCAATATTTATATGTCATGAGTACCTTACCGTTACCAGTTGGACTAAGGATCATAGGTAGGTTTGATCTTGTTAACCGGTTATAACATGCCGCTTACATTAAATGTTAGCATATTACAAGCTTAATCCATCAATGGTAAGGTTACACTAAATATGATATTCAATTTAAAAAGTCTAAAAAGATTCTGAGTTTTACATGTGTTATATTGTCAAATACGTCAGGTCATTGTTATTTTGTCAAATATCATTTTAAATATTTTTTATCATATATTATATATTTTTATTATTTATTCTATGCTTTAGATATTTTCATGCTATTTTGTAATTATTTTTAAAATATTACATAAATCATTGTGTTTTACAATTAGACATACACAATGATATTATTTTACTAATGTGTTTTTCAAACTTTATAGTGTTCAAAAAACATAATAATAAATAAAAACACAAATAAACTGCATTGAAAATACAATAACAAACACAAATCATATAAGTTGAAAAACATTAGTTTTCTTACTTTTTATATAACAATGTGTACTTGTTTTAAAGATAAAAATTATTCGTTTTTATGGTGTAATTTTCATAAAAGTTAATAATGTATATAAAAGTGGTCATGCCTAATGCTATTCTAACAAATTTCTTCCTCACAATGTAATTTTAACAATTAATTATAAAAGTTAATAATTGAGATGATCTTTAACACATTTTAGATTTAAAACACCTTGTTATTTAACCCTTAACTTATATTAAAATATAAGTTCAAGAATTTGTCACATGCAATTAGAATATAGAAAAAGTTAATTCCGCTTTTATGAACTTTACCCACCCACCAACGATATATTACCCGGCCGGTTATGTAAAATAAGTTTAGATCGGACACATATAAAGGCTTGAATTTTAAGAGGAAGAATATTACATTATATTTAGATACATGCAATTTTAACAACAATATATGAAAGTTAAACGTATTATTTTAATAAATTAGATATATCGTTGTAACAAAATATAATACTTGCATAGATAAAACTCATTATTATACTTGGATAGAAGGACTCAACCTAGACAAGCCATAGTAATTGGGTCAGGAGACACTTTAAAGATTAAAATGATACATCCAACTTTCCAATCTTGATTCTATAGTTATAAGACACTATTGATCATAGCCGTTTGTCCAACCTATTATAATAATATGTCTAACTTTCAAAATCCACCTCATTGCTGTAACGAGTTTGATTAAGCTGAATAATTATATTTCACCCATCGGAATGATACGTTCAACTCATTGAAATGATGCTTCCAATAACATATATTATGTCAAACTGTGTGTAATTAAACGAACGCAAGTTATACGCTCGCTTTAAAACTCAAGCACGTATACATGTAAAGTTTAGAGTCCTAAACTTCTAAATATAAAGGTTTTTACAATGGTTATGCATATAGATTAATACAAAACTAACATAGGCTAAGCTACTTGTTATAATTAAATATATGCAGTACGTTGACATAATAAAGTGTGCTCTATAATTCCTATTTTAGTCATATAAATAATAGAATATATTTTATAAAAGAAATATAATAAGAACAAAGTATGAGACGATGCTGATTAATCAACCGCTCTTTGATGTTGTCTTCATGGTTCACCTCAAAACTCACTGGTGGAAACATTCAAACTATATCCAACACACGGCGACTCTTTTCTTCTAAATATTTAAATTTAAATAAGATAATAAGTATATTATGACAACCTGTTTTATGCATTAAAAAAATATAAACGACTAGTATAAATTGAGTTCTGTTTTGGACAAATAAAATCATTCCTTACTCAAGGCTTTTAGAGAGAACAAAAGGCTACATTCATATGGTAAGGCTTGGGGAGTTGAGGCATTGGCCTCAACTTGTGTATACGTTTGCTTTCTTGTTGATTGCCACTGTTATTGCTGACAAATCTTATAAGTATGATTCACCATGGCCTTATGGTGATTGGAAATTGCCTCCGCCTATGAAAAAGACATGGTCGTATCCGCCTTACTTCCACAAGTCGCCACCATCACATGTGAAAAACGTTTGGTCGTATCCACATTACCTTTACAAGTCACCGCCTCCACCTCCACCTTCACCATCCCCACCACCTCCGTATGTTTACAAGTCTCCACCTCCGCCATCACCATCCCCACCACCTCCGTACGTTTACAAGTCACCGCCTCCACCTTCACCATCTCCACCACCACCTTACGTTTACAAGTCACCACCTCCTCCATCACCATCGCCACCACCTCCATATGTGTACAAATCCCCACCACCACCCTCACCCTCACACACCCCTCCGTATGTGTATAAGTCTCCCCCACCACCATCGCCCTCTCCACCTCCTCCATACGTGTATAAGTCTCCACCTCCACCTTCACCATCTCCACCACCACCATACGTTTACAAGTCTCCACCTCCACCATCACCATCCCCACCACCTCCGTACGTTTACAAGTCTCCTCCTCCCCCGTCACCGTCCCCACCGCCCCCATACGTTTACAAGTCTCCTCCACCCCCGTCACCGTCCCCACCACCTCCATACGTTTACAAATCTCCACCTCCACCATCGCCGTCCCCACCACCTCCATACGTATACAAGTCTCCACCTCCGCCATCACCTTCTCCACCTCCACCGTACGTGTATAAGTCTCCACCTCCACCATCACCTTCTCCTCCTCCCCCATATGTGTACAAGTCTCCGCCTCCACCATCACCATCCCCACCACCTCCTTACGTATACAAGTCTCCACCTCCACCATCACCATCTCCACCACCACCATACGTTTACAAGTCTCCGCCTCCACCATCACCATCCCCACCACCTCCGTACGTTTACAAGTCTCCTCCTCCCCCGTCACCGTCCCCACCGCCCCCATACGTTTACAAGTCTCCTCCACCCCCGTCACCGTCCCCACCACCTCCATACGTTTACAAGTCTCCACCTCCACCATCGCCGTCCCCACCACCTCCATACGTTTACAAGTCTCCGCCTCCACCATCACCATCCCCACCACCTCCTTACGTATACAAGTCTCCACCTCCACCATCACCATCTCCACCACCACCATACGTTTACAAGTCTCCGCCTCCACCATCACCATCCCCACCACCTCCGTACGTTTACAAGTCTCCTCCTCCCCCGTCACCGTCCCCACCGCCCCCATACGTTTACAAGTCTCCTCCACCCCCGTCACCGTCCCCACCACCTCCATACGTTTACAAATCTCCACCTCCACCATCGCCGTCCCCACCACCTCCATACGTATACAAGTCTCCACCTCCGCCATCACCTTCTCCACCTCCACCGTACGTGTATAAGTCTCCACCTCCACCATCACCTTCTCCTCCTCCCCCATATGTGTACAAGTCTCCGCCTCCACCATCACCATCCCCACCACCTCCTTACGTATACAAGTCTCCACCTCCACCATCACCATCTCCACCACCACCATACGTTTACAAGTCTCCGCCTCCACCATCACCATCCCCACCACCTCCGTACGTTTACAAGTCTCCTCCTCCCCCGTCACCGTCCCCACCGCCCCCATACGTTTACAAGTCTCCTCCACCCCCGTCACCGTCCCCACCACCTCCATACGTTTACAAGTCTCCACCTCCACCATCGCCGTCCCCACCACCTCCATACGTTTACAAGTCTCCACCGCCACCATCACCATCCCCACCACCTCCATATGTGTACAAGTCTCCACCTCCACCCTCACCCTCGCCACCTCCTCCATATGTGTACAAGTCTCCTCCACCGCCCTCACCCTCACCACCCCCTCCATATGTTTATAAGTCTCCTCCTCCACCATCGCCATCTCCACCACCTCCTTATGTTTACAAGTCACCACCTCCACCATCACCTTCCCCTCCTCCACCGTATGTGTATAAGTCTCCACCTCCCCCATCACCTTCTCCACCACCACCATACGTTTACAAGTCCCCGCCTCCACCATCGCCATCCCCACCACCTCCATATGTTTACAAGTCACCACCTCCACCATCACCTTCTCCTCCTCCACCGTATGTGTATAAGTCTCCACCTCCGCCATTACCTTCTCCACCACCACCATACGTTTACAAGTCCCCACCTCCACCATCGCCATCTCCACCACCTCCTTATGTTTACAAGTCTCCACCACCACCATCTCCTTCACCCCCACCACCATACGTTTACAAGTCCCCACCTCCACCATCGCCATCTCCACCACCTCCTTATGTTTACAAGTCTCCACCACCACCATCTCCTTCACCCCCACCACCATACGTTTATAAATCACCACCACCACCGCCTAAGCATTTCTGGCCACCGGTTTACTACTACAATTCTCCTCCACCTCCGGTCCATTACTAAAACAAGAACCACTTCGACTAATCAATACGTTAAACGTATAAATATTTACCTTCCCATGAAGTTGAAACTCAATAAATTCTACAATACGGTTTTATTCTTACACAAATGTATCCGTGAGCTAATAATGTCTCAAAGTGCTATGACCTTGGTATATTTACTTTTCAGACATCATGTATCTATTGTTTCTTATAATTAATGATTGCAAATACTTTATTATGATTGATTTTTATCATAGTTGACATTTCTGAATGATGAATGTTTGGTACTTCTATTTTTACCTCTTTTTACATAGCTTAATCATGTACGAATAAAGGATTGAAACCAACTAGCAAGCATGAAACTAATCTTCAAGATTTTAATAAGATAAATGAACACGATAACAAATTGTGCATCCTATCATACATAATTTATATAATCAAAAATGAAACTTTCAACATGCTATCAAATTCATACACTTTTGCAAGAGACTGGCTCGAATCAATTTTATGTATAACAAGTTGAGCATGATTAACATTTATGCTTCAAATTCAGAAGTTTTAGCTATATGTATTAGTAAGTTTTATCATACAGGACCTATGGCTTTGAAGGTTTGATGTAGGCATTTGTACGGGTTTTATATATCCCATTCATATGGATTGCTCATCATTCCAGCGGAATTCACCATTAGAAGGGCCATATATCTAAAAAAATGACATGTGAACAAAAGTGAAATTAGGTTGCTTTTCAATGGATATATAAATGAACATTTACAGACTTCAAATGGCTTAATCTACAAGAGGGTAAAACTCAATGTAACAAAAAATTAATGAATCTGGTGTCAAAACTTCATGTCCAGATCGGTTTGATCAGGGAATAAGTTTCTGATTCAACGTGTCTTCTTTATAATTAATTGTTTGTGATCGTAGAGGGATTGATTTTTCTGATTGAGAAAACAGAATTAGGATCTGCATCAAGATCACAACAAACAACAAAAATAATGCACAAAATGCAATTGTTCCCCACGAGAATGAACACCATTCGAAGAATTTAACCGCTCCAAATAACAAAAGGCATGACCAAGCAATAACCACCTGTTTCATAAAATAAAACCAGCTAAAAGGATAAGAGGGTAAGACAAAAGGATGAGAGAAACGGTAACCCGAATTCAGGTAGATGTCTTACAAATAAGGATTTCATTGGTCTACCAATGTTATGGCATTCAACGTCCTCAAACGAGTTTTTAGACTTATGCAACTCCAGTAAAGCATCCTGAAAACCAAAACAGGTTGTTCATAGTAGTGGTTGGAGGTGGTCATTTTGACCCACTTAGTTATGGACGAGTCAAACGGGTTGAATGTCATCCAATTTACGTTTTCAATGCATAATGCCTTCTAAACCATTTAAAAACCATTTTATTTAGACGATTAGCCACTTATCGAAATAATATTTCTTATAAAATAATTTTGGCATGCTAATTAATAACTATTTATAATAAAACTTTAAGTAAATTACCATTTGCATCCCTGACGTTTTTCTATTTTAACCGTTGCATCCCTATAATTTCAAAATTGTCATCTGCCCCCTGACGTTTTATGTTATCTTCATTTGAGTGTCTGTCGTTTTATTTTTATTTCAATTTGAGTCAAGATAACTAACACTGTTAGTTTTTCTGTTAAAGTTATTATTGAAAAGACTAAACTACCCCTAAAATTAAATAAATAAAAAAACTTATGGGACCCATTCATCAACATCTTCTTCTTCATTAACAACACACCCATCACCACCACCACAACCTCATCACATTGTAAGCTACAACATCCGTGCGTTCAATCATCTCAAACAAACATCTTGCAGTCACCAAATCCCCACACTTCGCATACAACGACACAAACCCCGTAAGCACATGAACATGCCAAAGAAACCCAAGCTTCACCGCCAAACCCTCAACCACCATCCCACTTTCACCTCCTCCAACTCAGCAGCCGCAGTAAGCACAACCGCAAAACTGGTGGATTAAAACCGAACCCCCCTCAAGATCATATCTTTAAACACCAAAACCACCTCCTCAACACACCCGTTTCTAACCAACCCCGAGATCATAGCGTTACACAACACAGTATCTCGTTCAGGCATTTCATCAAACACCTTGTGCGCATACCCCACATGCCCAAACTTCAATTACATATCAACTGTTGCAAACCCAACTAACACATCCGATCCAACCCCACCAACAATCGCGTGCCCGTGAAGCAAAAGCCCCAATCTAACACTACCAAGATTCGATGCTGCAGAGATGACGAAGGCGTAGGTGAAGGAATCGGGGCAAAGGGTGGTGTTGTGGCGCAATTGGCGGTAGATTGAGAGTGAGTTGGAGTGATGGTGGTTGCGGGAGAGGGCTCTGATGATGACATTGTGGAGGAAGAGATCTGGGTGTGGGAAATGGGAACAGATGAGGGTGGCGTAGGAGATGTAGCCTGTGTCGGAGAGTCTTTGAACGAGTTTGGTGATGGTGGGTAGGACGGAGCTGAGGGCGTTGAGGATGATTTGGGCGTGGGTTTGGCGGAGATGGGGTTGAGTTGCGATGGTGGTGATTAGGTGGAGGAAGAAGTTCCGATCATGTTTTCCGATGGTTCTGTAAATCATCGGCTTCTTAATTTGGCCCAAGTGATTAAAGTAATGTTAGTCACTTAGACTCAAATGGGTGGTGGGTGGTGGTGTCGATGGGTGACGGTGGATGTAGGTGTGTGTTTATGGTGGTCAAAAAAGAAGAAGAAGACGTAGGTGGTCCCATAATTTTTTTTATTTTTATTTTTAATTCTAAGGGGCATTTTAGTCTATTTATAAAAGAATTAACGGAATAACTAACGGTGTTATGGTTTTGGATACAAATGGATATAAAAATGAAACATTAGGGGGTCATTGGAAATTTTGAAACTACAAGGATATAAGTGGTTAAAATGAACAAACGTCATGGATGCAAATGGTAATTTACTCTAAAATTTTACAAATTTCAAACAAAAAGTGTTTCAAGTCAACCAAAACTAACCCATTTCGACCTATTCTGAAAAATACTCATTTTGTCATAAACCAGTTAACCAAATTCGTCTAACCTGGCCGTTTTCCGATGATGTTACCATTGATGAAATGATGACTGCCAATAATGTGTTAATAATACCTTTTCAACAAATATGTCTCTACACCATTGTTTGATGCCGTTGTCGGTCTCTGGCAGTTCCGAAATCAAGTGTCTCTTGATATGTACGTGTACCTACAAGAAACTCAAAGGTTTTTTAATAGCACGATATGAATATAATGTATATTAGAAACTATTTAAGCTGAAGAAAAGGTTGTTTAATAATCGAGGGTGAAGTTAAGATGATGATGTATGTGCATTTTCATTAAACATGGATAAGTATAATGTTTTTGTGAACTATAATGAGTTGACTAGATGCTTAAAAAACCATGGATTTACTGTGGAAGATCTTCCTCTGAACATTCTTAGTATTGTTGGTAACGGTTCATCTTTAGGAATAGCCACCGTACAGTTATAAATTGCTGGAACAAATGAACGCAAGTGATTGATTGCAGCAACGAAACCCTGGAAGATGCAAAACATACACAATGGTTAACTATGGTTTAATTATTTAGGGTGCAACTGCATATGAAAAGGCAAAAAGTTAATACTTTGCTGTTAATTCTTGAGAACCATAACATCAGTATCTTATCAAAATTAATGTTTAAAAAAAAAAGGTTAAACCTTTGTTCTAGGAATCAAAACATTCTTCGGAACAGGTAACTTCATCGCAATAGCGTACTCCTGAGCAGCAATTAGCTTTGCTTGTGTAAAGCGTGTCCCTTCTACGAAGATAGCTAACCAGAATGGCATTGGAAAATCTGTTAGATTTTCAAAACCTGCCTGCGTTTGACAACACCCCAACCCCCAAAAGAAAAGATAAAATAAATAAATAAATGAATAAAAGGAGCAACTGAAGAGAATATCATGACTAAACACTATTTATCCCAGTTTATAAACTTCTTGAAAAATTTACCTTCAATGTATTTTCATCTTCGGACCAGCTTCGTTCCAAAAATATATATTCAGTAAACCACATTGACCATCCGATAACCTGCATAGACATTTAAGCATAAAATATATACCCTCTCCTTTTTTATGTGTCCAAGTGCTAACAAATCCTACTCTAAGATGAGTGTTAGTAAATGTGACTAACTCACCGGAAGGAACTTTAATGATTTTTTAATTAAAGAAAGTGTGCTACCAAGACAACCTACACGCTGCCAACAACAAATAAAACAATAAAAGAAGAATGGCAGAATGTTTAACAGAGAGCAAATGATTTACAATATAGAACAAATGATCCTCTAAATCAAGCTTGAAATGAACCGATTTTCAAATTCAAAACCCATGCAAAAGTAGATGTTTGCTAGCTTGATGTAAATACATAAACAATACCTGAGCCAAGACCCACCCAACGAGCCAATCAATGTCGCTTTTATGGTTGCAAACAACTAATGCATGTTCTTTACCTGAAGACAATGAAAATAAGCAAAAATTCAAAAAGTATATCAAGGCTGCATACATGAACAATTGAAATAAGACCACGAGCAGCTAAGAATATCTCTTACCCATTAATTCAAGTGTTTCAGAATCTATATACAAATCAACCTGAAAAAGGTGAAATAAATCATCCTTAATATTCTGAGACTGAATAACATAATAATGTTTATAATCAAATATAGGTTTGTGATGCAGGTGGAAATGAACCTATAAAAGATTTAAGATGCTTCTAGTTATGTGGTTACATATAATGGTTACCGAATCAGTTGATTGTTAGTATGAATACTGGTTAAGGATCTTGTAATAACAAGCAATTGATGGTCACATTTTCACATACTTTCCCTCTCTGTAGAATGTAGATTAGTTTAAATTAGATTTTATTCAGCTGAAATATATAACTCAACAGCAAAATGAATAACACAAGCTTTATTGAGAGTATGTATGCGTGCATCCACTTGATATATGAAAAGGTAAAGGAACCCAAACTCATCTTATATCATTACAAGATATATACTATCTTGTAGCATGGTCCATGATATAGCAAGAATAGTGAGATAACAACTATGAGATATATAAAATGCATACGATAGTAGCATTAAACTAAAAGCACCTTAATATGTGCCCACCAGTCGAAAAGCCACACGACCTCCAACCACAGCAGTTCTGAAAGATAAGCATTTGTCTTCCTGTACATATTCTTTGAACAAGGACGGATAAGAACAAAGATTAACACCTGAAAATAAACATCCATTAATAAAAGGATTAATTCTTCATCATACCTAGCTTTCCTTTTCAAAATAATTTCATAGAAAACACTTCAAAATACTAAGTCGAATACTACATGTTTAAAGATAGTACACTCTAGGCAAATGTAGGTACATTTCTAAGTAAATGTAGTTTTTATCTTGACACGGTATAATAAGATTATCTAACATTCATATAATGAAAAGCCTTCTAAAGGAACAAAAAACCTTGACGACCAAAATCAATAAGATGAACATGTAACAATGATTGGTATTTTCATGTTCAATCTATATAGATGTTCTAAACTTAACACCAGATATTGTCCATAGACTCATCAACTCAATTCAAAAACCTTTAAATTTGACATTATATATCAATTATCTCAAATTCAACACAACATACTTAATTTAACCTCTGTTTCAGTCCACCTAGAGGAGCTATACTGATCTTGTACCTAGGGCTCCATTAGAATTTCAATTTGAGTGTATAGCAGCAGAAATCAAAAATTAAATGCCAATTACTTTAACCTTTACACTTGTCGAACAAATAAACGGTGCATATCTAATATCTAATAAACTTAATCCGACACTAAAAGCTCCACAATCGAGTATTTCCTACGCGATTAGCAAACAATAGTATAAAACACGATATGACGATATCCAATCCGCAAATCTGATGCTCAATCTTACATCGATAAATCATGAATCTCCACACCACCGTATCTTCATAACTGTGTAACGATTCAACTTCAAATCGTTCTATACTTCTATATAAGCAAAATGCCGTTATATTGCGATTAGAAAACGAGAAACACAGATCTAGTGACGTGAATAAGTAATTATAATAATAATAATAATAATGCGAAGTACCTGTAGAAAATTGATGATGAGTCCAGATAGAAGGAATAATAAGCCAATTGGTAAAACCACCACCGCTGCAACGGCCATTGTTGGGGATTTGAAGAATGAGGGATGAGTTGCGAAGGAAGAGGATAGAATATGGTTTGAATCGAAGGAGAAAAAGAGAGATTGGGGAAGAAACTGAATGACGAGTGTATGAACACCCGAGTTTCTCGTTATCTTCTCGTAAATCCAGTGGCCACTGCAACTGCAATTGCGCACGCAGAAGCAGATGTAAATTTGTTGTTACACTTTCATATAATAAGGAGTAAATTATGTAAAAATACCTTTGTCTATATAACTAATATTACTTATTAATATACATTTTTTAAATCATATATATTTTATTTTCTGTTTATTACGTCTTTTTTTTAAATATACAATTTTTACGTCATATAGTATTTTTTTTTTGTTTTTACGTCTTTTTGTAATTTCAGTAACCGACGAAACAAATAATACATACATTCATAATTTAACTGAACAACCGAGCCAACAATACAAACATTAACACAAAATGATATATATATATATATATAACAAAGTTTGTTCATACATAACAAAACAAAAGTCACAACTCCAATAACGATACAAATTAAGGTGCATCTGGATACTTTTAAGGCGGTGTCAACTCGGGAGAATCGATATCGACAGCACACGCTCGTGCAATCTCGAGCTGAACATGCCACTCCATAAGATCCTCGAGTCACCGATTCTGAGCACGCGAGCTCTCGGCAACCTGCTGCAACAATGCCTCCATACGTGGAGACAGCCTCACATATCGATAAATGTGTCGAGGATGTCGTGGTGGCTGCAACTGCTTGACCGGTTCCTATGGTGGTGACGCGCGCGAGTGCTTCTGCTGTGCGGATCGTGAACGAGGACATGCTTTGCACAATCCATGCTAAAATGGTTCAGGACTATACGTAGACTATGGGGCTATATGGCACATGTAGGTCTTCTGAATGATTGATTTGACAAGACCCAATTTTGTCATCTGAAAAGCCACACACTGAGTATGGTACGATACGACACGTATAGTTCATTTGAAACAAACGGATTTGAATTGGAATGTCTGATATCAATTACCAAGATTCTATACGCCACGTATGGTGTGATACACAACGTATAAGTGAGTGTCGATTTATAATGTATGTTGTCTTAATCTTAGGACCCTTAGTAAATTATATAGGCATCTTAGCATTATGATATTCTCGTAAAACCAGTCATACGGCATTATATGGCAATATAATGTGTAAACATGACATCTCGCATAGTCTCGTATAACATCACATACCACGCTTATAAGAGCTATCATATGCTGTGTATGACAAGTTATTGGAATAAAGATAGTACGTTAGTGGTTAGTTTCTAGTTAGACCTATTTGCTTTTTATATAAACATTATTTTAGTATTATATGTTTGTTCTTTTAGTGACGTATCAATAAGTTTATACAATCAGGTTTGAAGTTCTATCTAAAAATAGAGTTTTTGTTTTGGATGAAAAAAAAGTAAATTAGATTTTAATAAATTAAAACGTTACTCATTGGTTGATAATATTCTATACTAGTAGTTTGAACGATAATAATCTTAACTTTTATTTTTATTATTAAGAACAATCTTAATATCATAATCATCATTGATTTTCATTTCATTACCACTCGATTTTCATTACAATTTGTTGTATGTTTTCTTATTTCACTCTATTTTGTTATACGTTTCATCATATGAATTATTATCTACCTATAGTCCATAGTTTACATTATTAGAATACAAGTTGCCTAAAAAGATTGCAACTTCTTATTTGTTTAATCACAGTTCTATAACAGGCAACATTAAAATCTATATGTTTATGTTACCATTCTGGAGCCAATAAATTACAAAAGTTGTGTAAAATATAAATATCTATACAAATGTCATAATTGTAGTAGTAGATCCAAGTTTAAATCTTCAGTCTCAACCTTATAAAACTTTCAAGTATCTCTCGTCTCACATTGCTCAATAGAGTAAATTTCATTTATGAACATAGACTAGCCATAGAAAAACTTGTGAATCTAGTTTGGCCCATGAAAATGTCATGAAGCCGGTGCATAGGATGCTAAATGATTCGACAGTGTAGCCTTTTCAATTTTGTTTTCAAAACCTTGTCTTTTATTAATATATGTTTTAAGTTGATTTGTACACATTTTTTCTTTAAAAGAATCATCAAAATAGACATATTTGAATTTAGAGCATGCACATCCTATTCCTCATTTTATTGTGAGTGTGTTTCTTAAAATACATGGAATGAGTGGTTATAAGTAAAAAATAGAGAAAATATTATTGTTTATATGTATATTTGATAACATATTGTTCACACTTATAATATTTTAATATTTTTTAAAAGTTACTGTGAGTGAAAAAGATATAAAATAAAATGATAAATGTATGAAAAATACTATTTAATTCAAAAAAATATTGATTTTAGTGTAGTTATAAATTTGAGGATAATGATCGGATGTGAATGCTCTTATCCAAAATAACATTTATTAATAAATTGCAACCCTAAACATTAACATTTCAAAGTTAAAACCAATAATAATAATAATAAAAATAATAATAATAATAATAATAATAATAATAATAATAATAATAATAATAATAATAATAATAATAATAGTAATAACAATAATAATAACAATAATAACAACAATAATAACAACAATAATAACAACAATAATAACAACAATAATAACAACAATAATAATAATAACAATAATAATAATAACAATAATAATAATAACAATAATAATAATAACAATAATAATAATAACAATAATAATAATAACAATAATAATAATAATAATAATAATAACAATAATAATAATAACAATAATAACAATAACAATAATAACAATAACAATAATAACAATAACAATAATAACAATAACAATAATAACAATAACAATAGCAACAATAACAATAATAACAATAACAATAACAACAATAATAATAATAACAACAATAATAATAATAACAAGAATAATAATAATAACAATAATAATAATAATAACAATAATAATAATAATAACAATAATAATAACAATAACAATAATAATAACAATAACAATAATAATAACAATAACAATAACAATAATAATAACAATAACAATAATAATAACAATAATAATAATAATAATAATAATAATAATAATAATAATAATAATAATAATAATAATAATAATAATAATAATAATAATAATCATAATAATAATAATAATCATAATCATAATAATAATAATAATAATAATAATAATAATAATAATAATAATAATAATAATAATAATAATCATAATAATAATAATAATCATAATAATAATAATAATCATAATAATAATAATAATCATAATAATAATTATAATCATAATAATAATATAATCATAATAATAATAATAATCATAATAATAATAACAATAATAACAATAACAATAACAATAACAATAATAATAAATCATATGTCCAATTTCTCCTCTTTGTGTTACTTGTTTGCTCCTCCCCCTCCCTTCAAGTTATCGTATCATTCTTCATAGAGTACTCTCTGTTTTGATGTTTCAAATACGATTTCATTGTACACTAAAGTGAGAGATGCATTTAGCCACTTCGAGATATACAAAGGTATATTAAGTCTATATAATGCACTTTTAGAATGGAATGACACCCTGACGAATTTACATTTTTGGTGATCATATCATATTATCATACACCCTTGGTTCCAATAGATACACATGAAAACAAATTTAATAAATTGCATTCTTACAATTTTGTGCAATGTACTACAATATGTGAGACGTATTCTTGGGTATTAATTAAGGTAATCAAGCTTTTCTTTTTAAACCTAACTTAATGAAAACAAGTGTAATGTAATCATATCGTAAACCAGATTTAAGTAGCTGTAATTTTTTGTTACTCCAAGGAGGATATCTGAATCCAAAATCAATAAGATATCCCCTCATCATCACTGCCTTCTCATGATTGAAATTGTCAAACGAGTATTTTCCATGATACCTTCCAAACCCGCTTCCCCCAACTCCTCCAAATGGTAGCGTATCAGCTACATACTGTAATATTGTTTTTTATCGTAACACAATTAATTGTTAAAGAATAGATGACTATCATACTAATTACTCGGGTATTAATGGTCCGGGTAGGCAATTTCGGCCAAAATTCTAGAGTAAACAACTATGGTTTTAGAAACGGTAAACCAAACCAGCACAGTTTTGATCAGTCCTAGAAGTTTGCATTTGTATAAATTTTATATTTATTTTTTCAAATCATTAGTTTGTACTATATTTATAGAATATTAATAAAGATGACAATTAATATAAAAAATATATACATAATTATGTACTTAAAATTTATAAAATATAAACAACAAAAAGAGTTTATACGGTCGGTTGAAAGTTCAAAGCCATTTGCCGGACAATTAAACCGTCAAATCTGAACCATATCAATCTCAAACCAGCCAATCCGGCCTGCTTGATTTAATTTGGCTGGTTTCACTGGTTTAGTTAAGGACATTCGGCCTACTAATTACTACTTAAAATTGAAAATAATGATTGATATATTAATTATCGTATAATTACTTGAATGATGGCATCATTGAATGTAATGCTTCCTGATGAGGTTTCAGAAATCATTTTCTTTTGAAGGTTTTCATTGTTTGTGAAGCCATAAACCGCAAGTGGTTTTGGCCTTGCTCTTATAAACTCAACACTATCTTCAATTCTTTCCAACTGCATGCAAAAGTAAAAAAAAAGTCAACCATTGACCATCTATTAGCTTTGTGATATGGAACACATAAAAATTGATCAACTCATATTTGAACCAACCGCATAAAAAAAGTCAAACGGTCCAGGGTTGACCATCTATTAGCTTTGATATAATGCACATTTGTGGAGAGTGTTGTTTTTCTTACAGTGATAATTGGAAGCAATGGTCCAAAGATTTCTTCAGTCATGATCGAGGCATCAAGCGGAGGATCAAGCAGTAACGTCGGCTCGATGAACCTACACGAGCTCTGTATTCATCAGTTCCCGACCTCTAGATTTATATCGTCGAAAAGGTTTAAAAAGATTTTACTTACAACTTTTCTTCATCTGATTTGCCACCATAAACGATTGAAGATTTGACACCAGGTTCCTCTAAAAGCTCTTTTAGTCTTGAAAAGTGTTTCTTGTTTATAATCTTAGCAATGCTATGAGACTCCATTGGATTGTCTCCAAATGATTTCTTGATGTATTTTTGCAATAATTCCACCTAAAATAGTTCAAAGATTATTATCTAGTGAATAATGTTAAAAGGAAAAACGATATTAGTAAGAAATTTCATTTTTTTATTCTTACTAAAGTGGGTACGAATTTCTTTTGTGTGAGAATGTAATCTATTGCGATACAGGCTTGTCCGCCACACACTCCAAATTTACCCCAAATAATTCTTTTCATCGCGATCTGTTACAAGACATGATCAGAGCACTACACGTCTACACATGGCAGTTTAAATGTTGATCTTATATTATTATACTGTTTTTCAACTCATAACATACAATGCTCTCATAGCATAATTTAAGAAAATATAATATTTTACACGTGATACCTAAAAATGCCTCTTATTAATTAAAAAAAATTTGAGTTACCTTTCTGTTCCAAGAATTAGAGATAGAATCAACCACGGCAGGGCATTTTCCACCCAACTCTAGAGTCACAGGAGTCAAAAATTTTGCAGCTGCTGTCATGACAATCTCACCGACTCTTGGACCACCTATCAAAAACCATATCTCAAACTATGAGTTGAATACTTTTGACGTCTAATCCTTCGATCTATCACATGCAATACAAGTCTTTAACGCAAGTGAAACAAACGCGCTATACAGAAATAAATAAGGCAACATGTTCGAGCCCTGAGATCTTGAAACGGATAATATTATAACCCGGTCCTACATAAAAAGTTGAGTAACGTTTGTACCTGTGAAGAAAATTTTGTCAAATTTATGTTGAAGAAGAGTTTCACCAACATGGGATCCACCTTCAACAACCTTAATAGCCGAGTTATCAAGGTAATCACGGATGGTGTTAGCGAGAACCGAGGAACATGTTGGGGATAGCTCTGAAGGCTTTAGGATTACTGCATTTCCCGCTGCTATTGCCCCTATAATTGGTTCAAATGACAACCCTGTTGTATTCAAGTGTATAAGAAAACCACGTGTTAAGAGTTGTTACATAAAACTAATTACATTTATCCCTACATACGTACATATTTTCATATAACCGCGTTGTATTACATACTATATTGTAAGTTGTATAAAAATTTTAATCAAGATATATTCAAGCTAGTTGAAATTGTAACACTTTCATTTGTGACTATTGTTTAAACAACTTGTCTAATGTGTGTAAGTCCTAGGCTTGTTTAAGACGATTTAAATTTTTTTATCATGCTTTAAATTTGACTGACAAAAAATATAAAAATGTTTCAAATGGTCCAGGCAGAACTCAAAAGAATGTCCTATTGTTCATGAGTGTATCTTGGTTGCAGGGGTTAATTATGTAAAGTCAACAAAGTTGAGGTACCAAATGGGAAGTTCCAAGCTGATATGATGAGTACAACACCAAGGGGCTCCGGCACCAACTTTGCGGAGCTGGGGAATGAAGTTAGCGGCAATTTAGCCTGTCAACAACAAATTTACTTTTTTATCCTTCACAAACATTTACTAAAGCGAATCACAAATTTGGTTTTCGGTTTGTTTTTACTTTCATTACTGAATTTGGTATAACCGAATAATCCGAATGATAGTTTTTAGCTTTTTAACTCATTTTTATGATAAACGATGTAAACCATATGTCCATATTGTATATTTAGCTGTTAAACTTAATTGGTTCGGTTGAAACCAAAAACCTAACCGGATTTGAATTTGATTTTCGGTTCGGTTTGAACTACTAAATTTTGGTTTGGCTTAATTTTCGGTTTTCACAAAAAGTTTATATCAAATAAACTAATAACAAACCGATAAAAACAATAAGGAATAAGAAAGGAACTATGGATTACTTTTTTGCTAGACATCCATTTCTTTAGGTTTCCCAGTGCATACTTTGCAGATTTGACAGTTGTTCCGATCTACAAAATTTCCAACCGAAAAGAATTTTGTTAAATACTTAAATCATTGTATATGTAAGAATTAAAGCATAATTATTTTTAACTATAAACAGATTTACATCAAACTCATATTATATTATATAAAAGTTAAATAAATATTATTATATGTTTGATCGTACGAACATGCATGTTCTCAATAAACTTATAAAAACCATCAATATATACTTTACTAACCAACAAGACTGTAAATCATATTCTAAAGTCTTAACACTTCACCCTTTTTTAAAAGTTTTATTTTCTTTCCCTAACACATGAATGATTACCTCATCTCTATAGGCTTCTACATGATGTTTCCCCAAATCTTGGTTGAGAGCTTTCAAAATATCAGTTTCTCTATCTTTGAAGAGAGTGAGTATCCCTTGTAGTTGTGACCTCCTCCATGATGCTTCTCTTGTTTTTCCACAATTGAAAACCTCCCTCAACTCCTTCAACTCTCCTTCAAAACTTGTTTCCATTGTGTGTATGTGTGTGTTGTTTACTCTAAATTTTGATAATGAAAAAGGGTCATCAGTTTTCATTATATAAAAGTTGCATTGCTGGTCTACCTCAATTGTATAGGAATAGTACAAGGGGTGTTCCAATTTATTGGCACATTATTAGGTTCATAAATATACCCACCCACCGTATTCAAGAGCTTTGATGTAACTCTTTTGAGTCAGTTACCAGCTAAAGAATATTTGGTAGCTAGTTTACAACCAAAATTTATTACATCATGTGAGAAGAAATATTTTATGATGCATATATGTACTAGATATAAATGAATCAAACATTCAGTATGAACTGATTATGAAATGTTCATTTGAAATGAAGTTCGTTTTAACACCATATATAAACATCATCATACCCTAAAGTTCTTTATCTTTTTCACATTGCATGTGTTTCTTGATAAAGAAGATGTCCTTGTGACTATTATGGAGAACTTTATATGACCTACCTAGTAGTTGTTGCCCATGTTACAAAAATGTGAAAGCTACTATACTTGGTATGGGCCCATATCAAGATAAGTGTTCCTTCCTTGTATTCAAAAGAAGAAGAAATGACTTAATTTTAATTCACGAGTCTTGTCAATACATTTGAAGAGGAGAACATTGTAAAATTACAATCATGAGCATTTATAAGGTACGTGTAATGGTGTATATTGTTATATCATGATTAGAAAATAAAATAATACATTTATTTTACTTATTTCGAAACATTACCGAAAAAATTCATGTAGCTTATTATTGTGCTTCGCAGCAGTATAGCAACCCACTAAGCGGATTGGCTCCAAAAGGTAATAGTGTTCAGATGGTTGATTTTACTATTCACATTCGAATTTGTTGGATATCCATAATTTCAGATACAAATTTGAATATTCGAGACAACTAATACAGACGCAAACATATACATACACATACATACAATATTTTTTGGTTATAAAAACAATTAATAAAATTTAAAACAATAAAAAATATAAATATAATATTTCATGTTAAAAATTTTCAGATTTTTTATTCGAATATTTAGATTCGGATATTTTACACACACTACCAAAAATTAATAGGCAAAGAAGAGAATTACAAGATCTTAATTCATTCATCTTTATTATATCATATCCTTACTCTTTAAGAACAAAGGGAGTTGTATATGCTACAATTATGCAAGTACGAAATGAAAGCGCTAATAACTTAAACTACCATTAGTAGCATAATTGCACAAAAGAGAAATTAAACAACATAATTAAAACATTTATATAGTTTATGGGGGGCGTAAGTCATGTTGAGGAAGGATTGGGTACATATCATAGTGGTTTGATCATTCTTCTTGTTATATCTACACAAGTAAACCTACATACGACCGAAAACAAGTCTTTTTATATCAGACATCGATTTGATTAGTATGACATTGGAGAGAGATAGAGGGATACAGTACATGTTTGGTAATGAAAGATAAGTCCAATTTCTTTTATAGTAACTTGAAAACAGGAGATACAAAAATAAATATCATAGTATTATAAGTTTTATATATATTTGTATGTTTTATACTATATTTATGACTTTTATTTAGGTTATTCATATATGGTTAGGATCGTTTGAAAATTCATAAATATTTAAGAATTACAAGAACTAATATTAATTGTTAATATTTTTTAAATTTTATACTTTACTCAATTAACTTGTTATGAAACTTATACCTCGACTATCATTTTCTCTTAACTAATGACTAATGAGTAAAATGATATTTTTAAATAACATTATTTTTTAAGTATTATATTTTACTCGACAAAACTTACACCTCGACTATTATCTTCTTTCTTAAACTAATGACTAATGCTTAAACTAATGACTAATGAGTAACATGACTTTTAAATGACATCATGTGAAGATGTACCACGACATATATCACTACTAGAAAAGTGCTTATTTTGCGACAACTGTTTCCGACCAAAACACTTTTGTCGGAAAAACCGACAAGTTTCTGACAAAAGTTACTACCGTAAGAAAACCCTAAAATCTTTGTCAAGTTAGCGACAACTTAGCGACCATTTTCTAACAAAATGACTTTGTAGCCAACTTGTCAAAATCTTTTGTCCGTTTTGCGACCGCATTAAGTCTATAAGCATATAAAATATAATACTTTACATCTTGTCGAAATGTGGTCGCAAATAATGACATTAATAATATTATTCTATTGTGATCGTACTATTATTGTTTTAATAACACCACTATACTATTAGTTTATAAATGTTTGTATATATATGATGTGTTTATGAATGTAAATAATAAAAATAACTAATGGTATGTAATGGTATTTGGATCTAGATGCAATTAGGTATTTTAAGACTTTTTTTGCTTTTTTTTCACCGAAAAATCTAATTTTTTCACTAAATTAAAATAAAACATTAAATCAAACTTTTGCTCGGAAATGTTTTATAAATTTTTGTCAGTAATTTGTCGGAAACATTAAAAGAAAAAATCAAAATTTTGGTCGAAAGTTAGCAGAAACTTTTGTCAGTATTTTGTTGGAAACATACAAATAAACAAAATTAAGAGTTAATACCTCGTTAGACTTCTGTCAGAATCTAGTCGGAAAAGAAACCCTAACTTGTCGGAAAGTGGACGAAAATATCGATGAAAAGTTGTCAGAAATAGTTTCCAACAAGTCTTTTTCTGACCAAAATAAAATAGTCAGCATTTTGTCGAAAATAAGGATTTGCGACCATTTTCCGACAAATTTGCTTGTCGGAAACCTCAGACTTTTCTAGTAGTGGTATGAAAGTGTCATCAACTCTCAGGTTATTGTACGTTTTTAAATACATAAAAGAAGCATATTAAAATAATATTATGCATCACACGTTACGGTATAATAATTAGAAAAAGTAATTTAACAAAAGTCTCATGCCATGTGACAGAATCATACAATGACATTAGCGTGGTTAATGACACGTTGCAACGTGTATGCGGAATTTATTACGCTCATGCGACCTAACCTTTAAAATATAGTAATTTAAATGGAATGTAAAGAAAAAAATATTTTAAATGGGAAAAAGTATAAGAAAAGTAATAACAAGAAATAAATAACTATAAACCTCAAGAAACTCAAATAAAAAAGTTTGCACCAAACAGGGAGCGGACCGACGCATGCCACTTCGACAATTTCTAACTTGACCATGCAAACCGCTACACAAGCTCCATCATCATGTTCATTAGCGGAGCTTGAACCACGTCTTAGAGAGGACAGGGGCAAAAGTAAATTATTTTAGTGGGGGCGAACTCTATATATTAAAATTTTCCACTACCGCACCGGAAATTTACACCGCCGAGCTGAAAATTAACACTACTTAAGGAAAAAAGAGAGGGGGCTCCGCCCCCCGGCCCTTAAGAAGCTTCGCCAGTGATCATGTTGGACTACTATAGACAATATATTTAAGATCTAACACTTTCGCAAAAAAATTAAAAAAAACACACACACATCTACCGACCCTTACAAACGAGTTCTTATATAATATGATAATGCATTTTTTAAATCATATTAATACTTATTTAAACTTATTTCATTAACATAATATTGAAAAAATCCTACCCCGATAATAATCCCCTATTTGTTGTGGAGTGGGCACTAATCCATTTTTTCTCTCTTGACCCAAAAGAATGTTGCAGTTTCTGGTTTCGTATGACTCACCAACTTCCAGTTAGCAACGTGGGATTGATTTGTTGGTTTTGTCAATCTATAGTCTTAGATCAACGGTATAAACATTTTCATCATATTCCGCCCTCACAAACATGTACATATCCATTCATGATGTTAATGTTCTTGATTATTAGTTAAAAACTTGGATTAAATCTCTTTGGAGGGCTAGATAAATAATCACTTTGGAGAATATAATCGTTTCTATTAAATCTCTATCGTTCTTATGGATATATAATCGTTCTTCCAAAGTTGCTTTCGACTGGGCTCATTGGATTTCTTTTAACATCTAAATGTAATCTTTGTTTGTTCATAATTTTCATAGTCTTTATATATGATCCATCTTGGTGTTCAAAAAAAAGTTAAAAACTTGGATTGATTGGTGTAGTAACTATTCTCACGATCTTATTTTGAGAGTGGGGCTACACAGTTTTGTGATGCCGGAATCACACCTATAAGCTTGTCATTATCGGTAGCACAAGGAAAAAAAATAAAAAGCGAAGTTAAACATGGAGAAGAGGATGTCACTAACCTTTTGATCTAATGATAAATAAATTTTAGGGGTGGGGTGTGTATTTACGGTTAAAAAAACGTACACCTATAATACACTTACTCTTTGCAAAAGAACTTTTATTGTTGGTTTATTAAATGCACTGTTTTGAAGACCGGATCAATAAGCCGCCTGTTCAACTGGTCCGACCGGAAATCGAGAGGTGGCCGAACCGGTTCACATCAATTCGTTTTGGGAGGTTCGACCGCCGGTTTTGTCCTGAATCGTGGTCTGACCGGGAACCAAACCGTGGCCGACCGGATTTTTGATTTTTTTTTTTAATTTTTGGATTTTAATGGGTAAAAATGAGGTTGAACAATAATTAGTGTGTTGGACATAAGATTTAGTTAGTTTTATATATACTATATAATACATACATAAATACTTATATTGATTTATATATATATATATATATATATATATATATATATATAATATCCTATATATATAATTATAACGTCATCAGGTTCTTAAATCCGTTCCGACCACTGGACCAGTGAGACGTCCGGTTCGACGTGCGATCCGATTCTGAAAACATTGTTACAACGTCAATACACTTTTTCGAGAAAAGTTCCATAATTGCCCCTAGATTAGTTAAATTTCTTAAAAATTATAGCTAAGAATTCAAAAGTAGATTTAATTATCAATAATTTAAAATGCCTAATTTAGCATGCATTGTAGACATAGTAGACCTTTAGTGTTGCTTAATATAGTATGTAGTATGTAACTGGATTAATTTAATTTCGCCTAATTTAATGTCGGATGAAATCACGAAACATTAGCTTCTCTTCGTTGTAGTTTTGTAAAACTATGAAGGTGATCAGGTTGTGGATCGACAATCTTGATAAATGTATGAATTCCGTTATATTGAGAGATGTTTAACTATTACATATTTAATGGTTTTTTTAGTTAAATACAAATTTATAAAAAAATGGGTGTTACAGACAATGGTGGTGGTGCAATAAAATGTGGAGTCAGGGAGTTATGTGATTATGAAATCTGCCAATATGGGAGTGTTCATCTTCATTTGTTAGTTTCTACATGAGTTCCTTTTTCACTTTACACAATGGAGGTGAAAACATCGTATGTGAACTATGTTTTATGTTTATACAAAATTTGAATCTATCTAGATTATAAGAATGTTCATATATGGTTTAAATTTTGTGTTAACATGCTAATGTCAAAATAGTTTTGCATTTGTGTTAAATTTAAGATGATATTATGAGAACAAAATGACTTGTCTTCTAAAATCTTGAAACAATTCACATAAAAATATAATAAGTAAATTTGATGTTTCGTATTTTAAAATTTTGTTTTGGGCCTTGTTTTGCCGGCTCGTACTCTGGTTAATGGGCCTATTGGCTCTATCGACTATCGAGTATGTTTTCCCTGAAAACGGTGTTTTACCGAATGTTGGTAGACAATAATGAAGTGCTTCAAACCTGAAGTCTTGGTTTAGTATCCTACTCTTTCAATTACAACTAAACTTGTGGTGTAGAGTAGAGTGTGTTGATATCTGTCAAGGTAACATACGAGCAGGACGAGTAATAGATCCGTTTTTACTATGATTAGTGAAACATCTTGTGTGTGTAAAATGATCTGTTGTATTGATTGCGTGTCGATTAGAGCTACAAGAGAGGGGTATATATAACAACTATATTTACTATAATTACCCTTCATTTATATCTTAATTGCAATTGTTATAATTAATATAATTGAATATGGTAAATCCATCAGGCCAATGATTCGTGTTTTGATGTGAAGGTCTTTTTCATTACTCCTTTTTTCTATTTATAAATAACCATTTTTACTTCTTTCATGGTTGATAGATTCAATAAAATGATCATTTATCTTCCGTGGCTCCTGCCCTTTTATATCATCTCCGTTCAATGTAAGCTGTATAAAAAAAAACGTTTAAAAGTTACCCATCACTTTATCAATTTCTTTTCATGATTCAATCCATTTATTAATAAAAATGGTCTCACTTGGGGTTTTTTTTTTTTTTTAAATATCTACAAAGGAAATGAGTCAAACGGGTTAAAGTCTTCAAAGTTTATTCTTCAATGCATGAAAATTATGAATCATTTTATTACAAAAAAGGTAGGATTATGGGATACTAAAATCTTGTTAACCAGTTACTTATAGAAAAGGTAAAAGATCTAAATGAAGTAATGGTTACGGGCTAACTTGTCCCAAACTGATAGCATGTTTCTTCTGGTTACCCAACTTGTAAAAGTTGGTTTTTGTTTTGTTTTTCCCATAATAATTATCACTATATTAACATATCATAACTATATAAACTAAAAAACCTCTATCCAGTTTTTAAGTGGGCTTAAAAGAACATTTGTGATACATTTCTTGTAAGATTCCGCTTTTGTTTTTCTTAGCTTCGTGTAAGAAGAGCGCTTGGACAATCTATGACTTTTGGGAATTTTTCTACATGAATGTTGATGTGTTGGTCTATTCCAATGCAAGTGAAAATGTATTTTTCTAATGGTATGCTTACATCAAGCTTGATTGCAGTTGGCTATAGTTGTAACTTGTAATAATTAACGTGTTATGTTTTTGTCAAGTCATATTATTTATGATCGGCAGTTTTGTTGGAATTATAAGTTTGTTGTGTATATGGGGATCAAACAAGTAGCAGCTTGTCCCTTCGCCATTTGTAGCTCTGTAATCTGCAACCAGCGCGGAGCTTGAACATCTTCGTAAGGGGGTCGGGGGCGAAATTAATTTTTTTTAGGGGGGGGGCGAACTCAATATTTATACAAAATTTACACTACCAGGCCAAAAATTTACACTAACGGACTAAAATTTAACACTACCGACGGAAAAGAGAGGGGCGGCGGCGGCCCTCCCCGGCCCCCACTATCCTCCGCCCCTGTCTGCAACACTTGTCAAACGAGTTGGCATGAGAGTGAGTTTTCATTTCTTTATGTTAAAAATGTCAAGGTTACCAATAATTGTTTGTTCTTTATAAGAGAAAATAACAAAAGTAGCTTTTTTTAAGATGTGGTATACTCTATAGGCTTGTGCCAATGTAAGATTAATTATGTTGTCTTTAATTAGATGACATGTGAATATATGGGTTCGTGTATACTTAGGCTTGTAAACCACTTTATGAGATTAGTTATACTCTATAGGCTTGTGCCATTGTGCCAATGTGAGATTAATTATGTTGTCTATAATGAGATGACATCGTATGTGAATAGACTATTGGGCGTCACCTTTTCTTTGTTATTGTCAACTAGAATGTATGTTTGAGCTGATGATTTAAATATACGTTTGAACAAGACTCGTGCGTTGCATATTGTAATATTCAAGTATATGTATATTTGTAGTTCTTTTTCAGTACGTGAAGTTTAAGCACATCTAAACACTCATATGAACATATGAAGACTTAGTAGTGTTTTATCTACAACTGTGATCCAAGCATGCACGCGGTGTTAAGGACAGGGGTGTATCTACATATTGAGGAGGAGGGGCAGCCGCCCATCCTAAACGAAAAATTTTTAGTGTTATGTATATGGGAAAATCCCAACCGCCCCTCTTAAAATTTTGTAATCGTCCCCCTCGAACTTTTAAAACTGAAGAGAAAACAATAATGTCGCAATCACATTGTCGGAAGTGGAACTATAATAGGGTTACAGTTCAACGAATCATATTTTCTCGCTAACCGGAGTCTATAACCTAATAAATTTTTAGTACTTACACCCTCAAATAATCAAGTAGTTAGTAGGAAGAAAAAAATTTATATCGAGATAAATGTTTTTGATTATTAAGCAAGTTGAATTTATATTGGCCGACATTATTCTCAAACATGTTAAACATCATCGGCATTAAAGAGTTTGTGAACCATTTTAGCGATAAGTATAATTGTTTCAGACATATTACATATCATCATTTTTATGAGTATAATTGCTATAAACATCATATATAACCACTTTTATGAGTATGATTGTTTTAATGTAGTTTTTAATATATATGAAAATACAAGATTTTAAGGATAATTTTAACGATGTTTTTTGGTAATGAACCGGATCCGACCCGATCTGACCCGAATTATACCAAAAAATATATTGTATTGCGATAGCCAAATTACCCTTAAAAATCTCCGCCCCCCATGAAAAAATTTTATGTATTCACCACTGGTTAAGGAGTTGTTCCATTACTCGTGATGATGAGAATTTTATTCCACGGGAAATGAGACTTTTAAAAACGATGTTCAGTTGATGTTTTTTATTGATTTGTACAGTCAATCATGTGAATAGCTTTGCATAACATTATAAATTTATCAAAAGATGAGCATCATTGATGCTACTTCATTGTCATAGGTTTTCATGAAAAATGTGACAAATGGTGAGGGCATGCCTTACAAACAATTGTCTTTTTATTCTTTTATATGAATTTAAAGTTGCATCTTTGAGATTTATAAACCTTCTATCTTGCAATTGCATTATACGAAGCTAACAAAGAAGTTGAAAATTGATAGCCAAAGTTAATCTTAAATTGCCTAAGAATCCATTTCATCCATCGTTTATTCTCTTGCTCTAGTTCTAGCTTCCTCGTATTATGCGTGTTCAATACGATTTGTATGTCTATGAATGTCACTTAAGCATTGAATCATACAAAGAGCATAAAGAACACGCACGAAGGGGCGTTGGTGGTTGAACATTGTATCTACACGTTGTCATCATAATTTGTTAATTTTTACCGTCTTATGTTGTTGGTATCCATATTTCTTGCCTTGTGCTAGGTTGATACAGTCTAGACTTTTTTTCAATTGATTTAGGAGCCGATGTAAACAATATAATGCAATCTTGATAGTCTACCTGATTGGTTGTAATGCATTTTTTTTCCGGAAGAGAGTGACATTTGGAGAGAATACTAAAAGTACTCACATTATAAGGAGTTTTATCCCTTGCCAAACGAGGATTGTAACGCTTACTCCGACTTTTCTACCGCTAACACATTTTTCTTTCGGAAAAAAAACTTGTAATACATTCAAGCCATTTGGGATACCAAGGTCGTATTAGAGAGGGATGAAAGTAGAGGTAACATAATGTGTTGTGTTAATGGGTTGCGTATGAAGCAACATGTTTAACACGACTAGTTAACCCGAACAAAATATATTTAATTAAACGTGTCATTTTCTTAAGCACTAACACGAACATGTATATGTGACAGGTTATAGAATATGCCACATTTAAGACAATTAATATAAGATGTTTAATAACACAAATGACATAACACATTTAACACGATTCCTATAAACATGAATAGGAAATAACAAGACACAATTAACATGATAAAATAAAAACAACCAAAAATTACAATCTTTGTTTAATTCATTATAAAACTATGCCATAGGCATAAACTTATGTTGGCCTATTATTAACATGATAAGTTACATGGGTTAAGCAGGTTGAACTTGCTTAGCCATTTTATTTAATCAGTCAACATCCATGACTCAAATCCGTTTATTCCAAACACTAACTCGACGAACTTCATGTTAAACCATATATGTTAACAGGTCGTATCGTAAATTGTCAGTGTAGAAGAACGACAACCCTTATCCTTAAAGCCATCACACTTGACTTCAATATATATATAATTCAATTGTACGTTAAATGGTTTAAACAAATAGAGAATCTCATAATGATGGATCAATAGCTTTTTAAGTAATGGATAAAGTTTTGGGTTTTTGACATCTTTTCACATGTTGCAACTTTTTTAATAATAAATTGTTAAACTACTAAATAGATGTACGAATGCTTCATTAATCAATTTAACAACTATTACTGTTTTTTTGTGCTCTTCCCCATATATTTCTATAGTTTCAAGTAAGTATGTAATCATGAAACCAAACTTAATAGTCATCTTTCTTACATATAAAAATATCGTCATTGGCTGGTAAAAGATTTGTTAATCAGATATTATCACATTTTTTTTCCAAATAATGTGGTTTGATTAAAGGTAGCAAACAAATCCATCTTGTATCAAGTAAATATAACTCGAGCATTAAGCCCTTTATTGAATTTTTCGAGACTTATATATGCGTGCATATATTAATCTATGTATCTCTACATATATATATTTGAAATCTATAAAATTGTTTTTGCTAAAATTTAGATTTTTCCATCATTGTTAAAAGTATCTAAAAGAGGTTTTAACTTGGTGATAATGTTATATTGAATTGAGTTATTATAAGTAACTTAAAAGAATATTGAGTAAATTATAGTTTTCATCTTTGAGTTCGATCAAAATTTCATTTTTCATCATTAAACTAAAAAAATAACAAAGAAATTTTTTCATTTTCATATTTTGTCTCAGATTTAGTCTTTTTTATTTTTGTTTTTACGGTTCCCATCCATTAAATTTACCTAAATTTAAAATTTGCAAAAAAAAACATTTTTTACTTTATTGAAAATGGCTTCAACTATGTTAAAATACAAATATAAAGGACGTTCTTTGTTATTTACTTAGTTTAATGATGAACTTAAAGGACAAAAGATGTAATTTACTCAAGAATATTTGTATTAAACACACTTTTTACATATGTTTAAATTAAGTTTTTGATATTGAAAATATATTATTAAAATATTCGAGGTTATATAAGTAGTTTGAGCTTACCTTGAATCGTTCTCGAGTCAAGCTCGAGGTCGTATCATTAAGAAATCAAATAAGCTTACACTCTATCAAGCTCAAATCTTACTTGTATCGTTTACAACCCTAGTTGACATCCTTAAAGATATTTTATTAGTTACTAATAATCATTTTGAAATTATATAAATTTTCTTTTTGATCATTGACCTACTAAAGCATCATAACTCATGTATTCTTTTTCTTTCCATCACATCCTCGATTATTTTCTTTTCTTTGAGAAAAGAATCAAATAGGACTTACAACATGATGATCCATTCATTCTTTACATCTCAGCTTGCTGTCCTAATCCTATACGATAAGGCATAGCATTTTTTCCCCATCAAGAACATATCTTTAACCATGCGTTACCATTTAAGTTTCTTTAGCACAATCGTATCAACTATATCTAGAGACACAAAACTATAGTTATTTGCTCCTCCATCTTGATAACTTTCTTTCATCCAAAGCATCATTTGTCACCCTTCCTCAATTATTAATTCCAAGTCCTTATTTTCATACTGTATGAGGGTTTAAGCATTTTATACGAATAACAATAGTCAATTCATTGGTAAGCACCGATTTGTGACCATCACATGACATTATAGGAGATGAGGCCAAAAGATATATCATCTACACCTACTCTTAAACTACGTTAGTCCTTAAATAATATGTTAGGATTTTTAAATATAGTCTTTGACTTTTATCACTAGACTTTCAACACAATTAACATTTAAAACCATATTAAAGAATTCAAATCAGGTTTAAACCCTACCTTTGATGTGACTAACTTCATATTTATGTTTCCAATTCATACCTTAGGACACACAAAGTGGGTACCCAAAGTCATTAGGAAAACCCCGCCCTGGGTGAGAACTCACTGGCTTCCTATGACAAAACAAAATAGACCTGGGGAATTTCCACATGTAGTCATCGGTTGATTTTTGTCCATTTGACTTGTACCATACCATGCACACATCCACACGGGAAAAATGTGGCAAAATAGGAAAAAATGAGACGACACCCTCCACCAAGGAAAGTAAAAGAAAGGCGACGTGACGTTTACGTGTCATACGAGGAAACTTGGAAAAACGAGACAACTCTCATTCACATTACTAAAATAATTTCCATAATGCATCCTTGAATTTGATAATATCATATTCCTAATTTCTCATCGGTAAATTAAATTAACTATGTCTTAACACCCCGCGCGTTGCGTGGCGAATCCAAAACACGTTATAACCGATGTCTAAGATACTCTAGCAAAACCTTAACATCCATTTCATTATGATCCACACCCTCCTAATAACCGTTTGATATAATTTTAACAATCAAATTACATATGTTAAACTCAAATTGTGTTTTGATAAAAAGTTGATCGAAAACATAATATGTAACTTTATAACACGCCGTTAAACACATCTAATATGTTTCTTTGACATTATCTTTCTCTTTGTAACGTGTCATTGCAACCTAAATCCAACTTAACATGAAGCACAGAAAAAACAGGTTATTTTGGTTGCAAACAAAACATTTGCCATGCCATAACAACAACCATTTGAAGTCCTTTATCATCATTGCCTTAGAGTGAAATGCTACAATTCAACAACACACTATTATGCCCCAAACAACAATTCGTGTATGTAAGGGCAAATACAAAATATACACCTCACATTTAGTTGAAATGACAAAGTTAAAGTTACCCTTTATATCATACATAGGTAAATTTATAATAAAACTCAGGCTATCCCAGACACCAATCCAAACAATAGAACCAAAAAAACCTTAGCTACGTTTTACAACCAAACTTTTTAAACATAAATGGCACACTTTAATTGCATTAAAGTTACATAAAGATTATAAAGTCAAGAAGGCATGACTGGTTATGTCAAAGTCACTTTCTGATGTGCAGGTTTCTAAGGCAACACATATTTCCAACAAAGAACTCATGCGACAATCACTACCTTTGAGCTCACCAACGTATCATAGCCTCCACATTTTCGAAAAATACCATTCATACCCAAAAATAAAATTAGATGAAAACATCCAAGTAATCAAAGCCAACAATAAAACCCTTAAAAATGACATTTACAGACACAACAACCATGGCTCCAAAGGTATCTTTCAAAAATTTCTATCAAACATCTCATTTGCACGGCTCGGCTACGCATCATAGCCATGAAATTTTCAAATCGAACTAAAGAAATCAAATAAGATATAGATCAGAAGCAAGAACTCAAAAAAACCCCAAATATCAACAACATAGTTTTCGACAAAATCTATCCATGAATTAGACACCGTCATCACTTCCACCACCGACTCCCTCACCGTCAAAACCCCCACCACCATCATCACCCCCCCGTGACAGCGCTAATGGCCACCTCGCGTCATCACCCCCACCACCGTCATCACCCCTGTGACAGCACGATGGCCCCCTCAACTTCATCACCCCTGTGACAGCACGACGACCCTCTCACCTTCATCACCCACACCACCGGCTGTAACACCAAAACCCAGACGAACCCCATAACTTTGATGGTCCCGATAAGCTCGTTAATAGGTGAATCATGACTCAATGGTTGTTGCATGCTGTAGATCGGGAAAGAAAAAGGTGATTGGAGTGCAAAACCACCGCTGCCATGGCTAACCTTTTTGGTCTTCGCCGGTAGCAATGGCAAGCACTGATCGTTTGTTGTAGCAGCGGTGATGGTCTGACGGCGGAGGCGCGACGGTGGCGGTGCGACGGTGGCATTGAGATGAAGTCTCTCATTCCCTCTCCCATTTCTATTTCTCTCTCCAAATAATTTATGCATCTCCAATGAAGAAGAAGATGTCATTAAATAGATAGCAAGTAAAGTACCAAAATAACCTTTGAAACTTGAAATGACAGAGTTATCCTCGGTTATACTGTTTATCAGCTTGGTTTTTTTTATATCTATTGTGACTAAAAATACTTAAACTTTATACATATATCTATGTTATGTTTATTTCTTAAGGATAACATGATGATAAGGTATCTCTTAAGTTGAGGGTTTGAGTTCCAATTATAGATGAAATAAAATTATGTTACTTATATGGTTTTGTGCTCTTGTGACTTTGATGATTATCCTTTATAATTGTAGTGTTGGTCTAATTCCTTAAAATTAATTAAATAATGCTCTTATATGTTCCGTTTCAATAATTAAAATTACTAAATGACATCCAATTTTATAATTGTTGAATTTAAAACAAACCTTAAAAAATATTAGCAATAAGTAAGGGTCGGTTACTATGCAAAGTGTAATTTTCGTGCGAAGCGTATGAAGTCACAAGGACGCAACACGTGTTTTCTGGCGGATGGGTAGTTTCGTTTGCGTCACAATTGCGCATATAATTTACATAATTACGCAAAGTTATATTCATAATTACGCAAGTTATATGTATTATTACACAAGATATATTTGATATTACGCAAAGTAAAATTAGTCACATTATAAAAATAATTACGCAAGTTATATGATAATTACGTAAGTTATGTTGATAATTACGCAGTGAATAATCACGCAAGTTATAAGCATAACACATAGATATTTTTTTTAAATTAAAGAGAATAAAATGTTTGTTTTTTTAGTGTATTTTTTAAAAAAAAATATGTCATATGAAAAAGTTATATGTGTTTAAAAAATGAGAGAAATTTAAAAAAAATCAACAATTGTAGTCTATTTTTAATTCTGCCACTTCAGGCACATTTCCTTGTGTGATTATTGCATCTTAAATTTAAACTGTTCATCTCTTAGATCAATGGTACTCGTTACTTCGTACGCTTCGCACGAATTATAGGATTTTGCCGTAACTTTCCCGCAATAAGTAAATAATACTCTAATATGTTCCGTTTCAATAAGTTAATCTTTGAAAAAGTTGAACATGAAAACTTAGTTATCATTCTCTACATTTTTTTCTTTAAAGAAAAAATCAAACATCAATACATCAACATCATTTGTGAAACACATAATGATGCTACTTATATATAAAATTTAATAAAATATAGTATTAGTCCATGATAAAAAGAAAATTTTGTTTGTGTTATCCAGCCTACATGAATTATAAAGTAAAATATGTTATGATAATAACGTTAATTATATTAAGTTAGTTGTAAGTTTTATAATAAGCTACAAAAAGTAACGTTGTTGACAAATCAATTAACCCATCGTAGTTTCTCTTACCCCAAAACATAATTAATTATCAGAGTAAATTACAAATATTGTCTTTTAAATATTATTAAAATTATGAATCTTCTACTTAAACTTTGATAAGTATAGCAAGTGTCTTTTATTTGAAAAAATGTTACGTTTTCTGTCATTTTCACTAACTGAATTTATCTTTTTCTATTAAGTTTCTAGTAATTGACTTTTTTGCCCCTAACTTTTAAAGGACAAAATATGTAATTCATACTAATCTTATATTTTCTTTCTTTCTCTTATTTTATTTATTTTCATTTCCTCTTTCTCTTTTTCATGCCATTAATTTAATTAATTATATTATTTTAATTTTTTTTTAAATGTAATTTTATGATTGTTAATTTATTATAATTCTTTTAATTTGTTCATTTTAGAATGAAGCATATAATTACACAAGAGAATGAAGTAGCATTACACTATAGAAAGTTAGTTTGTGATGATTGCTTACTTCAGGTTTTATTTATATTTACTTTCATGTAATAGAGTGTTAGATTTTAGATTTCATATTCACATAGTATATTTTTGGTATAAAATGTGAATGGATGTATTGATTTTATGACTTATATTTTTATGATAGATTTTGTGTTGAAGTTTTTAAGAAATAGTAACTTTTGAAATAATACAAGTAACACAAAAAATAACTTGTTGTTACAAAGTGTTGCAGATGATGAGAAGAAATATTTATATACCTAATTTGCTAACGGCAGAAGCCACCCTTCAAAGAGTTCATATAGCTAAAAGGATAATGGGATGCCTCTTATTAAGATCACTGTACCTAAGTTTGTAAGGGCAGTAAAGGAGTGTTGGTAACCAAAATTTTTTAAAACTTCGACTTTAAGTAGAGGGTATGTTTTTTTATGGATATATAACAGTAGGTTAACCATAGGTTTTTTTTCGCATACTAGGTTTTTCAGTTACCAAAATTGTTTAGTTTTTGCTTCTTGAATTTTTTTGTGCAAGATACATCTCCCCTTCATCTTGGCCATCATCTAATAAGGTGTACCATATTTTTTCAAGAAACCGAATGTTTTAAGTAGCGTTTACAATACGGCTCTAAAGCATTTTTTAATTTTTGATTGTTTACTCAAGTGGACCCAAAGGTTCACAACCTAGTGTTTCAAGTTTGTTTGCTAACGGTAAAGATTGGGGTGTAAATGTGTGATTGATTTCTTTTCATATGATGGTAGGCTTTTAACTAAAAAAATTAAATTGTACCCGTACTTTAAAATGATTTTATAATTTGATAAGCTAGCAAAACCCGTTGCGAAGTGTAGAGTAAATTCCTAGTAAATAATTTATATAATATTTTTTCTACAAAGAACAAAGTTACTTAAACTTAAATCTTTTAGATTTTATGTTTAGCTTTTGGATATTTAGTTCCAAGTTAAACAAACTAAATTTTAAAATATTATTTTTTCAACTTAAATTGTTTAAATGTATAGGCTAGGCAATATTAAGCCATAGATGAAGACTTGTATATTTAATGTATATATAGCTTCAATATTTGTTTCGCACACCTTCATATTCTTTTACTAGTATATTTTATGTAATATAGCTTATATATTTATTATAAATTATACTAATCAATCGATACATTTATAAACACAGTTATAATTAATAAAAAAATATTAAAATTAATTAATTAATAGTACTTAAGATAAGTTTAAAAAACAAAGTGATGAAATAAAAAGAAATAAATGAAAGTAAAGTAGATCAAACAAAAGTAAAAAAAACAAAACAAAAGATTGATTAAAATTACATATCTAGTCCTTTAAATGGAAGGGTAAAATTGTTATTTGTATAAACTAACAGAAAAAATTAACCTTAATTAGAGGAAAAGATATAAAACGTGATGAATTTTCAAATAAAGTTTTCCATTCATACTGTTAATATGTTACACGAGTTAGGGTGGAGGGTGTGGAACGAAAGAATCAGTTCACCTTGAAGGGTGGAAAACGGAACTAAGGGTTCACACCGAGTCACCGATCAACACCAATACCATGATTTTTTTTGGATTTCAGCTGACAACGCTTAGGTCAAGGGTGTTCTGTTTAGTGTCGTCATGACACATCACCAGTGCCCACCATGTCACATCACCTCCTTCTCGTCCACCAGATGATCTCCTCTATTATAATGTAATTATACTTGTATAGTAATATATTATTTTATAGATTATTTATAAAATTTAAAAAAACGGTGAGTATTGGGTCCAATACAAAGTAATTACGCAGGGCGGGGACGTGACAGCCTGGTGCTTGAAGATTCCGTACTCGAGTAATGTAGATGATCGAATGAGTCACTGGTCCGTCAACAATCTAATTAGTTGTTTAGCAAAAAAATTATTAAATTAAAGTGGTAAGACTTTCTTGAAATTAAAAGTTCAAGCATCATGTGTGACGGGTTGATATTAGTTAACTATGATGTAATTAAGTGTGATGCAATAACTTTTAGCTCAATTGGTTAAAGTAATGTACTAAAAACATTTAAATATAAAAGGGTCTTGAGTTCAAGTTTCATTTTAAGTGAAAATATTTAACGTTGAGGCAGATGTTTTTTAGTTATAAGTTTTTTTTTTTAAGAGTTGAGGATGTAATTGTTACTAGTAAATGAAGATATAATCTAATTAAAATAATATCTATCTTTTGAAATAGCGTGTATATTTATCATTAAAAAATAATATTAGTGGGAGGAGAAAAAGAAAGAAAATTCGCGATGTGGTACACGCGTCAGCCTAAAAAAGTCGTGGGGTTCGTATGTGAGGTTGAGTCAAGCCCAGTTTTCAAATCAAAGAGAGAGAAACCCACACAAACACACAACACACACACACACACAAACACACACACACAAACACACACACACAAACACACACATCTTTCTCTCTCTAAAACTCACAATTTGATATTTCATCTTCTTCTAGATTTATACCTCAATTCTCTCCGATTCATCGCCCCAATTTTAGGGTTTTTTACATACTGGTAATTTCTATTTACTTCTCCCCAATTTCTCTGTTTCTTTGCATATGCATGTTCAATCTGATACTTCTCATCTCTCCTTTTCGTTTGCAATTTCCCTTTGCTGTTAATCTTTTTTCTTATAACTTAATTTTGGATAGTAATTGAGTTGGGCCATGCTGTTTCAATTCGATTTGGGTATCCAATCTGGTGTTTTTGATGAATTTGAGGGCACGGAATTCGTGTGTTCGACGATTTTTGGTTTTTAATTCCTAAAGCCCCTTGTTACAAAAAGGGTTTTGTTTTTTTTTTTTTGTTTTTTGTTTTGAAGTTGCTGATTTTGAACATTGAAATTGAAGTCTGGGACTTGATTTTGGCTTGAAACGTGGATAGATTAACGGTTTTTGTTTATGTTTTAGAATGTTTGATATTGATATCCTTCATGCATGAGAATGTTATTGGACTATAGGGTTAATTGTTTGTGGTTATTAATGAACTGGGTGCATGATGTTCTCCTGATTAGAGTTTGTGGTTCTAAAGAGTGATGATTGTAGGGGTTTATATTAAATGTTTATGTCTTTTGAGATTTGACATGGATATCCTGCATGCATAAGGAAAGAAGTATGTGATTTGATTGTAATCTGAGTGTTGCTGTGATAAATTCTGTAACAGTTAAATTTTGTTATTTCAGATTGATTTTATTATAAGCTTGCTGAATGTATGACAATGTTCATTGATGAAACTCAAATTGGTTTTGTTCTCATCTGCTACAGGTGGATCTTGCTGTAACAGTATTGCAAAAGCTCCATGTCCTCTGCTGCCATGCAGGCGAACTCATCGGATTCATCTCCTCCAGAACAATCACTAGACAGGGAATCACAGTCTGAAGAAGTTGTAAGTGAGGAAGAAGACGATGCAAGTAAAGAAACACAAAATGCTGCATCCTTTCCTTCAGGTACTTCCTAAGTTATTGTGCTGGTTTTTGCAGCCTAATCAATTGAAATTTAAATGTGTTACTAGATGTCTATATAAGATTTCAAAAGATAATAAAACACAGAGTTTCACATATTGAAACACAGAGGTTAGATATCAGTTTTCATATCCTCATTTAGATTATCATAAAATCACCTATTCAGCTGAAAGCAGCTATCCAAGGGTTTACACTTCTAGTACCCAATCCTCTATCTGAAAAAAAAAAGTATGCATTTTTGTGAATTTGCCTTAAATATGGGTTTGAATTTGTTAAAACGGGGGACGTAGAGTTGTTCTTTTCATATCATGAACCCCTATATTACTTGATACTTGTGATTGTAGCTCATGCTGTTAAAGGCTTAACTTGATTGCTGCAGTTTAGGTCATCATTTTTCCTTATAAACCTTGCTTGGTATTTCACAAATATTTCTTTTTGTCCATTATACTAGTTGAGCTTTTGAACCCCTGAGATCTACATATTTCTGGACTGTTTATGTTGGTGAAAAAGTTATGGACAATTGAGAAATATAACAATATAGCCGTAAGTTATTCTAATTCGACTAAAGTTAGGATTAGAACGCGGTTTAATTTTTCAGACTTCTAGTTATTAAGACTGGTTTTTCTGACAGCATTCTATAGAGTTTTTTGTTAGTTTTTCTAGCTATTATCTGGACTGAAATTGATTTTTTACTACTACACTTGAGAGTATCACTTTAAAATTTCTAAATCATTGCGTAAGCTAATGGTCATTGTTGGAAACTGAATCTGGAGATACATTTGCTTATTTTAATACTTTATAAGTTCATATTTGTTTGGATGGATTGATTATTATTGTACTTGGAGCAAGTTTTACCGTCTTAAAATAATGTTGATGATCTTCATCTCTTGAGGTCAGATAAACATTATCAGCAGCAGGGAGTACCAAATGGGCTTTCAAGTAATGGAGAAACCTTAGGGCAGGTCCCACAACTAGAGCTTGTTGGCCACTCAATCGTAAGCATCTTTCACTTGATGTTTGAATATTCCAATATTGGATTCAGATTCACAATTACCTTCAAAGTTCTGGGTTTTTGTATCAACTTTTGCAGGCGTGTGCTCCAAATCCTTATTGTGATCCATATTATGGTGGAATGATGACAGCTTATGGTCAGCCTTTGGTAAGATACACAATCTCATCTATCTTTATATACGTTTGAGTGTGTATGCATGCATTTTAATTGTGTGTTTGTAGGTTCATCCTCAGTATCTTGATATGCAAGCAAGGATGCCTTTGCCTCTTGAAATGGCACAAGAACCTGTTTATGTGAACGCCAAACAATACCATGCAATATTAAGGCGAAGGCAATCCCGCGCTAAAGCAGAGCTTGAGAAGAAACTTATAAAAGACAGAAAGGTCCATTATGATTTTTTTTATTGTGTTTTATGAAAATTTGGTGGGTATATTGACAGAAAGGTCCATTATGATTTTATTTATTGTGTTTTATGAAAAATTTGGTGGGTATATTGACAAATAACTTGTCATGTTGGCATTTGTTTTGTGATTTTTACAGCCTTATCTTCATGAATCACGACATCAGCATGCTATGAGAAGGGTAAGGGGTTCTGGTGGTCGTTTTGCCAAGAAAACTGAAGTTGACTCCTTAAAGAACACAACAGGTTCGGGTTCGGGTTCTGCCATGTCATCATCCCAGTCGGTGAATTCAAAGCGTGTGCACTCAGAATCTGCTGAAAGTTTGGAAACACCAAGGGGTGGATTGGTAAACTCACTCAACACTCACGCTTATCTTGATAATGGCGGTTCTTTAGGCCAGCAGTGGATAAACATATCATCTAACCAAGCTTCACAGAGGGCTGTTGCAATGAAGTGATGCAAGTACATTTAACATCCCTCTTTATCTATCTGTGGCTTCTAGAAGCTGGCCGGCAAATCATTCTTGGCTCATGTTTTTATGAGGGACAAAAGGTAAATGCACCTTCTGGTTACCTCTTTGGTTTTACTTCAGGATCTGTTTTTTCAGAGTCAGATGTTATGATGTACAAAGTTTGTTTTTGTGGTTAGAAAGAATTGGGTTTGTGTGTTCTTTTCTGAATGTTTGGTTGCATCAATTTTTTTTTTTTTTTTTAAAAAAAGCTCAAGTCTATCGTTTAAGCGTAGGGGCTGCATACAACGCCCCAGTTCATCACATGTGTAATGTTGTGCTGTTGGAATCTCGAGTTTCTAATTTGGAGTTTTTTGCATATTTGATACTGTTATGTTTATTGATGGTGGAGATTATGTACGTCTCACAAACGTGTCATGTGTTCGCGAGCCAACAATGCAAATAGCCTCTGCCCCTGTAAGTTGGTTTTGGGTTTTGATTAGGGGATTTGTATCCAACCATGTTTAAAGATGTGAACCAATTAAGTGATTTAACATTTGGTCGATTGGAAGCATGTGGCTGGCGACCACGGGACAATAAGTGGTTTATGTGGTGGTGGTGATGTTGAGACTTGGTGATGGTGGTAACCTGTTAAGACTTGGTGATAGTGGTTTTATGTGGTCAACCAGGTGATGTTGTGATGGTGGTTCTGTGGTCAACTAGGTGGCGTTTGGATATTCAACCCGGTAACAAACTATTTAGAAGCAAAACTATGAGATATGTTGGAACTCGTGACCAGAGCGTGAGGGTTGAGGTGAAGTGTTGTCACCTAAAGGACACCACGCGCACACTTGTGACCAGGAGCATGACCGAGCCTGGCGTTACCAGACTTATATGAGGATGGGCTCAATTTTGTTTTTTTAATTTATTACTCAAATATATCATACATATCTTTTTTTCTCACTCACTAACGTACATACAGCCTTAAAATAAAAATGGAACAATTAAGAAGCAAACTTAAATGAAATGTTTGCATGGAATCTTTCTGACGTGTTTTTAGTGGAGTGTTAAATAGAAATGTTTGGGATGGGTTTTTAAAACCGAAACTTTTCAATAGGTTAAACTTTATAAAAAATAGATTGCTAAACTTTTAAACAAAAAACCACTGGGCTATAAACCTTTTTATAGATGTTATCGTATGAGGATTTATTGTGTCTTGAATTTGAAGTATAATAAATATATAATTATTTTCTACATCACATGACACCAGTTCAAACCATTAGGTCCAGCAATGGTTACAATTATCTATGCATGTAAACATGTGTGCCATTTCGCAATTCTCCATGATGATAAGCTTAGGAGTTCATTTATACAAGTCCCCAAACCGAACTTTATTGTTTCACCAAATGCCAGAGTTCTCTAATGGGGGCTATCGACCAAACAAGTCTTTTGACCACAAATTTTCAGGTGCAAATCACATTTACATCTTAGGCTTAAATCGAGTTCTACTATACATCCACTACCCCCGTAATCTCTATATAGGTTGTGTAGAGGGAAAAAGAGTAACATGCCATCCATATACCTTTATCAGTGATGTATGTCTGCACATTACTTGCTTCTATAAGTCAAAATATGATTTTAAGAACATCAACTCATTCAGCTCATATATAACATTAGAGCCCATATTATTGGTTAGTATAACTGCCATATGACCCCTTAGACATAATATAAGTACAGACCATGTCATGTATGATGAGCAAAGAATGCTAGATAGTGTGCAAAAAGATGTACAATTTTGCCTTTCCTATTGAACAGAATGAACTTTTTAGACTATTAGAAGTGGTCTATTAAGCGTGGCTGTTAACTAAGGGGCTGTTTAGTAATTTTTAAATGATTAAATGCTGAATCAATAAGAGGTCTGAACCATTAAATGTTGAACCATTAAAAGGCTGAACCATTAATAGCTAGTATATCGCTTAACTATTAAAATGCAAAATATTTTACCAATTCAAATATGAGATCTTAACAATTCAGCATCAAACCTCTTAACCATTCAACATTAGTATAATACTTAACCATTTAGAGACAAATATTTAAACTATTCAAACCATTTGCTCAATAAATAAACAGTCTAAACCATTAAATGCTGAGTCATTCAAACATCTGAACCATTAAAAGACTAATTCAAGTGCTATCAATCAGTCTAACCAAAAAGTATCAGTTGACTCAAGACAGTTTTTAAGTTTGAAATAATAAGTTAACTTGAAAATAAATACAAGTTCATTTTTATGTTGGTTTATAAATAAAAACAGTTTTTAATAAACACAACCAAAGTCCTATAAACTCCCTACCAGAAGTTAAGAAAATTAAATAAGTATAATAACAGATTTAAGAAGTTTTGCTGACCAACAACTATAAATTTAACTCACAACAAATGTCTGCAACCCATAAACCTTTCACAACAATGAAAGCTTCAAGGATCAAATAACAAAACTCTCAAGAAAATATAAGTCCAAAACTAGTAAATGAAACATTGAAAATAAAAATACACCATTAAACCAAAACACAAAACCACCTCACTTGGCTCCCTTCTTCACTGCGGCCTTGGTAACCTTGGCTCCTGTTGGGTCCTTCTTCTCGACGCTCTTGATCACACCCACAGCAACCGTTTGACGCATGTCTCTCACTGCAAACCTACCAAGTGGTGGATACTCTGCAAAAGTCTCGACAACCATAGGCTTGGTGGGAAGCATCTTTACCATACCAGCATCACCATTCTTCAAGAATTTAGGCTCCTTCTCAAGTTCCTTACCAGATCGTCTGTCGATCTTGGTCAAAAGCTCAGAGAACTTGACAGCAATGTGGGAGGTGTGGCAATCAAGAACAGGTGCATAACCGTTACCAATCTGACCAGGGTGGTTCATGATGATAACCTGGGAGGTGAAACTAGCAGCTCCCTTAGCTGGGTCATCCTTGGAGTTGGATGCAACATAACCACGCTTGAGATCCTTGACAGCAACATTCTTAACGTTGAACCCAACATTGTCACCAGGAAGAGCCTCAGTCAAGGCTTCATGGTGCATCTCAACAGACTTAACTTCAGTGGTCAATCCAGATGGTCCAAAAGTGACAACCATACCAGGCTTGATCACACCAGTCTCAACACGTCCCACTGGCACAGTTCCAATACCACCAATCTTGTACACGTCCTGAAGTGGAAGACGGAGGGGCTTGTCTGATGGTCTCTTGGGCTCATTGATCTGGTCAAGAGCTTCAAGAAGGGTTGGACCCTTGTACCAGTCAAGGTTCGTCGACCTCTCAATCATGTTGTCTCCTTCGAACCCAGAGATTGGAACAAACGGGATTTTGTCAGGGTTGTATCCCACCTTCTTCAAGTAAGATGACACTTCCTTCACAATTTCGTCATACCTTGACTTGGAGTACTTTGGTGTTGTGGCATCCATCTACAATCATTAAACCAAAACAGTTAGCAAACAAATTACCAAATCTTAGGACAGTGTGCAAATTATAGAGAATAACAACACAATCCAACCTTGTTACAGCAGCAAATCATTTGCTTGACACCAAGAGTGAAAGCAAGAAGAGCGTGCTCACGGGTCTGACCATCCTTGGAAATACCAGCTTCAAAACCACCAGTGGTGGAATCAATGATAAGCACTGCACAATCAGCTTGGGAGGTACCAGTAATCATGTTCTTGATAAAGTCACGATGTCCAGGTGCATCAATGACAGTGCAGTAGTACTTGGTTGTCTCGAACTTCCACAAGGCAATATCAATGGTAATACCTCTTTCACGCTCTGCCTTGAGCTTGTCAAGAACCCAGGCGTATTTGAATGACCTTTTGTTCATCTCAGCAGCCTCCTTCTCGAATCTTTCGATGACTCTCTTGTCAATTCCTCCAAGCTTATAGATCAAATGTCCAGTTGTTGTGGACTTGCCGGAGTCGACATGTCCAATAACAACGATACTGATGTGAGTCTTTTCTTTACCCATCCTGCATTATCAAACCAAATGTTAACTTCTAGATCTAAATAATAGATATTCCTCAAAGTCCATAACGCAAATGAATTAGAATGATCAATATGGTTAAAAAAATCCTATAATCATAGATTGATCAAAACAAAATAAAAAAAGTGATTCAAATAGCTCAGATCAAAAAAGCAAAAAGGAATACTTTTGAAAAACAAAGCTACACAGATTTTAACAAAACAAATCTAAAGTGATTCTACTCAAATCAAACGGATGATGACGATAAACAAAAAGTTATGGATCCAAAATTCACAAAATCCGTATCCGGTTAACCAAACATAGAACACTTACTGATAAACACATAGCTATGAATCCAAGACTATAAAGCAATTTTACTCAAATAAAACGGTTGATGATACTAAACAAAAGTAATGTATCCAAAAATCACAAAAATCGTAAGCGATTAAACAAACATAGAACTTGTACTGAAATCCAAGCTGTTTAAACGTATAAACATGCTAAAAACACATGTACCTGATAACTCGAATAGAACCTCCACGATCGATACAATATCCATTACAGTCAATCGAAAGAATGTTTATACTCAAACTACATCTACATACACGCATATTAAAGCTAAAACAGATTCATCTGAGAACAAAACATGTCTAAAAGACTAAACAACAAACAGATCTACTTACTTACAGATGCACACAGCATATATGTACTATAATTGATATGCAAAAGCCATGGATTAACACTGACCTTAACGATGAATCTGCAGACGACTTGTGTGGTGGATGGAGGAAGACGAAGAATGGAAGAAGTGAGGTTGAATGAGAGGTTTTATAAGTGAGCTTAAAGAGCCTATGAGATTAGGGTTTTCTAAGAGCCGTTGGATTAAGAGATCTGACGGTTGTGAGGTAATCACCCGTGGAATCCATATTTAGATGCCCTAGCCAGCCTCCTTCGTTTCTTTTGCTTTCATACCGGTGTTTAGGTGTTAATGACTTGTCTAATTACGATATTATCCTTGTTAAGTTTCATTAATAACCACTCCTGTCCCTCTATTTTATTTCATTCGCTTTTTAATACAGTTTCTTTTTTTTAAGAGTGTTTAGGAATAAAAAATTAAAAATGGGTAATCCGAATCTAGAGGCCGGTCGGTGACAATTGGCTCGTATCCAGAAAGCCGGAGGGGTTCGAACCAGGGTTCTTATTCACACTAGCATTATACACTTCACATATTCCTACCACTTGCGCTACACGTCTGGAGACAGGTGTTTACGAGTAAGAAAGGTTTTAAATTTTGCGTTAGAACTTTAATTAAAACGAGTCAGGTTGATAGGATCGGTTGGGCCAACAATTTTACCTGTTTGACGGTAAGTGATTTCAAACTAATGTTATAAAAAAATTGCTTTTCTTAAACCCTTTATTATTATAATACATATACTTACTTCAAAAAAGGAAAAATTAAATGATACAAATAAACAATCGGTTTGGCTTACACAACCGATTCCAAGTTCCCAAACTGTCAAATTTCTAAACAAGTAAATCGTCAAAATCAAGCCACGAACCGAACCTTCTAGATCTAAAACCAGGCCAAACCAGCCAACTTGCTTTCGTTGAGCAATTCAAGTGGTTTGAACGGTTTATATTTAAGCTGTTATTTATTAGCATTGTTATAAAAATATATAAAGTTTGCTTTTGGTAAAGAATTAATGTTGCCCATAAATATTGCAAACCATCACAAAACTGAAGTCTATAACTTATTTTCTTGCATACTGATCCAAGTCTAGCAAACTACCTAAAACTTGTTCAGAAAAACTAAGGTTCCATAGCTTTTGGAACAACAGAAAACACATAGTCCACATTACTAGACAACTAAATAACAGTTCGATAGATCGATGATTAATCCAGCTCGCCAACCAATGAGGACTTAGCCGTATCGACTATAGCCGGTGCTTCCTCCATACAGCTTGTATTGTCACTAAGCACCCCACTGCTCATCAGCTTCTCAACTTCTTCAGCAGTGTATATGTGTATCTTTGTAACCATTTTTGCAAACTCCCTGCATGCAGCAATAACAAACAAGTTTTAGTTTTAATACTATGCTTCCAGGATTTTACTGCAGAAAGCACTAGAATATTCTAGAAGATAGTACTTACTCCCATGGATCATCCCCAACAACCATCATGTCGTTCTCTTCATCGGTGTACAGCAGTCGCCATCCGCCATCTGGATTATTAAACATGCCTTCCATATTAAATAACACTTCTAGCTCCATGAACAACTCGCGATAGCTAGATATTTTTGTTAGATCGATTGCCCTACCAACTTTATTTCCTTGTTTGTGAACCTACAATCCAAAACCGAATTGAATGATTTTAGTAAAACCAGATAAATTCTGTATGGGAAAAACAAACATACACAGCAAAGACGTTACCTCTATCTCATGAGATAAGATATTGCTCCTAGAGAGACTCTCAGCATAGGAAAAAAGAAAACCTCCTTATCTTTTTTTTTTTTGTTTGAAAATACAGTAAACATATAAGAAACAAGAAGTATCATAATAGAAAATACCTTGGTGCAACTCCTCTTGTTTATACTTTTGGCATCCACTAATTGAGGTGCTTCCTTCAAGGGAAACCCAAATAGTTTACAGGTGCTCACAATGCTATTAGAAGCATCATCATCTTTCTCATTCGTAGAATTAGGTTCAACAACGGTTTTCTCAATGGACCCACTTCCAGCCGAAGGTTGAATGATGGGAAAGCGTGTGAAGTCTATAGGCATGACCCGACCAGGCACTGGGTCCAGACCCGGATTTGGATTTGGTCTGGGTTCAAAGACATTGAGATTTGGAAAACCAAAGGTTCTACCACCTTGAGAACCAAGGGGATAGAAACCAGGATTCTCGGGGGTTCGATACATGTTGAGAACATTGCTCTGGTTGTTACCAAGATCGGTTCTTGGTGGGGCCCAGGAATCGATGTCGGTTTTTCCAGTCAATGATCTCAATGAGCAAATTTCTTGACCTTGCAAGATCTTCGGGTATCTAGTATTATCAGATCCCAGAAAGCCCAAGTAAGGGGTGCTTGAAAGTGGTTGATGAGGACTACTACTCATAAGTTCACCAACAAAACTTGTATTCTTACCCATCATCGACCCATTTAGGGGAAAACCCACGTGCATAGAGGGTTGAAACCCGAAGCTTAACGAGTTGTTCATCTTATCACCCCCATAGAGAGGTGATACGGGACCTACATTTTCTTGACCTTGCAAGACCTTAGAGGATCTTATCGACTCCTCAAAGTCTACATGTCCACCCAATGCTGCAAAAAGATCAACATAATTTAACGAATAATGTTCAAAGAAATTAACTGGATTATTTGTTAAAGAAGTAAACTCATACCGGATGCAGGGTGTACAGAAGGAGTTGCATGCAGACCTGCACGCAGTTTCTTTAGTCTTGGAGTAGATTGAATGTTTAACAATGGGAAAGTCCCACCACAAAGATCAATCTCCCAAGGCGATATTCGTTCTTGATGATTATTTCCCACATCTTCATCCCACCTCACCTGTTTTTTAAGCAAGAAAACATGCAAATGTATATCATTCAACATATAAAGGACTAATTTCTTATTTATCCTTTTAAAAGTTCAAAATGTCATTATTTCGTATTCACCCATTTCATATTAACTTCAAAGAGTCTGTTTTACTCATAAGTAAGAGAACATTATGCACTAAGACAATTCGCGGTGACAATGTAGTTTTCCTCCTAATAGACAATTACAAGTAACTGGTGTTGTTTTATTTACTTTGAAACAGATAAATATGGTCACTTTTAGTGTTATAAAGAAGGTATATATGAATGACATTATGCTATTTACAGGGATGTATAGGACTACTTGAACCCAAATGCTGATATTATGGGGTGTTTGGATTTATAGGCCCGACTCTATGGTTGTTTTTAATGTTTTGATAAGCAATTTTTTTTTTCTTATTACTTAGATTCGAATAATTAGTTTCATATTAGCTGCAACAAACCTGAATATAAACAAAACTTACCTATTAACCCTCTGTATATCATAAACTGAGAGACTTTTTATCTCATATAACAAAAGAGTTTCCTTTATTGTTGCAAAATGTCTTCCTTGATCGTTCTCTCTTTTAATTTTTTAAATAATGAGAATTTATCGAAAATCCAAACATTATACTCTGATTATTAAAACTTCAAACAAAATAAACACATTCCAAACACCATCTTTATATAGCCCGTTTTGTTATGCACGATAGAGACGTTTTATTTTTTATTTTGCTTGGTTACAGCCAACAGGTAACAGAAATTTTAATTTGTTTTTTTTAAATGAAGTCCAAAAGTTATGGCTTGTACCATTAGGCATCTCCATTTTGAGTTTGCCCATTTGTAAGGATCCATATCGCCTACACCAGTCACAACTCCACTAAACCTGCAGCAAAGTTCGAAAGAAAACCATCAAAGATATTATCAACCACAAACAAATAAGCAAATCATCTTTACATGATACCTTTTTTCAGGAGACTCATCCATACAGAATTTCATTTTGAATCTTGCGCCGATGGATATCATGTTACTGACTGATTTCATGTACTTCGCATAAGGAACAACAAAATCCGCTCGACTAGACCTATATTACATTTGTTATTTTGTTATATGTCAAAATAAGTTAATAAAAACAGTGACTAAAACTGTGTTTCTTGATTTAAATAGTAATTTTCAGAACTTACCTTGGACTGTAGAAAACATGAAAGGTACTGTTGGTAGACACTGCTGTAGCGACGGATGCAAGAATGTCGGCATAAGATTTCAGGTTGCCCATGGTTGTATCAGGAAGAATTTCCCTTGGTCGAATTGCTCTTCGGGTTCCCAGCCTCAGTTCTCCCCCTTCTCCCCTGAAACCATCATGAAAAAAGGATCAAACAAACCAAAGGGGGAGCTTGGATGTTTGTTTTGAAAGTGATTATGTAGTATTTGATAATCAGATAATCAGAATCCAACAATAAGTTGTAAGAAAACTAACAGTTGAAAATAACTTTTATATGTTACAACTGTTTGACAAATTCTGATTATTTGAGAAATTCGTAGATGCAACCAAAATGACATTTTTAGAAATGAAGTACAAATTGTCTGTAGAATGAAAATAGAAATCTCTCAAGATAGGTTAACCAGAAGTGGTACATAAGTAGTTATTTTACCCTTTATTAGACAAGCAGTTTTGTTGTGGGTATGAACTAATTACTTGACACTATTAGTAATCAGATGGACCTAGAATTTGTTTATTAAAACATCAAAATCTGATCATCTCAAGTTCAAAAGGCAATTTCAATCACCACATAAAACAAAACAAGTCCAAATTACTTATTGGTTTGGATTCCATCACATATGCTACACATTTGTGACTCATATGCCACTTTATTCTTGTTTACACTCTTTAAAAATCTAAAAGAAACGTGCAACACGCCACAAAAAGATACCTCAAAAAGAGAACTGCATCCCCGGAAACAAGTTTCTTTTGGCTTACAAAGATGCTCCAACCTGTGGTAAGCAAATGCCGCCTTGGCTGACCTGTAAAAACATAATATGATTCCCAAATCAATGCATGAACTTCCAATTCAGTTAAACCCTAATTCAATTACTTAACAACTGAAATTGACCTCTGTAAATATGCCTAAATTTCCATTCCACTCCATGAAGGTCCTTAGCAACTAGTTCTTGACTGGGCCTCTGCTGTTTATAATCCTAATTCAACCAGTATATAGAATTCAACTAAAATTGCATATATAAATAACAAATTTGGTCAAATTTGCATATGAAAAAGCATAAATTTGAAGGGGAAAAAACACACAAAAAAGTGGTTAGAAGCAAACCAGAGGTGGGAAACAATCTTCAGCAGCTCTTCGAGGGACCGAGAATCCACCATGAGTCGATGTATCAGAAGCAGTGAGTGTTTTGCAGAACATTTGAGGTGTTGATCTTGTGGGTGTAACCCCACCCTCCTCTTCTTCCTTTTCTTCCAAATTTCCCTGCAAATTATCACCAATTCAAACTTACAAAGTTAAGACGACTGAATTAATAAAGATCAAAAAAAGTTTCTTTTTTTACCAAAGAGGAAGATGGTAAAATACCCAGAAGATTTCATGATAATAAAAACACACCCTAATTAGCATAAAGGAAACAAGATTGTGATAGAGAAAATCTTGAATTCAACTCAAAATTATAAAATGATTGCAATTTTACCTCTGGTAGAGGGAAAAGAGTGAGCTTTGTGTAAACCTCATCATTCTCTTGGTTTGCCTGTTTCCAAAAAAATGGGAAAAACATGAAAAAACTTAGCTAAACAGTTTAACTGAGTGAAGGAGACAATACCCTAAATAGAAAAAAGGGGAAATTTTGCATCTTACAAGCAATTGAACATCAACAATTCGGCAAAAGATCTGAGGAGGGAGTCCTAAAGAAGGAACTTCAATGGGTGAAAAGTGAGTAGATGAGTGTGCAGCAATTTGTTCCAAGTGACCTTGAGGGAAGTAAACAACCACATTTCCTTTATTTGGTAGAGGGTTGAGAGGGCCAGCACAAGCATGCCAATGTTCCTTGTAAATTGAGGTTGAATTTGGGGACTTTAAGGCAGAATTTGAGGAGTTTGACAAAGTTGATAGTGATGAATCCCCTTCATTTCCACAAGATTCTGCATTCTGACCACTCATTTCATGATTCAGGTCAATCTCCATCACAAAATTCAACTTCACTTTACAACAATTTTCCCAAATGATTCTTGAAACCTAAAAGAAGGGAGGAGAGGAATTTTCTGAAATGATAATTTGACAACAATCAAAGGATTCTTGATCTTGAAGGGTGCAAGAAAATTGTGGAAATGTAGTGAAATCATGGGGAATAATCAAGAAAAGCAAGAACACAATGAAAAGGCATGGTTTTTATGATACCCAACAAGAAAAAATGGTGGAAAGATGAAATTTGTGAAAGAATAATAATCTTTTTTAGGAGATTGCGAGGATGATTGCAAACCCATTTTGTTGTTTTGAGAGTTAAAGAGGGAGGGGGAACAGGGGATGGAAGGTAGACATTGACAAATGCATAGGTAGCACAGAAACAAAAGTTGAAACAAAAGGCAGAAAAAGCCAGTGTGGGTTTATGTCTTTTTTCAACTTCAACACTTCTTTTGCAACCTAACAAAATCTATGTAAATTGTTAAATTGATTATCTTTATCTTAATACCTTAATGTTTATTAAAATATATAAATTATCAATAAGAATTTAAGAATGTTTGTCTAGGTCCCCTTAAAACTGTAAGACTAAACTTATTTTGCATGGTCCTGCACCGAATAAATTATTTATTTTTGAATCTTAAGCATTTTTAAATAAAAGAAAATAGTTGAAATGCTTTGTATAAAGTATAAACAACAAACGCATTTGTATATAAGAAATAAATTATTTGTTTTTCAATCTTAAGCATTTTTTCTTTGATATTCATTAAAGTTTGTACTGTTTCAAGTGCATTACGTATATTACTAATTACCAACTTTATTATGTTTAATAGGTTGTAGAGTGTTAAATGGGTTGTTTTTATTTTTGTCTTTTTCTTAATCCTTACGTTTTTTTAATTTTAATCTAATACTTTACATTTTTTTACAATTTAGTCATAAAACTTTTTATTTTTAACTTTGTTTTCCTATATTTTATATTCTATAAATTATTTGTTTTACATTCTAAATTTTACGAGTTAACTCAACGCAACGTGCATGTGTGGTTCAATGTTTTTACCCTTATTTTTTCCCGTTTAACGATCTTGTCGTAACTCATTGGTTCTAGATCGACTTACTTATTGTTTTATACGTTCTAACTTCTAAGTTCCACCTATGTGGTTCAACATTTTTACGCACACTTTTCATTCGGTTTTATTTTTTTCGTTTTTATTTCTTTTTTAATACGAGTTTTTTTGTGTTGGTGGTCACCGACGGTGGTGTGTCATTAGTGGCACTTGACACGGTTTTACACCCCCTGCTGCAACGCAGGGGGCTTAATACTAGTTATAAATTTGAAACCTTCATTTCAAGAATGGTTGGATTGTTATGTAACACACATCCTTTATAATATATGTGTTAAATCCACCAATCCTTTAATGGAATTGGAATTACAGAATTTTCAGAAATTGAAATTGAAAATTTTTTCATTTAAAATCATGTTTGGCTGGTCAACATATGAAATTAGAATTAAAAAATTTTTCCCTCATTTATTGGAATTCTCATTCTTTTCACTTACCCATGAAATGTTCAAAATTAAAATTTCAATTTCACTCAAAATTGACTAACCAAACACGTTTTTAATTTTAACAAGATTCAATTCCAATTTTAATTTTATTTACAATTCCAATTTTTTTACAAAACATTCTATAAACCAAATAGCCCCTAAAGGGTTTGGGGTGAGTTGCATCACATGGCTCTTTTTTAACCCTTAGAATTCATAAATATATTCATATATATGATAGTTTGATGGTTTATGTAGATATATGTAAGTTGACAATTAGTAGCGTATAAATTAAATATGTTTTTATTACGACTTATATTAATCATTGTCTGCAACCCATATGTGTTGGTCATATATGTAAATACCATTTACATATAAGTATGTAGTATTCACACATACGTTGAGTTCCTCTTTGTCTTGCATTTAAATGGCAAATGAAATGATATATATAAATATTTGTAACCATTCATATTATCATTTTTTTTATTTAACATATGCTTGAAAATGCAAACTTTAGATAAGAGATATGAGAGATAAGAGAGAAAAGATAATTAATTTAATTATTTAATTTGGAGAAAGAAAATATTTAACAATTTATCATTGTATTTTTCTTATTAAATTTTATTTTTGGTAGTATAAAAAACTAATGGTCGGTATTAGTTCGGTCACTTTTAAAAATAAAATGAGTTATGGAAAAAAAATCTAACCCTGTAAAAACTGTTTAAGTTGAAATAGTGTTTTTAACATTTAAAGTGAAACTTAGAGTTAAAATAGTGTTAACATTCTTAGTTGCTAGTTTGATTTTTAGTTTTCAACTAGGTTTATACCTCTAGCGTAGCGATGGGAACACATGTTGCAGCGAAAAAGAACGATGCGGAAAGGCACGATGTAGGTGTTTGGTTTTATAAGTGCATCATTTTAAACATCAAAACATTGTATAAAAATGAAAGTTAAAATCGTCAATTACGAAGATATCAAATCGAGATTTGTTGGTTAAAACAAATAAAAAGACAAGTTCTTTAAATTGTTAAGGGGTTAACTATAGATTGGTTAAAAAGAATGATGAAAAAAGTTTATTATAATGAAAGAACGTAAATATAAAATTAATACTAAAAGACAAATACTAAAATATGCATTAAACACCTGTAACTAAAGCGTAAACACTTTCAAGTTTGGTAGTTGTTACTAAAAAAAGTCTCTCATTTCTTAATAGGGATGGCGATGGGGCGGGTTTGGGACGGGGCATGGGTAATCCCAACCCCATATTCGATTACACAAGCGTGTCCCATACCCCGGTTAAAATTAGTCGGTTATGTATCAAGTATTTATCCATCTGGTATCCGGCATGTCCAGAGGTAATCGAGTATACCCGTTAATGTTAAAAAAAATTACCACTTGAGTATACTCATTAGGTATTGTTGAAATTAGAAAATCATATTAAGCTACTATGCATTAGAAAATGATTTCAACTAATCATTAATATTTTTTTCTTCATGTTCCACTATTACTATTCTTTAATTTTAGGGATAAATATTTGAGATATTATAACTTTGTAAAGTGCTATATAATGTAAATGATGCGAAACTTAATGTCTTATATTTAACACATAATTATTAAGTAAAATAATAAAAAGATATAATTATATATAATATACTCATTAAGTTAAAGTAAATTAAAAAATTAAAAAATAAAAAACTTCAAGTATATAATGTAATAAACGGGTATGTTTAATTGAGTAAATAGGTCTGGTGAATGAGTTTAAGATGCAATCCCATACTTATTCCATACCCGTGAAAAAAAAAATTAATCTCATACCCGGTCTCATACCCGCTTACCTGATCTCATACCCGCTTACCCGATCTCATACATGTCCCAAATGTCTTGGGTTTCGGATATTTCCATCGGATTCGAGTTTGATTACCATCCTTGTTTCTTAATGTACAACAACAATAGCATAATATACCACACCAAAATACATAAAGAATTTCGTAATTAGTATTATTTTAAATGCTATTTATTTGGCGAAGTGAAATCATGTTAACTCTAAACTCTTCATCAACTTTTTATTTATAACAGTTGTGTTAATTAATTTTAACTACACATATTTACTACATTTCTTGATATTAAAAGGAAACAAGCCGGTTGGTACCCTAATTTGTTAACCGTATTACATGTATTCAAGCAAAAAAAATGAAATCAATCCACCCAAAGCACGACATGATTTTAAACGTCTATGGGTTAAAACTGATGTTTTTAACACTAACAAGTATATAAATCGTATTTAACATTACTTATTAACCAATCAATCTACTAACACAAAATCCTATAAACCCAAATACCCAATGCAATGACACCCCCTATATATATCCTAGTCACGAAAAGGTCCCAAAAAAGTTGTTCTAACATCATCGCGAGTTCAAAATGCGTGAAAAAATGTCCCGTCTAATATCATCGAACGTTCAAGTCATCTAATAAATAAAAGAACGCAAGTTTGAAGATGGTGTAGAGTAGTCGTAGTGCAAGCGTCAATACAAGACTAGATCATTTGATAAAGGTTTTGTCTTTAAAAAAAAATGTTAAGTTAGAAATCTAAACATATCGATACAATAAATTAAAGTAATTTAAAAATAAAAGTATAATATAGATCTGTCGTTAAGAAAATAATTATACTCGCATTACGTGACGGTGACTGATGTGATAACAAAAGCAGATGTAAGCAATGGAGACATTTGGCATTGGCGCTGGCCACGTACCCCACCACACATCTTTTAGATGCATGAGACAAGAGAGCCTGATTTTACCCGACACACAAAACCCTCCATTGTCGTGTTAATTACCAAAATGCCATCAACTCCCACTTTTTACGTTACTCCCACTTTTTTCCTTTTAGCAGTCACTTAACCTTATCCTCCCAACCACAATATTGTCCTGCCTCTATCACTCACTATTATACGGGCAACTATGATATCTTTTTAGTCAGGTTTTTTTTTAGTATTGGGTTTCTTCATGTAGAGATTGAGGGTGCGATCCAGGCTAGAAAATAAATAGGTGGGCCCGATTAAGATAACACCTATCCTCCGAAGCAGGGTCGTACATTTGCCGTTCAAAAAAAAAAACTATGATATCTTTTTTTATTGTAACATATTGAAATGTCAGTTTTGTTGTATGTAAAATATGTTTAATGAAATCCCTTTTAGTTTTCAGCGTAATGTTTTAAAAGTATCAACGAGAGGAACTAACTCTGTCTTTTGGTATACAATAGACAGGATAACAAATGTGGTAATTTGAAATGAAATGAAACAAGTAAAAGTGGTGAAAGGGGTGCGTTTAAGGGATCTCATAAAATATTTTTAAATGCATAGGCTAAATGCACCCCTTAATCCTATGAAAACATTAAATCGAAGGAATTAGTTTTGTTTTTCCAGTGTGAAAATAATATGTTATGACTGTTCCGACGAGCTAAAAAGGGAAATTAAGCAATAAAAGTGAAGGGGTGATAGAGTAATGAGTTATGTTTAGCTCATCTTATTTTTTATATATACTCTTAAACCTTTTAAAAGGCTACTTGAAGAAAACATGTACCTTTTTGTTACTTATAACATTCACAGTTGAATCCCTAAAAAGATTTGAGTGCGTTTCTTATATTATATGGAATGGTTTTGAGTGATTGTGAGTGAAGGAGAGAGAAAATATTACTGTTTATCGGTATATTTGATGAATCTGTTCAATCCCTATAAATTTTTTAATATTTTTAAAAGTAGTTGTGAATGAATGAGAGAGAAAAAAATAATGATAATAATATAAAAATATTATTTAATTGAAAATAAGAAATAAAATATAATGATTTTTAGTATAATTATATAGACAAATATAATAAATCCACTGTAAATACTCTAAATATGATAGGAATAATGGAATATCCATAAATATTTATGTATTTATAACATACTAATTACCAGCTTGTTTATGCATTATGTGTTGTATCATGTGTTTGGTGGGTTGTACCATCTTTTGTCTTTCTTTTTTCTTTAATCTTTAACTTTTCTATTTTAAACCAATACTTTTACATCTTTTTATAATTTAGCCTCTAACAATTTTTTACTTTTAACTTTGGTTCACTATACTTTTTCTCTTTTACAAATTTTTCGTTTCGATCTAAATTTTACGAGTTAACACGCTATGACTTGTGCGTGTGGTTCAACATTTTTACGTCTATTTTTTCCCGTTTAACGGCACCGTCACAACACACGGGTTCTAGATTGACTTAATTATTGTTTTTAATGTTTTACGTTTCACTTGCGCAGTTCAATGTTTTTAGGTATACTTTCCGTTTAGTTTTGTTATTTTCGTTTTTATATATTTTTTAATTCGAGTTTTACCAGTGTTGGTAGTCGTTGACATTGATATGACATTGGCACTACTTGTTACGATTCTATACCCTCGCTGCAACGCAGGGGGCTTAATTACTAGTTTACAGCTATGAGATATATAAAACAAGAATGACTTAAAAGAATTAAGAGGGTAGAGAAAGTAGATGCCTAAAAATATATTATAGAAAATTGCACTCGTCAAAAGTAGGTATCAGGAAAATTTTACACTTATAAAAGGCATACAGTAAATTTAGTATACACAACTAATTTGAGTTTATAGACCGTGAAACAGACAGATAAACTTGTTTTTAAATCATATATTATGAATAGAAAAAAGTTAAAATACAAAGTTTATTTTTGCTATAAAGTGTGAGAAGACACAATGAATCAAAAAAAGTCACAAAAAAATTATATCTCACAATCTAAATCGAATTTCAAAAAAGTAATTCCGAGCTTTTGTTCCCCTAGCCGTCCTCACTAAGAAAAAAAATAAACAAAAAATAAAAAAAATAAAAAAATTAACGTTTTTTTTATTATGTCATTTATGAAAGACACAGTGACGTCATTGTATCATTATGAAAGACACAATGAAGTCATTGTGTATTGTGTCATTATGAAAGACACAATGACATTATTGTGTAATAAAAAACACAATGAAATTTATTTTTATTTTTATTTTTATATTTTTCAAGAGGACGACGAGAGGAACAGAAACTACAAAATACTTTTTTTAAATTCGATTTAGATTGTGAGATATAATTTTTTTTGTGACATTTTTAGCCTCACTGTGTCTTCTCATACTTTGTAGCAAAAATACACTTTATAAAATAACCTCACCCTTATGAATAAACCATACAAATCTTTAACTGGCCGATTTACTTTGATTTAGATGATTGAATCCAAAGATCCACGAATAACTTGATATTAGAAAGAGAAGAAATATGTGATTATTGTCCCTTTTGCGTTTCACATTGTGTTGTTTTTGAGTTATTTTATTAAAAAGATTTTATCAAAAAGATAGTTGTTACTTATTAGTAACATAGCTGGCGAATTAAAAGAAGGAAAACAAATAGAAAATATAACGAAAAGTCATTTTCATACGATCAAGTGACCCATCGTCAAGTAGCCCCCTACAATTCAAAAGCACATGAACTTGATATTTCATTGTCTCTTTGAAAGAATCTTTGAAGGAAATGGTCGTCTCTTTCATTTTTACTTAATAACTAGAGAAAAAAGGATATTAATGATATATCTTATGTTTGTAGATATTAAATTTTACTACCGTCTACCGGTACGTAATCTCAATAGTTTAAGATTCTATATATAAACAATCTGAGTCGAACACGAGCTTTCTTATACTCAAGTTCAACGTGTTTAGTTTAAGAGAACTCGAACTCAAACTTGGCGCATTTAATTTGAAACTTTATTTCTATAGATCAAGTTGGGCTCGGGAGTCATTTTTCAAGCTTGAGCTAGGCTCGAGCTCGAGAGATCATTTATTATTATATATTATAGTTATATATATATATATATATATATATATATATATATATATATATATATATATATATATATATATATATATATATATATATATATATATAGGGGAGGGGTCAAATAAAAACCACGTTTATAATTGAAAACCGTGAAAACCAAGACTATCGAATCACATGATTTATAATTGATTTAACTTTTTAATTGTTTAAAGTATATTTGAATAAATTTTAACCTTATTTTTTGATATCATTATTTATTTTTTAATTTAAACTCCAAGGAACGACAATGATGGCGAAACGATTTACGTATACGTAACTTGTATGAGTTAAATGTACGTAACTCTTAGTTGTACACTTGGTAACGCGTACTTATATATACATAACCCTTACATATATGTAACTCTTAGTTATACACTTTGTAATACGTATCTACATATATGTAACATCTGGTTTTCATGGTTTTCAACGGATCCCTCCCCTATATATATATATATATATGTATATATATATATATTAGTTAAAATTTTATATAGAACTATTTAATTATTTTCATAATTTTATATGTGATAAATATTATGTTTATATATAATATATATTGAAAAGAACTTATATAAACAACATGCGCTCTAGGCTTGCCCTAGTCTTATCAAGCTTACATATGTGAAGCTATAGCTTGGGCTCGAGTCAAGATCTTTTATTTAATAAACTTTAGTATAAATACGAGCTTGGGCTTGAGTTTATTTGACCTCGAGTTCGAGTTTATTTAAGCTCATTTATTTTCTAGCTTTTAACGAGCCAATAACGAGACCACGTATAATCACACCCCTCACAATAGTCTACACACGGTGTTATTACAGTACATTATGATTAACTCCGGGATTCTTTTCCACTTCCATTGATACGAACTTTCCTCATTTATTCGGATATGAGACCAACAACAAATTTACTAAGCTAAAACTTATGTTATAAGTTGTAGGTTTTTGTGTGTATGAATATGCTTAGATTAAATTTATGTTTCTTGCTTTATTTAAGGCAATCTATTTAGCAAAATATTTGTAATCAATTTATATTATCAAATATTTTTGAAGTGATAAAATAACTAACTCGTTTATTTTTTTTGTGACACTATTCATCTTAAGTAATTTTTAACTTTTATAAATTTTAATTTAGAAAAAACATTTCTATAAACAACATATACATTTAAAAAGAAGTTAAACTTTAAATAACACTTGGAGTAAATACTGAGTTCAGTTTTTAAGAGAAAAACTACATGACTCTTGAGGGAAACTTCATAATTTTAGAAACAGCTTAGTGTTTATTACTATATTTAGTGTGGGGGCATGTTTGTGTTCCCTCAATCATGCCAAAAGAAGAAAAGAAAAAGAGGAGAATTGGTCCAGATAAGATAAACAATACATGCTTTCCTTCGGAGTAAATTTATAATGTTGTCAAAGCATGCGAAACCTGATTTGATGGTCTTCAGTGTTTTCTTTTTTTCAGTTAACTATATCGTTAGTCTATGTGATATGATATATTACATGATTGGTTGTTTTTGTTTTAAAGTCTAGACAGTGCTTTTTATCAATGTTTTTATAATTGAATCATACATAGAACTAGACGTCTTACTGGTTCACTAATCAAACTAGTAGGACTAAATAACATCATAACTAGTAGAAATATTTAATAAAACATAAAAATTTCAAAAAAAGAATACTATGATTTCTTCTAGTACAAAAATTAACTAAAAAAAAATTGAGATTTTGAATGAAAAAATATAAGGAAAAAATAGTAAAGACACTTGAAATATTGTCCAACCACCCGACCAAGTTCAACCAGTTCATCTACCAACCAAGCTCGTAGCTACCCGGTTCAAATGAAAACAATGCAAATAGATTCGATCGGCCAGTTTGATTCAAAAAGCGCTACATAAAATGACACATCTAACATGGATACGCATGATAACTGTTTGTAAATTTAAAATAAAACATTTACTATAAACATATAACAATCCCGACGCAAAAAATTAGAATTAATCATAATACAACTAGAATAAACAGACAAGAACGAAATGGAGAGCAAAAGGTGTTAGCAGAGAGTATTAATGTTCAACATGATTTCTTAAAACAAAATGCAAATCTCTCAAGAGAATCGTTTATTTCCCGTAATGATACAACTGTAACAGTTCTTACTGATCAAGAAGACTCAAGCATCCGAGACCGTACCTTGTATCAAAGAGAAAGACGAAGATAATGTGTGTTTGAGAGAGGTGTACTTGTTAATTGTGGTATATATTTGACAACTAAATATCATCTTAGTTTGTTTTGTAGAATAAAAGAGATTAGAAGTGAGCTTATATTTAAAAGAGAAGGAGTCGAGATATAATTCAACATTCACAACTGAATTTAGAAAACCACTCACATTTATAATTTATAATTAAACACCCTTAAAACAAGCATAATATATAACACTCATTTAATCTTTTTTGTTTCTTAAATAGATTACATGTGTGCGTTATTCCACAATATTACTATTTGTTATATGAAGATTGGTATTTGGTGAAATAAGGAAAGTAACTTTAATGTACATTTATTGACTTATGGTATGGCTCACTCCTCTTTATGTTGCAAGACAAAGCTACATCACATGACTACAACCACAACCTTATCATATGTTACATCAATGCTTTTTTCCAATGTTTGGTCAAACTTTTCTTAAATTTTTACTATTTTATTTCATGTTATCTCATAGAAGGTACATAAAAGAAAATAAGAAGAAATACTACTTTTATATTCAAAAAATGCTTCTTGTAATAATGATCTTAAATAATTATTAATTACATACGGTGGTTATACATGTTAAGATTTTTTTGATAAAAATAGCTTCTTTTTCATTTTATAGTATGTAACATAACTTTTTTTCTAACAATAAGCATATATAGTATTACAAATGCAAATTGCTCTAGATTCATCTTTTTTTTCTAGATCATTCAAAAGGCTTTATGCATTTAAATAAATGATGTCAAGCTATAAGGGGAAGAGCCGAAGAAGTCTAGGTGATGGCTAACCCATCTAACGAAACAATAATGAGCAAATTATTAGGCCCAAAATTAAGTAATTGATTTTAAAGAGTTAATTGTTTATTTCGAATTTTATAAAACTCTATTAGTTATAATAACAAAATGTGTGAAAAGAATATTAATATCAGATACATAGATCTCCTATGATAAAGATTTTATTTCATGACCGCTGATATAATTAACAATACATAATAGTGAATAATATTATATTTCATAATCGATGATGTATCGCCCGCATTCATCGTACCCTATAATCATCCGTCCTCATCATGTCCGGTCCCCCCATAAATAATAACTACTCAAAACAAAATTTATAATATTATTCATTTTACTTTTCTTCGTCCAAAAGTGTATTTGGCTTATAAAGCAGTAATAAAAATAGCATTCATACAAAAAAAATTCGGTTTAAATTGTAGTCAAAGCCATAAAAAGTTATAGCTATTGTATTTTTATTTTTCGGTGTATATGAAAATTTAGACAAATTGTTAGTGTTATTTTAATCATGACACCTTTTCTTTTTGAATTTTGTAATTACGATATACTTTTATAAAGTTAAAAAGCAGATAAAGAGAAAAAAAAGTGGTGAAGACAACTTTACATGAAATGCTTGGAACCCAAACAAATCGAGGAGACAAAATGTACCTCCATGATTGGAAGCTTGCAATTGGCATCTCTAATATAATTTTCCTTTTTTTTTTCCTTCAAAACCAATAAAGAAAGGTCAATTAAGCCCTACTTGCTATCAATCCATCACCCAAGAATGAATTTATGTGCAATGAGCAAATCCGTTCATGAATTATCTAAGATTATCTTGTTAAAAACTTTAATTAAATGAGTTCAAATGAGTTTGAGTGGAAGCTCGAGCCTAATATATGGCTAATTCGATAAATGAGCTAGCGCTCAAGCTTCATATACTAATTAAGCATGACTAGGTTTTCGTCATCCTATTATTTATGAATGTAACAAATGTTGTTTAAAATTAATAATGATGTAATTACATGATAACTATTAGTATGTAATTATGATAATATATTAATATAACACATACAGATAAAATAATTAATAAATTACAAACAAATCATACCTCAACCGAGCTTGAATTTAAAAATCACACGAGCTTAGATAAATCATTAAACATAAAACTACAAATGAGTTAGATTCAAAATTAACCATAGTAATCGTTTACACTCAAGTAAATAGAATATTTAAATATATAAGAGTGTCACCATCAAGAGACTCTAAAAACACTAGAAAAAACGTCTAGTCATTTTCATATCTGAAAAACACTCATTTTTTAAAACTTTTAATAATATCTCCTATAGGATGTTTCAAAAACATTAAAATAAATTGTCACGTCATCATTATTTCTTATATTTATTTTTAATTACCAATCCATCTTGCCTCGCCCTTGTCCCACCTAAGCCCAAAAAGGTGTTATTTTTCAAGTTCATATGTATGAACATTGTTTAAAGAAACAAACCCTTCCAATTGTTCTTTCAATTGTTCTTGATCTAAAAAACAGATGATTTGATATTTTTAAAAGCTAAAAATGTTCTATTAGAGATGCTTTATGATCCATGGAACCAAAAATGTTTTTCTTGGTAAAATAAATGAAGCAGTCTTTTTCTCCTTTTATTGATAATAGTATGAAATTTTGTTGGAGTAATATATTGTTAGATGATACAATAACACATGATTCGATGAGAGAAACTCATAAATGGTACGTAACAAGCATCAATGATCAACTGTCATATGTACCTGTAAAATTCAACTATTGTAGACTAAATATTCTAAATGTTGTTATTTAAACGTCAAATATCTATTTATAAAGATTACGGAAAGACTTTTAAGTTCACTTTAGTTTAATCTGGTATATATACTTAATTTGTACATTTATAAAGTTCATATCCTTGAATAAATTTCCCATGGTAAATAGTTGATCAAATATTGCAATTTTAAATGCAAATCTAACAGATAATGAAAATAAAAATGCCTACATAAAATATTTTCATAACTCATGACTATATAGTAAACATTATAAACTCTTTTTATAAGTATTAATGTTTTAAAAATAATTTTTAAAAGTAAGACAAATATATTCGGTTTTCAAAATTAGTGTATTCGGAGTTAGCATACCCGTTTTCTTCAACACACAAGAGTATGATTTGCTTAGCTTGTGCAGATCGCTTGAAGTCCACAGACCATCTTATCATTCAATGCCCTATTGCAAGGCTTCTTTGGGTAAAACTTCAATCTTGGTGTAGGTGCAACTTCACCGGAGTGGAAAATGTTCAAGAACTGCTTCAAATCCCTATCAATATTAATGGTGATAAACTGTTTAAATATGTTCGTTTGGTGATTATTCATGCTACCATGTGGCACATTTGAATTTGGAGGAATGATCGTATGTTCAAGGACGACAATCATGGTGTGGACGCGGTATTTGAAGATATATTGGTGTCATCGTTTATTTGGATAAATATAGAGGAAAAATCACCTGTCTAGATTGGGGTTATTGACGTGATTTTAATTTTTCATCTTTCATTTTGTAATGTACTCCTACTTGCTACCTTCCCGCTAGTCTTTTCCTAAATAATTTTTGCAGTTAAAAAAAAAATTAAGTGCTCAAAGTTTTCTACAAAAGTAACTTAAAATTTTCTTGTCTCTGTTAATTTATCCAACTTTGACTACATGTTCCAATCATATGTAATGTCTTTACAAATGTTTAACTTTTTTAAAATTAAGTTAGACAAGTAAACCATATCGAATCTTGTTATCAATTAGTGATTTTTTTGTCATTATCTTGAATTAGGATGTGATGGTGAAGAGAGAAAAATCACAAACTTAATAACAAAGTTTCAAATTGTAAATCTAAGTCGAATTGTAAAAATAAAATCACTCAATAATAACACAAATTTATATATGTGTCATTTGTGTAACTTAATTTTAATTTTTTTTAACTATCATAAAAATATTAATCTGGATTAAAACAACTGTTAAAAATTGAGTAACTTTAGATATACCAAAAAAATGAGTGCCTTTAGTGGAACACTTAATGAACTTGATTACTATCGTGTAAAGTTATATATATATTTTTTCTTTTTTCACTTTTTATTCATCATATATTTAGTTTATCTCTATTAACCTCTAGTACTTACTATTAATATAAATACATATTGTATTAATTTCTTCCAATACTTTTATACAAAATTTATTAAAGTTTTAGTTGTGTCCAAAATAAAGTATTTTTTGATCCCGTGATATTTAAAAGTTAATATCTTACATACAAGTAAAATAAATATTAAATTATAAACATAAAAAGGTTAAATAAATATGAATGCGACAGATTGTTGTAAACATTTTGTGCTATAGAATTAGGAATATGTTAAATGAGTGTGTAAAATTGTTGTTAAAAAACCATATATTAATTTATATCGAATTTTAACAGAAAAAACTAAAGTATATATTACACCAAGTGAGGTGTCAATATCACACCACGACCAACGACCATCAGCACCATAAAGCTCGTATAAAAAAATTAAAAGCAAAAAAAAAACGAACGAAAAGAAAATAGATGTAAAAACATTGAATACATACGTGAAATGTAAAACATAGAAAACAATAACATAGTCAATCTAGGACCTGCACGCTATGACAGGGTCGGTAAACGAAAAAAAGGCTCAATAAGTTAAATCACATACGCATATTACAGCGCGTTAACTCACAATGTTTAGACCAAAACGTAAAACAAAAAATTTGTAAAATATGAAAAGTATATGGATCAAAGTTGAAAATAAAAAAATATTAGATTAAATTATATAGATGTAGAACATTGGGGTTAAAAGAAAAAAAAACAAATGAGATAGAACCAAATATATCAAAATTACAACTAACAATGCAAAAAGTTACAAACTATTATATAGTTAACGTGACAAACTGCCAGCTACTAAAAGCCGTATATATTGAGCCTAGAAGATGGACTCTAGATTCTAGAAGCTGTATATATTGGGCCGATATGATTTGAATATTTTAAACTTGAGCCCGTTTATTATCGTACAGAATTACTCAAAATTATCTTGGATTTGAGGCTTTGAGCGGTTAAATTGAAGATATGAAACTAAGTAACTAACCTTTTCTAAGTGTGATATATGTGTACATTGTATATTAATCAAAACAATTAATATATATTCATGTGATACGTGAACTTTCGTTCACCTATTTATTTTTTTCTTGCGTATTAGATTCTGATCCTATAAGAATGTTCACTTGGAAATAACCAATCACTCGAACAATTCAAAGGAATTTGTTTTATAAACACGAGAGATTTGAGTATTACTGACTTTATAAATCATACTTAAACCTATGTTTGAATTATGATATTGTATTATATTTAAAAAATAAACACCAGTTACAAAAGGGCATTAACCAAATAGTATTCATGTGTGTAATAGGTGCTTCATTTGTTGGAGGTCGAGGGTTTAAATTCAACGATAAATAAGTTAGTTGGATATAATAGTAGATTAGGAGCCGTTCAAAAAAAAATTATATTTACCTATATTTTAGTATAATAACTACTAAAACAAAAGTTAAAGGATCAAATATATGTAATGATTAATAGTTAAACATTCTCGTCTTATGTTAACAATGTCCACAAGTGGTCTCATTATAATAATTCAACAACTATATTTAACAAAAAATGCGACCTGGGTAGAACAACAAGGCTTAATTTATTAAATGCTTTTACCATAGAAGGAGGTGCTGAAGTGATAAGACCCGAAATAAACAGTTTACTAGGTTTTTCTACCCCCGACTCCCCGAGATTATGAAAAATGTAAACTCTTATGCGAGTATTCTCTTTTTATCCTCAAACACGTCTTTTATCGAGAGAAAACATGTATTATAAACAATCATTCTAATATTCCAATGTCGTGATTTATTGTTAACATCGGTAGTAAAACTATTAATGTGAGAACTTGTAGACATTCACAACTTCGTAGAAGGTTAGAACATGTGAATATCAACATGTTTAAGGTAATGTAATGTATAAACCACTAAAAATGGATGATTGTTGGATTAAAGTGTTGTCACTGTAAAGATAAAGTACAATTTAAAGATAATGTTTAGACACCGATCTCTAGTGTCATACTCTCTTCCTTTGATGCACTTTGGAAGAGATAAACTAAGGCTAAATGTACCCAATCATTTACGCATGTATGATGGGCATATTTGCCATTACCTTGTAGAGTTTTAGAATTTATGCAGTATCATTTGTGTATTTGATTTTATGAAATAATCACAAACAACTATTGATATTATGATTCTAATGACGTGAGATGTGTTTAGAGCATCGCCATCAATAAAAAAAACCCAATAATACATAATATTGTTTTTTCGTGTGTTTAAATGAATTCTGGTCTAATGATTCGTATTGTCTACACCTTATGTCTTAAATAGTAAATCAAAGTATTTTGTTGTTATTCCCATCTCATATATGAGAAGAATATAGATATACATAAATATGAGTAAAAGGAGATACATATTACAGTTAAACATGCAACTGTTTTACAACATGATTCTAAATGCATAACACAATCCCTAAATAATTACTGTCATTAAATTTTAAAATATACCATCATTATGAACATGTTTTTGTCTACAAATACTAACATTGTGATTAACTTCACTCTAGGTATGTTTTACTTACTTACTTCCGGTATACACTAGTATAGTAGTATTTTTATAGATTGATAACTTTATGCTTGTGCACTTTTAAAATTTACACAAAAACATTAATATAATTAATTAATAATCAAACTTACTAATATAATTTAGTTGCCACTAATAGGAACAATTTCAAGATAAGAAAACAAATCATCCCTTAAGCTCACATTTATACATACAATTAAGCATCATTAATCAAACCAAGTACATATCAAACCACATCTAACCAAAAATATGTCACAAAGGGCAACTTTTTTGTGACCTTAAACTTTACAGTACAAACCAAAACAACCACACAAAAGAAACCAAATTACACACAATTCCATAAGTTTCAACCTTGCAAACACCCAATCAATCACTTAAATCACGTTGATTGTTCATGTCACCAAATCATCCCTCTTGTTCTTCCCCATCACCAAGCTTAGACCCCGACCACACGACCGTCTCTTGACCATCATCTCTTTTAGTTTTATGTTCGTTCGTTAATATTCCATAAACACGCGACACATGCTCCCATACGCTCTTCATACACAAGTACTCATGACGAGTGAGATATCTTTTCAGCTCGTTTTGAAGATTTCGAACGGGCTACAAAACATAACAACAAAAAAAAACGTTATAAACACGAACACGAGAAAAAGGGTAAAAACTAGTGAAATGATCAAAACCTCCGCTCTACACTCATGAGCAAGCCGAAAGAACTCGACCGAGACGAAATGCTTCCCGACCGCCTCTGCTGATTTGATCTGACCGAGCCAATACGACGACGTCTGCAACCGATCGAACCGACAACTGCTGCACTTCTCAGCACTCAGATACGGTGTCCCCGGAACCCTCACAGGTTTCACCGAAAACGGTGGTCTCACCGGAGTTTTGACCCCTTCCCCTCCCCTTGCTGGAGACCCTTTCATTACAGACCCCTCGGGTTTTTTGGGAAAAGACACCGCCTTCTTCTTCGTTGTTCTTTGAGGGGTTTTATTCTCTGACTCCGTTATTGTGTGTTTTCGAGAAATTGGATTCGATTGTTTTGATTTGGGCTTTTGGGGGGCTTTTTTGTCAGGGATATTAGTGACATTGGTGTCGCGAATGGTGCCGAAGGTTCTCCGGTGCCTGAAAAAAAGAAAAGAGAGTTGTTGTTTGTTTAGTGAAGTGAATTAGATGCAGGAGATGTGAATTGAAGAGATTTTGTAGGTACATTTGGGGAGGGGGCGCTGGGTGTTTGATCTTGTGTTTTGGTGGTTCTGATGTGTTTTTGTACTTTGATTTAAGGGGTTGAGCTTTGTTTCCTGTGGGAATCATGAGATGAAATGATCAAATGAGTAAATTCATATATAAATTAGAAGTGAAATGGATGAAGAATGTGGTTACCGGGGAAAGGTGTAGGATGAACATCCATTGTTTCCGATGTGAATAGAAGAGATATGAATTTGAATTATGATAAGAAAGATGGAGAGTGTCGTGAGTGTTTTTGAAAATGGGAAGTGGCGGGAACAGGCGAGTGAAGCTGGAGGAGCGGAGAGTAGTTGATCATAATACGCTCCTTCTGGGTCCCACCGTTTTCAAATTACAGGGATAAAAATATATCATAATCCCATCGGACGACGTGAACCGGTCAACTTACTAGTCTAACAAGTCGAACCGGATTTAAAAATTGGACGTCCTCATAATTATATGTATATGATGTTATATATAATTTAATATAAGTATTATATGTGTGTATTTTATAGTTATATAAAACTCAATAATAATCTCATGACCAACGTTTCAATTTATCATTCAACACACCCGTTAAATTCACTAAAATTCAAAAAAATATAAAAATAGCAAAAATCTGGTCCAACCTGGTTCTCGGTTCCCGGTCCGACCATCGAATTGGCCCATACGCTGACTGCAAAACGATTTGGTGCCCTCGGTTCAGTCTCCTCTTCAATTTCCGGTTGGACCGGCCGGTCAAGTCCGATAAAAACACTGGTTTGTAGTTTTGTACCGTTGTTTTTAGAATCGGAAACCTTATGTCCAAATTAGTTTGGGCCGACTGCTATTTCTGTGATTCAATTCTGCTTGTGTCCTATAAATCTCTTTTGTAAGAATTAATAATGTTGATGTGCTAAAATCGTGGGTATACACACACGAATACAAACATACATATTGAAAATTGTAAGGAATGTATTGCTAAAGTAATACAAAAGTGAACATGGAACTCTTCATGGTTGATACTAATAAGTTATTGAGCATTAGTAATAATGGTGTTTCAATGGTTAAGCAATTCATTAGAAACTTGTGTAATCGATAGTAACTAACGTGTAAGCAACCGCTGGTGATCAACAGGAAAATTGTTACCACCGCAAAGCGCGACGTCGTTCAATAGTTATAAATTTATAATTCATATAGATAAATTATCTTACCTTCTATTCTCGGGGTTTTAATATAGACCCTTTGCGGTTATGTCACTCTTCCTCTATACACCACGCCACACTGGTTAATTTTCTAAGCGTATGATATTTACGAAAACTTTCTTTTAGTGATGGACGAAATATGAAAAGTCAAATTTTCACGAAGTAAGCATTAAATTTCAACTTACATAAAATAAACATGTCAAGTTCACTGAATCATCCACTACATGGGAAAATTCGCCTACAAATAGGATAACTTAAGGGCGTGATACATGGTGGTTAAAGCTAAAAAACAATAGTTTGTGTAGAAAACATTAACAAAAAATAAAACTTACGGTTTGCCGGCTTTTCGCCCGTTTTTCGCTAAAAAAAGAACATGTGTCGTGTTCATAAGTTATAAACGGGTCTAGCATTTTGGCCCTTCGCTTCGAATGTTTCTACGGTTTGGAATGTTCATTTCTTAAAAGTTGAAAAGTTAATGCTTATTTTGATCAAATTTAATTTTCATACGTTTATTTTAGGAGTTTCCCAATATATGGATATCATTAGTTTAACCATTTACGTGCTCTCAATTTGTTATTATAGATGGGTTACATGATGCGACTAACTAGATCCCTAAAAAAATGCCATCGTTGTGCAAAAAAGAATATAAAGATAAATAGAAAACAAGAAAACGAGCCAAGTGACCGCAATGTCAAGTAGGCCCGTGACACCATCTAGTGGCCATAGTTTGTCCCTGCGGTCACCTCTTCGGTCACTACAGAAGCAATATCGATAGTCTTGATCAAACCATAATAAACATAGATAACGAAGCGGCCTGTTAATGGTTAATCCTACCCTACCTACCGGGTTGGCGACCCCATGAGTGGAGAGTAGATAGGTGTCATGATCATGAGATCGAACTCAACTATATGGACCAGGGTATGGACCAAGACCACGAGCCTAGTTTAGCAGAAGTTGCATCATGGTCTGTTGTCTATTAAAATTGAACATGAGGTGATGATAGTGACTCCAAAAGATTCTTCTTTTGAAGATAAATAGAATATATATGTAATTCATTAAAAAATGTAACCAGCTAGTAATGTAACAAAACTTAATTAAAACGAATAAGTACTTGGTTATAATATATTTGCATAACAACAAAAAAATTGAATGAGACCAAGCTGTGTGAGATTTAAAAAGTTGATAGGAATATTACACTGCCATAAACAAAGTTTTGTTTATGCATCTCATTAGAAGCATTGTTTGTGATGATATTTAGCAAGAAAAATTAAAATATAATGCATTTCTAAGTAGTGATTTGACAGATATAATCTTAGCTAGAAACAATCTGGAGTAAGAGATTATACAACTGTTACTACGTCACTTCTTAACCCGTCTGTGTCAGGCCGCCCCAATTCAATACGTAGAAAACAATGCAGGCTATACAACATTAGAGATAATCATGTGTAGGGTACGTAATAATATCTGTGCATCATAATCCATGCTATGCTACTTAGCCCATGAGCTAACCACCATAAGATGCGTCTTGGGAGGATGAAACTTGGGGGTCTCCCAGGAGACATTCATGCAATTCTACCGCCGGACCATCTGTGCGGCGGTTATATAGATAGTTAAAATACAAACAATCTCTAGTTACTCTAAATTTTTGGATTTTATTTAAATTCTTAAAAGCTGCTTAAAGATAAGAAACAAAAGATTGCATCATAAAGTAACTCCACTACCTTATTAAAGTTTGTCTTATTGTATAACTGCATAGTTTAGTAGTAATTAAACACACCTGATACGTGTCTGCAAATTTATAAATGAAATCAAATAACATGTGAATTTTAATAATACCATTTTTTGAGTTAATTACACAGATAGTCCCTGTGGTTTCACGAAAATAAATAAGTTTGGGTACTAACTTTTTTGAGCAACAAGTTAGGGTTTTGTTATTTCAACTTGTAACAAGTTTGGTATTAAAATTAACTTTCGTTAGTTATTCTGTTAAGTTTAAGGGTGTATTTGTCTTTTTGCTATAAGGAAAAATTATGTAACTTAGGTAAGGGTGAGGGACTATTTGTATAAATATATATTGTATTACATTTCAATTTATTTCCACCAACACCACCATCATCGAGCCCTTCATTGCACCAACCCACCACCACCCCCCCTTCATCGCACCCTGGCCACATATCACTACGTCAACGACCGTCCAAGACCATCTTCTTCATATCTAGCAACACCATCATCATCGACACCTTCACGACATCAACTTCTTATCCTTTAACATAAATTCTAGGGTTAGGGTTTTCTACAAAACCCATTTTTCACATCTTAGATCTCTAAATCCAATCAAATATGAGTTCTTCCCTCTCCGACGACCACACTAGCTTTCGTGTTCTCAGATCTAAGCAACAACCGAAAAAACAATGTTAAGGGGGGTGGTGGTTCTATACACATAAGAAAAACAAGGTATAAGAGGATGATTTGGTGATGATAGTGGCGTCTGATTATGGCAGCCTGGTGGTGATGGTGGCGTCTTATTGTGGTGGTCGAGTGGTGGAATCGCCGGTCATGGGGTTTTGGGAGGAAGAGGTGGTGATTGTGGCTGTGGTGGGTGGTTGGAATCATATGCAACTGAGGTTTCAGGTGGTTGAGGTTGAATGAGTGGCGTTGGAGAGGGTTGAAAGAGAAGAGTTTAGAGAGAGAGAGAGAGAGAGAAGTGGGGTGGTTCTGTGCAACGGTGGGGTAGGTTACCGGAAAATGCGACGGCGGTGGTTGCCGTAGTTCATACAAGTGTGAATTGTGTGCGTGTGTATAATATATACACATATATACATATATTATTATGCCGCATTTCTTAATCTTTCTATATAATTTGAAAAAAATGGTCGCTTGATATAGATGGTTACATAAATGGTCCTTTTACAAAGATTCAAAGGCTAATTTGGTCATTTACTCATATTTAACTGAAATTTTAAAGGACGTTAGCTTTAATACCCAAACTCGTTACAAAGTTAAAAACACAAAACCTCACTTGTTACTCAAAAAAGTTAGTACCCATGTTATTTTCATGAAATCATATGGACTATCTGTGTAATTAATTCTATTTTTTAATATTCAATGATTTGAAGAAAAAGTATCAAAGAAATAAAGAATATCTTACAATTATTGGATTGACAAAATTAAGTCTTGCCTCATTGTATACCGTTGAAATATCTGTACTAATGTAGTTTTAAAAAAGTTATTCTTATTGGAAATTACTCAATTAGTAGAGGCAAGAAAGAGTGGGGTTCAATCTAACAACAAAAACATTTAAAATTAGACTAGCAATGTTCACGTTGAGGTTAAGGGTTCAAGATCTGTTATGGACGGATCGATGTAAAACTGTAAATTAGTTGTGTTATAGATTAAGTGAAGTATAATAGGTAGATAAATCTAACGGTTTAAAAAACTAGAACAAAGAAGAGGTGACGGCATTCAAACCGACATCGAATATGTCCAACCAAAACTATGGAGTTTTCATTATGAGTTGAGGAACACTTGCAATCTAGACTGGAACTTGACACGGATGGGGATCACTCTTTTCTTGAGTGTAGATCTGGGCCTGCAATGACAGAGCCTATTGTAACTGTAATAGACTAGTACTATTATTCCCTGTGACATATCTAAACCAAAATAATTGCTTTACCATACTATGTATTCGTACATCTTGTTATATTTTTATTTTTGGCAAAATAGGTTAGACCATCAAAATCACGGGATTTGCTGGGAACATGATAGAGAGCGGATGAGAGACTGTTGACGTAACAAGGAGAGAGGGCGAAGAACGCCCGTGGCTACATACTTGCCCACGGGAGAGGAGGGGGTTTACGAGAGGAAGATGATAGAGAAAAGAAAAATCCGTACACGCGATGATAATATTACCATTAAAATATAAGTTGATTTAATAACATAGACTTATTCTATTCTGAAAAAAATACTAAACACAAGAATAATTTTCGGGATAAGTATTTTAATTTGTGCTAGTATGTGGGATTGCTTTTTTTTTTTTTGGTGAACTGTCAAACTTATAAAACATTGGTTATGAAGAACATGATTAATTATGAAATGTTTTGGTGAAAGCTTTTCTTCTAATTTTTGTAGAGTTTGGATCAAACACATTAAATGGCAGAAAAGATGTTTCAGTAGGTAGCCTAAAATGTAACTCGGTATATTTGTAATTTCTATAAACATTATCTATATCATGTCAGGAGGAAAAGATGATTTTTAGGCCAAGTGTTGAATGTATAGGCGTTTATAATGACAATAACACAATGATGTAAATATTAATGATAGATTCAATGCAAACTGGTCTTCATAACTCACAATAGTGGAAGTGTATAACATACCATGTATTTGATGTGATGCTAAACTTAAATCTAAAGTTATATGTGAAACTACTCAATGTACAAACATACAAGCAAATACATCATAGTACCGTAATAATCCGTTATGTTAAGGCATGTCTCTGCCATCTCTAAGAGCAAACTTGGCCATATATAATGTGGTTTGTCTCGACCAAATTTATGCTAGCTAGTTTGTAATGTCGAGCAAGTGACTGGGAAGAAACTACCTCACATTTCTACATAGCAGATGCAACACCAAAAGATTATATACGACCATAGACACACAACTTTGATCAAACTAGCTGCATATTGAACCAACTTAAAGGGTGGACGTGTACCGGGTGCATAAGCATAAAAATTATACACGAATCAAAATCTTGTATTATTATCTCAAAAACCTAGACGACTTAAACAAAATGCTTTCTTAGTTAATTACATGCATCGTAAGGCCATTTGTTGTTGCAACATGCCCCTAAACGTATGGTTTAGCGAAGTCAAGTATGAAGTATGAATGACTAACAGTTGTTGGTTTTCTTGTTTATACTACTACCTAGATTTGCTAACTAGGGATCTCTAGAGTAACCTGACTCTTATATCCACCCTCGCGTGTTGTTGATCATAAAGAGACAACTATACGTGAGGGAAAAGTTCGATACCTAAACAAGAATTGTGTAATATTAATTCAAGTTTATTATCTTGTACTATAATAAGAAGTGCACAATTATACACAAGTAATTCCTGATGTGTGATAACATTCGTGCATAAGATATGACTAATTGTTTTGACATGCCATAAAAGTATAACAAACTAAAGAAAATCTTTAATTTTATAATTTTGTCGATACTTTGTTTATTTTTTTATATTTTAATGTACTTTTAAAGAAACAAAGTACATTAGTTCTCTTCTTTCACACACAATTACAAATACTTGTGTTGCAAACAATGCTTGAAGGATAGGGAAGCCGGATTTGAGAGCATTCATAATAGGTTTTTTTATATATTTGTGAGTGTATTTAATATATTATATGAAATATTTGTAAATGATTGTGAGTGAAAGAGAAAAAAAACTGTTCATTTGTATATTTGGTATGAGAATGTTTATCCTTATTAATTTTTTAATATTTTTTGAAAACGATTGTAAGTGCAGGAAAGAGAAAATATAATGATAAATATATAAAAAATATTATTTAATTAAAAATAAAAGATAAAAACTGAAAATTTTAAATGTAATCATTAGGTTAAGGACAAGAAAATTTATATGAATCCTCTAAACTTTCTAGTGTTTTTTAATTTTAAATACACAGTTATTTCTCTTCCATGTGAACCTCACATGTTATGTGACTTCTAATATAAGGCAAAACAACAAAATACTCCTTATTTTGTGAAAAACAGATAAAAATAATGTCAAAAGGTTGTAAGTTCTCACAAAGGTGCTTATTTTTTACTTAGTTTCCCCTTAAAATCAGTTGAATGAATTATATATTATAAGAGCATCACAATTAATAGAAAGTTGTTGAAACAACTAAAAATATATCTAGTGAACTGACACATTAGGAAAATAAACATTTTTTTTAAATCTTCAAAAATCTCTCTAAGATTATGTGTAGTGATTTATTTAATTAAAATATCAATTATACAATGAACTTATTAAAACCCATTTAAAGCAAGTGTAATGAGTTTGAAATCTTTTTTGTTAAAGATCGTCAAAAGTAAGAAAAATTTGATTCACTCATCCCTTTTAACAACCATTAAGTGCTTGGCTAAACATAGGTTTTAAGTCCCCTTTAACTAGGATATAGCACCCTGTTATAATTTGAGTCCAAATCAGTAAATTTGACGTCTTCTAGGCGCACCACGACGTACAGTCATTTATTTTCTCTCTCTCTCAATCCATCTAATATATTTTCGTATATAATACATAGGCCCCATACCAACTTTTTAGGAGTTTGTTGGGGAAGAACAAGTGCCTCAAAAACATCTCTACCAAATGGTGAGTAACTTAATAAATGTTCACATGGAACTTCTATTTATAAATATAAATGGAACTTCCAAAAATTGATGTGTGGACCAGTAAAACCCGATGAATGTTCATCGGGTCGGTGAGTACGTAAATGAACCGGGGATGCGGTATTCCCGGGCGTCACTGTGTTTCCTAAGATCTCCCCCACTTTTTCAAGTTCCCATTCCGTGTGCTCATAGTGTTTTTTATTTTAGTTTCAATAACCAAGTCTAAAGTAATAATTATGAGTATCTTAAACTATCTTGTTGTAAATAATAAAGTTGCAAGTAAAAGTCAAAAGTTATTCACGGAGAAGGTATCAATTGTGGTCCACTTGGGTCTCAGCTTGATGGACTTTACATACGACCCCTCTGCCATCAAATAACACACACACACACACTAACATTGGTGTGTGTGTTTTACTGTGTGAATAATATTCTCTTAATACTCTATCATATGTCTTCTGTCGGATGAAGATTCAAAGCAAATCAACATCTCCATAAAGCTTTAGTGAAACAAAAGTTGAATCTTTAAGCTAAATCCGTGATCCAAAAGTGTTATTTTCCTTGGTTTCGTCATCTTTGAACAAATTAGCTTGATGAATCACATGGCCATACATCATCATCCTCATCATCTTCTTCTCCATCTACACATCTATTTTTAGCACCTTCTGTTCTTGATAACATCTTAAAGCTGCAAATCTTATTGATCCATAATGATGTCTGCTGGTGATGGATTCTCATCACCATCATATCTTACAGCAATCCCTAACCCTAATTCTTCAAATTCACCCAAACGAAAACGTAATCTACCTGGAGACCCAGGTAAATTAGTTGAAATCAACCAGTTTGATTATAGAAATTGTAGTTTACATTCATGTTGAATCATGTGTTCTTTGTTGTTATAGATCCTGATGCAGAAGTGATAGCTTTATCACCGAAGTCGCTAATGGCGACGAATCGATTCGTGTGTGAGATTTGCAGCAAGGGGTTTCAGCGAGATCAGAATTTGCAGCTTCATAGAAGAGGTCACAATCTCCCATGGAAGCTTAAGCAAAGAAACAAACTAGAAGTTGTGAGGAAGAAGGTGTACATATGCCCAGAGGAAACATGTGTTCATCATCACCCGACTCGAGCTCTAGGCGATCTCACTGGTGTTAAGAAGCATTATAGTCGGAAACACGGTGAAAAGAAATGGAAGTGTGACAAGTGTTTAAAGAAATACGCGGTTCAATCAGACTGGAAAGCTCATCGCAAGATTTGTGGCACGAGAGAGTATAAGTGTGATTGTGGAACAATGTTTTCAAGGTATGAATTCATGAGTACTTCTAAAGTTATATTGTATTTTATATAAGTTTCGTATCAACAACCAAATATGAATCAATTTGAATGTATATGGTTTAATAAATGTAACAGGAAAGATAGCTTCATAACACATAGAGCATTTTGTGATGCTTTAACGGAAGATAATTCAAGAATTGCATCTTTCGCAATGGCGGCGACCGCGAATCTTCGCTTCCAAAATGATTTGATGATGATGAAGCCAAGATTACCGATGTGGCAGCACCATCATGATAATAATAATCCCGTTGTAAACTCGATCACGAGTTCATTGTTTTTAGGGTCATCAAGCTTGAACAATAACAATGGTGGAATACTATCATCAACAATGGTGCAGTGGCCACAAGAGTTAGAGGAAGAAGATAACACCAAACGGGAAATTAAGTTGATCAATCCATTGTATAATACCTATGGTTGTTGTGCTAATCCGCCACTGCCTCCGCCACATATGTCCGCCACCGCCCTTTTGCAAAACTCCGGTGGGTTCGGGCTAATTAGCACAAGTGATGAGCTCTCGGGCTTTAGTTCTTTGAACCAATGTGAAAACTTGAGTGGTGGGATGGTGAACCACGGCGGACTGATGACGATGATGATGGCGGCGGGGCTGGCGGAAAAGGGCGGCGAGCTCCACTCCAGTGAGGGGAACTTGACCAGAGATTTTCTTGGGGTGGATGGTTCAAGAGTTGATCAAGCTCACTTGTTTGATGAGTGATACAAGCATAGGGCTCATTGGAAGTCAATGAGAATGGGGTGATAAAAGTGAAATTGACAAATGCATAAGCTAGACACAGGTGCCATGACTTGTCATGGTGAGTGGAGCGTGACCAAATGATCCGATTTGGTTCGATCTGGTTTTATATATATGTCGTTTTTTCGATTATGTACCTTATGGTAACAGTCTATTTGTTTCTGGTGAATAGTAATAGTGGTAGTAATAATGTGGTGGCCGTAAGATACTATCATATATGGTAATCTAGTACCCGGCCTTGATCTTTTGTTATATATTCTAAGTGAGTTATTAATCACAAAGTGATATTAAGTTGTTGTGTGATTGTATTTTGAGATCTGTTTTGCAAATGAAACCATTCATTCTCTAGTATAGTCATGTATATTATGTCACCGAGTTAAAGAAATATCATAATGATACATTCTTGGATTGTATGTTTATCTCGGTGCTTTAGCACAATATCACGGTAAAAGAAAGGCTAGGGTCAGAACTAACGACTTCAAGTTCAAGACATGATGAACTAATAATTAATTTATAAATCATACATGAGACGAGAATAGAAAGACTGATCTTTAACGAGATTAGAACACGCACATTAATGCTCGTTGAGACTGGCATGTCACATCAAGCTTTCGATCAAGAACATATACAATACGTCTTTTCCTAATAATATGTGATTACTTTATTACAATCGATCATACATACGAAAATTTTGTTACGTAATAATATTGGGATGTTAGGTTGGAGTATTATTCGCACAAAAAGAAGAAGATAATGTGGTTTCGTTAAAAAAGGGTTTGAACAAATTTTTTTTTTTTTTGTTTTTTAGTTATTGTTTGAAAGAAACATGACAAAAAACAGAAAGTGTGAAAAGTTAACGCAAGCAGCTACTACGTTTCTAAAATATGACACGTAGATTATTCGCAGAAAAGAAACTAGACACATACCTTATACACAGAAAAGAGACTATAATGTTGCAAATTATATAAAAATAATTTAGATTTATATTTTCTAAAAACTATATATAACTTACATAGGAAATAAATATAATTAGTTTTTTTTCTTTCCACGCTACGCGGCGTGAGTCCGGTCATTTTTCCCACACGCAATGCTGCAGCACTTTCTTCGTGATCAGGTCGGCTCGTCAGAAACTATAAAAACGAAGTTTTGTGCCAAAATAAATTTAAAATAGTAAACTTTAGTGGTCAGACTTTAAAAATATATGGCTGGAGGCCGGTCTCCCACACACAACACCATGTTACTTTATTGTTATCACTCTTGCTCGTTAGAAACCATAAATGCAAAAGATTGATGGAAAAACTCTAATATCAAAAACTTCTTTGGCTGAAGTCAAGAAAACTAAAGAATACTATTCTTTTAGTTTGTAAATTGATATAGCAAATATAATATACTATAATGAAAGTATTTCTTAGAAAAAACTTAAAATATTACAATTTTGTGGTAAATTTTTAAAAAACCTATTGTTTGTGACAAAGTTGAAAACCCATACACCCTAATACATGTTACTTGACACTGAAAGCATCCTCTAAACGCAAGAGATTTTGTGACATTTCTAATTGGTTGTCTTGTATTTCTAATGAGTCATTTAATCGTTGGCACGTTGAATCATATACATATTGGGCTAGTTTAGATCGATCCGAACAGGATGACTATGAATTACTTTTGTTCATATACAATAGAATAATAAAATAAAATCATAAAAATATTAAAGGTTAATTTCAAAATTAACATGAAATCCGGTCTATTGTCACAAGTTAACTATTCCTTTTGTGGCAAAGTTTAAAAAGCCTAAACTAAAGTATTCCTTCTCATGCATTTTAAATATATATAATATTATTTACGGATTTATTGGGCATTTGTAATACTGGAAATATAAATTTTTATATTTATATTTTTTTAAAACTATAGAGTAACCATCGCTATTCTAGTTGTCGCTTAATCTGTGGGAAATGACATTCTTTGATCGTAGAAGTATGAAAGTTGGCTAGAAGAAAACGCTTGGTAATCCGTCGCTATAGTGTCCCTCACGGAATCATTGCAAATTAACGACGGAAGCTCAACTCGTTAGAAAAAGAGTTACTCATGAACAGTTTGTGGCAAACCATCACCAACTGAATTCTCCGGTGATGACTTTACTTACGGATGTTTGATGAAATCATAGTCGGTAAAAGTGTAGCTTTCTAGTAGTGAATGTAATTGCGAGGCGTTTTTTATTTATGTTTTGATATTTAAAATTGAGCAACCGCAACGTATTGTTATTTTCCACTAGGTACATTTATATTATTATTAAGAAATATTCTAAGAGAACAATTTAAAGTGAGTCTCATAAATCGACTTGAAATAGAGATGTGGGTCGGAGTATTTTTACTTACAACGTCTTTTTTACGTGCGATATAACTAGAAGTAGTGGTGGAGCTTGAACTAGTTTATACGGGCATCAGCGGGCCAAAAATAAATAAAATTGTCAACTCAATATATATTAAAAAAATTTAAGCTACCGAACCAAAATTTAATATTATTGAGCCAAAACTTAACACCACCGACGGAAAATAAAAAAGAAATGATAAACCCCTACCCTTGGCCGGAAGCTCTTCTGATCATCCATAACTATATTCAATTCATTGTATTGTTCTATGTTTATTATTCAAAGAATCTATAATATTAAATTTTGAATAATTTAATACTTAGGTATAAACTTTATTCGGTGAATTAATTACTAAACAACAATGTTTTTTACGTTTTTATAAAAGAATATTTTTATCGTAAAAATAAAACATAATAAACATTCTATCCTACATAATAAATTAATAAAATAAATAAATAAATAAATAAATAAATAAATAATAAATAAATAAAGCATCTTAACTCGGAAAATGCATATATAGTCATCCGAACTTCTCAAAAACCTTGAATATGAAATATTAAAACCGATAATAAATTAAAAACAAAAAAAAATATTCAAAAAATATGAAAACTGGAATTTCATTTCAACTTTTCGCGTACTTATTAAAAAACAATGGAAAAATGAACGATAGATTACAAAAGCTCCCAGAATTACTTCAACTCACCCACCACACAAAACCATGCCCTTTTTAATCACATCATCAAAACAAAAACAAAAACAAAAACAAAAATAAAAAAAAGATATCTCACAAACAACTGGCCCCACATCACGTTTCCGACGTGGCATCATCTCAACCGTCCATCGTCACAAATTAAAAATACCCATGAAAACCATTAATAATCCCCCCACAATAACCCCATGCACGTGAATACGTAAATCAACTTCACTAGTGGAGCTAGCAGTACTATCTCCGGTCGCCGGAGTATCATCATCATCTCCGGCTTTCTTCTTCTTCTTCTTCACCGGCTCCGGTGCCGGTGCCGCCGCAGGCGGTTGCGGCCCAAACAACTTCACAGGCAAAAGCACCTTGTCCACTTGATAAACAGCAAGCGAACCATCACTATAAATTGAATTCTCCACGGTCGCATTAACGACCCCGGTGGTTAGATTCACCGAGTTGCTCGATGTCGTAATGTTCAACGGGAAGTTATAGAATGTACTGTCTCCAGCCTGTGTTCTCAAGGGGTTGCTTAGGGTTTGGAACTGTGAGGTGGATATGAAGGTGGGGATGACGTGGAATTGGATAAGTTCATCCTTTTGTTGATCGGAGAGCGAGTTGAGGGTGCCCGAGGTGAGGGCCGAGAAGGCGTTGTCGGTCGGGGCGAATACGGTCATGCCTTGTTTCGAGTTGTTGAGTTGGGTGTTGATTTGGTCACCGACTTTGGTGATGGCGAAGAGGCGGATTAGAGTGGTGAATTGGCTGGCTTTTTCTAGTATTTTGGTGATGTTGGTGGGTGGTGGTGGTCCCGGGGCGGGGGCGGGCTGAGCTACGGTGGTGGTGATGGTGGTGGATAGGAGGATGAGGAGAAAATATGGTGTCATTTTGTTGTGGAGAATAAGTGAATAAGAGATTTGAGTGTGAGATGTGTTGGTGTGTGATGAGGGTTTTTATGGGGTGGGGGTGGGGTAGGGTGGAGGGTGGGTTAGGGTGGTATAGTAACTATTTGGTGAGATGGGGCTGTTAATTAAGTTGGAGTGTTTAAAAACTGAAGTTGGTGATAGGTTGTGATTTTAGTTAAAATAGTAATATCAAAATGAGATTTTTTTATTAAATTAATATTAGGTCGATTTAGCCTATCATATTTGTTTGATGTATAATGATAAATTTTAGTTATCCTTTGCTTTGTAATTAAATATATTGATTTCAATTAATTAATTAGTCGATTGATTGTTACGGTATAGATGACTTCCATCATGTAGGAGGGAGACTCGTGATAATGGAGGAGTGGCAGTGTGGAACGAGCGGGAACAATGACAGAGATTAAACCACACTATAGAGGGGGCGGGGACGAAAGTAAACTATTCTTGAGGGCGAACTCTATATATGTTAAAATTTTACACTATCGGACCGAAATTTTACACTATCAAGCGGAAAAATAACACTACTGATGAAAAAAAAGGGGGTGCGGAGGCCCCTCCCCGCCCTCATAAAGCTTCGTCCATGAGCGGAAACACCCCCTCTCAGTACCACCTAAAACCTTCATACCGAGTGGGATGATCAGGTAAGACATTTGCAACCTTAGAATTTTTTTTAATAAACTAATTTAGTATATATGGTAAATTTAATTAGTTTATATGAAATCTAACAAACTAGTTAGGTTCTTTTTTATAAGGCTTTAGTTGACGAGACATTTCTGTTTGATTAACAATTATAAACTTGAAATTATGTTATTTTTGTAAGATCATAAGAATGTAATTTAAGTGGAAACTATACATTGACTGATTAATTGACATCTTGTTTATATTTTATACTAGGTTATTACCCGTGTATTACACGGTTGATTTAAACAATAACATGTTTAGTTAATTGACGAAACAATATAATTATCATAAATAACAAAAAACATTACTTTTGATGGTTAATAATAGAAATACAATTACATTGAGAAAAAAAATCTTAAATCTCTAAAAATCTCTTTGTGCAACACATTTCTTGTCTCCTTTGTAAGTTTAGCGTCCTTATTTAATATTAGTAATTTGACACTATCTCTACATTTTACTCTTGATAACATTATATATAACTGTCCATTAGTAAAAAACCGGTTCTTCTAAATAAAGACCAGTTTTGAATAATGATTGTCATTGTCTCTTGTTAATTGTCATCGTAAATAAACAGAAAGTGAAATTGTCTCCTATGAACCTAAAGGAACTTTTTATCAGATAGTAGAAGATTAATTTTTTTAAAAATGTTCTAGTACCAATATTACTTTCAAATATTATTCATCTCAATAACACGTTTTTTAAAGTTATGACTTGTAGGTAAGTATCATTACAAAACAATTTTGTCGGTCAGTATTATATATATGGATTACAGAACAACAACTTTCATTGCGAACCTGTGATTTGACAACTTTCAGTACGAACATCTGATTTAACAATCCTAATATTTAAAACCAAGTCTAATATATTCAATCATCACATAAGAATTTTACCTTTATTTGGCAAATAGGAAGGATCATAAACAATAAACAAAAAGCCTGCACTTAGCTGTTTCAGCCTTTGAAGTAAAATCACAAACGTTTCATTCTTCACTAAACTCAACCTTATATTTTTTAAAATTTTATTAATCGTTATATAACCTTTGAAATGATCAAAATGATTAATTTTATTTGCTTTTAGCCATAACGTGTTTTCCTACCAACTAAGACAACCATAATCTCACCCTTTTAGTAATATTTAATATTAAAAAAATAAATAAATACACTAAAAAGTTATTATAATTCATGATAACCAGCCCACTGGTTGTTGTCTACTTTACAAATTACATACCCTTGGTAAAAACTTAGTTGTTGTTTTATTTCAGCAATTAAATCGTTCACTATTTAATGGTTCATAGAAATTTCTTGACTTAAACTTATACCTTACTTTCAAACAAAATCTGCAAAGAACACACGATCTATGACACGTATAATGACACTAAAGTCTCGACTGAAAAATACATCCAAATCTTAACAACAATAAACATTGAAAAAATACACATTAAGAACATTTCATTAAATGACTAATGACTAAATTCAATAGTAAATGCCAATAATCATAAAAATGCAAACTAAAACAAAATAAAACAAGTAATGACTATATTCTCATTTCTTAGCACCCTTTTCTAGAACTATTAGTATCATCAACGTCTTGCTTATTCCAGAAATTGAACATTCAACGGTCCAAAAAATAAAATTTAGCCAAAAAAACCCTGGTACTATAGCACCCCCCTACAGAACAAACGGGATAGCTAAAGAAAATCCAAAACAACTAACCTCACAGGCACAATCTGTAACAGGACCTAATAAGCAATGCCTCCCTTAAACCTGCACAAAGAAAAAAGCAAATCCATTCTAAATTCGATTGCAAGAAACAATCTTCATGCAGATAGAAACAAAAAAGCAGACTGCATACTCAGGTCGAACGATCGAAAAACAACAAATATGAAGCAAAAAAAACGCATGGAAAAAATTAAAAGCCAAACGAAGGACAAGCATCAACGGAAAGGCATAAAAAGCAGATGTCATCTGCAGGAAAAGGAGGGGGGTTAAAACCAATCAATACTCAAACCCATGCAACGCAGAAATAAGCAACACTAAACCAATTGAACCAACCACAAAAATAAACATTAGTGAGAGGAATGGCAATAAAAAAGTATATACGGTATAAGGAATAAAAAATTAGACCAGTAAGCACTGCAACGCACGGCCACTATTCATTACAACTTCCCTGTTGAGTACAGCTAAATGTGACAATATTTAAATAATAATATACTTCTTCACCCATGAGTACCTTGGTGGTGTAGAAAAGGTAATCACATGTGAGTACTGTTAAAAACATGTTTATGTTGATGATGTCCTAGTGTAATCATAAAGTAAGGAATACCACATAATGATCACGATACTTAAATTTTAATCCTCTAATTCTTGAGCTACCCCCTGTGCTGCAGCTAACCTTGAGTTTGGTGGAATCTTTATCCTCTAACTCAATGCAAATTTGAAGGTTAAAGTCATAACAACTAAAGTGATTTATCTAATTTCACACTTGCATATCTAAGAGTGCACATCTAAGAGTTTAGGAGTTTGGGTAGTAGTCCTAATAGGTGTGGTGAAAACAATATAGCTCGCCTATGTCTATGTGGCAAAAATTTCCTCTAATAAGAGCATTTTAAACATCTTTTAATAACCACTTCAAACAAATATAGAAATAATCATAAAGAGACGAGTAAATGAGGTAAAACCAGCTTTCATATGCAAAGCACCCTAACTTCAATACTTGAAAATGTGAAGAGGTTGGTTAGGAAACGTCAGCTAGTGAATTGGCACATGGTGCGGATCCATTTGTAAGAACACTACTGAAATTAATCAAATATCATAAGGTCATGATCCATGAAATTCTAATACCTTATGTTTTTTTAATATTGAAATAAGAGCTGAAAATAATGACAGATTGTGTTCGCTAAGCAAATATGTTGAAATTAACTAAATAACAATAAGTCAAACTCATTACCACCTGAATATTCACGGCTACCAACTTCGAATGAAAGTTATATTGCCTTAGGATCCTCTTTGACCCATTATACAACTGCTTAAACAACTATATTTACATCCTGTAATGTATTCATGAACCAGAAAAAGGTAAAATAATCATTATGCTAAATACATACTTGCTTTAGGATCATCAAGAACCATATCATAAGTATATATATAGTAGACTTGAAAAAAGTTACATTCTTTAGGATCATCAAGAACCATATCATAAATGGATATTATAGTAGACTTGAAATACGTTAGTAATCACTTTCAAAAGATCTAAACTTATGTTAGTTTGAAAATAAAAGACATTATTTTGACCAATCAAAGCTAAGTTAAAGCTCTTTTCTTAAACTGTGGAGCAAATTGAAGTTCATATATTATCAACAGCAAAGTACAAAACGCATGCCATAAATCTAACAAAAAGGATACATGAATAAATGAAATCAAAATGATAAATTAGGTTAAAGAGGGCATATTTTACCTTTTGTAGACCAGTTTTAAAATCTAAAAAATGAAGCACTCGCACATCAAGAATCATTGAAACATAATGTTTATTACCTTTTATATCGAAAAGTATGCAACAAGCTGTTAATTTGTTTCAACCATTGATTCAATTGCTTTTGGTAAATCAAGTTCTCCATAACAGCAACAATTAGCAACATACACCAGTTCAATCTGAAATCAAAAAAACATGACCTAAGAAACCCCATTCATAAAACAGGGACTCATCACAAAGGCTAACTTCAGCCTACTAACAAATAAGTGTGATAAAACATATGTAACAAGGTGTTTAACAAATCTGTAAGCAAAAATAATCTCAATCAAAATCAACATGCACATTATAATCATAATCAAATCTAAAAACAAAATCAATGATGAAAATATGATTGGCAACCAAAGATAAAACACACAAACGATTAAAACGAAATCAAAGTTTAGCCTTATTTGACGAAGATAATGAAAAGGAAAAGAGTAGATGTCGATTCAGATAGAGAGTTGTGGTTCAGGAAGAAGATTGAAAGATTAAGGAAGAAGCTAACCAGGTGTTCGATTGATTGGGTCGATAGGGAGTTTCTGGTGTTCGACCGAAGGGTGATTTTGATCTAGGGTTTGTGTTTAGAAAGAAGAAAATGGGAACTATGAAGGGAGCAACCGGGTAGTATCTAACCTGATAAGATCCGCGTGAAAGTTAAAAACGGGTGAAGAATTTTTAGGCGGGATTTCGAAGTAGAAGTGTGGTAAGAGGATGGCACGTGGCAAATACATGGTGTAAGAGATGGACATGTGACTTCAAACACTTTGTTTTATTAGAGTTTATAGATTTATACTACCTTCATGCTCTATTGTCTTTGAAGATGCATTGCTTCTACTAAGTTGGGTTATAACCACAAGATGTCGATTATCTTTCAAGTTATGATCTACTAAGAAAATCATATATGATATTAAATTATGATATAAATATTTAATTAACTCTTTTTTTATGAGATGATGGTTTGTTATGTAGTTGTTTTATATACAAGTGGCCAAAAAAGAGGGTCCATTTTTGCTTAGGAAGGCAGGAAACACAAAAGTTAAATATCCAAATGGGGTCGTATCTTTCTACCTTTAAAATATTAATAAAAATAATAATTTGTGATTTCCACCCATATAATGTATTTAGTTCACGAACTCAATGATATGCTCAAAGTGATTTTTTTTCTTGGTGCATGGTTACACCATGGTTTCTAGGTTAAAGTTGAATCCGTTTAAAAATCTACGTGATTCGCTAGCGGTAGTAATGGATGTGGGTGATATGACATTAATGTTTAATACTCTAATATTTATAATATATACAAAAGTTATTTGTATTCAAAAGCGTGTATTGTTCTAAAACTATAACTTACTTTATGCCGTAAATTTTTTAAGTTAAACTGTTTTATCAAAAAAATTGTATGGTATATCTCATCTTGAGAGTTTATCACGTTTTATTAGCCATTTAATACATTTCACCTGAAAGCATATATTATTTAATTCATCAGCAACGCTAAGTGAGAATATACTCAAATATCATATAAACAACTTAACATAAACCTTTTTTTGTGAAGAAAAAGTGTACGGATTCTCCTATTGGTGTATGAGGTACAACATAGGATGAATGCATCAAATTTCATACCTCTTTTAAGTCCATGTAGCTCACAATATTGAAATTCCACATTGATTACTTAAATTAAAATACCATGATGTAAAACTCACAATGTTAGGACAAAATATTGACGTCTTACAACTTCTTAATAATGCATAATGGTTTTGATCACATTGATCCCCCTTTGGCATCGATCGATGTTACCTTGAGTCTAATACTAACATGTATAGGCATATATCTCACTAACATTTAAGACACATAAATCACATTTCACATAATCAATCACATATTATGTATGTATGTACGTATGCTTTCAAACTCATGACTGTGTAACCTTACCTTTGCCTTTGGGATCTTTAATTATCAACTTCACGTTTCCTTTACATTGACTTCCTGAAGTCAATCAAGTTTCGTATAAATTAATGTGTAGTTTTGAGCATAAGTTCTCATTGGTCAACATATTGCCTAGTTTAACTAAGTTCCTCACTAACCAACCTCTAATTAACATTTGTAAGCTATTAGATTTTATTTAACCTCATTTGAACTCTTATATTGGAGTTTAGATCTCCTAACTCAATATTTCGAACGCGTTGACCCTTTATATTAACACTCGTAAAAACTCATGTTTGGTTATCTACCACCAAGTTACAATTACATCCTCCTCAGCTTATTGGGAGTAATGGACAATATTATGTTAAGATGAGTTTGTTATTATCAAATTAGGACTAGAACTATTTAGAGTTAATTATTTTAATGCTTATGTGTTTGTCTAAAATTTTAGATTTGTATTTCTTTTCATAAAACCCTACCTGTCATTTAAGTCTTCAAGACTAACACTACTTATAGTAACTTTTTTATAAATAACCAAGATACGTTGTTATAAAGAAAAAGAATACAAAGGTCTAATTTGAAACTTAAGTTTTTAATTTTGTGGCAAAACATTGTTGCTTAAATTGTGAGAGTATATACTAGTTCAGATAATCAAACTTCAGAACAAACTTGATGCCTATGTGAACTTAATTACGTTGTCTCCTATCACATAATGTCTGTGTGATAGGGTGTGACGTACATCAATCTCATAGAGTCATATCATGCTCTATAACTAAGTCCTTACTAAATTCTAGATAATATTTCACAATCAAAAATTTAATATTTTTCTTGTCATCATAATTTACAAAAAAAAAGAGAGGAAAGGAGAAAGAGTAGTATTAATTTGTGATATGAGCATCATATCACTCTCGTAAAATCCTCACATGCTTTATAACTAACGTCGCTACTAAATTCCATATCTATATTTTCACTATAAAATTTTAATCATCGTTTACAAAAAAAAGTATATTTATGAATATTATAATAATAATAATAATAATAATAATTTGCTTAAAATATCAATTTCAGGATAGGAAAAAAAAAACCCTCATAACTTCAAGGGCCATTATCGTAAATTTGCGCAACACAACATGTGTTTCCACTTTCAACCAGTTTCAGTTTCTCTCGCGTTTAGAATACCTACAGTTTCATCTCATCTCTCTCTCACATACAAACACACAGCAATACAGATGTAACAGCATCCAATTGAATTTCATAGATTCAGATGTCTGCAACTGCACTGCTGTTTCCGGCGCCGGCGCCGGCACTGTCACCGGAGACCCATAAATAAATCATCTCCGTTGACTCTCTCTCTCTCTCTCAAGTCTCATCGACAGATTCACGATGGTTTTACGGTGAGATCCAAGTTCTCTCGTACCGCTATTATATTTACATAATAATTATCTCAACGATGAGTTCTTTCGATTCAATTTCACTCCATGTTTTCGTCTATAGATAGAATTTTGGTTGAAAGTTCCTTTTTTTTAGCTTTTACATGGCTTATGATCGATTCAAGGGTGGAAAGTTTGATGTGTGTTGTGCTGAAGCATCGTTTGATGTATGATTTAGGAATAATTGGATTGAGAAGTCAAAATGGGATTTCGTTAATTGGGATAAAGAGGTATAGCAAATTCAAATTGGGGGTTTCTTCTTAATTTTTTTAGTTCGTTTGGGGTATACATAAACGGATAAACATTAGTCTAAAGATGGGGTTAGATTCTATTTCTCACAATAAGATGAATAATTTTTCTTCTGAATATATGTTGGAGGAAGAAAAAGATCTAGAAGAAGGTTCTGGAAGGAAAAGAATGAAGAACAATGAAGGACAGTATGATGGTCTGATGAAATGTGGACCATATGATTCTCTTCTTCCTGGCATGTGTGATGATGTTGCTTTAAATTGTCTTGCTAGGGTGCGCAGATTCGATTATGGTTCGTTATCTTTGCTAAATGTGAGGTTTAATTCACTTATGAGAAAAGGGTATTTGTATGAATTAAGGAAACAATTGGGGATAGTAGAGCATTGGGTGTATATGGTTTCTGATCCTAGAGGGTGGGAGGGGTTTGATCCTGCAAGTAATAAGTGGATGAGATTGCCTAAAATCCCTTGTGACGAGTGTTTTAATCATGCAGATAAGGAGTCTTTGGCTGTTGGTAGTGAGTTGTTGGTTTTCGGGCGTGAGCTTTTTGAGTTTGCCATATGGAAATACAGTTTGATTTGTAGATGTTGGGTGAAATGTGAGGGAATGAATCATCCTAGGTGTTTATTTGGGTCAGGTACTCTTGGGTCAATTGCTATTGTTGCAGGAGGAAGTGATCAAAATGGGAACATTTTAAAGTCGGCAGAGTTATATGATTCAGCAACGGGTAAATGGGAAATGTTGCCGAATATGCATTCGCCGCGTAGGTTATGCTCTGGTTTTTTCATGGATGGGAAGTTTTATGTGATAGGAGGGATGACAAATCCCAATGACTCGTTAACTTGTGGCGAGGAGTTTGATCTAAAAACAAAAAAATGGAAAATAATAGATGGGATGTACCCTAATGTTAACAGGGCTGCACAAGCGCCGCCTCTTGTTGCAGTTGTTAGTGATAATTTATATGCAGTTGAGTATTTGAGCAATATGGTTAAGAAGTATGACAAAATTAACAACTCATGGGATGTATTAGGAAGACTTCCGGTTAGGGCTGATTCATCCAACGGTTGGGGTTTGGCCTTTAAAGCTTGTGGTGATCGGCTTCTAGTAGTTGGTGGTCAAAGGGGTCCAGAAGGTGAAACCATTGTTCTCAATTCTTGGAGTCCTAACTCAGGGGTTAAAGATGGCGTTTTGGACTGGAAGGTTATCGGTGTGAAGGAACATTCTGGAGTATTCGTTTACAATTGTGCTGTCATGGGTTGCTGAAGACCTGACCATAGGTAATCTAATCTTTTGTTATCAGTGTTAACATTGTGAATTTGGTCATCACTTTTTTTAAACATTATTGTAAGTCAAGTTCAGTACTTTAATAACTTGCAGCCTCTTTAGTCACCAGGGTTTTCTTCTTTATATATGTTTTTTATCCTCATGTCTTTTTTTGTGCTCGCTTTGTTCCTTGGCAGCCTACTTCTTGTGCCAATAAACTCTCAATAGTTCATAATGAGGCTTAAGTTGACTTTATTTTCGTGACTACTTGCATTGTTTTTTATCTGTTTTGATCTTCGGTTATACCATGATCTTAATGATCAATTTACTAATGAACAGCAAAACAGTTATAGTATACTATCAATGGTGACTGAAAATTTCAGATGCTGGTATGTTTCGAGACTAATGAAGTTAAAAGACTATGATTAGCATGTGTATTTGGGGATAATATTTGTTATTAAATTTGTTTTTTTCTTAGGAGATGAATGTTTACCTAAGTGAAGAAATAGATGTATCCTTTTTGTGGGCAATAGTTGAATCCTCTGTTTGTAAGATTTTGATCAACCAATAAGCAGTTATAGTTTTTTTAGTCACTATGCCTTAGGAGCAGATAATTACTCTTGGAACTGTTTCCACTGGATCCTCAACAAGATATTGCCAGAAATTGATACTATGGTATTTTGGTTGTAGAAGACTATTTTATTTGGACATTTATTGAAAACACTGTAGCTAGATTACCAAACCGCCTGTCGGAACCTTCAAGGCGGTGACGCAGTGGTAAGCGGGTGAGTCACTCTAGCAGAACTCTCATGTTTGGATCCAACTTCCATTGGTTTTCTGCCTTTAACCACTTGAAGGTCATCTACCCAGTGCAACCAGTGTTTTACCTAACAGTTTCTAAGTATAGCTTAAGTTACAAGTTTGGGCCTTAGGGTGGGGCATCAATAATGGTCGACAAAATCCATCCAACTGCACATTATATGTCCAAATTAGGTACAGCACATGCCTATCATGTGCAACTTGTTCAAGGATATTATTATTTACAACAAATTATGTTTCTCATTTGAATCTTCATGTAGTGTTTGGTACTGGAGCATTAGTGAAATGATCCATGTCATCATAGTGAGAATGTTTGTTTTGCTGTAATAAATTAAATAAATCATTACTTAAATGATGTGATTAGTTTTTTCTTATTTTAGTTTCATGATCAGTGTGAAGTATATTTGTATCAAGTTCTATTCAGTACGAGTAAGAGAAGAGCATGACATAGTATTATTATTCATTGTAGGTTTTGTAGTAGTTAAGATCTTGATAATCTCTCTAAACTGTGTAATCACTATCAGATTAAATTATTTCGATTGTATTATTGAAATCTTAAACTAGATAATTCAGAAGTATGCCTAAGTTTGTTTTGTATAGGTTGTGAACCGTCACCACAATCTTTATCGATTAAGTAGTTAGTTGTCAAGGATTTCTATACACTACCGTGAGTCCGTGATATATAGCCGGTTCATATATATCCCTACAAAACTAGTTAAATATCATATATATCCAAACAAAATTTTAAATATCATATATGTTCCTATAAAATTTATCTTATATCATATATATCCTTTTAAGATAATTAAAATATTATATGTATTCATTTCATATATTGCATAAAAATAATTCATTATATAACTATTTGGATTTTATTAAAACTTTAAATCTTCATATTTACTCATCTTTTTATGAGGTGTTTTTGTGTTTTTACAACCAAATTTTTATTGCTTTTATAAGTGACTCGATTTTTATAGCATTTTCTATTATATCTTTTACTAATTTCATAGTGATTTTTATTAAATTTCATACCTTTTTTTAACTATTTTCCCGGTCGTCTCGATTAAATATCCTTTTTAAACTCCTTAACAATAAAGTTTTATTCATATTGGTTGTATTAATGTAGGTTAGATTTGTTTATAGCTTCTTTTCAGTTACATACAAACTTATATCAAAATAATAAAATATAAAAGAACGATAAAAAATATAACAGAAAGATGAGTTTAAAGTGTGTAAAACAAAGTTTTAAGAAAATAGAGGGTAAATTGGTTATATTTTATACTATATGCATAAAATATGTTAATATAAATGTATGATATTTTGATTATTTTATTCATATATATTGTATTTAGAATATGCTTTGAATATATGTGATATTTAAAAAGTTTTATAGGATATATATGATATTTATTATGTTTTGTAGGGATATATATGATATTAAAAGTTTAATTCGGATATATATAATATTTTATAAGTTTATAGGGATATATATGAAATTAATCTTTTAAAGTATATGTGTTAAAAACTTCATTTGCTGTTAATTGATAGAGTTGCATAGGCTTGAAAGGGACCAAAGCTCGGTGCCTAAAAAAATCCAGGTTGATAATAAGGCCCAGTTACAGCTTATTGGGTAGGTTTAATTTAATGCCTTTCAGTTATAATTTTAAGAGTGGGGTCAAATATTTAATGAAGCTCACACTTAATCAAAGTAACTTATGTCTTGACTATTAATCTATTCTTATTAACCATTAATATTTACATGTTGTAAGATTTGAAAGACTTTTTTAATATAGAAGAAGCACCCTATCACCATAATTTTTGACTTTTTATATGGTTTTTTAATTTGGTTTAAACTCAAATAACCTTTATATAGTTCATTTTATTTGAAGATGTTATATGATATCATTGAGTGTTTTATTCTCTTTTGGTTACCTTTATATGTTATTTTATCAAATATTTTTAATCATGTTAAATATATAACTATTTATAAACCTGAAAAGGAATTACAACAACTCATTTGTTTTGCCTTCAAATTATCAGATTTTAACGAAGCTAATATCATTCCGTCATCTTACTTCTTAAACTTGTAAGTTTTGCTTAATCTTGACTTTCATTTATTGGTCAGGATTAATCTCAACTCAGAAAATATTTATCGACACTCTGAATTTTAAGTTTATTTTCCTTCACTGATCTATTACTAACTAATAGTTAATCCCGTTAGTTTTTTGATGACGTGGACTGTTTTTGTAGCCAAAACACTAAACAGAAAGCTGAAATCTACCATTAGATCCGTCAATCTGAAACTTCCACACTCAAAAACCCGTCAATCACCACCTCCTTATTTGAACCATTTGACTAGTTGGAGGTAGATTTCAGGTGATGATGGAGAATAGATAATGAAAAATATACCTAATAGGGCTAGGTAGCGTTTTGAGTTGAAAAATAGCTCAAAGTTGCCCTATTTCATTAAAAAGAACTAACGGGGGTACCTCAGTTAGTATGTGATCATTGAATGAAAATAAGCTTAAAGTTCGGAGTATCTATAAACATTTTTAGAGTTGTGATTAATCTCGGCTAATAAATGAAAGTTAGGATTATTAAAATCCAATAACCCTATATACAAATACCATGTCATCCATTTGAGGTTGGATATTTAATGATAACTCATTTTTATGTGTTTCTAATTAAAATAGTCTTGAAACTTTTTTAGTTTTAAAAAAAAGAAAGTTTGGTAATCGTAACTTCTAGTAGTTCTTCGTTTTGCATCAAACCACATAATTAAATCGGTAGAGATGTGTATCGTCAAAATCATTTGAAATCTAATTTTAAAAATAATAGGTTAGTGTTTTCTGTTAAAAACTTTGCCTTGCACTAGCACTATCATAATAAGTAAGATATTTCATGTAAAATGTAATATATTTAGACCAAGCGTTTGTAAACCTACCTTTCTAATACTAGCCTTTTTGGCCTTAATTTTTTAACTTAAACCTAACGTTTCGTGCTAGTTTCCCATTAGGAAACACTGTTAAGTGTTAACCTACCCCCTTCCAATTTCCTTAGTGACATCTTTACCCCCACCACCTTTTGACAAGTTGGACCTTTGACTTTTAACTTTATAAGTGGATAGTTTCATCATAAGGCTTTGTACCTCCACTAGACTCAATCCCAATATGTGGGTGCATGGCAATGAAGCTTTCACAATAATATTTGGTCATAGGCTCAAATGTCATTTTTGTCATTGACAAATTTTCCTTATTTTAAAAAGATGCATCTACATCTACATAAGCGTCTTTATTACGATTTACGATAGCTAGTAAAGCTTTGTATTGCTGTGACCAAGTCAGCATGTCGGATCATGAAAACAATTTCTCTAGAAAGTAAACATGTAAAGGCTTCTTTCCTTGATGTATGTCCATTAAACCAAAAGGGGAATGAGCGAGTTCACACCTATTGTCAATGTTGTTCTTTTTTTTTTATACGAACTCGACAAAATATTATTCAAAGGTGATTGAGTCATTCAACACGTAGGTATTTCGACTCAACCATTAGATTTCATAACAAATTCGTTAAGAACTGGTCACATATATCATGCGAATGGATAATGGATGTGCATCTATCTTTATGCCTCAAATTTCATGTCAAAAGAATAGATTTCAAATACCCAATTTCAAAGTTCATCTTTATTAACTTTACTTTATCTTTATATCAAAGAAGACTAAAATGATTTCGATCACTTTGTATGGTCCAACCCACTTGCTTTGGTTTCCTATGTACTTGGGTCCTAAAGATGTGCTTAATTAACTTAATACTTGCACTAAGCTTGAATTTATCTTCTATAAGAAAAATCCATAGAAGCTTCATACTAGCATCATCATTGTAGTTTCATCTTAAGTGGATACCTTTTTGCCTAATAGTGGGAGTCATTTAATTAGTGTTATCTAATCACAATCTCTAAGCTATTAGAAAGACCGTAAAGCCCATATATATCGGAAGGAATGAAATTACTAGGAGTCATTCACACTGAAATTATGTTTCTCATCCACAAGTACAAATTTTTAATGTTTACCCATTAGTTCATCTTTCTTCGGGTACCTAGAAATTTTACCGCTTAAGCCAGCCAGAAATATTTTTGTCTGTACTTAATAGTCAAAACCTACGATGATTTTGATAACGGTTATCATTCTATTCTATGATAATATCCAGCTACCACAAGGATGCTTCCTTCCTGGGTGTCCTTCATGACACTACTAGAAAAATGACTTTAATATAACATTTTAGAAGCAAGTTTTTAAAAAAGGTTGTATTTGTCAATAAAAACGTTGTATTTGCCACAAAAAAGGTTGCATTATCTAATGAAAATGTTGTTTTAGATCTAATGTAACTTCATATAATGTAGTTTTTGGCAAAATGGTTGCTTTAGGTTAATGCAATCATTTTAAGACGTAATGCAACTTTTTCATGTTCTAATGCAACATATTACAAGTGTTGCATTAGGTTGTATGCCCTAATGAATATTATGTCTTGATATCATTCTTTTGTATTCACGTAATAATAATATTTTTCTCCATAAAAAAGGTCATTGTACTAAAGCTAAATTTATAATATGGGATCTTATTTACCTGTTTCGGGTTGCACAATTATGTGGGCGGAAAGAGATGAGAAAGTGGCAAGTGGTTAATTAGTACAATAATTGGATTATGAGTATATTAATTGATATCCACATTCTATGTGCCTCAAGTGCATAACACGTAATCAAATCGCAATAAAATATATTGCTACTATCTTTCAAAGTTTAAATAATTAAGTCTAGTCAATTTTAAAAAATATATATAATAAAAACACAATAACACCATTTTTTTTGGTTAAAGAAAGTAAGTATGAATGGTTTTATATTTGAAAGCCACAAAAAAGAGGGTCGTATGTCTTTAGTGGGAATTAGGAAGTAGCTGAAAAGTATTTCCATACCTTTGATTTTGCTTTATCTAAATATTTAATTTAATCCGTTCTAAAATTAAAAGAAAACAAATATTAAATTTGTGTGCTTTAAAATAACTACCCAATTTTGAGTTAAAACTTCTTTCTTATCGAAAATCTATTTTTATTCATTATAACATATTATGATCTTTTACTTGATTTTAAAGATTATTTGTCATCATCAACGTAGAATAGTTTAAAAAGAGTAAAAAAAATTAGCAACTAACATTGTTTTAATACTAAAAACATTTTAAATTATCATCTGAATTTGTCATTATTGATGTTATATATCCTTCTTGTATTTATATCATCGCATTATCCCTCCGCTTTATTTCTCTTCACGTCACAAGATATCATTTATCTTGTATGATTGAAAAAGTATACATTCACATCGACAAATTATGCTTATAATTTGCAATTGCATACTTGTTTGTTAACCAACTACAATACATCTTTTATGTGTATGAGAAAGGGTACAGTCCCAAAATTATAATTCCTAATGGTATCGCATAACAAAAATGAAAATTGTCGGCAGTTCGTTATTTCGTACAAATTATAATATCATTTTAAATAAAAATATCTGAATAATAATAACTCATTAATCATCTTATGCCCCCTAAGTAGTAACTGTGAATTATTGAGAACTGATAAGTGATAATATCTATATTTTTAGAACGGTAACTCATAATATCACTTGTATATTCGATTTATATATATAAGAGATGTATTTATGTATCTGATGATGTAAGTAGGTTTACAGCCATGAAGAGACACCTTGGGCTACCTGTCATGCCTCAAAGTTACCTGATGTGTCTTTTCTTATGATTCATTGGTTTGGTCTTACTCGTCATTATCTTATCTTGTCAGATGTTCCAACAAGTTTGGGCTACCTGGCATGGCCTTGGATAACCTGGCCTTGCCTTATCCTGTTGCCCTACCTCAAGCTATTTGGCTTAGCCTTACCCAACCTAGCATTGCCTTAGGCTGCATCGCATTGACCTTACCCAACCTGGCATTGTTTTAAGCTGTATCGCATTGGCCTTACCCAACCTGGCATGGCATTAGGCTGTATCGTATAGCCTTACCCAACCTGGCATTGCCTTAGGCTGCGTCACATGGCCTTGCCAACCTGACTTAACCTCAACACACCTAAGGGTGGGGTTATCTCACGTCTATTTATACTGGACCAAGCACATGGACCCAATCAAAATAACTCATTGGGCTTGGCCCAACCCACACTAAACAAGCCCATTAGGGTTTGAGGATTCCCCCTCTATAAATAAGAGGTAAACCTCTCATTTAAAGGGATCCCATCTTCTGCCCGGAAACCACCACACTTGTCCATCGGAAGTGTGAGGCTCTCTCTAGTCTTCACTCCTTTTTGCTGGATCCCTTCCCTGTAATGCCGCAAGGCCATCCTGTGTCGACAAGTTCATCTTGTGTCAACAAGGCTCTCTCTAGTCTTCACTCCTCTTTGCTGGATCCCCTCCCTGCAATGTCACAAGGTCGTCCTGTGTCGACAAGGTCATCCTGTGTCGACAAGGCTCTCTTTAATCCTCATCTCCTATACTTGTCTATTCATTTGTCTTATATATATATATATTATGCTTGACTATATAATACTTGGTACTGACTTGAGCGTCGGAGTATCTTCAGGGTTAAACCCCTCGGGCCCTCTAACGTAGATCTCCTTTGTGGTTACAGCCAGGTTCAAAGTTCGGGAATAAGTCACGGAGTCCAGGCTTAGCCATACCTGGTGACAATACTCGACCCGGATTTGGATATAGCAACAAGTGGCGCTCACCATGGAGCCGAGAACATCAATCCGCGTGAATGCTCGCGCCCTGCGTTCTAGACAAAATGACAAGAACTGTAGTCTTTGTATACCATTGGACATCCAGATCTGTGTTTACACCTGTGTTCACCAAGACTTTGGGTTTTAGCATAGAGATAAAATTTTGATAAAAACGAGGGTCAAACTCTATACCTAGGGTGTAGAGCCTCCTTTTTTCATTTCTAACATTTTTCTGATAATGCGAAGGGAACTATAAGTTGTAAAATAGCATTTCAAACTTTGCACTTACCATTACTAGTACAAAAGGCAAAGCAAGAAAAGACCACTCCTGCCAAAGACAGGTCATCACCTATCTACAGTAAGAAAAGAACCAAGGATGATCTTAGCCTGACTGGTTAGGTCATCTTGTTTGGCTAAAGTCCTTGTCACTTTGACTATCTATGGCAGACTGGTTAGGTCATCTTGTTTGGACAAAGTCCTTGTCACTTTGACTAACTTAGCCTGACTGGTCAGGTCATCTTGTTTGGCCAAAGTACTTGTCACCTTGACTGTCTATGGCAGAATGGTCAGGTCATCTTGTTTGGCCAAAGTCCTTATCACTTTGACTATCTATGGCAGAAATCATCTCTCATTTGGCCAGGGCCATGTCGCCTTGCCCTGCCAAGGCAAACCACATATTCTTTTACTAGAAAAAGGCAAGCCTTTTTAAAACCTTCTTTTTCCCTCAGGCAACAGCCCAAGCCTGGGTCTTTCAAGACCCAGCCTCCAAGCCTTCGCAAGGCGCTTGGAGGCCCGGCCTCCAAAGCCTTCGCAAGGCCCAGCCTCCAAAGCCGCCTCCAATGCATTCGCAAGGCCCGACCTCTAAATCATTCGAAAGGCCCGACCTCCAAGCATTCGCAAGACCCGACCTCCAAGCTTTCGCAAGGTACGGCCTCCAAAGCCTTGGCAAGGTCCGGCCTCCAAGCCTTCGCAAGGCCCGACCTCCAAGCCTTTGCAAGGCCCGGCCTGCATGTCTTCCCAAGACTCGACCTCCTAGCCTTTGCAAGGCCCGGCCTGCATGTCTTCACAAGACTTGATCTTCAAGTCTTTCAGGACCCAGCCTGCATGTCTTCCCAAGACGCAACCTTCAAGTCTTTTCAGTACCCCGCCTTCATGTCTTTTCAAGAGCCGATGTTAATACCTTTCCAAGACCTGGCCTAAAGCCTTTGCAAAGCCCGACCTTCATGTTTTTTCGATACTCGGCCGTCATGTCTCCCTAAGACCTGGCCCTTATGTTATTCCGTGACCCGGCCTCTATGTCTTTCTAAGGCCCGAACTACGTATCATTCCAAGATCCGGCCTACGCTTATGCTGGCTGGCAACTTCTCGGGATATCCCTTGTCATCCTTAAATTAAAAGTAAATTTGAAAAAGGAACCCACCCCAAGCTCTGCTAAATCATTCCCACTTTATAATGAATGTATCTTGCCTAATGATAAGCTAAGTCAACTTTTTCTAACATGTATTTCAAGGGAAGATCTCGAAAAGATGGTAGAAAAATGTTTTCCTTGAAAGAGCGCAAACTACATCTTCTAGCCAAAGTCTAAATCATTCACTTGGCCTTGCCAAAGCTCGCCTGCCCAAAACCCCAATATGCTCATGTCTTGCCAAAACTCGCATGGCCAAAGTCTAAATCCTTTCCTTGAAAGAACGCAAGCTGCATTACATGACCAAAAATCAAGCCACTTTCCCTAACTTAGTGACATGTCACCTTGCTTGATCAAAATTGGGTTCTTTCCAGAGCTCAGGTCTCAAGTTGCCTTTCTTCACTCATCATTTTGGTGAGGCACAAGCCAAATTTCCTGTTTGAAGCCCAAGTTACAACGTTTGAACACCTACTTGGTGAAACTGAAATGGCCTAGTCAAAGTCCAAGCCAAGACACCTAGCCTTACAAGTGATACAAGAAAAGTGAATTTGCCTTGCCAAAATCTAAAAGTCAAGGTTAAATTAACCTTGCTAGATGTCAAACTCAAGCTATATTTTCATGCCAAAGCTCCAAGATAAATGAACTTGCTTGGCTAAAGAGCCCAAATCAGATTAATTTATCTAGCAAGAGTCCCCAATAAAAGTCACCTTGCTTAGCTAAAGCCACGACCAGAAAACTTACTGGTCAAAACGCCAGGCTAAGTCACCCTACCTGGTCAGTACCTAATTATTGCATTCCATGTCGTAGTCTGGGTCACTTCTCCAGACGAACACCAAATTCACCTTGTTTGAGCAGAGCTCAAGCCATCTTATTTTACTAGAGCCTAAGCCACCATGGTTGGAAAATCATAAGTCATGACACTTTGCCTCATCACAGCGTAAGTCAAGCCTTTTCTAGAAGAAGCCCAAGTATGTCACCTATGTGGTGGAGTGCAAGTTACCTTGCCCAACATGAGCTTTGTCAACTTTCCATGGCAAGTGTTCTTGCCATCTTTATAGCATATGCCAAAGCCACTCTTCATGGAAAGTGCCCAAGCCATCTTTCCTGATCGGGCACCAAGTCATTTGGCCTAGTCATAAGCCAAATACGCCAAAGGAAAAGACTAATAAGCCACAAAAGTTAGTTCACCAAGCCAACATCAAAGTAAACTTACCTGGAAATAATGAAAGGTGCCTCACCTTGCAACAGTGCAAGTCACCTTGTATTAAACCTGTTTGACAAAAGCCCATGTCACTTTGCCTGGTAGGCGTTAAAGCCACTCAGCTTGGTCAAAAGTAATTAGTCATGGTTGACAATGTGACAAGAGTTAATGCTCCTACTCAAGAAGAATATAAAGACAAAGGAACTTCATATACCTTATTTTATCGTAAAGATCTTCAATAGAGCACACGATAAGTTCAAATTTCTAAACAATGTCACCATCATGGTATCATACCAATGGTGTTAATATGTAACAAATGTCATTATTCGGGACGCTGGATACATTCGATTACATTAACGAATACAAAACCTATTGTACTAACCTTTCTAGGAATTTTACAGCTAAAGGCATCAGTGGCAAAACAATACAATCCTATGAGATCCGGCCATGTCCTACTCATGTAAAGGTTGGATAGCCTAAAACAATATAGTCCTATGAGATCCGACCATGTCCTACTCATGTAAAGGTTGGACAGCCTATGGGCGACCTAAAACAATACAGCCCCATGAGATCCGACCATGTCTTACTCGTGCAAAGGTTGGGCGACCTAAAACAATACAGCCCCATGAGATTCGGCCATGTCCTACTCGTGTAAAGGTTGAGCAACCTAAAAAAATACAGCCCTATGAGATCCGTCCATTTCCTACTCATGTAAAAGTTAAGCGGGCTAAAAGAATACAACTCCAGCTAATTGGTGTAGTCTTATTCTAATTATGAATGATGGTATTGTAGTGGCCAAACCATCATCACCAAAACTACCATGCCTACACATGTCTCGGCCAAACTTATCTTGAACATGTATGCCATGGCCAAACCTCCATTACTTGTTCAAGATCACAAACATAATGCCAAAGAGTCTGAAGGCCTTATCGTAGCCATGTTCCCACTATATGAAAGCATGGAAATTAACAACCTTTCCTTATATGTTCACAATGATAACCCTTAATGATAAATTAAACTTTCCCTGGGAAGAATACTCAATCAGTATAGCTTTCCCAGGCAAACCTAGAAGTTAGGTCATTTCGCCCAGCCAGAAGGCCAAGTCAAGTCATATTGTATCATTTTGCCTAGCTGAAGCACATGCCACCTTGACTGGCCATAACCCAAAGCCAAATCATCTGGCTACCAGATTTAATATTTGGAGTTCTTGTAAGACAGGTGTGATTGCATCGCATGCAAACGTGTTGATAGTCTCGGTTCAAACGTAATCCACAATCAATATATAAATACAAGGACTTGAATAAACATCAAGGCATGAATGAGGAACAGTATCATGGTTGATTGAATCATCCTCGGTCCAAAGCAATTCACGAAGCCTGACAGAGTAGACATCTCATTAATAATAAGAACTACCCTCTCAATGACTCAGATCTACCCAAATTAGATAAGGTATGATCGCAATGCTATTACCCGGCATACCCATCCACATCATGATAGTTCAAATCATCATAAAACGAGCAAGGACATTGCTCTTATATGTTTTCTAATCGGTGAAATAAAGGCCTACTTTAGTTGAAAGTCAACCATGATAGAAACTCACCCAACTGAATTTTATTACGTTTGACCTCATTCGGCTAAAGCATTTTAGCTTCAACATTAACAAACTACAAAACTCATCAAGCACAAGTCCATCCTAATGAGGTTCATCATGTGATGGTTAAAGATCACCAAAAGTACGCTCATTAAAGCAATTTTAAAGAAGGAAACACCAACGATAATAAAGAATATGAGTCTAGTGTAATGTAGTTAAAACTTAATGAAGTTACAACTACATCACGCTAGACTGGGGGGCTGATGATGTAAGTAGGTTTACAGCCATGGAGAGGCACCTAGGGCTACCTGCTATTTCTCAAAGTTACCTGATGTGTCTTTCCTTATGATTCATTGGTTTGGTCTTACTCGTCATTATCTTATCTTGTCAGATGTTCCAACAAGCTTAGGCTACCTGGCATGGCCTTGGATAACCTGGCCTTGCCTTATTCTGTGTTACCCTGCCTCAAGCTATTTGGCTTAACCTTACCCAACCTGGCATTACCTTAGGCTGCATCACATTGGCCTTACCCAACCCGGCATTGCCTAAGACTGTATCGCATTGGCCTTACCTAACCTAGCATGTCATTAGGCTGTATCGCATAGCCTTACCCAACCTGGCATTGCCTTAGGCTGCGTCACATGGCCTTGCCAACCTGACTTAACCTCAACACACCTAAGGGTGGGGTTATCTCACGTCTATCTCTACTGGGCCAAGCACATGGACCCAATCAAAATAACTCATTGGGCTTGGCCTAACCCACACTAAGCAAGCCTATTAGGGTTTGAGGATTTCCCCTTTATAAATAAGAGATAAACCTCTCATTTAGAGGGATCCCATCTTCTGCCTGGAAACCACCACGCTTGTCTATCGGAAGTGTGAGGCTCTCTCTAGTCTTCACTCCTCTTTGCTGGATCCCCTCCCTGTAATGTCGCAAGGCCATCCTGTGTCGACAAGTTCATCCTGTGTCAACAAGGCTCTCTCTAGTCTTCACTCCTCTTTGCTGGATCCCCCCCTGCAATGTTGCAAGGCCATCCTGTGTTGACAATTTCATCATGTGTCAACAATGCTCTCCCTAGTCTTCACTCCTCTTTGCGGATCCCCTCCCTGCAATGTCGCAAGGTCGTCCTGTGTCGTTAAGGTCATCCTGTGCGACAAGGCTCTCTCTAATCCTCATCTTCTATACTTGTCTATTCATTTGTCTTATATATATATATATATATATATATATATATATATATATATATATATATATATATATATATATATATATATATATATATATATATATATATGTATATATATATATACACACACACACACACACTATGCTTGACTAATAATACTTGGTACTGACTTGAGCGTCGGAGTGCCTTCGGGGTTAAACCCCTCGGGCCCTCTAACGCAGATCTCCTTTATGGTTATAGCTTCAAAGTTCGGGAATGAGTCACGGAGTCCAGGCTTAGCCATACCCGGTGACAATACTTGACCTGGATTTGGATGTAACAACAGTATCCCAAATCAACTTTTAACAATGACTATAACTGAATAAAACCCTTTGACCGTTAAGCCGTTAATTACTTGATATAGTTTGATTGAAAAAAAAGAACCATGGACAGTTAACAATGTAAAATGATCATTTTTGTACAATAAAATAAAAAGTAAGCTATTATAATAAGCATTATATTTATATTCTCACTTCATGTTGACAATTCTTTCTCTTTTTCCCGTTAATCTAATTACTCTAATACATAATTAAAATTTACTTTTATTCATGAATTTAAATAGTTTAAATTGCCAAGCATTTTAGGGTTGATACTAAAATCAAATTAATCCTAACCAATATTCAAGCTTATTGAAAAGATCAGAATTGTAACGTTCATCACTCTATAAACGTCAACATGACTCTAATGTGACAAGGCTAAAGGAGGACATGTACTTCTATAACAAATGTTTATGTTTATGGACGACCACAAACTGAAGAAGAAGAAGAAGAAAGAGCATGTATCCGTAAAAATTATGTCATACTAGACGTGTCCGTAAAAATTAGTTCATTTTATTACCGGTATTTTTTATCATATCGTGTAGCTCAAAGTATTTAAATAATTAACTTCGTTTATTCTTATTTTGATAGTTTCATTTAATGCAGTTAAAAAACAATTCTAAAATATAATTAATTTTGTCCTAATTCTATAAATTTTGTTAGAGATATTTTGTAACTAGTTTTTTTCCAAAGTTGGTTTGTTTTTTAAACAATCAATGTTCACACATAGTTAGCTCTATGTTGTATTATCTTTAGTTACAAGTAGACATGAATTAAAATTATTAATATTAGACAATGATGGAAAAATTAAAAACAGAATATCAAATTTTGTATACGAATAAGTTTTCGGATGTTTATGGATGTTCTTATGTTTAATACAATATAACCTAAAGTTTTTATTTATAAGTTCATTTCATTTCATATTATACACTATTTAGACTTATAAGTATTGATAAAGAAAATCTACTAATATTAGATATAAATGATTTTAAAAAATTAAACATAAAAATCGATATACAAAGTATTAACAACAATATTACGACTTACAAACCTTTTTAATCAAAAGCAATTTTTACTGATTGAACCCACGTATTACACGGGTCTTTAGTCTAGTTACTCTAATACATAATTAAAATATGTTTTTATTCATGAATTTATATAGTTTTAAATTGCCAAGCGTTTTGGGGTTGAAACTAAAATCAGATTAATCCTAACTAATATTCAAGCTTATTGAAAAGATCAGAATTGTAACATTCATCACTCTATAGACGTCAACATGACTCTAATGTGATAAGAAGGCTAAGGAGGACACATACTTCTATAATAAATGTTTATGTTTATGGACGACCACAAACCGGAGAAGAAGAAGAAAGAACACGTGTCCGTAAAAATTATGTCATACTAGACGTGGAACAGAGAGGATAACGTCATTTTACCTTTTCATTACGAATGAGTTTGGTTTAAACTAGAATTGGTATAAAAATAATCTCAATTAACATCCATAATCTTGCCAAATATAAAAAGTTTATGAAAAAATAATATGTTTTAAATAATTTTTAACCCAGTGACGTCAGACGTGGATACATAAGTCTTAGAAGTTTAGATATTCTGCATAAATTAATATATCTTAAAGGAGTTCGAGAATATAATATTATTAATATATTAATATATTAATATTCATCGAGTGAGAGTGAAAAAGATATAAATGCCCCCTCCCACACAAGAACACAACACCACCCTCTTCTTTCATGCCATTCTTGCCCCCCATCGTCATAACTCATACTTTCTCCATTTTAATTCCTAATTACTTCTATCCACCTTCAATAACTTCACATCATCCATAACTCTTCTGCTTAAATATCAAAGTTTGTTGATTTAAATCATAGAAAACAACACTATGTCTGAGGTTCATGATTCAAGTTCATCACCAACTGAAGAAGTTGCAATCACCATTCACAAGGTCTGTATTTTCTGCAAATTTTTATCAAGATCTGTTTTATGGATACAGCTTTCTGATGGGTCATCTTTAATTTGATCATTTTGTTACCAAAGTTATGATCTTTTTTAACTTAATCAAGTGGATCTGTTATCCCTTTTGCAACTGATTCAACTTTTGTGTCATTTGGAGTAACAAAATTGGGAAATGGTCCATTTGAAGCTGAAATTTGGATGTTTCTGTAATGAAGTTTCTAAATATAGTATGGCTTTAAATAAGTTGTTAATTTAATAAAGTTACCCAAGTTGTTGGATGCAAGATAAAGCTTCTTCTTATTATTAAATTTGTGTCAAATTTGTAGAAAAAGAATGCTAGAATTATAACAAAATCTTGCCTTTAGACCCAAAATGATAGTTTCTTGTATCAGTTATGTATAAGTTTTCAACTTTTGGTGTATCAATTATTGTTTAGTTCTAAATTTCCATGAATTCTGGTGTGTTTTCAGGTTGAAGAAGATGTTATTGAGTCAAATTTAGAAGCACAAAACAATAGGCACTGGAGAAAACAAAATCTGTTCTTGGAGATACCATCAAGATCATCTTCCACACATGAATCTGTCATAATAAAAATGCCTCAAACATCAACTCCAACTCCCAAAAAAGTTAACTTTAATTTAACACCAAACTCTTCAACAGAGGTTCGATCACCAGCTACTCAAACACCAAGAACAAAATCATTAAAGAAGAATCTTTTAACAAAATTGAGCTTCAAGAACAGAAATACTGTTTCTGATACAGAAAAAGCTGTTGTTGTTACAATTGCAGCAACGCCATCTTCTTTGCTTCAAGATAAGCCTTATTTTTCCAGATCATGGTCATTTACAAAGTTATTTACGCCTCGTGGGAAAACGACTGGTTCACTGCCTGTAACCCCTGTTGCTCATTCGGGCCCGGTAGATGTGCTCGGAAGCTCAACGGGCTCGGGCTCCCTTAAATTGGAGGTATGCCAGTTTTTATTGTCGTTTAACGTTTGTTAGGTTGTTTGGGGTTGTTTTTCAGCTGACTAGACATGTTTTTAGGCGTTTGTGGTTTTTGCATTGCATATGCACTTAGGGGTAGTTGGAAAAGTGAAGATAATTAGATAGTCAATATTAAGATTCTAAACCAAACACCCTTTAATATGGTTTTCTTTGTGATTGTTTGTAGGCTAAAGTCAAGGGACATATGGCTCGATCACGTTCAGCGCCGAATCTCGAGAAAGAAGCGACTATCAAGCGAATGGATTCGTTTTTTCGGGTGATTCCTTCAACTCCACGAGCGAAGGAGGTCGATGCCACCACACCAACCCCTACTCCAACAGGTAATACTGGTGAGTTCATTAATCTATAAAAAATATCCAACTATAGGGCGCTAATCGAAGTGGTTATGCATATGCATCTTTTTAACTAGTCCAAACATAATTCCCTTTATAGCTCTTGAATAACTTTGTATCATTAACTAACATATGTTTGCTAAAGATTTATAAATCTTTTGGTTTAGATGACAACGAAGCTAATGATGGTGAAGACATACCCGAAGAGGAAGCGGTTTGTAGAATATGTTTGGTTGATTTATGTGAAGGTGGAGAAACCTTAAAAATGGAATGCAGCTGCAAAGGTGAACTCGCTTTAGCCCATAAAGAATGCGCCATAAAATGGTTTAGCATAAAAGGCAACAAAACATGTGACGTGTGCCATCAAGATGTCCAAAACCTACCTGTTACACTTTTAAGAATTCAGAGTCGACCTAGAACCCGAAACTCTGGTTCAAGTAGAGCTGCCCATGTGGAGATTAACGGATACGGGTAAGCTAACAACAACATCATCTTTTGATCAACTTAAGCTTCTTGACTATTATCTAATGTTAGTTTTTGTTCTGAGATCATTCAGTGATATCTATAGGGTTTGGCAGGAAGTCCCGATTCTCGTCATTGTTAGCATGCTTGCTTACTTCTGTTTTCTTGAGCAACTTTTGGTAAGACTCAAAAGCAGTACCTGTCTATCCAAACATTAAAAACTTATTATTAGTCGTTATAATAAAATACTTATTCTTATTTTCATAACACGTTATCAGCACGCACACATGATCTAACTATCAGATAAACTTTTTGTATGAAGGTTGGGGATATGGGTACAGGTGCAATTGCCCTCTCACTTCCATTTTCATGTGTATTGGGTCTTCTCACATCCATGGCTTCTTCCACCATGGGTATGTAACTATGTATGTTAAATCTATATCATTTCTTTTTATTTTTCTAAATTAAACAACAAATTTTGTCATTTCAGTATGCCTTCTAATTGAGTTATCGCGTCTTTTGTGTATACAGTGAAGAGAAATTTTGTTTGGTTATATGCATCGGTTCAGTTTTCATTTGTGGTGATCTTCGCGCATGTTTTCTACGACTTGGTAACAAACAATGCAACATATATTTATCTAGTTTTTATTGAATGATCATAACTCTAATTTGGATGTCATACATGTATGCAGATACGTATTCATCCGGTTTTATCCATTCTTCTTGCAACATTCGTGGGGTGTGGGGTCGTCATGTGTGGTAGTTCAGTTCTTGTGGAGGTTTTAAGGTTAAGACGACGATGGCTCGCCAGATCAAATAGCCAAACTGATTCGCGGGCTGTTATACATCAGGAACCAACACAACCAACGTCATCTTCGCGGGCTAATGATCAACACCGAGTTGAGATCGGGAACGTATAAGCTTCTTGAAGGAACTAGGAAAAGGCATTGATAGGGTAATTTCATCAATATGTTCTAGAGGTTGCATTGGTTGTAGCTTTTTAGATAGTTAGGAAAAGAGTATGCATATTGGTGTTAAAGTTTTAGTTTGTATATTGCAACAAAGTAATATAGTAGTAGAATAATTATGATTTTTGTATGAATTATATAGCGATATTTTGTATGATTGTATATTAGATAGCCTTATTAAAACAAGAGAGATTTGGATTTGGAAATTTTGAAGAAAGAGATGATATAAACACTACCCACGATAATAATTCTTAAAGGGAAAATTAAATTATTCAAATGTATTTTAAATGTATTCAAATTAGTTAGTCAATATTAGTTAGGTGTAAATTCTTATTTATCTCCTGTATACTATCTCTAAATTGTTGAAATGTCATTATATATGGTAGTGTAATTCAATGAAAGATTAACTTTTTTCCACAATCAAAGTCTCATTCGTATATGGTAATCAGAGCCTAAGAAGCTCCACCGAGCCATCATATTCCGATCTTATTTCTGCCGTAATTTTTTTTTTCGATCACCATCCCCATGTCCAAAACCATCATAGAAGTTACATCCCATACCCACTTCCCCATCAAACTCACACCAAATAATTTTCCTGTGTGGCGCAAACAGGTCATGGCCACTCTAATCGGTCTTGGACTCGATGCGTACGTTCAAGGTTCTGTCAAGGCTCCCCCCAAAACACTGCCCACCGCCGCTACTCAGCCAAACCCGGACTATCTTCTCTGGTTTCGTCAAGACCAGATCCTTCTCGGTGCATTACTCGGCAGTTGCTCCGACCAAATCCAGCACGTTATCTCCTCCACAGACACATCGTTTCAGGCCTTCGAACTACTGTCCGATAGCTAAGCGAGCAATTCCCGCTCTCGTATCATTTCGCTGAAGTCTCGTCTTGCTCACAACCCCAAAGGTTCCCGCTCTGTCGCTGAGTTCTTACATGAGATGAAGACCATAACCGACGATCTTGCATTAGCCCAAAGTCCGATCTCCGATGAGGATCTTGTAGTTCATGTCCTTGGCCAACTTGGAGAAGACTTCTCTGTTGTCACTGCTGCTCTAAAAATGAGAGATACTCCAATTAAATTTCCTGATCTCTTTGATAAATTAGTGGATCACGAACGTTCTCTAAAAGATGCTTCACTTGCTACTCCTACCATTGCAACAGTTAACCAAACAACCATGAAGCCCTCTCGGCCCACTGCAAACAGGCCCAACTCAGATGCTCGTGGCCCAAGTCGTTTTGCTACTGCTAGTCCACTCAATGCTCGCGCAACAGGAAATCAAACTTGGAATTTTAATTTCCCATATGGTAATAGAAATTCACTTTATTGTCAATATTGTTCTATTCCAGGTCACGACACTAAAGATTGCAGGAAGTTAGCTCAGTTTCTCAAAGGCAACAATATCACAATTTCCATGACCCCGCCAAGCTCTCCAATGGTAAACACATCATTGGCTTGATCCACTTCTCCAACACAAGTTTGGATGTTTGATAGTGGCGCCTCTCATCACGTGGCTTCAGACCACTCGGCATTACATACCCTATCCGATTATGGAGGTCCCGATGAAATCGTATTAGGCAATGGTAAAACTCTCCCTATCACTCACACCGGCCACACCACACTATCCGCTTCCACTCGTCCATTACATTTAAATAACGTTCTTTGTGTTCCTCATTTACGTAACAATCTTATTTCAATTGCTAAACTTTGCAAAACCAATAATGTTTCTGTTGAATTTTTTCCTTATCATTTTATTGTTAAGGATCTTCGCATGGGGGCGCATCTCATGCAGGGAACGAACATTGATGATATCTACTATGCTGCTACTCGGTCTCTTCTCAATCTTCCACGCATTCACTTCACCACTACTTCAACCGAGTCACTCTTATCATGGCATCACAAGTTAGGGCATCCATCGATACAAGTTCTCAAGTTTCTACTTCGGCAATTAGGCGTTAATTTCAATAAAATGTCGTCTTTTTCATTTCATTGTTATGCATGTTCTATAAAAGCCACAAATTGTCATTTGGTACAAATTCTTTCACTGTTACCAAACCACTTGAACTTGTTTATTCGGATGGTTGGGGCCCGGTCACCAAATCAAATGATGGTTACACTTACAATGTAATTTTCGCTGATTATTTTTCCAAATACACGTGGATTTATCCAATGAAATGTAAATCGGATGTATCTACCTTATTTCCTCAATTTAAAATCTTGGTTGAAAAATATTTTAACACATCTTTTGTTTCTTTATTCACCGATAATGGCGGTGAATATATTGGACTTATTCCATACCTCCAACAACATGGAATTTCCCATTTCACTACTCCACCGCACACCCCGGAACAAAACGGTGTAGCCGAACGCCGTCATAGACACATAGTCCAAATGGTTTATCTCTTCTTCATCATGCTCAACTTCCGCTCACCTTTGGACTCATGCATTCCAAACCACGGTTTATCTCATTAACCGTCTACCTACACCCATACTTGATCTTAAATCTCCTTTCGACAAGTTATACAACAATTCACCATCTTATCTTAAGCTCAAACCGTTTGGTTGCCTATGTTTCCTATGGTTGCGACCTTACATGTCCTCCAAGCTTCAACCACGTTCAATCAAATGCATTTTTCTCGGCTATTCCGTCTCGAAGTCGGCATACAAATGCTATGACCCGGTCTCTCACCGGCTCTATCACTCTCGACATGTTCAATTTGTGGAGCATATTTTCCCAAATAAAACCGAAACCTCCTCAGTTATACCCCTCCCACATGCTGACTCCTTTTTGCATTTTGACAACATCATACCTACTAATGGCCCTTGCTCTTCTTCTCATCCTACCAATGACACTAAACATCCTATATCACATTCCACCACCTCCTCACATATCACTCCACCTTCATCAATTTAAATTTCACCTAACCTTCAATGATGTGTGTGCATTGGAATGAGATTTTAAGTGTTTAAACGTTAAATATTATGTATGATTATTCGTTTATATGCATGTGATTGAGTTGAATAGGTTGACTATGAGTTGGAAGTGATTTTGTAGGAAAAACAAGGAATTTGGAAGCTTACATGATAAAACAAGTCATTGGAGGGGTCAAGAAACGAAGTTTCAAAGTGCAGCAGAAAGGCTTCCACCGTAGCCTACTGTAGCCACCGTAGGCTACGCCAGCTCAAGTAAAAAATCAGCAGAATACACCCCACCGTAGGCTACGCTGGCTGGCGTAGCCTACGCCAGGACCCTTTTTAAAAACCCTTAAATACGCGTTTTATTTAGGTTTTAGCCACCACTTGATTCCCATTCGACCTAAGACGAAAAAAGACGTACTTTGGAAGTTCTGAGATCAATTCTTCACCATTCCAACTCTCAAAAACAAGATTCAATCATCCGGAATGCAAATCAACAACGGTTTTGAAGATCATTCAAGAACAATGAGCGGCTAATCCTCTCGTGATCGACTTCGGGTATTAGGTTTTGCGTGATTAGGTTTTTGTTTTTGTTTAACTTTGTTGGGATTAAACTTTAGAACCCGTTAAGTTCTTTTATGAGTTTAACTTGTGTTTTGATTATTTAAACAACGATGTTGGTAAACTTTTAGTTGAATATCATTTAATCTTCCGGAAATTATATGATTGCAAGTTTTGGTTTCTAATTGAATTGGTATTGTGTATCAAGACCCATTAAGTCCTGATTATCGATATCACTTAATTATAGCACGTATAGAGTTCCTATTAAGGATTTTCCTTGAAGTTAAACTAAACAATTGCTGAAAACCAAACCTAGAACCGAAGTGGATTACTTTCTCTTATAATCATTTTCTTAATCAAGTTTGATTCTTTCAAAGTTGTTTTCTTAGTTTATTTGTTAATTATTCCAAAAATCCAATTTTCACAGCCCAGGGGCAAAATTTGATCGATGTCGAAGTATCAATCAAATAAGATGTTAAAATGTGTGTTCCTATTCACCTTAAACTAGTTAGGGTAAGTAGGGTTGTCGATCCTCGTGGAATTAGTGGTCGGTGTATTATACTTTAATTTATGAAATATTAATTAATTAAATTAACAAATTACTTAACTATTGCCCCTGGGCTGTGAAAATTGGATTTTTGGAATAATTAACAAATAAACTAAGAAACAACTTTGAAAGAATCAAACTTGATTAAGAAAACGATTATAAGAGAAAGTAATCCACTTCGGTTCTAGGTTTGGTTTTCAGCAATTGTTTAGTTTAACTTCAAAGAAAATTCTTAATAGGGACTCTATACGTGCTATGATTAAGTGATATCGATAATCAGGACTTAATGGGTCTTGATACACAATACCAATTCAATTAGAAACCAAAACTTGCAATCATATAATTTCCGGAAGATTAAATGATATTCAACTAAAAGTTTACCAACATCGTTGTTTAAATAATCAAAACACAAGTTAAACTCATAAAAGAACTTAACGGGTTCTAAAGTTTAATCCCAACAAAGTTAAACAAAAACAAAAACCTAATCACGCAAAACCTAATACCCGAAGTCGATCACGAGAGGATTAGCCGCTCATTGTTCTTGAATGATCTTCAAAACCGTTGTTGATTTGCATTCCGGATGATTGAATCTTGTTTTTGAGAGTTGGAATGGTGAAGAATTGATCTCAGAACTTCCAAAGTACGTCTTTTTTCGTCTTAGGTCGAATGGGAATCAAGTGGTGGCTAAAACCTAAATAAAACGCGTATTTAAGGGTTTTTAAAAAGGGTCCTGGCGTAGGCTACGCCAGACAGCGTAGCCTACGGTGGGGTGTATTCTGCTGATTTTTTACTTGAGCTGGCGTAGCCTACGGTGGCTACAGTAGGCTACGGTGGAAGCCTTTCTGCTGCACTTTGAAACTTCGTTTCTTGACCCCTCCAATGACTTGTTTTATCATGTAAGCTTCCAAATTCCTTGTTTTTCCTACAAAATCACTTCCAACTCATAGTCAACCTATTCAACTCAATCACATGCATATAAACGAATAATCATACATAATATTTAATGTTTAAACACTTAAAATCTCATTCCAACGCACACACATCAGCCCCCACTCACCTACCTTCAATCCAACAATCTCAAACCATAAACCCCACTAACTCTTCTGCGGTCCAACCATCGGACTCCATTTCCCCTTCAACTTCTTTACATCCATCCCACTCTCATTCATCCTCCTCCACTCAAGCCCATAGTCAATCCACCACCTTATCATCCCCAGTTGCTATGCAATTTTTATCAAATTCACCAAACACTTCATCACCAACAAACTATGGTTCGAACCAATCTGTTACATTCTCTCACACTACCTCAAACGTCTCCAACATATCTCCACCCTCTTCCCACCCTCGAAAACGCAAACCCAACCCCAAATACTTCAACAACAATTTCGTAAATACCACCACGATTCATCCGTTTCCGCCAACACTTAAACCATCCACCCATAAACAAGCCCTAAAAGATCCAAAATGGCGCCATGCCATGGATTTAGAGTTCAACGCTCTCATTCAAAATCATACTTGGGAACTCATTCCACCCACATCTCAAACACCCATTGGTTGCAAATGGGTGTTTCGCATCAAACGCCATCCAGATGGTTCCATCGCCAAATATAAGGCCCGACTTGTGGCCAAAGGCTTCCTTCAACAATATGGTAAGGACTACTTAGACACCTTTAGCCCAGTTACAAAGCCCGTCACCATTCGCACTATTCTTTCCATCGCTCTATCCAAAAATTTGCCTCTTCGTCAACTTGATGTCAATAACGCGTTTCTTCACGGGACACTTCATGAGGATGTCTATATGATTCAACCTCCAGGATATGAGAACTACCAAATTTTGAATCATATTTGCAAACTAAAAAAAATCCTTATATGGTCTCAAGCAAGCTCCACGAGCTTGGTATCTTGAACTCGCTACTTTTCTTCTCCAATTCGGTTTCAAAAAATCCTTAGCCGATGCTTCTCTCTTCATCTACCAAAACACTCACATTACATGTTATTTCATGGTCTATGTCGATGACATTATCCTCACGGGCAACAATCACGCCTTCCTTGATAAATTTGTCACTGCTCTAAGTAATAAATTTTCAATTAAAGATCTTGGCCCTCTTCACCATTTTCTTGGTGTTGAGGTTATATCCACTCCTACGAGTCTCTTTCTATCATAACACCGACACATTCAAGATGTCCTAAATCAATTCAAAATGGAGAGTGCCAAGGATGTCATAACCCCACTCAGTGCCACAGAACCCTTGGTCCTCCATGATTCGTCACCCACAGTCGATGCAACTCCATATCGTCGACTTGTTGGGTCTCTTCAATATTTAGCCTTTACTCGTCCCGACATCTCCTTTGCGATTGATAAACTCTCTCAATCCATGCATGCTCCACGTCAATCCCATTGGCAAGCTCTTAAACGTGTTCTCCGGTATCTTAAAGGTACTATCCATCATGGTCTCTTTCTCAATTGCCATTCTCCTCTTACGCTCTCGGTCTTTTCAGATTCGGATTGGGGTGGTGTTAATGATGCTGGTCGATCTACTTTAGCTTATTTATTATACCTTGGCACCAATGTTATATCCTGGAAATCCACGAGACAAAAGTCCGTTTCTCGCTCTTCCACCGAGGCGGAGTACAAAGCTATAGCAAATGCCTCGACAGAATTACTTTGGATTAAAAACTTACTGCAAGAACTTGGAATTTCTATTTCTACCACACCTACATTGTTTTGTGACAACACCGGCGCCACGTACTTGTATGCAAACCCGATCTATCATTCACGCATGAAGCACGTCGCACTCGATTATCACTTTGTACGGGAACAAGTCACAGCCGGTCAACTTCGCGTTCTTCATGTACACTCACAAGACCAACTTGCTGACATGCTGACAAAGCCTCTTTCTCGGGCACCATTTCTTCATAATCGTTCCAAGATTGGTGTATCCAACAGATCCTCCATCTTGCAGGGGCGTATAAACACTACCCACGATAATAATTCTTAGAGGGAAAATTAAATTATTCAAATGTATTTTAAATGTATTCAAATTAGTTAGTCAATATTAGTTGGGTGTAGATCCTTATTTATCTCCTGTATATTATCTCTAAATTGTTGTAATGTCATTATATATGGTAGTGTAATTCAATGAAAGATTAACTCTTTTCCACAATCAAAATCTCATTCGTATAGATGATATACAACGTGTTGAAGATGAATATCTATTTAACGATGCCACTAGCCACAAAGGTCAATGGTCAAGGTTCAGCACTGTGTTACCATCTTACCGAGTCTAATAAATGGAAAAAGAAAAGGAAAGTAGATTAAGAGCATTCACAGTCCATTCCTTATCTTTATCCATATAATTACACTAAAAACACTACTCTTTCTCTCATCTTTTTAATTAAATAATATTTTTTATACCTTTATCATTATATTTTCTCTCTCCTACACTCACAACAACTTTTAAAAATATTAAAAAATTATAAGGGTTTGTACAGTAATTCCTTAAATTTACTGATTGGACAGTAACATTTCTCTCTCCTCCACTCACAACCATTTCATATAATTTAAGAATTACACTCACATAAATATACCAAACCTGCTGTGAATGCTCTAAGGACTAAAGAGACAAAGAAAGACTTAAAAGTTAAAAAGAGAGAAAAAAATATTTAATTTAATTTCATATATTAGAGTATAAATAAAAAGAAAAGACATTGAACATTTTATGTGTTTTTAAGTTGAAAAAAAATATTATAATTTAACTAATATATCTTTATATATTATAGATCATAGTCAGGTTTAAATGATAAAATGATAAAGGTTAAATCTAATAATTGATAATCTAGATAATTGCATACTTTTCTCCAATAATCCTTTCAATTTAAGAGTAAAATTAAGAGAAAAAAATATTAATAAATCTTTTTTATCTTTATTTCGGTTATTTTCATTAAAAGTATCTGGAACCCATATATTTTAAAGTTTTCTTTCAACTTTTTCTAACTCTCTTCTTAATAAAGACTCGAGAACACAACGTAAGTTGTAGTCTTTTTTCATACACTCGGCTTAAAACCTGAATAAACAATAATTTGAAAATAGAATGCTCACTAAATGATCAAGTCTCCACTCCACCCTAATGAGTTGATATTGCTATAAGGTAATATCAAACACTGAATTCAACTTTAATTTTCCTAAATTTTGACTCATCTTTGTTTTTCTTGAAGTCAAACAGATGACTAACTTGATTCAAGACATTTAAGCAAACCTTTAAAATTCGAAACCATGAAGGGCTAAGAGCAGTCATATAAGCTTTCTTATATTTGTCACTATTTTTAAATTATAAGATTAACATGAATGAACATGTAAATTTACTTTCACGTCATGTGTCTTATTTTCATATTCATCCCTTATAATTTTAAAGGAAACAATAATAATTCTCATATTTGAGGGTCATCATAATTTTTCATTGTTAATTTTTAATATTTTTTATAAGTGGAAGAAAAGATATATGTTGAAGAAACATTGTTTAATTAGAATAAATATAGATATAAAGAATAAGGTATTAATTTTTTGAAAAAAAATAAATTTAAAAATTTATAACTAAAATAAAGTTATAGTGATAGCGATGAATAACCTCTCTTATACTATAACAATGATTATTACTGTATTTTGTTGCTAGCGGAAAAGGTAACTGTTGACGACTGAGATATTAAATTTAGACCGTTATATCAAGTTGAGAGTTAATATCAGTTGTGTAAAGTCCTTAAAATGCTTCTAGGAGCAAAATTTTGTGCTAGTTAATCTCAATCAAAAGGTTGAGTTTGAGAGGTGGGTTGGAGGTGGTTTTACAATGATGTATTAGACGGTTTTAAGAAGTGGGTTAGTGGTGATTTTGCCATGATATAATAGGCGGTTTTTTGATGTGGTTAGTGTATGCAACTACCGCTTTGGGTGTATAAAAGGAGTCTACCAATATTGATAAAAACATCTAAGTCCTTTACTATGACACGAACTATCACTAAATCGATGCATGAAACATTGAATGTGAGTCACTATATGACTCAAGTATTTGATTATTTTTATTATTACGTTAATGTTTCATTTGGTTTTGAATCTTAAAAGTTATTTTTAAGGTTATTTAACAATTGTATCTTACATATACGTTGAGGTTGTCATATTATAATATGTCATTTACTATTTAATTATGTTAGACGTTTGTAGTTTGGTGTCAAACAAAAAACCATATCCTTATAAGACACCTTAGTATGTTTATGTTATTATTACTTTGTGATACTTTACACATAGACGAGCATAAAACTACTTTGTGTTTGTTAGAGCATTCACAGCAGAATCTCATTCTTCATCTTTATATTTTAATAAATTTCACATTTCCTTACAATTATCTTTTAATTTTATTTAACGTCTCACATCTCATTCTCTATCTTTATCTCTATCTCACTCACAAACACTTATTTAATTATTATTATTTTTTCTCTTATACACTTATAAAAATATAGAGATTGATGAATAGTAAATCTCTATTTTTAAAGGATCACTATTTACAGAACTCTAAAGTTTAAAGATAGAGAAGGAGATAGAGATGTAAAATACAATAAATCTCTAAACAATAAAGATGAATATAGAGATGGAGTCTCTGTGTGAATACGCTGTGTTCTCGAATTCATTTAAAGAGAGAAAAAAAAGAAATCAAAAGGAAAGAAAAAAATTGTTGTGTTTCAGAGTTTTCTTTAACGAAAAAAATAGAAAGAAAGTAATAAAATTATGTTCCCGAGATTATTTAAGAAGAAAAAATAAAAAAAAAATGAAAGAAAAATAAAACGTAAAATGAATTCTTTCAAAGAAAAAAAAAGAAAAGGAAAAAAAAAGAAGATTTTCTATGGCGTTAGTGGAGAAATTGCGAAGCTCTCGAGAACATAGGCAAACCCTAATTGTGACCCGAAATTCGCCCCGATTTCCACAATCGGGTCAGGTGCCATATTGTACTTTGTAGAGCATTTTGAAGCTTCCACACAAACACACACAGAGATCAAAGAAGACGAAGGCAACGAGAGAATACGAAGAAGATGAAGATAGAAGAAGTTCAATCTACTACTAAGAAACAAAGGATTGCCACCCACACTCATATCAAAGGCCTTGGTCTTGAGGTTTTCTGCACCCGCCCCCTTTCTTCCTTTTTTTAGTGGTCTAATTAGGGTTTAGGGTTTATCGTGCTATACCTCTATGATCATGCTTGTATGCTGCAAGTTTTCAGGATTAATTATCTATTGTTCAATCTTCATTTTACTTCAAATTCTCAATAGCTCTTTTGCTTAGGGTTTACCGTTTTCGTCATATAAACATATGGGCATATGATTCAGTTTATATATTTCACTTGTGTGGTATCAGTATTTTGGTTTAGGGTTTATTAATGAACCTCATTTTGCTGCAAAATTTTATTCTTGACAATGTTATGGATCTCAATTTGCTTTATGCTATGCAAATTATGTGATATGGGTAGGATTTATTTTGTCTAGGCTACCGGAAAAGCGATACCATTAGCCGCCGGATTTGTGGGACAGGTGGCTGCACGAGAGGCTGGCGGACTTGTGGTTGATATGATCCGCCAGAAAAAGATGGCTGGAAGGGCACTGCTGCTTGCTGGACCTCCTGGTACCGGTAAAACCGCCCTTGCCCTTGGTATATCCCAAGAACTTGGTACCAAGGTATGCGCGTAATGTACAACAAATACACCATATTATCAGAAATTCGAGTTTTATTTTTCTTAATTCCATATAATAAGAATGTTAATATTTGTAGGTCCCTTTTTGTCCGATGGTTGGATCAGAAGTCTACTCATCAGAAGTAAAGAAAACTGAGGTCTTGATGGAGAATTTCAGGAGGGCTATTGGTTTACGTATCAAGGAAAATAAAGAGGTTTATGAAGGAGAGGTAGGAAGTGAAATTCAACCTTTGTTTTTATTTGTTGGATATTGGTAATGTTTGATGATGTAATTTGAAATTTTGGGAAACAAATGGTTTTAGGTGACTGAACTATCTCCTGAAGAAACTGAAAGTGTGACTGGTGGATATGGCAAAGCGATAAGTCATGTTATTATTGGACTAAAAACTGTTAAAGGAACAAAGCAATTAAAGCTGGACCCGACTATTTATGATGCTTTGATAAAGGAAAAGGTATGCTGTTCGTTTTCTGTACTAGAACTCATGCAAGTTAATAAGATAATTTGATATATGCTTTACCAATGACTCTACTTATGTCTACAGGTGGCTGTTGGTGATGTTATATATATAGAAGCAAATAGTGGTGCGGTTAAAAGGGTAGGCAGAAGTGATGCATTTGCAACAGAATTTGATCTTGAGGCTGAAGAATATGTTCCTCTTCCTAAAGGAGAGGTTCACAAGAAGAAAGAGATAGTTCAGGTTTGTTTCTAAGATTTTCTAAGTTATTCCATTAATGGTATGTATTTATGTATGAAAATTTTCTTATCAGGATGTTACACTTCATGATCTTGATGCTGCAAATGCACGGCCACAAGGTGGACAAGATATACTGTCATTAATGGGTCAAATGATGAAGCCCAGGAAAACTGAAATCACTGACAAATTGAGACAAGAAATCAATAAAGTATTCAGTATTCATATTTTTTATAAACTCTGCTTCATAATTTGGTTGTTAGAAATGCTTGAGAAATGAAAGTTTATGCTAATTGCAGGTAGTTAATCGTTATATTGATGAAGGGGTGGCAGAGCTTGTCCCTGGTGTCTTATTTATCGATGAGGTACTACTTTTTATATATATATATATATATATATATATATATATATATATATATATTTGGACACTGTTTTGCGTTTGTTATAATAATATAACTCGTTTTGCAGGTACATATGCTGGATATGGAGTGTTTTTCATACTTAAATCGTGCTTTGGAAAGTTCACTATCTCCAATTGTAATCTTTGCCACCAATCGAGGGATTTGTACTGTGAGGTAAAGTTTTCTACATGTTGCAACTTTTAATTGTTATTAGAGATGGGTATTAGTGGCATTTGAGTAGTTTTATGGTTCAACAATAAAAAAGATTTTTGGTCTTCTTTATATATACCGAATTGATATTTGGTTTGCAGAGGAACCGATATGTCAAGTCCTCATGGCATACCCGTGGATCTTTTAGACAGGCTAGTGATTATACGGACACAAACATATGGCCCAGCTGAGATGATTCAGGTAAAAAGAAAGAATTCAAACCAATTGGTATTACAATATGCATCTTCTAAAATTTGTAGTGTCTTTTTATGATAAAGATATACATGTTGCTTGATGTGCTGGTCAGATACTGGCTATTAGGGCACAGGTGGAGGAAATATCAATAGATGAAGAAAGTTTGGCTTACCTTGGTGAGATCGGTCAACAAGCATCCTTGAGGTCTGACCTTTCTTGTGCTGTGAATCGCATGGTTGTCGTTTTCTTACCTTCATAAAAGTTTCTAACTCTTTAAAATTTCATTACGTGCAGGCATGCGGTACAACTATTATCACCTGGCAGTGTAGTGGCGAAAATGAATGGTCGTGAGAGTATTTGCAAGGTACTATTTCTCGTCTTTATTTTTGTGTATCATATCTTAAACGTATGTTCATTTCGTGCAAATATATTGTATGCAGGCGGATCTGGAGGAAGTGAACAGTCTTTATTTGAATGCAAAGTCATCTGCAAAACTTCTACAAGAGCAACAAGATAGATACATCTCATGATGGATCTTTGAAAATTTTAAATCGAGCTCAGCTTGTGTCATTTATTCTTAAGCAGTCGAAAATATGCTGAATCTTTCTTAGACGATTAAAAGAAGTTGTAGGTTTGCAATTTGAGCAAACATTTTGTTATATGAGCGCAATCGATCCTCGAGTTTGGGCGTACAAGGGATTCCTACATTTTATTAAGGTGATTTATCAGAATTAGAAAATGGGTTATAATCTTTTCTAGTTCAAGATAAACAAGTGAGTCACACCGTTTCAACCCAAGTTTGTGTGAATATGTTTTCAAATGTGTAGTTGCACTTGCTGTTCTGTTTTTGCACCAAATCATCAATCTATAACTTGAGCCCAACTAAGGTTTAGAATTTAGATTACACCATTGAGCTGAACTCACATTTTGTAAGTTAGACATGCAAGTCAACCTCACCCACAAGAACGATAACGTCTGGATATCTTCTGCCTATCTATAACTTGAAATTCGTGTGCCAGTGTATAACTTGTCATTTCTCCTTCTCTGTATTATCCAAATCATGGTGAAGAACATCTTCCTAGAATCGTTCATCTCTAACCCTTTTTCGACTACCTCCTTCACCAAATCAAAGTTTCTGGTGATAGGAGGTCAGTACCACGTGTGAATTTGTCACCTTACCTCTTTAGCATATAGGCCGCCATGGATAAATTTCGCTGTGGCAACCTTATCGGTTGGTGCCAGTTCTTATAAATCATGGTTTCCCAATATTGCTTTGAGTTGTTACCCTTAAAGTTGAAATTACTTGATGCAAAGGTACTACGTTTTAAAAACGAGTGAGTTTAAATCCGTGTAAATTAATAGGTGATATTTAAGAGTCAAAATTGTTGTTAAAAAAAACTTGATGCAGCCATCACAATTCTTAATGCTTTTTTTGTGTGCTTTTTCATAAAAATTATATTTTTATAATGTTAATAAAGAAACTTTTATATAAATTTGATTCCCTGATTACAAAATATTAATTTTATTTAAAACTAAGTTATATCCAGTATAGCATATTATCAAATTTTTAATCATGGATTGCATTGTAAAAGGACTAGGGGAGATGGCAATGCAAATTTTGGATACGATGGTGGTGCTCCCGAAAAAACCGTCTTTATGTTAAAAAGGTACACGACTTACTCTTTTTTTTAGTTTTTTTATAAAGAGAAATGGGTTAGACAAGTTGAAAAGTCAGACTAAAATACTGAATTTGTTTTCAAATGCTTGCAACTTCTTATGGTCATATTTATACACTAATTAATTTTAAAGCTCAAAAGAAATTGTAGGGCAACCGATCTGTAGTGCAGATCACTAGAGAATGCAATAGATCGAGAATACAACTTATGCATTGATTCAGCTGATCAAATATCACGGGCGCTACGTGGATCCTCCTATTGAAGACTAACTTCACTTAAACGTGGGCACACAAAGACATTAATTGACATTGTCGTATTAAAAAAAAGAAGGTGAATTGGAATGTGTTATATCTTATATAAATACCATTTTGACTGTTCTAAATATATAATAATATAAATATAATTTTGTGTGGTGTTGTTGACGTAATTAAAAAAGTTGATTATTCATCCTCAAATTCACATTGATGCAACCATAGTACCGTACTATGATAATTATAATTTATAACACCCCAAAATTATAAATCGATACCTCAAATTTCTATACGTGTCGTATAGCTCCATATGCGTCATATAGGGTGGTCGTATAGTCCTATATGGAGCGTATAAACCATCTGACAGCCCCCTGAATTTTTCCTCGTAGTCAGTGTCGAAATTTGCTATACGCGTCGTATGGCCCTATATGTGTTATATAGGGGGTCGTATAGGGCTATATGGGGCTTATAGCCCTCTGACAGCACCTGTTGAATTTTTCTTGTTTTCAATGTTTTCGACCCTATACGCGTATGATGTCATACGAAACGTATAAAGGGTGTCAATTTATAACGTAAGTTGTCTATATATTAAGACTCTTTCCGAAACTAAGTCATTACCTTCAATGCTGTTCTGTAAAGCTATAATTATATACTTATATTAATTTGAATATAACCTGAACTGTGTTCCTATTACGACTAAGGTATTATTAATTGTACTATTTCGTTGATGAAACGCTTTATGGTTGTTGTCAGTTGATTAAATTAAATAAATAAATTAGTGGTTGGAACTTGAAACTATCAAATTTATTTCCAAAACCCCTTCGTGATGAACGTGTTACGCCACGCGCCCGGCTGTTTTGGATTAAACTAGTATGAATCAAATCCTAAAGATCCTTCAAAACGATTTTTACAACTTTGACCCTTACACTATTAACTAACTACACAAAGTCACTTATCAAGGAATCCCTCAAGAATATTCTTTGTTTAAATTTATTCAGGTTGTGATAAATATATCTTCGTTTTTATTTGTTGCATCCCTATCTCAAAGTGTGACGTGTCACATGAGTAAAATTCATGCCATTTCATTGTAAAAAATAAACCCAACTCATCCAATTTGATGATTTCACAGTTGTTAATTGAAAATTTAAAGATTCTTTAACCTTCATTTTAAAACGCCTACCTTAAAAAATACTTATATATTTATTTTTGTTAGCTACATTTAGAAATTTTTTAGATGAAAATTTGCTTTAGGCAAGGTCATAAGTTACAACGTATTGATTCTAGACCTCACTTCTTACCGTTAATCTAACTCTTCATCCATTTTAGTTTATACCTTTCCTCTTCTTTTTCCATATTTACTAATGCTACTAACTTTTTCAACAATAACTCTTGTTCTTTTTAGCATTAAATGATGTTTATAACCTAAATATCGAGTAAACATTTCGAATGATCAGTACTGATAAAGAAAAAAACCGAAGCGGATCATAGGGACGGGGATGTAATTTAGATGAAGTGAAAGGTGCTTGATAGAATAATAACAAATCATCAAAATTTTAGCAATGTGATTATGTATGGTGATGAATCGATGAAAACAATAACAATAGATGCCGATTTGTCATGTACCGCTAACGCCGTTGCTGTCCTCAATTGACTTGTTTAATCCAATCCCACCAAATTCTCTTTATTTTCTCAAGGCCATTCAACTAGTTATAAACACACTCTCCATTCTTCATCTTCATCGACTCCACAATCATCTTCAATTTCGATATTGAGGACTCAAGCAGAAGGTGCGTATAACTGATCTATCTTAATTTTACGTTGAATCCAGTTGTTAAACTTGTTAATTTAGAGATGAATTCATGCATTTATGTGGCTAGATGTGTGAAATTGATGATTAGCGGTTAATTACGTCTTTCAATTGTCGTAAATGAGTTGAGGATGTAAGGTTTTTTTTTGCTTTTTGTTAAGGATTGATGATTTTGTATCGAAGTTTGATGAGTTTTAAGAAGATGAACAAGCCGAATTGCTGTGTCATCGGTTAATTTTATAGAATTTTGAAGATATCTGTGTCATTAGGGATACGATTTGCCTTCTGATGCTTGTGTGTCATTTTTGAAATCAAATATGGTATGGATTCTGTACGTGGTTATTTGTTAAGATTTCTTGTGTGGATGTCAATTTTTTCTTTCAAAAAGTTGGGAATCTAGTCAGTTGTAAAGTTAAAAGTGATCTGTTTGATCTTAAAAGGTGGGTTTTCTTTGTGGTGTGTGGAAAGAAGGGAGTGCATGTGAGTTGAATTGTTTTGACTTGATGAGTTCTAGTGGAGATGGTAAATAGTATGAATTTAATATGTAAGACGTTGATCTCGGTCTATTATGCTTCAGGATTGTAGGGATTGTGGACTTTTGTTTGTGATAATGGCGACCGGAGCTGCTCCAGCTTCCATTATGAATTTAAAGGGCAGGGACAATGGTTTAGGGTTTGCAAAAACTTCAGATTTTGTCAAAGTTTCAGACATGAAGAGGGTTAAGTTTCATAGAACCAAGGTTGTTGTGATAAAGAATTCAAACCCTGGTTCAGATATCGCAGAACTGCGGCCTGCTTCTGAAGGGAGTCCTCTATTAGGTACATGCTTTATTGCTTTACTCTTCACTCTTGTACTTACGTTTATAACCTATAGACTTTTAATGCTGCAGCAACCATTGTAATATAAATGTGATATTTTGGTTTTGTGTATCACTAAATATGAAGCAAGTATATATCAGTATATTTTGTATTTCATTTGGTTATCGAAAATGAGAGGTGGAAACATTTTTCCACTAGGTTCAAAAGCTACTTAGTACTTTCTATTGCTTGTATGAAAGCGGAGTTACTGAGAACAATTACCCGATCTTGTCTATTTGTGCATTTGTAGCATTAACTATGCGTATTTTTTGCTTGTATTACAATGAAAAAAAGTTATTATCTTTATTTCTTTGTTTTTGGTAGTTCCTGTACAGAAGTATTGTGAATCCACACATAAAACCCTCAGGAGGAAAACCCGCACAGTAATGGTTGGAGATGTAGCTCTTGGTAGTGATCACCCCATAAGAATTCAAACTATGACTACAACCGATACTAAGGATGTGGCTGCAACTGTGGAACAGGTTCTTGTTTGTTGTTTTTATTAATGTTGACGAAAAATATTCATGTTCTTAGAAGGAATGTGATACTGATGTATCATACCACTTGTTTTCAGCCAAATCAATTAAAGAATATGGAAGATATAATGTTTAACATCCTTACATCATCCTCATCATGGTATAGTTTGCCAATGTAATGATTGCTGAATGCTGAGTTGGAGTTTTATGTTTGTCAGGTCATGCAAATAGCCGATAGAGGAGCTGATATCGTTAGAATAACAGTTCAAGGGAAAAGAGAGGCAGATGCATGTTTTGAAATTAAAAACACCCTTGTTCAAAAGAAGTAGGTCCTTTTGGAATTTGTGTCCTTCTTCTGGCTCATGTTATCTCATAAATCATGTACCTTTGCAGTTATAACATACCTCTCGTGGCAGACATTCATTTTGCACCCTCAGTTGCACTGCGTGTTGCTGAATGTTTTGATAAAATTCGTGTCAACCCTGGAAATTTTGGTAGAAATCTAACATCATGATTCTTTTGTTGAATTTATTATTATTTTTCTTTCAAGCTATCCAACCTTTTGACTTTATTTCTTGCAGCTGATAGGCGTGCTCAGTTTGAGCAGTTGGAGTATACAGATGATGATTATCAAAAGGAACTTGAGCATATTGAGAAGGTCAAGCTGTTGATCAACCTTCTATCACTCACCCTCAAGATTTATATTTGCTCTAATATCAAGTTGAAAGTTAATAAATTTCTCTATATGTATATTTCTGTTACACAGGTTTTTGTCCCGTTGGTTGAAAAATGCAAGAAATATGGAAGGGCAATGCGCATTGGAACGAATCATGGCAGTCTTTCAGATCGTATCATGAGCTACTATGGTGATTCTCCTAGGGGAATGGTAAGCAGCTTCTGTACCATTCTTTAAGTTTCTCCTGATTCCCCTAAACACTTATGTCACACAAATTTTGCTTTAATTTCACAGGTTGAATCTGCATTTGAGTTTGCAAGAATCTGTAGGAAATTAGACTACCATAATTTTGTATTTTCAATGAAAGCAAGCAATCCAGTGATTATGGTTCAAGCATATCGTCTTCTTGTAGCTGAAATGTATGTTCAGGGTTGGGACTATCCTCTGCATTTGGGAGTTACTGAAGCTGGTGAGGGTGAAGATGGACGTATGAAATCTGCAATTGGCATTGGGACACTTCTGCAGGTTATATTCTTCTTCATGCTACTTACTTAACTTTTGCGAAAAAAAAAGAGCTTTATAAATCCATATACATTATCATGCAATCATATGCTTATATTTGTGTGGTGTACAGGATGGTCTTGGTGATACCATTAGGGTTTCCCTTACAGAACCCCCAGAGGAAGAAATAGACCCATGTAGGAAATTAGCCAATCTTGGTATGAAAGCATCCGAAATTCAACAAGGGGTGGTGAGTTTTTACTTAAATTTTTATTATTTACAATAATTTGTGTCATATAGGTTACCATGCTACTATATTCCAATTGCGTTTAACTTTCTAGGCATCATTTGAAGAGAAACATAGACGCTATTTTGATTTTCAAAGGAGAACCGGTGACTTGCCTGTGCAGAAGGAGGTTTGTGTGATTTTTACAAACATAGATGCTAATATATTTAAATCATACATGTTCTTAAATATATTAACTAATAAAATGCACGGGGCAGGGTGAAGAGGTAGATTTTAGAGGTGTACTCCACCGTGATGGCTCTGTTCTCATGTCTGTTTCCCTGGATCAACTCAAGGTTAATTATCTTCTCAGCACTATATATTTTTTAAAAACATTTATGCATCCATTATAAAGATTTGCCTTTTCTTTTTCTTTGTCCAGACACCTGAACTCTTCTATAGATCTTTGGCTGCAAAACTTGTGCTTGGTATGCCATTTAAGGTCAGTTCATTTTTTGCAACATGATTTATAAGAGCGCGTTAATGTTCCATAACATTAGTATTGTTAACTCATAATATATGGTTATTTTATTCAGGATCTTGCAACTGTAGATTCTATCTTATTGAGAGAGCTTCCGCCGGCAGATGATAAAGATGCTGTAAGAAACCCTTCATCAGCTTTATCTAAATCCTGTTTGTCTAGATCTTGTATATTTTATTTAGTAAATTATTATGTGTCTAATTACTAATACTATATTATTTTAATATTAATCTAATTTCTTATCATGATCAGCGGCTCTTAAAAGACTGATTGACGTGAGCATGGGAGTTATAACTCCTCTTTCAGAACAGTTGACAAAGCCTTTGCCAAACGCCATGGTCTTGGTAAATCTGATGAGTTATCAAGTGGAGCTCATAGCTTTTACCGGAAGGTAAAATTTTCAGTTTTTACCACCCGAAATTCATGAACTAGTTTTGATTCTCACATTACATTAAATGATTTTATTTTCAGCACACACGTTTGGTGGTGACTGTACGTGGTGATGAGCCCTACGAGGAACTAGAAGTCTTAAAAAGTATTGATGCTACAATGATTCTTCATGATCTGCCATATTCAGATGAAAAAACTGGCAGAGTACATGCTGCTAGAAGGTATTAACTTTCACTCGTTACAATTAATCGTACAATTTTTTTTTTGTTACAGTGTATATAATTTCAATGTCTTCATTTTGACAGGCTATTCGAGTATCTATCAGAAAATTCACTTAATTTCCCTGTTCTTCACCACATAACGTTCCCAAAGGGAATTCCTAGGTAATTTATTAAGCGGTGTCTATGTAAAATAGAAATAAATATAAGCCTTTTTTTTACTTTTAATTATTAGTTGTTAAGTTAAAGCTGTTTTATTACTGGCAGGGATGATTTGGTAATTAACGCGGGTGCAAATGCTGGTGCGCTTTTAGTTGATGGACTTGGAGATGGTATCTTATTAGAAGCACTAGATCAAGATTTTGAATTTCTTAGGAATACATCTTTCAATTTGCTACAGATGCAGGATGCGGAACACTAAGACAGTAGGAATCAATATATTTGTTTTGCTGCTGTTGGTTGGTTTTTATATACTTGCTGCTAAGTTTTAAATTTAAACACAGAATATGTTTCATGCCCATCTTGTGGAAGAACTCTATTCGATCTTCAAGTGATAGTGCAGAAATTAGAGAAAAAACATCGCATTTGCCTGGTGTATCGGTAATCCCTAAATCCCTTCCAATACGCTGAATTAATAACATTTTTCTTCATCACTTAAAAGATAATCTCATTTATTTGTGTCCTTTTATGGCAGATTGCAATTATGGGTTGCATAGTAAATGGACCAGGGGAGATGGCTGATGCAGATTTTGGATACGTCGGTGGTGCTCCTGGAAAGATCGATCTTTATGTTGGAAAGGTACATGATGACTTTTCTTTTTTTCTTTCTACAGAGGAAACTGGTCAAATAAGTTAAAAGTCTAGAAAATTGTATTCATATGCTTACACTATCTTACAATCATGTTTAATTAATTAGTTATGTTAAAAAGTCAAAAATAAATTGGAATTGCAACCTGTTTTTACTTGAATCCATTTTGATATATTACCCAACCCGTTATTTTTACACATTTTGCAATGATGCATACATACTTGCAGACTGTGGTACAAAGAGGAATTGCAATGGAGGGTGCAACGGATGCATTGATTCAGCTAATCAAAGATCATGGACGCTGGGTGGATCCTCCTGCCGAAGAGTAAGATGAGTGGATTCAGCATTCGCTTTAATGTTGTATTAAATAAAAATTGGCGAAACGGGAAAGTGTTGTTATAATGTTACTGTATGTCATTCACTTAAACGTAGGCGTACAACAATACCAAGGTTATATTTAATGTCTATAGTAGAACCAAAGTGAAAGATTTACATACTCTTATCCAAAAGAGCTTGGATACAGGGGACTTTCCTTGTTGCTTTTGTTTTGTAGCTGACTACGGTCAATACAGGGGCCTATCTTATCCACTGACCAAACCATTAAGCTAGTCCATCATATTTCTTGTGTTATCCAGAATTTTGATTACTAGAATTCATATTATGCAGAAAATTATACACGGTAGCTCTTGTGCTTAAATTGAATTTCTCATTTCGACCTTATATTTGAAAACTTATGGAAATGTCTCAACTCTTTGGAGAGTCATCATGACTTTTTGTTCCTGGCTAGGATGTTCGATAAACAATCTCTGTTAAGTGAGTGTAAAATCATCTTTTGCCCTTTCAAATTAAAAAAAACCAACCATCCTAATAAAATCTCATTCGTAACAAAACTATTGATAGGGTTGAGAGAGATGAAGACTTGTCAAACCATATCTTTATTCTTGGAGATAGAAAGTTATCAGGGAGACCCAACTTCAAGTCGCAAACATAAAAAAGTATTAGAAGACATATAAGTGCTATTAAAGAAATTGAAACCGAAGAAAAAGAGAGACTACAAAAATCTTGGTAACCTACCAATAACATGAAAATAGTTAAAAATGGTGAAACAATATAACGGTAGCAGGTAAATCATCACAGAGAAACGAAGAATAGAAGTAACATACGCAAAGGTCACCAAAGAACGTAGGAAAAGCTAATTCAGTTCTAATCTACTTCTAACTAGTGTCATCATTTGCCTCATCTTCACATGCTCAAACCACCTCAACATCTATCGTGTATCTTATCCTATACAATGGATACGCCTAATCTTTTTCGAAAAACCTCATTTTTTTTATTCAAAACTATTGGGTGTCGAATCCAACAAATAAAATATTATAATGTGAACCTACCGTCATACACATTAAGAATAGTATGAGCGGAAGTAGGGTTTATGTCCTCAGGAATACGGGTTAATCGAGTTTATACCAAAACGATTCAAGTGCAAGTACACTTATTATAAATACAAAATAAAACGGAAGGATTTTATTAAGAAAACTAAAATTAGGAAAAAATATGTAAAAGTAAAAAAAATTACAGCACGCTGACACGACCGTGTCAACACAGCAAAGGGAGTCCTACGCGGTCGTGTTGAGTTGGTTCTGTGAAGAGAAATCAAATTTTATAATAGTTTTAACACAAGGGTAATTTCATGTAAACGATCATTAACGATTATGGTACAACGATCATTTATGTAAACGATTTGTATCGATACTAGACATCACGCCGTTCGGACATCCCCTCCATCTAATGTCTAACCAAACGCCGTTCGTTAATTAGAGTCAACCCGCTACTCTAAACTCACGCCATTCGGATCTTAGCGTGCAGATTGCAGTGATAGAAATATCGATTATAATTAAACACTCACGTCATTCGGAATACTTAATTAGATTGAATGACTCTATAATGATTTTGGGTTCATAGACAAACACAAAACATTATTTGTTCCTTGTATCAAAAATTAAAACTTGATTAGGGTTTTAAAAATTGAAGAACTTTATTAGAAAAATTAATAAGTTGATCAGGTTTTTTAACAATCTAATATATACCGGAGTAGATCCGGGTTTAAGATCAAGAATCATACAAACAAACCATTCAAATAAACAATCACATAAACGTTTCACATAAGATACAAATCAAAATCACAGAAACAAACTCAAGTGTCAAAACCTAAAATTGTTTTAGCCGGACACGTCAGCTAAATCAATAAAATAAAAGTAAACAAAAACTTACGAATCAATTACTTAAACTTTAAGATCAATTGAATTCTACAACCCCGTAAAAAGCTTTTGATATTGTTTTTGATCCTGTAATGTCAAGCTCCTCTCAGGGAAAAGATTCCTCCAAAATGTGCCAAGATCCCCCTTTTTTTCCTCCTATCTCCATATATATAAAATATATATTTAAATCAATTATAGATTTTTATATTTTTCAGGAGATAAAGTTTTAGAAGATAACTTTATAAATTTGAATTTAAATCTCTCTCTTTTTTTAAATCTTCATAAATCACCCCTTGTCTTCAATATACTTTCCAATCTTAGTTTAATCTTCATTTTCACCTACAACAACAAAATCCATTCACAGTAGACTAATTCTACCAAACGATTGTTACACAAAATAAACAAAAATACGTCTAATAAATGCATGATATGAAATAAAAACATATGCTAAAACAAAGATAAATGATGCCTAAAAATACTATTAACAAAAACACACATTCACCTTAACGTCCTCATGTCTGCTGTCTCCATCTTATCGCATACCCACTTTTCCTTCTCCTCCTTTGTTATTTTAGCATCTTTGTCTTCTTAATTGCTTGACAATCTGTTTCGTATAACATAGCAAGTCTGGCTCCAATTGTGGGTCGCGTCACTATCTATGTTCGTATCGCTCTGTACAAACATACCTTAATGCTTAAAATTTGATTTTTATCTCTTAATGTTACGTGATTACATACCATTACGTGATTACGAGCTTTGCTGCTAAGTGTGATACTGTGTTGTGTTTCCAACAGCTTCGCGTGGGCACTCATCTAGTGATTTATTATAAAGTTAAATATGTCGTTACATGCTTGTTTTTACTCATGTTTCGATGAAAATTCTATTCAAAACCGTGTGACATGCTTATTTTTTCTTCATTTTGATATAAATTTTATTCAAAATCAAATATATCGTTATGATATGCTTATTTTTATCTATATTTTCACGTAAATTATATTCAAAAGTGACCGTGGAAAACCACACATCATCAAAACCATGCTTTAAGCTGTGTTTTTGAGTTTACTTAAAAAAAAGAAAAAGAAAACACTTTTTTATTTGTTTTCCCTTCTTTTTTTTTTTTTTTCATTTTCTTTCAATATGAAAAGATTGACTTTAGCCTTTCAATTTTCCTTCTTTTCTCTTCTCTTTCCTCCTTAATGTGTTTTCGAGTTTATTTAAAGATAAAATGAAAAAGAAACCATTTCTTTTTTTCTTTTCCTTTCTTTTTTTTTTCTTCTTTTGTTTTCTCTTATTTCTCTCCATTTTCTTTCATTATAAAAGAATTTATTTTATTATTCATTATCACTCCATTTCTCCTCTTTTCCTCCTAAGTGAACTTGATAACATGTTTTTCTTTTTACTTTCCTTTCAACTCTTTCAACTTCAAATAAGCAAAAACTCTGAATAAAAAAACTCTGAAACACCGTTGTTTTCTTTTTTCATTTCTTTCTCTTCTTAAATAAACTCGAAAATATAACTATTTTTTTTATTTACTTCTACTTTCCTTCATTAAACACTCGGGAACACAACATTTACACTCACGGGCTCACATCCACCGTTCTACTAGTTGTTTTCTTTTTTCATTTCTTTCTCTTCTATTGTTTGATCTATTTAGTTGTACGGCAATATAGGTATCGTAGTTCATGGAATCGATTGATGTTTAGAAGATTGATTTGTAGATTTTGGATGAATGATTGTTTTACTATATGGTTTTAGATCTTCTTTGATGATATTAAGTGAAGCTAACGATGCCTATATAACAGAACAATTGAAGAATTGCTTTGTCCTAGGATCAGTTAATGTTTAGAGTTTATTATTGATCACAGATGAAAGGGCCTGTATCTAGAAAGAAAATTGAATTTGCACGCTATTGGAACGACTCAGTGGATCAGATATTTGGACCTGCTATTCGGACTCTTAGTTCGCGACGCTGGTAGAAATGCAGTACTCGCGTTACACCACCGATTTATGGAGATGTTTCGCTGCGTGATCAGTGATCTTCCATCTAGTGCTTGCAGTGGCATGCTAATCAGCTAATGTATGTCTTTCTGATTTCTTGACCTTGCCTGCATCGCTATTATTTTTTACTTTCGTTGAGAATTCAATTTGAATATCTTATCCTCCTATCAATAGTCATTACAAGACCAACATTGTTTAATTTAGATGTAGGGTGTCAAAACTTAAAATAATCAACTTTCATGATAGAATTGATATCAATGTTCAACATTAATTACATCCACTAATCAGTGATGATTATCTTGCATACATCTCATATTCTAGATTAAGGAAGAAATGAAGAGTGACAGTTGATGAATTGACTAAAGCTTAGCTAGAGGGTGGCATACGAGTGCATTAAGCTGATGGAATAACCGTACTATTGTTTCTTCTCAAATTGGCCCGGCGGGTGGTCACCACATAGTAGGCACCCATGGCTAGGAGAATTAGAATACAAAGCCAAATATTATGGCAGAAATGCATCCGGCTCCGATTTTGGCCCCACCCGCTCTGCTTTCATGTGCTAAACTTGACTGGACCGTAGCAGCTAGAGGAAATGGTGAGCAGTTATACTCTTCACATGGGCGTTGAAGTCCCAATTGCTCATTTGGGTGGAAGAAACTATAAGCAGATGGTGATAAAGCCATTAGGTACTCATGAGCGAGCCCATGAGGGGCTCGATCTTGAGCTCCTAAAGTAGTGAAGAAGAGCAGAGTTAGAATAACAAGACATGAAGCTTTTTGTGTCATTCTTATTATCTTTAACCTTTGGTGTCACTCAAAATAGTGTGGGGATTTTGGGTGGAATATAAAGGGTTTGTTGCTTAGTTGGATATCCTCAATTTTTGTGACATGCCACACTTAAGAAGGTTAGTGATAGTGATGAGGGAACAAAATGATGAGTTTAAGTTGGTCTCATGATGGCAAAATGACCATAACATCCCCCATGTCATTTTACTTTTGATGTTTGGTTGGAGTTTGGTACATGAACTTGACTCCTATTTAGCTTTTTTGTAAAAGGGGTAGAATGGTCATAAGCAAATGGCATGTAGAAAAAGTCATGATAGAGTGAGTGTGTATGTAATTATTCATATTATTAGAGTAAAACGCATGCTGTAAGCTGAAATCGATGCTTATTCTTTTAGCCCCATATGAACATGATCTGGTCATGCTATTCTTGCATATGTAGTTCCCAAAAGTCCATTTGAGGAGATATTGAAATAAATAATAAGCTCTTGATACAACCAATGAAGTTTTATGTAAAATCAAAGATTTCCAACTCGAAGTGCTACCTTGGAAGGGATAGTCTAATCACTAATAATAAAACCATTTGAAGTTAGAGTGATGAAACTCCGATTATGGTCAAGGGTTCGAGCCTCGGCCTATGACAGCTTGGTGTAAATTTGTTGTTGTGTAAAACCAGAAGTAGGTTAGATGGATGCGTGAGTTAGCGTTCTAAAAAAATGTGCTATCTAGGTACAACTGGTTTATGCATGAGGTGTGAGTAGTTTACATAGGGACAGCTAAACAACTCGCTTGGCTCACAGTACAAGCTTAAACTTTAGCTTTGGCACTCAAAAAATACAAATTAACTCTACTTTGCTAAATTAGTAAATACAACCATATAGTGTTAAAACAATTTGTTTTGTTTGTGTTGTTCTTCTTACTGGAGAATTGCATACACATGAGGTGCAAGCATAAATGATATTATTTTTTCATTTTATTTTACGTCTATTTAGAAAACACTATAACATGTCAAAAAGACCGATATACTTGTAAATTAAAAACTAGAGTAAAAAACAAGAACTAAATCATTGTCATCGTCCATTTTAAAAGCGAATCAACCAAGTAAACTCATGAGCATCAGCTACATGGTGATAATAAGAGTAGTCGTCATTATTGTGGGGTAGAAACATATGTAATGTGAGAAAAAAGGAGTGATATATATCTTTTCGGACAGTAGAATTTTGAGAGAAATTAGAGAGAACAAAGGGATATTTGAGACTCACTTCATTATTTACTTCATAACAGAAACAAACTTTAACTGGCTATAAATAGCCTTACAAAACATAAAGAATCCGATTCACTATTTTACTAACCTGACTCAAAGTAAACGACCCAGTAACTCACTACTAATGACCCTTTAACGACTAAACAAATAGGAATTGCTACTGCTTGAATCAAGGTAACTACCATATACATGAAGCACCCCATGTTGCCTCATGGTATACGCGGAATGGAAAGGAACTACATGTAGAGTCATGGATGTGTGCACGTATGAAGGGAGTAGGAAGGAAACATTAAAATTTTGTTTCTAGCATATGAAAAGAGATCAAAATTGACGTTACTGTTTTGTTCTTAGATATATAATACAGCATGATACATAAAAACAATTATTATAAAACTAGATGCAACATTCATTTATCTCCAGTTTTCTTAGAACGACTAGGGCCCTGTTTGATTGCACTGACCCACCCCCTGACCGCTGACTGGCTGACTCGGTCAACCTGTCAGCGTGTTTGATGTGCACGGTGAGCCCACTAACCCGGTCCAAAGCATCTGACCGAGACCTAAATATTTTGATCACTGACCCAATTCCCTTCCCATGTTGGTTCGTCGTCTTCCATCTCGCCACCAATTTCACCTTCCCCTTCTCTATAACCATCCCGTCGTCTTCATCAGTGACCGAAGTCACCGCCACTGCTGTTCACCTGCCTCCACCCCCCGCTGCTCTTCGCCTTCTCAAACAATATATAACAACAGATTGTTATATTTAATTTCAACAAACACTAATCATGGTGCCGAAACCCATGAGTAATGCTATGATATCAGTGTGTGTGTGTGTATGATTGCTAGTGATTGTTCAACAGATTGTTATATTTGATTTCAACAAACACTAATCATAAAAATCCTAAGTCTAAGTTGTCCGTTGTAGATGATAGACTGTCCGCTATAGATGCTAAGTCGTCCGCTGTGGATGCTAAGTCGTCCACTGTGGATGTTGAATAAGCTATCCGCTGTGAACAATTGTTGTATGTTTGTCTTGTTAGTTGTCCGCTTTGGAGTGTTCATCCGGTGTAGATTGAACATCCGCTGTGGATTGTTCAGCTGTGGACTTTTGTTCATTCGCTATATGTTTTGTTCATCCGCTGTAGACACTTGGACTGTTCTTTATCCGCTGCATGGACTGGCTGTATGTTTTGTATGCGCTATGACTGGCTGACTCGGTCATCCGCTGTATGTTTTGTATGCAAACTCTTATAATATGTTTGAAATTCGATGTGTTTATGTGGATTATGTTTGATTTATGTTTAACTTGTATTTTTTATGATATTTTGAATTTTAAGCTATTATGTTATTTTTAAAATTTTGGTTATTTTTATTGATTACACAAGACCAGTTAAATGCAAACTCGTCAGAACTTCGGGGCAATATGATTATTTTTATCATTCAGCAGAGTCAGCCAGATACTGAATCAAACAGCCAAGTTTCAGTCAGATGTAGACTCAGTCAGAACTTCTAACTGAGTTAGCTTTTGACTCAGTCAGATCTTACTGAGTCGGTGATAATCAAATAGTCCTTAACTCATTTATCTTCAAATAATACATTTTAATATAAAACTTTGGTTTACCAAACCACATGAGGAAGGCAATAACAATACTCCTTTTCATGAATATTAACTGTTTTAAATTAAAAAAAATTATAAAAAAATAACAATGATAACGTTCCAGCCCAAATTAACTAGTATATTCCAGGTGTATGTTTACATTATTTTTTAATAAAAGTAATAACAAATAAGGAAGGTTCTAGCTAATTATTTAGAGGATAGATTCTCAATCAACGGATAATGAAGTTAATTCCATCCACGATTAAAAAAACTATCCTGTCTGTTTCTGCTATATAGAATAAACCATATAACATGCTAGAAAAACAACCGAAATATTACCAAAATAAAGCTATCAAACAACATAAATAAAGAAACTCAAAGTTTTATTGGAAAATATAAGAAACGAAAAAGAACCACTTACATTAAACACTCAAGATTCACAATAGAAAGGGAAAAGAAACAGAAAAAAAAAAATCACATTTCCCAAAAGGACATTAAAATTTAAAAACACTTATCTACAATTAAACACTTCCACATTCAAATATCCATCCAAATTTTATTCTGTTTGCATGGATGAATTCATCATCTTTCGATCATGCATTGCTTCTGAACGAACCAAGAGCCTTAATGGCCGCTGCTCTCAGTACGAACTGGTGGTAGAACGCGGCTGCTGCTGCACCCACAAACGGCCCGACCCAGAAAATCCACTGCAAAATATTTGATTTTTATACGAATTAGTAAAAAGAAGTAACTAAAATTGTATGTTTTTAATGATTGTAATACAAAGAAATGCATACTTGATCATCCCAAGCCTTCTCGTTGTTGTAAATCACTGCGGCCCCGAAGCTTCTAGCCGGGTTGATTCCGGTACCGGTGATTGGAATGGTGGCCAAATGTACCATGAAGACTGCAAACCCTATGGGCAGTGGTGCCAACACCTTCATTGTTTTACAGTTTAAATGATATCATTATTAGTATTCATTTAATTCCATTAACGTATAAACAAAACTAAAAAGTCTTGCTTGAAATAATATATAAATCAATTAAAGTTAACATTAAGTAATCATGCCTCAACTACTACATATTAAATTTAAAAAAAAAGGTGATGAAAAAGATTGTCTTTTTCTAATATAGTTATTCCCTTGTCCCTCTCTTTAACAATAAACCCACTTTATTCTATCTTTTTAACTTTTATAAAATTGTTGCATTAATTTCCATATCAAACCAAATAAAACTGTATTTCAGTATTTAGCTAGATATTACATATACACGTATACGATACGGGAAATAAATATACAGTGAGATGCTTACAGGGACGTGAGAGTCGCGGGCACTCCTCTTAGGATCAGTAGCTGAAAAGACAGTGTAGACAAGAACAAAGGTGCCGATGATTTCAGCACCTAGTCCTGTGCCTTTGTTGTAGCCATCGGCTAACTCGTTAGCACCACCACCGTACCTGTTGTAGTATGAACTTTGGAAGGCTTTGACCAAACCCACACCACAAATTGCACCCAAACATTGTGCAACCATGTACAACAATGCCCTGATCAATGACACCTTTCTGGCCAAAAAGAGCCCGAACGTCACAGCAGGGTTAATGTGTCCTCCTGTAGGCGTACATTAGCTGTTACCGTTAATACAAATCTAAACATCATCTTACATAAAAAAAAAAAAAAAAAAAAAAAGTTGTACTTTATTAATATCTATTTTGATCTTGATTTGATTCTTGAGTTAATTTAGAATAGAGGTGTTGCGTTACATCTACCTTAAATTCATTAGTTTCCCTACATAAGTTCAAAGGTTGCCTTAATATTAACATAATTGAAAATTTGTTACTCCAATTGAATCTTTTTTACCTTAAATAATACATTTATCTATGCATTTTGCCTGTGTTAATATTCCAATATGAGGGGAAAAAGCTTGTTTCACTTCTAAGTTCTAAAAGTCAAACTGAACATACAAACTCTCTTAACACACATTTACTTTGCTTCTTATATTTTAAATACTACACCGGAATATAAAATACTCTAAATCGATAAACTTATGCAGATAAAACGATATCTTCACTATCTAATTACAAATTTACAATCCTGCCAGTAATAGTTATTGTTTGAATTATTTGCTTTTAATCTAGGTCCAAAATTTTAATATTTTTCCCTTTTTTCTGAATTATAACAACTTAACTTTCTAAATTTCTGACACGACATAAAAACACGACTATCAACGTTATACTGACCAGAGATACCGGCGGTGCAGTAAACGAGGATAAAGATCATGCCACCGAATGCCCACGCGATGCCGAGGATGCCAACGCCACCGCACTGATCAGTGTTGAGGTTCGGGTCGGTCTGGCTCTTGTATCCGATAACGGTCAACACCGTAACATAAAGAAACAGTAGTGTGGCAATGAATTCTGCTATGACAGCTCTGTAGAACGACCATTTGGTCAGCTCATCGGAGTCGATCAGTGGTGCCGGAGGCGGGTCATGGTAGTCCTTTCCGCTGTGGTGCTCAGCCACTTCAACGTCTTTTGTCATTGGTGGTGATCGATGATCAAAGGCTAAGAGATTGATTAAAGGGGTCAAGTGTTTGGTGTGGAGTGTGTGGTGGTGAAAGCTTGCTATTTAATGGGATAGTGAGGGGAATAGAGTCAAATTATCTTTAGTGGATAGCTTTTTTTTGTTTGTTTAATTGTGTTTGAAGATTATTATACGTTTTGTTTTAATTTAATTGCATGATTATACATGTTTAGAGTAGCTGGAAATTTCGAATCTTGAAATGAATAATTAATAATTTAATTCAATCCCTGAATACATACAAGGAGGACATGTACACAGCGTTGCATATTTTGAGAAAATGCTAGTAAACTATTATTTTTCATTCTTAAAAATTAGAAAATAAAATAAAATAATATAAATACGATAATAATTGTTTTTCGCTCATATTTCCTGAAATTCATTAAAAATAAGTGTATATATGAACAAATTGTGTTTATAAAGTCTTAGAAAGCTGACAATGTGTACGAATTTTTGAAACATATTAACATGTAGAAAATGTATTACAAATTAAAGAAACTTAAAGATATTATATTACTTCGGAGAGTATATTTTGATGATTTTGCAATTTACTCAAAACATATAATTAATCTGCAAGCTAGCCTGTATTCATGATCAGAATCATATATTTGTCTAGAAAATTTATATATAATTTTTTATTCACAAATGCAATTATTTGGAAATAATTATAAAGAGTCATAACAACGCATGGCAGCTCATATTTAAAAGCAATGTTTCTGTTTATGCTAATTTTCATTATTTATTTTGATGCCTTATCGTTTCAAACCTTTTTTATACTAAAAATTAGTTGTACGGTGATTAGCATATAAAGTAACACATCTTATATAAGAAAACATTGTAAGAAGAAAAGTAATCATTTGTGTATGATCGTATGGATGGTGAAATACATTAAATAGTGATTTAACTTTTAATTATCTTTTATTAAATCTATTTAAACTCTAAATAAATTTTAATGCCTTTCTTTAGTAAGCAGTGGGACTTTATTGCAATTAAAAAGAAAAGAAGAAAATATAATAAAATGCAGTTTTAGGATAAGGGGCAATGACGTCCTTGAAAACATGTCAAAAACTTCTAGTGTCCGGTTTTAAATAAAAAACCTGTACCTTATGTAACGTCCGATAAAGTCTTCAAATACCAAATACTCGACTTAAATTGTTGGTATCATTCTGTCTAGCTTCTTACTAATTAACGAGTAATAAAATTCAATTATTAACAAAATTATTAATACGGTGTCGCAACTCTATTCACATAGATAAGGACGGTAATATTTACAATTTTGCATCACCATCTTTTAAAGTGTAGAAACTAGTTTTATAGGTCATTGACGGAGTGTATGTTTTGGTTACATATCAACATCACGATAAGTCATTTGAGGAAATAAAGATAACTCAGAATCCAAGAAAATCGTCGCTTCTAGTTTTTTCCATAAAACCTTATAAATAAAGCAAGTAATGCCTTAATTATTAGTGTTTTTCTCTTTTAATTCTGTCCTTAAATGAAAAAGCTTCTTGTCCACATATTAATATTTGTTTTTTAAAGAAAGTGTATTATATGTGTTTTCTATGTATTCGAACATATTATCACAACTAGTTTTAGTAAACTCGTTTATTACACCGAGTTAAATAAATATAATAAATTTTTATTTAATTATAAAACGATATTTTTAAGATAAGATACGATTTAAATTACGTAGGAGTAAAAACTATAAGTAATAAAACAACGATATCAACTTTATAATTTTTTTTTCAAAAAAAAATCAAACATTTTGTTTAAAAAAATTGTCATTTTTATAAATATCCTTATTATAACTCTCATTTTGAATTATTTTATAAAAAATTACTTTTTAAAAACACTAAATTAAAAAAATTTATATTTTTAATAAGTTCGATGTTTTAGAAAAAAAATTTGTTTTATAAAAATTTGTTTCTTTGGAAATAACATCAATAAAAAGATATCTTGCTTAATTTATTAGAAAATTAGTTTTAATCTTAAAAAGAATTAAATAATATTATTTGTAATTAAAATATATATTTAAATAAAATTTGATGGTAAGTTTCTAAAAATGCAACTACAAAACATAAAATAAAATTCTGTATTAAATAACATCATTATCATTTGTGATTAGTAAACAGAAAAGGTGCCAAGATTAAAGTTCTCAAAAAGAATAAATTAAAATATATAATTTTTATCATTATTATTGGCTTGGTGGCGGCCAAGATTATATAGTAACAACACTTGTCAAGAATTTAGTGAAGCCACCTAAACTTTCGATGTTTGCAAACGTAATATAAGTGACTATCAGAATTATATTAACATTTTAAAACCGCCCACTTACTCTCCACCACTCGTTTTATGTATTAATAATGCATTTAGTCAGACAAACTCTAGCATGTTTTAATGTTTCAATGTTTTGCTATCCGGAGTCGGTATACCATTATCTTCATTTTTACTTTGTGGACACACTTTTAAATTGTTACATAATAACATCGGGAAAATTGCCCGAGACAACTTGATGGTTAATTAAATGATTTATCTTATAGTTAAAAGGTTAGTTTTAAATTCTACAGGTTGTAATATTATTATCTTTAAAGATATACATATTGTTGTTCATGAAAAAAGGTAAATTTATTTCTTGTTCACACTAAAAGACAACGAAGTTCTCTCATTTAAAGTTTTCAAGGACCATACATTGAAAATTCAAGGAGTGCATTTAGCCAAAGTTGATTAGAAATAATCGATTTTTGGACGAATAAATTTATTGGTTTTAAGCGAATTAGATAATATTGGTGAAAACAGGATTAAACCTGAAATGATCCATGATTGTCTTCTTTTGTGGTCGATCGGTTTTATAAAAACAAAATGATCAGTTGAACCAGTAGACATTAGAGATGGCTAATTTAACATCACGTATAGTTTCCAAACATTTGTTTCAATTATGAAAATCAATGTCACAGTCTTGACAAAGTTATATTATACTTTTAACGTTCATCTTTACCTTGATTTGTCCATATTATTAATTAAAAGACTCGAAAATCAAGCTACAAGGATTAATATATGGTTAAAGTTTAGTATAATTATAATATAAAATATATATCTTTTATTATTATAACATAGGCTTATAATATAGAATAGTTACATCATATATATAAAAATTCCAAAGACAAAAGAAATAGAAGGAAGATGCACAATTAAGTTATATCACAATAAACATCAGGACGACTTTAACTGAATCAATCCTTGATGTGTCTCCGAACGTGCATAAACATTTGTACGTATGCCGGACGTATATACAATACAATACAATACGAATGTATCATACGCACGATTTATACTTCACATTGATCGGTCTTCAAACCTTCACCTCTTTCTTCCCTAATAGTGGCCAACCTCGGTGCAGAAGACGGTTTTATTGGAGGAACAATTTGCAAGGGCACAGTCTCTAGCGGAGACTTGACTCGCACCATCCTCGTGGATCTTGTCATATCGTTCAACGTCATCATGTTGGGTTGGTACTGTGTATATACAATCTCTTTCTCTCCGATTAAAGAGAGAAATTTGAAACTCAACTTTAGACGTTACAAATAATATATGGTGACAACACGTTAATTATATGAATATGAATGGAGCCTATGGTTGAGTATTTATAGGCACGTTTTAGTGGAAGACAAATATCAACCGTGAGAAAATATCTTTATCAACGGTAGTGAGTAAAACCAGGTGTTCAATGTGGGGTTCAATTGATTCTTGATTTCAAACAAAATGAGAGAACGAAGGACGTGTCATGTAACCATTAATATTATGTATTATTGTTGCGTAATTGCGTTTTTTTGGACGGTCTCGATGAATGCCATGTGTCGGAAGTAGGGTTAAAATTATCGACAAGGCTTGTTGTGGAGATATTATCTTCGATCAGGTTGGCTCGGCTCAACTGTTTTGAGTCCGATGAACAGAGAAGCAGACTTGGCTCCACCTCACCACCACCCCGCATTTCACCTCAAGCCAACTCATGTGTCATGTCACCAGAAAATCCAGTCACACTTGAGTCCGCTTACCACGTGCGCATGCCCGCTCAGAGTCCGCTCCTTCCTTAAACGGACTATCCAAAAACAAATTTCATTTCATTTTACTACCTGAAACAACTATAATTTTCTAATTAACACCATTTTATCAAAAAAAAAAAAAAAGTTTTTTTATCATCAATTTCAAACAACTTCATTTGTATTTTTCAATTTCGGTAGGACATGGATTTAACTGTTCAACTAGTGAGGTTATTATTATACTGTAAAGTTGACCAAAATAAGACAACTTTTGACAATCGGTTCTTTAGTTTTCGTAGAGTGATTTTTAGTAGAGTGATTTTTAATTATTATAGTTATTATGATTGTAATAATAAAAATATAAATCCGTATATTTTCTTCATGACGCTTAGTTTTCGTATAACGTTACTCTACGTTAAGGAAGAGAGGTTGCATCTAAGTTTAAGTTTTATATGTTTGTGTTATATGAGTTTTATTTAATAACAAGTTTACTTTATAGCATTAAGGTCTCGTTAAAGTTCATGTTAAACTTAATTACTATTTACTATTAATTTTATAGAAAGTTAAATGAAAGTTAGTGTTAGAACCTCACTTTTTTAAAAAAATTAAAAGCAAATATCTTAAACATACAACTTCTAAAACTTGAACCTTAGATGTGTGGTTAGAATCAAACCACGGGGTAACTAATTAAAAAATTGATACTTTAGTTATTTTTTTCTTAAGTTTTCATTCATTAAACATGTTTCAAATGACAAGACTTGGTAAATAGTGTGATACAATAATTGAGTTATTTGTTTTGTTGTTACGTACGCGTCACCCCTCGCAATAAATTTTGCAAAGGTTTGGTTGAAATGTTCAACATGAAAAGAATCTTGATTGATATTTCGATTTGAGTAGATCTTTCTAGAACAATAAGACACTACACTCCCTCCCTCCTCCTTCAATGTCATTAATCCATAATTACCTCGGGATTTTCTATATAAAATATAGTTATTTGTATATAACTATATTTCAAGAAGGTATTCTAGTGGTAATATGTTTTCTTTTTGTTTAATAGATTGAGGGTTTTCAATTCTACAAAATGCAAATATATGTAATTAACATACTAAATTTAAAAGCAATTAGTGGAATGAAAAAAATCTAACCATACTTCTACAAACTTAGAATGGTAACACACACAAGTACACAACCAATCCCAAATTGATGAATTAGTTCCTTATAAACCGGTCATGTTTGTAGTTAGAGGTGTAAAAATATCCAACTTGTGAACTGAGAGTGGTTTTAACCCAAACCGAAACCATTTTGGTTGAAACAGATTTTAACTTGAACTGAACCGTATGTTTGAAATTGATTTGTAAACCTCTTCATTGAAACTGGTTAAGACCAAACCGAACAAGAGAAAACTTGGTTTCAAAGTTCAAACCGAACCTTCAACTAGACTTGGGCATAAAAACCGGGTTCGGACCCGACGTGGTGGACCCGACCCGGAACCGGGTACGGGTACGACCCGGTATATGCATACCCGGGTTGGACCCGAAAAAAACCCGTAGGGTTGGAACCGGGTATGATTTTCTAGAATTTCTTAGAACCCGACCAGAACCTGACCCGACCCGACCCGGAATTCTACCGTTTTTTTTTTTTTAAAGTGGTTGTTTTTTAACGGCTATATAGCCGTTACCTTCGATTTGTGACCCTTTTTTGGTCACTTTTGCCCTATAAGTTAGTATAAATAGGTGTGGGTTAATATGGTTTAGTACCCAAGTCTCAAACGCAAAAATATACGCAAAAAACGCAAAAAATATTCTCGTTTACTCTCATTTTACACGTTCACTCTCTCGTTTTACACTTTCACTCTCTTCAATCTTGATATGGCTCACTCACAATCTTCCGTTGGTCAAGGTTCGTCCAACGCTCCAACCGTCGTTCGTGTTCTTGCATACAATCGTAACATGGATGTTTGGTGCAATTGGGATATGGTTGAGTTGAGTGACGGGTCTGTAAAGGCTCGTTGCAAGTTTTGTGGAGCTTTGCTTGCTAAAGATTCTAACACGACTTTAAACAAACACATTAGCAAGAAGTTTTGTAAGTCGTTGAAAAGTAATCCGGATTCGCAACAAACACAATTGGGTGGAGACGGTGGAATCTTTAATTACGATGTTAATACGGTTCGAGATCGAATGGCGAAGTTCGTGATTCAAGAAGCTTTGCCTTTTAGTCACTTCGACAATCCTCGGTTGACCAACTTAATTCGAGAGACGCTTCAACCTCGTTACACTCACGTAAGTCGTACTACACTTAGACGTTATTGTTTAAAATTATGGAAACAAGCAAAAAATAATTTAATTGTATTATTTGAAAATTTAAATACCGGTGTAAACTTAACTAGTGACGTTTGGTCGGCTCCACACGGTTTACCCGAATCGTACCTTTGCGTCACCGCTCATTGGGTGGATCCCAATTCATGGCAATTGATGAAACGTACGATTGCATTTGATCTTTTTCCACATCCACACACCGGAGAATTTTTGTTTTACTTTTTAGATAATGTAATAAGTACTTTTAAATTGAAAAATAAACTTTTTTCAATTGCATTTGATAACGCCTCTAACAACACAACCGCGGTTGAAAAATTAAAATTAAAATATCTTCCAATTGCAAACGGTGATTTTTTCCATACTCGTTGTGTTGCACATATTATTAATTTAGTAGTGCAAGACGGACTATCCGGGCAATATGTTAATAACTTTATTACATCTTTTCGATTTATGTTACATGACGTTTTTAAAAAAAGTAGAAGAAGATATCAAGATTATAAATAACTTTGTAAGGATATGCACTCTAGATTTTTAGGTCCTAATTGGGATGTACCTACTCGGTGGAATTCGACTTGTCACATGTTTGAATGTGCTTTAAAACAAAAGGGCACTTTGAAAGCTTTTCATAATAGTCTTTCGGATAATGGTGAACCGACCCATTTCCGGATGCGGGTTGGGAGAATCTTCAACGTCTATCCGAGTTTCTTGAGGTTTTTAAAAACTCGACAACAAAATTATCGGGAGTTTATTATTCCACTAGTTATTCGGTGCTTCAAGAACTATATTTTATGTCTTTGAATTTTAAAAATTTTCAAAATAAAAATAATATGTTTAATCAAATGATAGAACCAATGAAAGAAAAGTTTAAAAAATATTTTAAGGACTTACCACCCTTTTTTACGTGTGCCGCCGCTTTAAATCCGTTTCTAAATGTTGCGGGGGTTGAATGTTTGATAGATGAGATAAATGACAATTTGAATATGCATGACGAAAACCCTGATTTTTCAAACGAGGCAAAAGAAAATTTTAATCATAGTTTGAAAACAATTTATAATTTTTATTTAAATAGATATGGGCCTAACGTAAACATAACCATGCCAAGCGGATCAACCTCAAGTGCTAGTACCTCGCTTAAAGACCCTGTTTTGACTATGTTGAATGTTGTTCGGGATGTGACGGCTAAACGTCAAAGGGGTAACACCCCAACAAGTGAGCTCGATAGATATAGTGGAACGGATTTTATTTCCACTATGACTACCGAAGATTATCGTGCATTCGATATTTTGGCTTGGTGGAAAGGAAAAGAATCTCATTTCCGATTCTTTCTGCTATGGCCCGTGATTTACTAAGCGTCCAAGCTTCTACGGTAGCTTCGGAATCTGCTTTTTCTCTTAGTGGCAGGGTAATATCATTACGAAGAACAAGACTAACTCCGAAAGCCGTGGAGATGTGCATTTGTTTAAAGGATCACTTAGACGCAACGGATCGTATACAAGACCAAACAAGCCTCGAAGACGAGATTACACTCGAAGCTAAAGTACATGATGAAGAGGTAGAAGACGGAGTATCTTCTGGCATATCCGATGAAGAATTAGCATTTGATCAAGCATCTCGTAGTAGATAAAATTAGACGATATTGTTATTTTTAAGTTGTTTTAATATTATATGTCTTTCATGTTTTTTTTAAATTTCTTTGTCATTCAAATGTTTTATATAAAAAGTATTTAATATTTGTATATTATAAGTGTAACATTTTCTGCTCAAGATTTGTATATATTTATATATTAAGTTGTTTAAATTTTTGTCATTCAAGTGAACCCGGTTAGGAAAAGAAAAATAAAAAGAAAAAAAAGGAAAGAAAATATAAGAAAAAAAAAACATACGACCCGGTGTTCGACACACACACAAGAAAAGAAAAAAAGAAAAAAAAAAGGCAAAAACCCGGTTGAACCTGGGTTTCATACCCGAACCCGACCCGGTATACCGGGTAGGGTTTGTATCTCGCTGAACCCGACCCGGGTTCGTACCCGGGTTCACCAATACCCGGGTACAAAAAACCCGGTTGGGCCCAAACCCGGTTTGTACCCGGGCCAGGATCCGGCCCAACCCCGTTTTGTGCAACTATACCTTCAACTAGAGGTGGGCATAAAAACCGGGTTCGGACCCGACCCGGTGGACCCGACCCGGAACCGGGTACGGGTACGACCCGGTATATGCATACCCGGGTTGGACCCGAAAAAAAACCGTAGGGTTGGAACCGGGTATGATTTTCTAGAATTTCTTAGAACCCGAACCCGACCCGCCCCGACCCGACCCGGAACCGGTTGAACCCGGGTTGTACCCGGTTTCGACCGTTTTTTTTTTTTTTTTAAAAAGTGGCCGTTTTTTAACGGCTATATAGCCGTTGGGATCGATTTGTGACCGTTTTTTTGTCACTTTTAGGCTTATAAGTTAGTATAAATAGGTGTGGGTTGATATGGTTTAGTACCCAAGTCTCAAACGCAAAAACATACGCAAAAAACGCAAAAAATACTCTCTTTACTCTCGCTTTACACGTTCACTCTCTCGTTTTACACTTTCACTCTCTTCAATCTTGATATGGCTCACTCACAATCTTCCGTTGGTCAAGGTTCGTCCAACGCTCCAACCGTCGTTCGTGTTCTTGCACACAATCGTAACATGGATGTTTGGTGCAATTGGGATATGGTTGAGTTGAGTGACGGGTCTGTAAAGGCTCGTTGCAAGTTTTGTGGAGCTTTGCTTGCTAAAGATTCTAACACGACTTTAAACAAACACATTAGCAAGAAGTTTTGTAAGTCGTTGAAAAGTAATCCGGATTCGCAACAAACACAATTGGGTGGAGACGGTGGAATCTTTAATTACGATGTTAATACGGTTCGAGATCGAATGGCGAAGTTCGTGATTCAAGAAGCTTTGCCTTTTAGTCACTTCGACAATCCTCGGTTGACCAACTTAATTCGAGAGACGCTTCAACCTCGTTACACTCACGTAAGTCGTACTACACTTAGACGTTATTGTTTAAAATTATGGAAACAAGCAAAAAATGATTTAATTGTATTATTTGAAAATTTAAATACCGGTGTAAACTTAACTAGTGACGTTTGGTCGGCTCCACACGGTTTACCCGAATCGTACCTTTGCGTCACCGCTCATTGGGTGGATCCCAATTCATGGCAATTGATGAAACGTACGATTGCATTTGATCTTTTTCCGCATCCACACACCGGAGAATTTTTGTTTTACTTTTTAGATAATGTAATAAGTACTTTTAAATTAGAAAATAAACTTTTTTCAATTGCATTTGATAACGCCTCTAACAACACAACCGCGGTTGAAAAATTAAAATTAAAATATCTTCCGATTGCAAACGGTGATTTTTTCCATACTCGTTGTGTTGCACATATTATTAATTTAGTAGTGCAAGACGGACTATCCGGGCAATATGTTAATAACTTTATTACATCTTTTCGATTTATGTTACATGACGTTTTTAAAAAAAGTAGAAGAAGATATCAAGATTATAAACAACTTTGTAAGGATACGCACTCTAGATTTTTAGGTCCTAATTGGGATGTACCTACTCGGTGGAATTCGACTTGTCACATGTTTGAATGTGCTTTAAAACAAAAGGGCACTTTGAAAGCTTTTCATAATAGTCTTTCGGATAATGGTGAAGCCGACCCATTTCCGGATGCGGGTTGGGAGAATCTTCAACGTCTATCCGAGTTTCTTGAGGTTTTTAAAAACTCAACAACAAAATTATCGGGAGTTTATTATTCCACTAGTTATTCGGTGCTTCAAGAACTATATTTTATGTCTTTGAATTTTAAAAATTTTCAAAATAAAAATAATATGTTTAATCAAATGATAGAACCAATGAAAGAAAAGTTTAAAAAATATTTTAAGGACTTACCACCCGTTTTTACGTGTGCCGCCGCTTTAAATCCGTTTCTAAATGTTGCGGGGGTTGAATGTTTGATAGATGAGATAAATGACAATTTGGATATGCATGACGAAAACCCTGATTTTTCAAACGAGGCAAAAGAAAATTTTAATCATAGTTTGAAAACAATTTATAATTTTTATTTAAATAGATATGGGCCTAACGTAAACATAACCATGCCAAGCGGATCAACCTCAAGTGCTAGTACCTCGTTTAAAGACCCTGTTTTGACTATGTTGAATGTTGTTCGGGATGTGACGGCTAAACGTCAAAGAGGTAACACCCCAACAAGTGAGCTCGGTAGATATAGTGGAACGGATTTTATTTCCACTATGACTACCGAAGATTATCGTGCATTCGATATTTTGGCTTGGTGGAAAGGAAAAGAATCTCAATTTCCGATTCTTTCTGCTATGGCCCGTGATTTACTAAGCGTCCAAGCTTCTACGGTAGCTTCGGAATCTGCTTTTTCTCTTAGTGGCAGGGTAATATCATTACGAAGAACAAGACTAACTCCGGAAGCAGTGGAGATGTGCATTTGTTTAAAGGATCACTTAGACGCAACGGATCGTATACAAGACCAAACAAGCCTCGAAGACGAGATTACACTCGAAGCTAAAGTACATGATGAAGAGGTAGAAGACGGAGTATCTTCTGGCATATCCGATGAAGAATTAGCATTTGATCAAGCATCTCGTAGTAGATAAAATTAGACGATATTGTTATTTTTAAGTTGTTTTAATATTATATGTCTTTCATGTTTTTTTAAATTTCTTTGTCATTCAAATGTTTTATATAAAAAGTATTTAATATTTGTATATTATAAGTGTAACATTTTCTGCTCAAGATTTGTATATATTTATATATTAAGTTGTTTAAATTTTTGTCATTCAAGTGAACCCGGTTAGGAAAAGAAAAATAAAAAGAAAAAAAAAGGAAAGAAAATATAAGAAAAAAAACATACGACCCGGTGTTCGACACACACACAAGAAAAGAAAAAAGAAAAAAAAAAAAAAAGGCAAAAACCCGGTTGAACCCGGGTTTCATACCCGAACCGAACCCGACCCGACCCTACCCGGGTATACCGGGTAGGGTTTGTATCTCGCTGAACCCGACCCGGGTTCGTACCCGGGTTCACCAATACCCGGGTACAAAAAACCCGGTTGGGCCCAAACCCGGTTTTGTACCCGGGCCCGGGTCCGGCCCAAACCCGATTTGTGCAACTCTACCTTCAACAACAGTCCTTATTTTTTATGCCCTAACTTGATCTGGCTTCAACTTTCATCCCATACTGGTTTGGGCCTAGGAACCAATTTGTGCATCTCTATTTGTTTTGTAGTCCAACGATCTAACCATTCTTTTTATTGTTTTGGACTTTTGTTATGTCCTAATTAGGTTGACAGGCCCATTTATATTAATTAGCCCAATAAAACACAAGTCGCTTTGTTCGCTAGCGTTAATCGTTATTGACCTCACATCATCCTATGAAATATGAAATATTCGCACTATGTTTATTGTTTTTTACTTTGTTATAATCACGTTCATCAAGAGAATTATGAATGTCGCAAAACAAATCTAGATAAGTGTTACAAATGAAATAAAGAAATAATAACACTAAGAAGAGAGTAGACAAATGTTTGAGTTCTTGTGTTTGACATAGTTTTATTAAAAAGAAAATCGTTTGTCCATTCAAACGTGTGGTCATCAAGGGGTCATGTTTCTAGGAGTCTTCATAATACATTATCATTATTAAGATTCTCAAAATACTCATTGTTAAATAACTCTTTTGACACTTTTTATCACAGATGTTAAATAACCCTTTTGAGGGTTTTTATCACTGAAAAAACATTGTGTACTACTATGGATTCAGCTTTTTAAAACGAATAACTCACACATTGAATTCCTATTTGTAAATTCTAGATTTTTTGTTCATCATGAGATTTGTACGATCAAATACTCAATGAGAGACCCCTTACAAACATAACTTGTTATCATCAGACCACAAGCTCTATGGATATTATAGATTTACTTAATACAGTTATTAATATATCCTATTGCCCTTGTATATTTGGAGCCATTCCTTGTGTGGTAGTTAGGGTGTTCGTTATTGGTATTTAAAAATCTCCAACCGAGCCAATTCGAATAAACCAAACTAAAATAATATATATTCTTTTTTTAGTTTCTATATTTATATTCTAACCTAATTTTTTTATACTTATATTTCTTTATTTTCTATATATATGATATAACTTTTTACTAATGCATGATGTATTTTATTTAAAAATGTTCAACCAAACCAATTTAAATAAATCGAAATAAAATGATATATTTAAATGTTTTTATTTTTTTCCTATTTAAAATATATTCGAATAAAACCGTATTCGAACTAGTTTGTGCTTATTTGAAACAAATCGGTTTGAATTTAAATCCAATTTTGAAGATGTCAAAACCGAATAAACCAATTCGAATAAAATCAAAACCGATTCGATGACACCAGTAATAGTAGTTATTCCCATAGTCTCGAGGAAATTTACAAGTGAAGTGTAACATCCATATTTTGTGGTCTATTAAATAAAAAAAATTGATTCATTTGTGTAATTTCGTATAACGGTTCTGAATTTATATTTAAATAATATTTGCAAAGAAATTCAAGGTCGACTTGGTAGTTAATATCCAAAAGTATAACTTGAAATACAAATGTGAGGTGCAATTTGTGACCACATATGCTATTTTGTGAGGCTCATTTTGATGACATGGAACTGAGCGACCATATGAAGCAAAACTACATAGTCGTGTAGTTTCTACCAACTTCATCAAAAATCAAATCATTTGCATTTCATAAGTTATATTCCCAAGTTCATCCAATTTACCATAAGTATTCATTAAACTAGTTTAAATGAGCTACTCTACATATTCAAACCACATAAAGCTCATTATATAACTTAGACCTAAGACTTAAAAATCAAATTGTAAATTACTCAAACATTGGATAACAATCCATATGTTTTCACAATAAACAAACTATGCACCGGAACTCCAATCAATATAACCGTCTTGTAAGAATCATTGTTCTGGATGTTATTTTAGTGAGAATCATGATTCTCAATGACAACTTACAACTTGTAGTTTTCAAGTATAATTTGTGAAGATCACAATCTTCCTTTACCAGGTGTGAGATTCGTTCTCCCATTTTCACTTTCAAAACCATACACTTATTAGCAACTAGTGAAAATCTAAGTTTTGCATTTCGTACCGTAAGGATCGATGTCTTCAAATCAGCCTTGTGATGATCAGAGCTTGAGATATTTTAGGTCTCAGGTTTAAAACTTAACTGAAGAGAGTTTTCTCACAGTGGTTGATTTCCTTTTTAATGTCAGGCTTAGAGCGTCGAAATCAATATTGACAGAAGACTCACTCGGATATTAAAGGTGGTTCCAAACGCCGTTAAAAAATTACAATTAGCATGCTATTCATACCAAAATATGCACATGAAGCCTAAATACAAAGTCAAACTATCAAAACGGTCACTTACACACATTAACGATTTGGGGAATCTAAATATATTTTTTCCTTGAAATGAACAATTTGCTGTATCAAAATTCTCAATTTAAGTCTTGGAATTTGGTTAACAATTGGTGTAAAATCTCTCCTAGCAATTCAGCCACTATGTTGTAGCTAAGCTCCATCTCCAGCAGCTCAAATGAGTATACAAAGCTAACATATGCAATTTTTTTAATCACAATGTGGGCGTTATGGAAAGCTCGTAACGAGAGTTGGTCAAAAAACATTCAGAAGGACCCTATGGAGATTCTTAGTGGCATAACATCACTATCTTATCTTTGCCTTAGGATTTAGAGTTTTTTCAATTACTTAGTTTTTTTTTTTCTAAAAAAGAAAGAAGATGTTATAAAAATACTGTAGCAAGAAACTAGAGATAGCCCAACAAAGTACGCTAGGAAGTTCATGAAATAACTAAAACAACAGCACAAAAAAACAACAAAATTAGAACAACTTGAATTTTTTATTTATACCATTCCAACCAATCAAGTGAGTTAATATCGGATATACTCTTCAACCATAGAAAGCTGGTGCGCTTTAGATCATTCAAAAGCATATTTATGGACGGTCTTTGTCCTCCAAAAACCACACGGTTTCCGTATTTCCAGAGTGTCCATATGACATGAATCACCGGTTGCCTTTTTAAGGAATCCAGAATAATTTTAAACAATTCCAGAAGCTCACAAACTGAAAAGGCAATGAGCAGAGGAAGATGACGCCATGTACTAACATATGACCAAAGCAACTCGGTGTAGTAACATAATGTGAATAAGTGCTCTATGGTTTCAGGAATTTTGCTGACACAAGGTCGCCCCGAAATCTATAAACGTGCTACTTTGAGTTCAATTTGAAACAAAGTGACCAATGACCAAATACAATTGACAAATAAAGTTTACTTCATTACTAATTCCATTCTATTTTCTATTTAAAAGTGATGAGGAGAAACAGTGATTTACATGTTTTTAATGCATCAGGGTACAAGTCATTATTACATGTGCTAGCTGGTTGTAGTGTGGGTAAAGAATAAAATATTGGATAGTTCCACTGTGCCTTTTGGACGTCTTCATATCAGGCCATGAAATTGATGAAGCATGATTTTCTCTCTTTTCTAGATTTCTCCTCTTCTATATCTAGCGCCACCGTCTTCTACTTTAACCATATTTATACAAAATCAACTATTGACATCTATTTCTTTTATTCTAACAACTAATATTGAATTTGAGCTTCGTTTGCTCATTTTCTACTCATCGATCGTTTCGAAAACGACATAAATTAAATTCGATCACTTAACAAACCATTATTTTGCGTTTTAAAAAGATCATAGTACATGACCATTGGAATTTGGAACCACTGCTTAAGTATCTAGTCAATCAAGATATCATTCCTGGTCAAAATTAACAAATTTTGTTAGTTCATAATTTTATAATTTAACAATGGAATTTCATCCAGATATATTCTATCACTTATTATACCTCAATGCATCAATACTTGATGCTTATAACACAACTTTTGTAAAATAAATTTACTCTACGTTAAAAATTGATTCATAACACCAACCCTTGTATTATTGGTTATGTTGTATGATCAAAATTAAACTTAGCATTAAACTAAGAAGTGGTTACGCATTCCACTTAAAATTAAGTCACTTATTAAAAGATGGTAAATTGGATTATCATTGTATCATAGTGATTGGACCACTACCACAGACACGTATTCCTGCTTGAACATCATATTTAAACTAAGCATCAAAGAAAAATTCTATTTTATTTTCTCTATAATTTATTTTTCATTCAGATACTTTCATTCGTATTCTACCATATATTTTCCGGCACAAATTGTTTATAATTTTTAAGAATTCAAAATAACTACTTTTTCTAAATTCTCTCTCCTCTCTCTTAAACATTCTATTTTTTTCTAAAATTAATATTTTTATAAAACATATTTTTTAATATTTAAAAACTAAATATTTTGATTAAAAAATACATATTTTTGAAGAAAAAAAAGATTTTAAAAAGCTATCAAGTTTTTTAAACAACATATTTTTTCACGCATATGAAATATTCTAAAACCGATCTTTTTTTAATAAAAGTTTTATATAAAACCGTTTTTCTACAAAATTTAAAAATTTAGCCGAAACTCGGAGTTTTTAAACAATAAGATATTTATAAAAATGATATTTTGTCAAAGCAAACTTTTATTAGATACGAAAAATTATTTATTAAACAAAAATAACTAAAGTAGTTTTAGTATAATGAGATTTTTATTAAAAATGATATTTTTCAGAAACAATATTCTTAGAATGAAATGTTTCTTAACATATTTCTAAAACGAGAGTTTTAAAAAAAACTTTTTGAAATGAAAGTTGTAAAAAATATTAAAAATATTTTATTAACTAAAGTTCTTACTCAGCTACTCACACGTAATTTTAATTATATCTTATATCACAAATAGTGTTTAATATTTTCTAATTTTCAATATTTGTAATACGTGTAATATATATAACCCTGTAAATATACGTGAAGTATAACCTAGTATATAAATATAACACCCTGGATATGTATTATTGATTACTAATTAACATTAATTCAAAACATGTATGTATGTTCTCTGAATTGCAATTATTTTACTCTAGAAACATAAGTTTAAAATTTTTGTACATATACTATCAAAAATTCATAATTATAATAGTCCTTAAGGTGGGATTAATTTCTTTTTAATGGGAAGACCTCCTCTCTCTTCATTTGTACGTCATCAGATCTCATTCAAATCAGATCAATAATTCAATGTCAATGCAATTTTATTATCTAACCAAAATCCAGCTAAAGAAACCATACTTTCTATATTTTTTCATAACACTTCCTTGAAAGCATATCACTACACAATAATTTGAAAATAATAGGATAAATAACTAAAAACATATTTTAATTATATCGTAGTGTTTGTGTCCTGTTTGTAGAACCTATGAAAAAAATTGTACATAATAAGAGAAATATCCTTTTTATTATTATTATTTTATATTGTTTTAAGTCTCACCAACTTATAGAATGCTAAGAAATTGAAAATAAAAGGGTTGTATATAGTATTTACCTTTACTCCAATTTCAAAATTGAAACATTTTATCATTTTATGTCAATTTTTATAATATTGTTTCTAAAGAAAACTATTAACAAAGCCCTAGCAACCGTATTAAAATACATGTTGCATTGTCTATTGCTACTTTTATATTTTATATGTCATTTTCAGTATAAATGGTGAAGATATAAAGTATGATTCGCAATATATTTTTAATATTTAAATAAATATAAAGTTCTGGTTGATGTCTAAATAAAAAGATGGAGTCATTATGTGTAATGGTTTCTTTTTCCTTGTAAGATTATGTCTCCACTAAATGAATGGGGTGGAAAAACGCATTTAATTATGAGGTGAGAGTTAGAAAACTAATAGTTATGTGAAAATCAAAGAAAACCACGAAACTAATGACATAATTCATAAATTTTTTGTTATTTAAATTGTTAAAAAGTTATTTAAGCTTTTGTTTATGTTGAACATAAATACGAGAATGAAGAATTTTATATGTACGTAACACTATGTCAAATGAAAAACGATTATGTATACGTAACCTATATGTGACGTATATGTAAAATCATGCTTCGGTTTTTCATTTGATACATACCCTTATTTATATATACGTATACACAAATATAAAGGGTGATGATAAAAAAAATGTAAATTATGTGACTGTTTTCATTGGGTTTTTTTTAGTTTTCACATAACGTTATGGTTTTCTTAGGATCTTTCCTTTTAATAATGATGTCTTATAAAAAATAAAAAGAAACAAAAATGGAGTTAGCATCTTAAAGTATTATGTAATGCACAAATAAGACGTAGCAATTAATTCAAGATGGGTATTAATGGCACCATTAAAAATTCAATAATTTCCCGTAAGTTTAGTGTCTTAAGTCTTAAGAAAAGAATATTAGCGATTTATAAATACAAATATATGTAATATTTCGTAGATTCTACATTTATAATGATACTTACAAGTTACAATATCGTTTTTACATTGTTGTTATTAAAATAACTTTATTTAATGCCTAATCAAAGAGAGAAAATAGTAAAATACAATAAACTAAGGACTCTAAAAGATTCTTAATGCATAAGTAGGAGACATACGCTGGTGCCATCGATCATTACCAATCGAGCTTCTGCCGAAAATACCTTTGTTGCAAGCTTCTATTGTATAACACATGCAATGCTTCGAAAATAGTATTATATATATTAGGGGGTCGTCCAATATTATTAAAAATAGATATATGGTAATCACGATTATACATGTACATACAACCTATGTACAATATGATAAATAGGCGGTTATATAAACACGTAACTAGTGGCGGAGCTTGAACTTTTCCGTAGGGGGGCGGGAACAAAATTAATTTTTTTTAGAGGGGGCGAACTCGATATTTATACAAAAATTTACACTACCGGGACTAAAATTTACACTATCGGACTAAAATTTAACACTACCGACGAAAAAAATAGAGGAGGGGGCGCCCCCCCCCCCCCCGGGCCCCTATGATGTTCCGCCAATGCACGTAACCAACTCTTTAGTTTTTATTTGAACATGTTTTAAATGCAACTTACAAATGATTTATACGATCATTTGCACCGTTGTTGACAAGTTTTGTTTTTTCAATGATCTTATTTTTCTTAAATTCATTTAACATCCTAATCTTATACTTATAAGGTTTTGAATCAACATTACATTTTTAATGGACAATTATCAACACTATGCTACCGCAATTAACAAGTTACATAATAATTATTTTGATGTGGTAAAAGTTACTCAAAAAACAAATAAAAGTTTGTCAATGAATGAGCGGTAGATAAACGTTTACATTACGTTGTGTGTTATGGGGTATGACTAGGGCTTAACCACTCCTAGTTACACCCCACCTACCATGACACACCATGCATGACCGGGACATGACATAAAAAATATGACCATGGTCACATAGTTGGTAGAGAGAGGTCCGTTTACTAATACACAAATTTAAAAGTCGGTGGGTTTTTTTATTTGTTTAATCTATTTCAATTGCTGTTATATAAAATACTTGGCAACTGTGTATAATAACTTGCTTTTTGGTTTAGTGGTTTGTTTTTTTTTACTTTTAAACAAAAGAGTTGGGTTCAAATCATTGGAGTAGTTAAAGTTTTTTTTTTTCCTTTTCTCATTTTTGGTCAAACACAATTTTTTACAAATTTAAAACATAACTTGGCCTTTAACCCAAAGCGACTCAGTTCAAATATAAAAAGCGTGCCGGTTAGGCCAAATATAATATGTTTTCATTTACTTTACGTTTCTACGTAAATTTAGTTTGGAAACGAGTCGAAACGATTGTAAGTCTATATTTCGACGTAAATTTTGTTTGGGAAAAAATTGAGCCAAATATAATACGTTTTCTCATTCAACGGTATGAATTTGAGTCACTCTACATGTTGACGTAAATTTAGTTTGAAAATGTCTTGGATCGATTGTGGTCTATATTTTGCCACGTCGCGTACAACACCGCGGCAACAGACGACTGATGAAAATATAGTTTTAAACAATAACAATAATACACGTAACTATTTTTTTCTTTTCACTCGTTCACTTGATAGTTAAACGCCTCATAAGTCATTACATATCTTATTTACTCCACCCATCTTACTTATCCGACGTCTACGAAACAATATTTTTTGTCGTTTGCGGTGCTTGATGATAACAGATATGGAAGATAAAAACAAAAAATAAAAAGAGAAGTAAAAAAGGTTGAGGATGATGTTGTGGCGCATTTGAGAAACAGCAACAAGAAAGGCCAACTGTCAGTCTGTCACAACTCACAAGCAATCCTTACTTCACGTGCCTTATGCAAAGCTAACCCATCTTACGCTTCCACCTGGCACTATTAACCAGCCGACACGCGTCCTCTTATTATTTTAATGAACCAAAAGGGGACCACAATATTATTCCATACACTCAACCCAGGTTAATCCCCCCACGCACCCTCGAGTCGCGACAAACTTCATTTCTATGAACGATCTTTATTTCACACCATCGATGAGTTCAATATTTGCTAGCGAGTATTACACGTGTTATACGTGTACGTAGTTTGGATAAGTTAAGGTAACAAATCCATGGGTACCACTTCACCAATCAAACTACGCCACGTCAAAGTATTCTAGATAAATCCCAAAACATATTTTTCTGTCTTTTCTTTTAAATCGGAGAACCCACGGTCTCTAGGTCTCAACCAACATCCTTCTAACCTTTATCGACGGAAAGAGCAAAAAATTTTGAGCATCCAACAAATAGAAAAAAATAAACTTCTATAACATAAAGACAATAATTCGTATATAAAAAATCTATAATACAACAATAATTGTTATACCAATGATTAAGTATTATAGTAAAATAATCTAACTTTTTTTAAATGAATTTAAATTGGATAAATGGTAGTAGACTAAATTAATTAAAATGTTAATAGGTCCCGAGGTTTCAATAAGTCAAAATAATTAAATTTCCATTAGATTTGTTGATTAGTTTGTTAATTTAGCCTATAGTTGCTATTAAAAAATATATACACATACATATATGATATATTTTTAGAAAAAAAATTGAACCCCTGAGAAGATCGAGCTTTAAGCGGTGGCCCAACCCGCCCACCTCAGAGAGCAAACCGGAATAAAAACTTGAATCTATTGCCTCAATATCCTGCAATCCATTTAGCAGGATATTACAAGTGAATTTATCAACAACACATTTAATTTGATTGTTATAAGAAAATGAGTAGGTTTGAAAGTGGATTTATGAGTGTATGAATTAAACGTACTAAACAAATTAGAGTGATGTAAACATGTGGTTTCACACATTTGATGGGCTTCTCTACCATTAATAACATAATACAAGATCAATGATCTTAAGTTTAATTGATTAAAGTGATGTATTTCAGGGTTTGTTTTAAAAAAAGGTAATGGTTTTAGTTATCACCAATAACAAAAAAGATGTTGTGAGTTGGGTTTTTTTATAAAGATGGTATTAAGTTCGTAATTGATAGAGAATGAATGATCTACGACTTTCGCTTCATGGATGTATCAACATAAAATTTCAGGATTCCGTACTTAAGTAATTAAAATGATCGGATTTACTAGCAACATTTCAGTGACATAAAAGGTCCGTTAAAAAAAAGGTAGTACAAGAAGGGGAATATTCATCGAATGTGTACATTTAGCCATTCTCATTTAATTATCTCATTTGTTTAACATTATGTCGAAATTACTCCATGAAATAATACCGCGTTTTCAATAACACTTTGTCGTCTTCCTCGAAAAAATAGTTGAAGTTTACAGGAGAGAGAAATCAACCTTATCCATCGAATACCTTATAAAAACAGAGTAAACAAATCATCTGTTTCATCAACGATTGCACAACACATCGAAGAAATTTCAGAGAAATCACAAATCATACAATCACTGATCATCTTCAATCAATCGTAATGGCTGCATCAAAAACCTACTTCATCAGACCACCACACCGCTTCTTCTCCGGCGACACCGACGCCTCCGTCGGATCCGATTCGATGTTCGAGCTCGACGAATCAGACGTCTGGAACGTCACCGTGTCGCCTGAGCTGCGTAAGCCGGTGCCGACGCCACGGATCTCGAAGCGATCGTCGTCTGCAGCGGCGAAGCGAGTGCACGTTAGAGAAACTCCGGCGTCGCTTCCGGTGAGTGTTCCTGATTGGTCGAAGATACTGAAAGAGGATTACACGGAGAATCGGAGAAGAGATAGCGATGATGATGATTACGACGATGATTATAACTCCGGTGAAGATCGGATTCCGCCGCATGAGTTTTTAGCGAGAACGAGAATGGCGTCGTTTTCTGTTCATGAAGGAATCGGGAGGACGTTGAAAGGGAGAGATCTGAGTAGAGTTAGAGATGCGGTTTGGGAGAAAATAGGGTTTGAAGATTGACACTTTCAGATTTATCGTCACTTTGATGAACATTTGTGGATTTCGATCGATGGATTAATTTTCGTTTTTGTTGGGATTGATTGTTGATCGATGTAGTAACTGCTGTTTTGTGCCCTAATTTGTTAATCGTTCATTTCTCGAGTGCCGATTGGAGGCGAATTGGTAGTGATTTGGTGTAAATTCCGGAATTTGATATGAAATGGAAGTTAGTTTTGATGAATTAATTTGTTGTTTTAGTTTTGTTTTGTTTTGTTTTGTTTTAACAGGATGAACTGAGGAAGCATTATTGGCGATGATGGGTCAACTTTTGGGCATTTGAAAGTATTCTTGTTATTTTGTATTCGGATCCGGGCCAGATTAGCAAACAATATTTATTTACTTTTATGAAAGTTGCATCTTCAACCATATTGTCAAACAATTAAATTTGATAAACAGTTATAGAACTTTATGTAGAAATGAATTTTCTAGGCAATTTTCAAAGCTGTAAACTTTGCAACAATTTTCTATTTTTCACGTCAAAGATAATAGTCTTTGAAAAGGCTTACAAACATATGAAGGGAAAACATGATATAAAGATGAGGAATTAAGGGATGACGGGGGTAAATCTTTTAGACCTAATTAGCATCATAATTGTCACAAAATCATGCACAAAATGGAAATAATGTTATTTTTCGTAATTCATACAAAGATAAACGTGGCTGGCAATTTTATTGAGTTTTTATGGGTCGGGTCAAGGTGGTTAGATCGTATTAATACTCATCATTTAAAAAGGTCCGCAGGGGGTTGGGATGTTGATGGGTGGTTAAAAAAGAAATTATGATGGTTTTTGCAATGATGCATAGCCTGGAACTTATCCTCGCAATGAAAACAAATGTTGACGTTCGAGGGAAATGGACGATAGTTTGGATGACAGAACAAAGGAATTTGAGCGCTTGATTGTCGAGCAAGAACACCCGTATTAGATTTGTCGTTAATAAGATTAAGCAATCCGTAAGCTTGCTATACTGAAGTGGGAGTGAAAGATTGCTAGTTCATTTTGCAATTCGTGCTTATGTTCGCAAATGTAACTATAGAGAATAGAGAAGTGATTTTTGTGATAAGTCAATGACACTATTGGAGACGGTGGTTGAAATGATGACGGATACATAAGTATTATAATTTCTTACAAATTTACCTTTTTAATTAGATTTTAATGTGTTTAAGGGGGCTGTTTGTTTCAGCCTCTTAATGGTTCAGATGTCTGAATGGTTCAGCACTTAATGGTTCAGACTTTTGTTTCGAGAGCAAATGTCTGAATGGTTCAGACATTTGCATCTAAAATGGTTAAGCATTATACTAATGTTGAATAGAAAGAACTCTTATCTGAATTAGTCAAACATTTACCTTTGAATAGTTAAACGATATATTAGCTCTTAATGATTCAAACCTCTTAATGGTTCAACACTTAATAATTCAGACATTTTATCGGTTAAGCATCTAATCATTCAGAAATTATCAAACAGCCTCTAAATAAAATTAATTTGTTTAAATGATAATTTTACTACTAAACATCACCTATTTAATTAACTTCTATTTACAAGAATTCAAGCTCATTGCCATTCTTATAAAAACAATCACCAAAATAACACTATGTAATTACCTAAAGTATTTATGTCTTTGGAATAATATCAAGTACGATCAATTTATTTTCCCTTTTCTTTTGTTAAAGTAAAAGAAGTCGATTTTATTTGGGATGATTGGAGCAACATGCTCTTCAGGTCCACCAATTACAAAACCTAATTACTCCACTTTCGAACCCTATCATCCAACATCTTCAGTCATCATCACTTCACATCACAGATTACACCCCTTCAATGACTTCAGATTCAAGCTCCGTATCATTCTCCGACGAAGAAGAAGAAGAAGAATTCACCGATCAAAGCCCTAACACCGACCATAACATCCACTCAATCGATTACTCTCTTGACACCATAGAAAACCAGTTGTCTTCGATCGCATTGAATACATCATTCAACGAAGAAATAGAAACTCCGTCTGTTGCTGATGATCATCACGACTCTGTCACGAAGATCGCCAATGGATCCCCGAAGGAAACTGCAAGCGAAATGCTTAGTGTTGGTGCCACTAATGCTTCTGGAGCTGATGGTATTCAAGTAGTTCAGGATAATGGTTCTTCTGTGTGTGATGATGGAGAGTTGTTGGATTCTGTTCAATCGCAGTGGGTTCCTGGTAAACGGCATGTTCATGAGGTGAGTTTGCTAGCTTGAAAGTTCTAAGTGAATGTGTGATTGTTATTCTACCATAATTACAATTAACCTACATTCATGAGATCTAACTAGCAGCATGCGTGAAGTACATAGTTTTCCCTAAATATTAGTTCCTGATAGTGTATAGTTTTCCCTAAATGACCTTAAGTATTTATATCTGTAACAAGTATTAGTTAATAATGAATAAAGTGCAGGATGATGCTTCTGTGTCTTGGAGAGAAAGGAAGAAGCACTTTTTTGTTTTGAGCAACTCTGGAAAACCTATTTTTTCAAGGTAGGCATTTTCTTTTAAGTTTTTCTTTATGATGCATGTTAACTGTTCTATTAGGAATAAGAATGTTGCACTCGCATTCTCCAACCTTCTTTTCGATTCGTCGACTTTCAGATATGGGGATGAGCACAAACTAGCAGGATTTTCTGCATCTCTACAAGCCATTATCTCCTTTGTGGAAGATGGGTAATATATTAGCATCCATCTTTTGTTATACATTTGCTTATAAGAGTTTCCAATTGTTTGATCCATTCATTGTTTTTTTCAGGGGAGACCAGATTAAATTGGTTAGGGCAGGCAAACACCAGGTGAGAAATGTTTTTTCACTAAAGATATCATTATCGTCTCTCCTGCAGCTCAAATGACATGTGATCATGATTCTTGTGGTTTTCAGGTGGTTTTTCTTGTGAAGAAACCAATTTATTTAGTTTGCATAAGCTGTACAGAGGAGCCTTATGAGTCACTAAGGGGGCAACTGGAGCTTCTTTATGGTCAGGTAGGAATGTATGTTGCTTCATATCAATCTGTCTAATATTTTTATTATTATCTTAGTACGTTATTGTTATCACCGTAAATTTATATAATCACTTTAATATTATTGCAGATGATACTTATTCTTACAAAGTCTGTAAATAAATGTTTTGAAAAGAACCCTAAGTTTGACATGACACCTTTGCTTGGAGGGACAGATGTTGTTATATCTTCTCTTTTCCACTCTTTCAGTCGGTAGGTTTTTTCTATCCTATTTCAAATTCTTGTTTATTAGTTTTACTGTTTTAGTAGCTTAGGAGTATCGGTGAGGCACATAATTGTTGTGGTTGGTCACAATGAGTGGCTAATCCAGGAATTTTGGTGTCCCATTGAAATTGGCCAGGCAAAAATAATCAACATGGTAATCTTGAATTGACTCACTTGTTCACAAAACAAATTATAACAGCTAGTTTGAAATCAATGGTAAGGGAAAGCTCATGTTCAGATGAAGCAATGACACCCCTAAAAGTTCATGTTCAGATTTAGCAAAAAAATAGTAGTAAACTACTATAATACAATGATAAATAGAACTCAAAAACCTATGAGCAACTCCCCAGCCCCTTACGTCAAGCACCGGATAGGCGGATACACCCTTTTTTTAAGCGCCAAAGTCTCCAAGTAGTCGAGAAGCCTAATATCAATAATTGAGCTTGACTTGTTTATCGGACTGGGTATTAGAATATGGGCTAAATAGGGGCCTAGTATAATGTATTTGAGGCCTTGCTAAAATTTAGAAAAAAAAATTCTACTGATGGGCTAAAGTTGAGTGGGTGCCCAGACCCCTCCCCTCTTGCGGGCTGGATCAGCCTTTTGTCATAATAATATCTGAAAAGTGAAATTCAATGGACACCGTCATTCATTTGAAATGAAACTTAATACTATTAACTTCATTCCTGCTACAGTTTGGATCAAATCTTTGGACTTCATATTATGTCACTATAATTTGAAATGTAGGAATGATTAGAAACTTCAAACTTGTGCCAACTATTTGATTCAGGAACCCTGCCACTTTTCTTCATGCATACACTTGTCTTCCCCTTCCCTATGCAACAAGGCAAGTTGCTAATGGAGTATTGCAGGATGTTGCCGATTCAGGTGTCCTCTTTGCAATGCTGATGTGTAAATTCAAGGTCTTGTTTTGCTAAAATGACCGTCTTTTTTCATCTAGTTTTAGAAATGCCTTTTTTTAATTGACTGTATAACGCAGGTTGTCAGTTTGGTAGGTGCACAAAAAGCAGTATTTCATCCTGATGATATGCTGCTACTTGCTAACTTTGTCATGTCATCTGAATCTTTTAGGCAAGTGCAGTATTCACTTTTTTTAAATTGTAGAAACTATAATGTGAAATTTATAGGGGTCTGATGCTTCAATGTTATCTTCTTGATGCAGAACATCTGAATCTTTCTCACCTATATGTTTGCCAAGATACAACCCCATGGCTTTTTTACTTGCTTATGTTCATTATTTTGATGTGAGTTATATTCATTTCAAAAGAGTTATTTATGCTGAATCTTTACTGTTGTAGAACTTTTTGTATAATAATCATTCACATATAATTACGCATGTGGCAGGATGATACGTACCTTGTGTTGTTGACATCAAGTTCCGATACCTTCTTTCATCTTAAAGATTGCCGGTATGTATTTTGTCATATGTTCCATGTTGGGTATCTTACTTTTGCGAGTTCTGGTTGCAATAATCATTTTTTTATGTTTGGTAACTTGGTTAATCGTGTTCTGCTTCTGATTATTCGATAAATAATTAGTTTCATACTAGCATTTCTGTTCGAATATAACTTAATGTTGGGTCTTGTATGAATTTTGTTGTTGAGTATATTCCTTTTGGCTGCTTCCTGTTATTAACAGATTCAATCTTTTTACAGGATTCTTATTGAAAAGGTTCTTTTGAAGTCAAATGTTCTAAGTGAAGTTCAAAGATCCTTGTTGGAAGGTGGCATGCGTGTAGAGAATTTACCTATATATCCCTCAACTCGTTCCGAGTCATCACATTTGAGTGAGCCCAGACCAGCAACTGTACCTCAAGAAAGATTACATGAAGCAGTTTTAGGTATTGGTGGCCCAGCTGGACTTTGGCACTTTATATATCGTAATATGTCACTAGATCAATATGTATCGTCTGAATTCTCATCTCCAATAACTAGTCATCAACAGCAGAAAAGGTAATTAAGTGACTTAAACATGTGTAACACATTTTTAATTCTAGTCCAAAATTTTGTTCGCCAGAGCACGAGTGATGATTGGGTTTTTTCGTTTATAGATTAAACAGAGCATATCAGAAGCTATATGCTTCCATGCATGATAAAGGAACTGGACCCCACAAAACTCAGTTCAAAAGGGATGATGATTATGGTATCCTCAGCCACTTGTGAATTGTTTTTTTGATTACTTGTAGACCTTTGAAATTCATGGTCAAATAGTCGGTTCACATTTGAATTTTTGTCGATATGTATTGTATGGTTTCTTGTATTACAGTTTTACTTTGCTGGGTCACACAGGACTTTGAACTATATGCAGCGTTTGATCCACTTGCAGACAAGGTTAGGATCATTAATAACCTTTCTGGTGTATTTATCCTAAAAAGTTAGTTGTTGGCGCTGGATTCCCAAAAGTATGTTAATCTATTTGCAGTTTAGTGATAAAAAATCTCTCGTTAACTAATAGCGCCGTGTTTGATCATAGTGAAAGAAAATAGATTAATTGTGTTGATATATGTAGTTAAGATAATTACTTATTAAACCCCCTTTCATGTTTGCAGGGTTTGGCCATAAGGATATGCAACCGCGTGTGCCAGTGGGTGAAAGATGTGGAGAAAGAAATCTTTTTGCTGGCAGGAAGCCCTGTCATCTGGTGATATTTGATAAAATATTCCACTTGTTTATTACTGTTTTTTTGTAGAACCAAACATAACATCTCAATTCATACCGCAGTCTACATATAACCTTCAATTGTATCATCATTCATCAATATATTCTCCTACCATGCCCACAAGAAAGCCCACTAATGACAATGCTGTTTCTTGTTGCCTATACAAAATGGGCCATATATGAAATTACAATTTCTGCTATTCTACAATCTACATAAGATCCATAGTTGTTAACTTGTTATCAAGAAAAGTACACAGAGTTGGCAAAAACAGTCTGGGCCTGGGCTTGGGCTAAAGTTAATAGTGGGCCAATCCTTAAATGGATTTTTCACAAGGTCTTATTATTTTTATGTGGTATTGTGGTAATATTAAGAAATTGCAATATATTAATTAAAATAAAATGCTGGTTGTTGAGGTAGCAAATGCAATTTAATACGACCAAGAGATGTTAATTTGGTCAAAAAGAATGAGGCATCAGAAAGCACTTGATAATCAATCAGAATGACCTCATTTATTAGAAAAAAACAGAGTAGTTGGTTAGTATACATCATTGGCATCAACCATGCTTTTTCCACATCAAAAATGACCAAATTCAGATCAACTTACAAGTTTTACTTCATACAATACACACACCTAAGTCTTGTTGATACGGAGTTTGGTTTCTTCCACTCTGGTCATAACCCCACCTTATACAAAAGTAGTGCTGCTAAATTGACCCGTCCATGGTACAAATGTTATGCCTAAAGGCACAAGACACACATGCATGGTTCCCTTTAGTTTGCATATGCTGAATTGAATTGAAGATGAACAAGTATCATGCATAATTGAGCCTTGGGATTTCTTAATCTGGAAAATAGTTAGTTTGTAGTCATTAACACGTGTCACCAAACACCCTTTTTGGTGTTAAATTAAAAACTTAAAAAGAAGCCAAAAACATTGGTAGTATGTGATGTGAATTCACATTGTTTGGATGTATGTTTTAAATGGTTATCATCAAAGTTTGGATGTTACTAACTTGCCACAATGTGTACCTAATGCAACTAAAGTTGTACTATATTTGACCAATTTGCTTTGAAAAAGCTTCTACTCAAAGATGTTGCTTCAACAACACCTCCCCAACAACCAAAAACATGTTAGTGGCATCTTTTTGTTTTCTTTTTAACTAATGCGGGTAAAATGCTTTATGGTGAAAAAGAAAGAGAAGAAAAGAGACATAGGCATGCAACAAAATAGTGGAATGGAAAACATTGACATCATGTCTAATGGTACTACACTACACTTCAAGTGTAATATGCAAGCAAAGTTGCTAGTGAGTGTGTTTGTTTGTTGATGTATTTTACAATTAATCAATTGTTAATGTTAAAACAATAATCATCTTATTGTCAAAAATAAAGATATGATTTATGCAGGCAACACCCCAAACAAATGTTAGTGGCATAAAGTGTAAAGAAACAAATGTTTGTGATGTGAATGTGAAACCGGCAGAAGTAAATCACTTGTATGTGTATAAAGTATAATAGTCAATGTATGGTTTTTTTTTCTTAAACGATGTCTTATATACATAGTTGTGTAATCATTTGACTGCATCTTTTACGTTCCTAAAGGGACATCTTGTGACTAATCGCCTCAACTGTATGACTCAATCCAATAGGTCTTAGGTTTAAATCCTAAAGGTGTAAGTACATATGATTGATAGAAATAAGTTAGAAGTTATTCTAAATAAACTACATTTTTTTCCTTTCATTATATTTTTTTATCACGATCGAAAGATAAAACTGATTCATTAATTTATAATTATATAGTAGTTCTCGTTTGAACGCATCTACTTATACATTTTTGAATGAGTTTACGTATAGATATTTGTATGAGTATAAATTTCTTTTTTTCTTGAGAATTTCAGAACTGTACTTAAAGTAATAAATTTAAAGTAGCACTTGATATTGTACAAAATTAATGTGTAAAATGACAAATGTTATCTTCATTGGTTAGGTATTCGGCACCATTTACCTCGTTGTCAATTAGCAATGACTGTTTGAATTGGTACTTTACATTGTGCTTCATGTATATTTAAAATTTGGTTAGTATTTTATAAAACTACCCCTTTTACATTTACTAAACTAGAATTCAATAGTTTACAAATATAATTATGTTTGAGGTAATAGGGCTAAATATTATTATTTTTTCACGATTGTGGTCTCTCACTTTGATGGCGTTACTCTTGAGCCATTAAATCTACCGCATGGTACTCACATGACAGTCATCTTCGTCTTTTTTCACGAACAATATTAAATTATGATAGTTTGTTATTATTTTAGTTTTGATGTTCTTGAATACACTCATATATAATAGCAGTAAGAAATTGATGTTTGTGGAAACATTTAAGACTTTTGTCTTTATCAATCAAAAACAATTCGTATGAACACAAATTTTTATCAATGGCGGAGGTTGAGAAAATATATAGAAGGGCCGATAGTCACGAGACTCAAATCAAGCGGGACTGAACTCAATACATATAAAATATTCGGTTGAAACACGTATAAATTTGCAATACTGGACAAAAGAACAAGGGAGGCCGGGGCCCCCTAGGCCCCAACAAAGCTCCGCCCACGATTCTGATGTTAAACACATTCATGCATAAAAAGTCTAAAATCTTAGCATGTTTAGATCAATAAAAAAAACAATTATTAAACGTGAAATACCTTAAATGAAAATTTGGTTTACAAAACTGTTTTAAGGATCAAAATTTGAATGAGTTAGATTATTTTTTTCTTTAAAAAGCAAGATCTGTCAAAAGTAATAGAAGGAACGAATTCCAACTTATTTGATTAAATTCATTCATAATTTAAAAAGAATGTGAATTTATTTTTAAAAGAAACATAATGGATTTTATACCAATTTCATTCATCCTCCAATCAAACATGCATGATATCATTTGGAATTAAATGTCAATACCTATAAATTATGAGAAACAAACAGGTTATGAGTGTAATTAAAGATTCCGAATGCCCCCTAAATGTTTATGAGAGGAGGGTCTCTTATTAAATAATCCATGTTTATGTTCTTATTATTGAAAAGCAAAACAAGGTGACAAATTATGAAACCAAAGAAACCAAAAATATTTATCACATGCATGACATGTGACCTAAACGGCTCTATATGTTTTATGCTATTTTATCACTTTTGATACGACTTCTGAAACTTTTAACAAACAAGAGGTACATAACATGTAAAAAAAAGCATATAATTTACTATTTCAAACTTAAAAAAGACTAAAATAACCCTAATTAGCTAGACATGTAGGTTTACACATAATTAAAGGACCAAATTTGTACTTTTGTCGTGAAATTCATATGTCACCAATAATTCATTTTGTGAAGACAAATGTAGAAGAGAGGTGGGTGGGCCCACTTCTCCACTTGAACCACACCAACCCATCAAACAATTTCAAATTGCTCATGTCACCGTTTCTTTTTCCTACACACATACGCAACAGGTGGGCCGTTTGGCCCAGTTAGTAGGGCCCACGGGCCCATTTGGACCAAGATTGGATGTGGGACCCACGTACTGAAGAGAAGGCCAGTGCCCATTTATTCGCTTTACTATGACAGAAAAAGCAGTGCCCCTCGGCCCTCATCATCGAAGTGAGATAGTAGTAACATTTAACAACTAAAATCAAATAAATTATAAATCATATATCGAAATAAAGTCATCTATATAAATGGCTTATATGTTTAATGGTTTTTTATATAATTTGATATCTTTCTAAGTTTCTACTTTATACTTTTTAATGGTGTGGTGTAATAGAAATGAATACAAATGATCCTTATAATTATAGTATATAGATTTAGTTATATAATAATTCAAAAATGAATAGTTTGTGTAAAGAGGTTTTTTTTTTGGTCATCAATCATCTTATCTTTTAAGATGAATATAATTTGCGTACTAAATCAAATAATTATTACTTTTGTTAATAGAACCAAAGAATAATAAGCATAGAAATAAATAAACGGAAAAGGAAAAGGCCAAAAATAAAAATAAAAGAAGATTGGAGACAGAGTGGAAGGATGTTGATTCATTCCCATCAACACTTTAAAGTTTTAGAAACAACGGAATTTGGAAAAACAATCCGTTTTGACTTTTTTATTCATCATCATGCCCCATTGATTGCACTCCTTGTGTCTCTTTTATGACGGAACAATCTGATTTTATTCACCTTTTAATTATAACTAGTTTTTTTACCTGTCGCGCGTTGCTGCGGCGTCGTATGCGGGTTTATAAAGTATAGAATACAACTAACCGGACTCATTTCCAAACTAAATTTACGACAAAAGTAGAGTAATAAAGAAATCATACCGTCGAATGAAAAGTTTTACATTTGACGTGACTTTAAACAAAAATTACATCAAAACATATACTAACTCAGAACTTACATGAAAATAAACATGTGTGGCATCGATCGTTGTTTACCCTGCAACAATAATATGGAGGTGGAAAACCATATCATCCGGCGAATCACCGTCATCTTCATCATTTGGTTGATTTTTTATGTGAAAGAGAATCATAGATTTAAATAAGGTAAAAAAGTCAAAAAGTAAAACTTGTGTGGCAAAAAGTAGATAACTCAAAATATCACTATTTCTTTCATTGCATTATTAAATACAGGGTAATTCACACTAAAAGTAATAAATTTATAAGATTATAGTTTAATATTTGCCGACGTTGTTAAGAATAGGATTCTATCCCACATAGTGTTAGATCGGCATATTAACCACAAACTAGACCGAAAAGAAAGTTGTTTACTCTTAGTTTACGTTAGTGAATAGAAACATATATATTGAGAAAAATCATTAGATTTTAACATAATATATTTTTCTCAAACATAGGGTTGTGATATCTGATAGAGACCAATTTCTAATAGTTAATCTTTCAAAGAAATAGACGGAGAAACAAACAAGTTTATAGTGTTATAGAAGAGTATAAACTTGCTAACTTGAGTCGATTAGTACTTTTAGTTACGTGTGGCATAAAAGTGAAATTCTTAGCAAATAGAAGAGTTATGATGGTAGCATTGGATAAGATTGGTTTAGGAAACTCTTAGACATTTTAAATTATAATAACTTAATGTGGGTGTGAGTGGTGGTGATCATCCAGCCAGATCGAGAAAGCGGTTTTTTTACTACTTGGCATTAAGAGAAGTTGGGTAGCTCTGATCAGGATGCATAATGGATCTTTGCAAAATTATGTATACTACTATATAATACATTTTAGGATGACAAAATAGTAATTTTACTTAATTTGTAAGACGTCTAATACAATATTTTAAGCAAAAAGTATAAGTGCTCTATGTAATAATTCTATTTTTACCTCTATTTAATAAACTCTTTTAATTAATACACTATTTAATACATATTATTAATATATTATTTAATAATATGATATTATTTAATTCAATCCATTTAATATTATATTATTTTTAATACTTGAAAATGACATTTAAATTTATTAAAAACTATTTAAATAATTAAGTATACAACTAATATTTATAATAACTAATAGTTATATTTTCTGGGAGTATTTTGGGTAATCGATAACTTTAGTATTTATAACTAAATTTGTTAGTAAATGACATATTATATAATATGTCTAAAAAAATATAATAATATTAATAGTGATGATTATTTTTATTAAAATATTAACAACAACAACAACAATATTATGTTAAAATTTAATACTGTGTTTTTGTCATTTTATTGTATCCGTAACAATCTAATAATAACATATCATTAATCATGATACAATGTTCTACATTTTATGATGGGTTTATTCAAATACTTTTAAAGTATTTGTTTACTTGATATCCACGACTTATTAAATATCATATGTTCAATAATAGTATCATGACGATATAAAAATGAATTATTAAAGCATGTGTAGATATCTATGAGAATCCGAACGCTTATATCATTGAACTTACTAAAATCATGATAATCCCAAAAACTATTATTGCGAAGTTCACATACACATTTAAAATCAAACCACGGCGAAGCGCGGACGTCCACTATACTACTATATAAACCAAAACCTTAGGATACAAAAGTAATTTTACAAAAAAAATTAAGACAACTAATACAACTTTTTAGCATTAGGTACAACCGTACAAGCGTTCAATGCAATTATTCTTATGTTACCCCTTATCAATAAACTTTTTGTAAATAATACATTGATTAATACATTATTTAATATTGTAAGATTATTTAATTTACTACACTAAATATTATATAATTTTTAATATTTCAAAGTAACTTATAAATTTATAAATAAGTATTACCTTATTTGAATACTTAACTAAATAATTTTATAAGAATAATAATAATAGTAATAATAATAATAATAAATGTTATAAATAAGTATTGTTCTATTTGAATACTTAACTATATAATTACTAAATGCTTTTATAATAATGGTGATAATAATAGTCTATATCTATATCATCTATTATTTATTACTATCTATAAAACATATTTTTAAGACAACATTATAATTTTAAGATAACATATAAAGGATTGTAAGCTTTAATTTTTAATATTATAAGAAATCTTGCTATTATACTCTTATTCTGCTTCAAATAAATATACTACATGATTTTCTATTAATATATCTATATTTAATATCTAATGTTATAACAAATCTTTTCATTGTTATATCAAAGCAATTCAACATATACTATGTCGAATGTGAATTTTCTTGAAAATATTCGTTAAATTTTAATAATATTCAACACTTATGTTTAATTAAAAGTTAAGCCATTCAACTATTCTTGTTAATGCTAATTAGTTTTGTAATAATGTTTTAGCTCTAACATATGATAATAATCATAAGTCAACACAATTGATAAATTAAATGAAATATTACAATTATATACTTGTAAATTGTTCATCCCGTCACAACGCACGGGTTACCCACTAGTTGTTTATAGATAAATAAACTATTTGTAAATCGTGATATAATTATACAACATTGATATACTTTTAAGTATGCGTAGGTTTCAACATGGTATGATTTATTTTGCATTTACATAAATTTTGGTTTTGCATTAGATATGTTAGCCTATCAAAATAAAGCGGTAATGGAAATAGTGCAAATGCATATGTTTGTCGTATTCATGCCCAAATTTAATATTACAGAAAATGATTAAAGTGACATTTTTGACAATGCCAAAAGCAAATGCATACAAATAAATGTTTAAATCTTGAAGCAGCTTAAAACAAGACGTTACAAAATAAATAAATAAATAAATAAATAAAATAAAATAAAATAAAAGCCCTCATTGGAGCCTCATGGTCGGTCAAGTGGATTGACCATGAATCGACCATAATACCCAGCACTAAAATTCAGCACAACATGCGAAGATGTTCAATGGTTGACGACACGGATCGTTGTGCATCGACCATACAACGGTCATTAAACACAAGTGAACCAAATTAAAACGTAAAACCCAATGTCAATACCATGGATAATCCATCCAATCATTGAATATATTTCCTCAACAACCACTTAACTTTAATAAATGTTACCAAAACTAACCATCTAGAAGTCAAGATCAATACGTAATACAATATTAAATGGCAAGTCCAAAAGAGACAAGCTAGTGCTAAAGAGCATACGAAGAAACATCATTGGATAAAGTTTTATAGATGTTAACTACATTTGTAAGAATAAAGAAGATTATATAAACTAGATGTTTATGTAAATAGTTAATACTTTATAAAACAAGTATCAAAACTTTGAGCGTTTTAATTAAACAAGTTTGTGTTTATAAAAAACATTAAATCTTTTATGGGTCAAAGATAAATGTTTTAAATAATTTATTGTGAAGAATATTTAAATTTAAAACAAGTCAACAAGATGTTTTCAAAAAAAACAAGACAATGACTAACTCATTTGAAAATAAAAACAAAAGATTATATTCTTGGTGTAAAAAAATGATAGTATTGTTTATTAAATAGATGTCATAATTGATAAATGTCTTATTTTTCTACTGATTTTATACAATCATTCAGATTTAAGAAAACATATTTTACGTGAGAGAGACTTAAAATTTTTGTTACAACTAGATCATATATGACATAATGTACACGAGTTTGAAATAGATGCGTCATATAGATCATATATATTACGATTAATAAATCATATATGAAACCGAGTATAATTTTGTTTACCTCATAAGTCATAAAGAAGTGATTATGTACACGATTTAGAAAACCGCTTCTATTATCTCATAACGTACTCGAGTTCGAAAACCACTTTTGTTATGACGAGTAAAACATACATATTATGCAACTGAGTGAATCACTTATAAAGCTGTTAGTATTAAATTGAGTTGATGCGTTAAATAATGAACTGGATTTCAACGTACTTTTAACCAAGAGGTAAACATGTGAGGTAAAAATCTGCTTCTATTAAATCACACTTTTTTTGGCCACTTTTCGAAATATAAAATATTTGATTTAACTATTTAAATTGTTTTAATTCTTTTATCAAAAGTAAAATATTTTAATTATACCATAAATAAAGTTTTAGAATAATTTTCCTTTTGTCGTAGATATTAATTAGTCAAAGTATCTCAAATTAAAAATTATTTAAACAATTTAAATATCATAGCAGTTAAAGATAAACTTTTTAGGTTCTTAATCTTAAAATTTATTTTTCTTTTCTAGACGATGATTCTATTCTATTACGACTTATAAATTACACCTTGTATACGCTTATTCATGTTAGAACCTCATACATCCCCATTAATAATACTCTTAAAGGCAAACATTTGTCCGTAGGCCATCAATCACAGGGATTGTGTAAAATGAGATAATTTAATAGTGTGAGTAACATAGATTTGTCTTTAAGAAAAAACGACCGGTCTCTTTGTGACTATTAGTATTTTAACAAACACTAACCACGTGGTGATTTTATTTCCCTTTTTTATTTGGTTTTTTCGACTGCTTTAAATTCATTATTCACCTTCACCACTGCCCACTCCTGCTGTCATGGAACTCATTTCCGGACACCCCTTCGATCACCATTGAAAATGCTTACGATGAGTTGTCATTTCAAATGTCATCATCATATATAATATATATATATATATATATATATATATATATATATATATATATATATATATATATATATATATATAGGAGTTGTATTTTGAAATACTAAAAGAAAATGAAATATATATATGACTTATAGTAAAATCATAGAGTCATATCAATTCCGGTGAGCAATAGTTATGGCAGAAATGAACAGTTCGTTGGGGGCATGATCGCCGGAGTGTTTGTCTTTTTATAGTTTGTCGGAGCTGAGATGCCTTTTTCAATTCTTCTTTTACTTTGTCTCCTTCACTCTAAATCACATGCTCTTTTTTCACCTCCATCACTTCCTATTTTCCAATATTATTCATGTTTCGTATGCGCTTTATTATCTATCTGGTTTTTTGATGATTTGAAATGCTAATTATATTTTATATATATATATATATATTAATTCTTTATGTCGGTATGTACAGTACTCGCGTACAAGTGATGAAGCAGCTTGTACAAGCTGCTGTTGAAGCAAGTTGTTTTTTTTTCTTCATGGTTTTTCTTTCAATATATATTCTTAGTGGAGTAACAAATGATACAAGGAAGCACATGTGGTTTGCTGGTTTGCGAGCTTCTCCACTAAAGACAAGTCCCATGTTCCAGTCTAACCTTCGGTCTCTTTAAGGTTTTTTTATGTTTTTCCTTGCTTGCCTTGCTTTTCATATAAATAATAGTAGTTTAACTTTCATATTTCTATGTATTTGTATGGAATGAGTTGGGTCAAATATCATAAGTTTTCATTCATTGGTATAAATTTAATTTACTTTACGTTTTGATATAAATTTAGCTGGTATACGTTTCCACATAAATTTTGTATGAAACGAGTTGGGTCAAACATTATAAGTTTTCATTTGTTGATATAAATTTGAGTTACTTTACGTTTTAATATAAATTTAGCTGGTATACATTCCATATAAATTTTGTATGGAAAGAGTTAGGTCAAATATTATTATTTTTCATTTGTTGGTATAAATTTGAGTTATTCTACTTTTCGATTTAAACTTAGCTAGAAAATATGTTGGGGCGAATGTAGTCTATATTTTATCATGTCGCATATGGCTTCGTCGCACTTACTTATTTTGATGTACTTTGAGTTTTTCTATGTTTCAACGTAAATTTTGTTCGAAATATAGTCAATTTAAATAAAATGTGTTTTCATTCGGCGGTACAAATTCGAGTTACTCTATGTTTCAACGTAAGTTTAGTTCGGAAACAATTCGAGCCGCTTATAGTCTATACTATATCATGACACGTACGAAGCCACCGTTGCAACGCGCGGCAAGTTCTAGTTTTAGTTATTGGACGAATGTAGTAAATCAAATGAACAATTCTCAAAATGTTCATATTTCCTCTATTATTATTATTATTATTATTATTATTATTATTATTATTATTATTATTATTATTATATTATTATTATTATTATTATTATTATTATTATTATTATTACTTTTATTATTATTATTATTATTATTTATATTATTATTATTATTATTTTTATTTATTTATTTATTTATTTTTGTTTCCGCTCTGCCACATATAGTCATAAGCGACGTTCTACAATTTTATTTTATGCTAGATGTTATTAGAGCTCGATAATATATTAATTACACATTTCATTGGGAAAAATCAACTTTCTCGTTATTATAGCGGACATTTTTGTATCTTGAGGCATTATATGTTGGTTGTAATGGTCAATCAAGCTCTCTATTATCACCACATTTTAATTTTGTTTATTCTTTAACATTTCGTTTAAATTAAAGTCCGAAACAAAGTTATCTCGATTAATATAATAATATTATATCTAAAATTTGCAATTCCATAGGAATTCTTTACATTTTGCACATGTGGTAAAAATGAGGAGGGATTCTAGGTTGGTCAGTTGGTTTTCTCATTTAATGTGAGCTTACTTTTGAGTGTAGTATTAGGTTTGGTACTTGAATAATGAAGATGATCTAGTGGGCTATTGGTCCGTCAATGATCCAGTTAGCCTTTTAAAAAAAAATATTTAATTGTCAATATCTAAGATGTGTTTGGCATGTGCTATAATATATCACCATATTAATGCAACCTTAAATTATACGTTTTTCATGTAAACACCGGAAGCGCATAAACCTCATGACGCTATTAGACACCATGACAATAATTGTATCCGGTAAATGGGAATCTTTCAACGAAGGTCTTATGTTCCAACTTCATAAGCTTTGATTCCTTAAATTAAAGGTCCATCCTTACAACTAATAATCCATGATTGTTAGCATGAAATAATAAAGATTAACTTCAAAATTAACAATTCCACATGTTTCATTATTAAATTAAATCCACTCCACATCCATTGTTAGAAAAGGAAACGGAAAGCAAATGTTACAATGCACTTACTTTTTGCCATTTTATAAGTTTTCTAATAGATATTCAATTAAAATACTATCAATGATTGAACCAAAAAGATTAAACTTAACCCTATCCCTATAAAAGTTATTTATTAATTAATTAATAAGTAGTGAATATGATAATATATAACCTAACTATTTAATTTTCTAGGGTAAAATGTTAAAAATATTTTATATAGTTAAAAAGTTAATTAATTCATTTCTTTTGTATCAGCTACTTGACCACTTTTTACAACTTACAACTTAAAAACTTAGCGAATAATCAAAATTCAAAATAATCTTTAGTTTCGTCATCATTCAAAATAATCTTTAGTTTCGTCATCCAGCATATTTTTATGGTATTTAATACCAAGGATAATTAAAAAAACACACATACATGTTATATTTGATGATCTAAAAAGCAATTTAAACGCATACATGAATTCAATAAAATTTAAGAAATTGAGTGACTATTAGATGTATGTTTGGCTGAGGAGTTTAAATTAAGCAAAAAAAGAAAAGAAAAGAAAAGGTTACGCTAAAGAAGATAAAAGAGATGGGATCATGGGAGTTTTGAATTAATAAACCTAACTAGATAAATATAATTTAAGTAATAGGCTTTGCACCATCATGTTTCATTTGAATATCGTTTTATAGATATCAAGTTACAATTTATATTAAAAATAAACGATGTAATTCAGACATACAATGAAAAAAGCTATTTTAATGTTCATGTTGATAATGTTAGATGATAACAATTTTACTGACAAACTTATTAATGCAATTTTATAAATTAGCTTGCAAGGTAGTAAGTATTTTTTATATAATAAAAAGGTTCAAAATAAATAAGATAAATTCATTAATTAAAAAAAAATAACACACACATGTATGTGTATGTATATATATATATATATATATATATATAACAGGTGTGAGGCACGTGAGAGACTTATTTTCTCGCATACTAAAAGCAAAGGGAAATCGTAACGCCATTTCTTCATTAATGTTGTTCTTTTGCATGCATTTTATATAAGTGAAGGTTCGAATTAGAATGATAAAAAAGGTAAAGAGCCACAACATAACTAATATTATTTATTTATTTATTTATTCATTCACTTGTTATCTTTGATGTATATCCTCCATAAACTTAATTTATATACTAAATTTATCAAATGTGACTTGAACTTTTTTACTTTTTAATTGATTAAAGAATCTAATATGTAACTTTTATGATAATTAGTTTTAAAAAACAATAAATACATTAAGGTGGTAAAAAATAAATGACACGTGACACGACTTTATAATCTAATATCTGGCATGACATGTTCTATCATGACAATATAACAACTTAAATGTCATTTGCATTCACATTTCTTCATTATCTATATTTTTTCGTAAACCATAAGCAAAAGAAATGTCATACTCTATCCCTTACTACATGAGTGGCATCTCTTGCATGGTACCATCATAGTGACCACGGGTATCCCACTTGCTAACGAAATAAAGAAGAGTTTGTCGTTGTTAACTCAACACTCAACTCCTTCCAAAAGCCACACACGCCGTTGATAAGCCATCCTACTTTCACGTTGTTGCCACGCACCCGCTCTCTAAGCATTGGTTGTTGTCACACCATTGCGTATTATTTGGTATTCTAAAATAAATAATTACAAAAGGACCTATTTTGTATGACTTCTATTAGAGACACATTATACAACGCTCATAAACAAAAAATGGCTCACCTTAATTAGTGCACAAATATCTTAACGTATAAATACACCGTACTCACTCTCATTTGACTTGGCATATCTCATACTTGGCACCATACTTGTTTGGTAATTCCCCGTTGAATGTAAAATATACTTGCTAATAGGAGATATGTCCTTTAGTTAGTGTAATACGTCTAACACGTACATAAAAGATAATTTTAAATATTATTAAACATTATTGTCATGTTATATTAAAGCAATACATTGATAGTAAGAGCATGATCTAATATTATAATACCAAGTAGGTTTTAAATGATGATTCCTAATTAGTGGCTTCTCTCAAGTTAAGTACATCGTATGTTCATTTACAAACATGCTATAAACGATTAAAATACTGATTTAAATCATATATTGATTTTACTTATACCAATGTTTACTAAAATATCAAGATACATAAATCACCCAACTGATTCAAAGAACGTATAATAGAGGTTGCCTGTGGATATATATTTTTATATTTTCTATATAACTAAACTAAAAATTAGACCATAAGAAACGACATGCTGACAGTTATTTAATAAATTTGTCCAACGTGTAGTTTGTGAAAATTTACGATTAAGATTTCCTTTATAAGAAAAACATTTCTGTCACTGAATATTTAATAGAAAATCATAAAATGACAATTATTAAGAAATTACTTAAACGAGTTGTGAGAAATGAAAGTTTATAAAAAGGAAATTGCATAAAATAACTAATAATACTCAACGCCATTTGATTATGTCGTAAACGGATCAAGGGAAGAGAGTAAGAGATATTGTGACAGATGTTTATTCGGGGGTTGTTTGGTTTGTAAAATATGTTATAGAATAATTAAAAATGAATTTTTATTTGGAACTGGAATGAATTTTGTTAAAATTAATAAGTTGTTTGGTTGATACATTTATTAATGGAATTGAAATGTTGATTTCCATTGTATTGTGGAATATTTCATGCAAAAGTGAAAGTAAACTTAATTTCAATGAATATGAAATTTTTTTCTAATTTTAATTATATTGGTAACCAATCAAACAAAATGTTGGATGGAATAATTTTAATTCTAGAAAATTCTGTGAATCAAACGAGATCTTATTATTTTCCTATCGAAAGGACATTTTTTATCCCATTTGCAAAATGTAATAGTTAAATTAAAAAAAGTGCAACAAATAATTGAAGTTTCATTACGAGTTAAATCTATAAGTGGGTTATGGCACGCGTTTGTGACTATTTGATTTTGAATAAATTTAAATTATAAAATATGATTCAATATAAGTTATATCGAAACGCTAATAAAATTAAACACGACATAATGCTAGTAATAATTACTGTAAAAGTTAGCGTTAAGAAATAACAAGTGAATTCAAATAAAAATGTATAAATATATTATATTTGCCTCAGCTCTGTTTTAAAAAATACCTATATCAAAACATAAATAAAAAATAAACATGTTATGACTGTATGTTCGTAATATAAAAAAGAAAAACCGTGATTTGAAGATTATAAGAAAAAAACAAATATGCGTAAAAAATATAAGAAACAGAAGAAAAAATAAATAAATTCATGGGTAAGAAGGTGTCTTGGTGACACTATTCACCGCTCACGCTTTTTAATATATAAAGCTATGTACACATATAGTCTTTTTAGTATGTTCAAATAATGGTTTTGGTCTTCGAATTGAAAAAATTACACGTAAAACCCAATTATGCATAAACATAATAATTTTGGTTCTTATATAGATGAATAGTTAACTTTTTTTGTTAAATAGTGTAAAATTATTAAAGTACCCTTACTATAAAAAATATGAAAAAATCGTTAACTAAAAATAAAAATTAATATAATACCACCCCATTTTTTTCTACACTCAATCTTTATCTATTTCACTCCTAGCCCTAGACCCGTCCACCCACATCACCTCCGATCACCATTAATCACCGCCACACCCAAGATTGAGCTCCCCCTCATACTTCAGTCAGCTGATCACCATCTCGCCTGATCCAATCGCCCTCTTTGGCAACATTGATTCCTAGCTCATTAAAGGGGGGCGAGGATTGCAACGACAATTTTCATATTTGGTTATGGTGTGTGAATGGTTGTTTGGCGAAACTAATGGACAAGGCTCGTTAGATGAAGGTTTTTTGGTTGCTGTCGAAGGGGAATGCACGCTCAACAAATACTGAATCTTTTTTGTGTCGTTTTGTTCATCGGATAAGCTAGTTGTCAAAGGGTTTGTGCACTAGCCCTAATCAACCCCCTCCCCCCCCCCCCCTCGAGCGTGGCAACTTTGGTTTTGTTATTTTATCATAAAAAACACACACACGCTCTTATAGGGCTGGGGCCTGGGGGTGGGGGAGGGAGAGAAAGGTGGAGGTCGGTGGACAGTGACGAAGGACATGGTGGAGGTCGACCGACAACAACGATGGTTAAGTTCAGTGAGCGACGGTGAAAATGGAGGTAAGGCGATAATGATGGTGGGTTATGTCTAATAACTTTGAAAAATTAGATTTTTAATTCATCCTAAGGGCATCTCGGTCGTTAGACTATAATCTACAAGTAAAAAACAATAATCTAAGACCCTTTGAAGCGTAAATATTTATTTAATTAATATTTTAATAAAAAGTTGATGATGATATAAAGAATAAAGAAGAATAAATAAACAAAGATATGATAATACTACAAACCAAAGGCTGGCTCGAGACAGAGCGCACCAGAAGCATATAACCCTGTCATTTTCGATTTCCGAGCAAACCAAAACATAACTCCACCCCCCTCTCTCTCTCTTCTTCCCCTCAACAACTCAAACAAAAATGTTTAGGGTTTCACTCTCACTCATCTGTTGGATCTCTTGTTCTTCACACCAAGAAACCCAAGAAACAGAGCCTTAGCCCCCTCTTAATCTTGTCCAAATTTTCAAGACTCTTCACTTTCTTGCAAGTTTTCAACATCTTTTCATCTTCAATTTTGTTGTTTGTGTAATTTTTTCTCTTTTACTTATGGAAAGTAGATAGATTTCACAGGCTGTTTAGAAACAGAAACAGAGTGAGTTAAGTACCTCTTTTTTTTCCTTTTGTTGTTTCAAAGACTTAAATTTGACAAGGGTAACTAAGAAAAAAAGCATTGTGAACCCAGTGAATTTTTGGGATAAAAACCTAGAATTTTTGTCTGTATATGAACCCAAAATCCTCCAAAAAGCAAAGGGTTCTTCTTCTTTTGTGTGATAATTTGTCTCTTTAATCCCCTGTTTTTGTTCTCTTTTTCCTTCTTTTACCTCATTTCTCCAAAGAACCACAACAAGTCACAGACTTGAGTCTTTTTCTCGTGATTTTGGTGTAAAATGGCGATGGTGGTTCAGCATCAACAACAGAGGGAGACCAGCAGTAGCAGCAGCAGCATGAAACACCAGTTGGATAATGGGAAATATGTTAGGTATACTGCTGAACAGGTTGAAGCTTTAGAGAGGGTTTATGCTGAGTGCCCAAAACCAAGTTCTTTAAAGAGGCAACAGTTGATTAGAGAATGCCCTATTTTGTCCAACATAGAACCCAAACAAATCAAAGTCTGGTTTCAGAATCGCAGGTGAAGATATGGTTTTTATTTGTTGAGCTGAATTTGATTTTGATTTGATATGTTGTTAATTTTGTCGTTAGATGTACATAGATCTTTCTTTTACATGAATCTAGTACCATGCAGTTGATTCTTGATTCTTGAATCTGATATCTGTATGTTGATATATCATCTAGAATTCTAGATTAATAGTTTTTTTTTATTTTATTTTTATCCTTTAAATTTTGTCGTTTGTAATTTCTGTTTATTTATCTATTTGATGTATGTTTAATCTTTGGATTTGATCTTATAACCATGTTTTTTGAAATAACACAAGGGTATTAATCTTTCTTTGTGTGGTGTAATAATTTAAGAAAAACAATGTTGCCTACAATTTTCTTGATTTAACATTAAAATTTTCAAGATTTCATTATGTTGATAGCAATCAAGGATGGGAGTATGGGACAAAAAGGATTGATTTGACAATCTTGGTCCATATTTGATTATAATTCTCTTGATTTAACATATTTGATGGATTATAAGTTTTGTAGTGATTTATTTTTGATCTGTTAGTTTGGGTGTTGTTATTTCCAAATCAGATGTCGAGAGAAACAGAGAAAAGAAGCTTCTAGACTCCAAATGGTGAACCGAAAATTGTCTGCCATGAACAAATTGTTGATGGAGGAGAATGATCGCCTGCAGAAACAGGTGTCTCAGCTTGTATACGAAAACGGGTATATGCGCCAGCAGTTGCACACTGTAAGCTGCTAGTAGTAAAATAATACATCATTTTAATATTTGATCTTACTTTATCCTGTCTATCTTTACCATTTATCTTGTGTGATTCTCTGCAGGCTTCAGCGGTTACAGATGCAAGCTGTGAATCTGTGGTTACCACTCCCCAGCATTCTCTCAGAGATGCTAATAACCCAGCTGGGTAATTACAATTAACTGATTTTATAGCAATCTTTATAAGTTATTCATTGTCTAAATGTTAGTTAATCTTATTACATTGTGTACATTTGGTAGACTCCTCGCGATAGCAGAGGAAACTTTGACAGAGTTCCTTTCAAAGGCTACAGGAACGGCTGTTGATTGGGTCCAGATGCCTGGGATGAAGGTTTGTGTCTCCCCTCCTCAAATAGATATGTATATATGTGCATACATATATGTGTATTAGTGATTTGATTATTACTGTCTCTTTTGTTGGTTATGTTGCAGCCTGGTCCGGATTCGGTTGGGATCTTTGCCATTTCACAGAGTTGCAGTGGAGTGGCAGCTAGAGCCTGCGGTCTTGTAAGTTTAGAGCCCACAAAGGTAAGATCATTGTATCAATCTGTTATTTTTTACAAGGTAATTTGAACTTTTGAAGTTTGATGCCAATATTCATTATTGTTTACCTTTGATTTTATTTTATTTTAGATTGTGGAGATCCTTAAAGATCGTACATCTTGGTTTCGAGACTGCCGGAATCTTGAAGTTTACACAATGTTACCTGCCGGAAACGGTGGAACTATTGAGCTTGTTTATACGCAGGTGAATTTCTTTAGTTTTAGCTTTTAGATAATGTATTATATTGGCTAAAACTAATTATTTGATCTTTAAATTTGCATTTAGGTCTATGCTCCAACCACACTGGCTCCAGCACGGGATTTTTGGACTCTGAGATACACTACAAGTTTAGAAAATGGCAGTCTTGTGGTACGTTTATTATACCTTCCCCAATTCACCAATAACTACTTCGGTCGGAATTTAGTTCTCATGCATAAGTTGCTCTTTAAGGTGTGTGAAAGATCCCTTTCGGGCTCTGGTGGTGGCCCAAATGCTGCAGCTGCGTCCCAATTTGTTAGAGGGGAAATGCTTCCAAGTGGCTACCTTATTAGGCCGTGTGATGGTGGCGGTTCGATTATTCACATAGTTGATCACCTTAACCTTGAGGTAAAGTTTTACTAGACTGTTTTGTGTCGTATTAGCCTGTTTTTAAGAAAAAATATTTATAAAGAATATTCTTTATTTTGCAGCCATGGAGTGCTCCCGAGGTTCTTCGCCCACTTTATGAATCTTCTAAAATTGTAGCACAGAAGATGACAATTGCAGTGAGTGGACTCTTTTTTGGTTTTGCTTTAGAAGATAACCTTTTATCATTTGATTACCAAGGTGTTCTATTAACTGGTTATTTAATCTTACATAAATGATGATAATTCTTTTTGGTTATCGATTTAGGCGTTGCGTTATATTAGGCAAATAGCCCAAGAATCGAGTGGAGAAGTTGTTTACGGACTTGGAAGGCAACCGGCCATTTTGCGTACTTTAAGTCAAAGATTAAGCAGGTAGATCCTTTTATTTAAAATGGTGGAAAGTCAACATATCATGTGTATGAGAATGAAAAAGTCAAAATTAATGAATGATTCCTTATGTTTGTACTCAGAGGATTCAATGATGCTATTAATGGATTTAATGACGACGGGTGGTCATTGATGAACTGTGACGGTGCTGAAGATGTGATAGTCTCTATTAATTCAACGAAATATCTTAGCGCCTCAACTAATTCATCCAGCTCCCTCTCATTTCTTGGAGGAGTTCTTTGTGCCAAGGCCTCAATGCTGTTTCAAGTGAGTTTTTTATCAGTTTCTAGTACAAAAAACTCGACTAATGTCTCACTCTTGACTTTTGTTTGTTTGTTTTGGCAGAATGTTCCTCCGGCTGTGTTGGTCCGGTTTTTACGTGAGCATCGATCAGAATGGGCTGATTTTAATGTTGATGCCTACTCAGCTGCTTCGGTAAAAGCTAGCCCGTATGGGTATCAAGGGATGCGGCCCACAAGGTTTACGGGTAGCCAGATTATCATGCCGCTTGGCCAGACGATCGAACATGAAGAGGTAACATTTTGCATTCATTAACCATTTTCTCAATTTGTGGAATACTTGATGACTTGGTAGTTGGTAATCTGAATAAGCTTTTACATGAATTTGGTGAAATTTTTCTCTACATTGAATTTGAAGATTTGATTTATGTACAGATGCTTGAAGTTATTAGACTTGAAGGTCATGCAGTTGGTCAAGATGATCCTTTTGTGTCAAGAGACATTCATCTCTTGCAGGTGAGCTTAATCAGCTTCTTTTTAAATAGTAGTAATAATATGCTTACTAATGGTGTGATTATATTCGGTAGTTATGCAGCGGAACCGATGAGAATGCAGTGGGAGCTTGTTCTGAACTTGTTTTTGCTCCAATTGATGAAATGTTTCCAGATGACGCGCCCCTTATACCATCTGGTTTCCGTATCATAGCTTTGGATCCAAAACCAGTTGAGTTCACATGTCCCTCAGCTCTTTTAAGTTTTCTTGACTTTTGTTGACCGGAACACCTTTTGACCAGGGTGGCCGAAAGGATGCAACCGGAACAACACACCGGACCACCCTTGACTTGGCTTCAAGTCTCGAGGTAGGCCAGTCAACGAACCATGGTTCTTCAGATAACATGAGATCGGTCTTGATCATCGCGTTCCAGTTCCCTTTTGAGAATAATACAGCCGATAGTGTGGCAACCATGGCTCGACAATATGTTCGTAGTGTGATCAACTCAGTTCAGAGGGTTGCCATGGCTATATCTCCTTCTGGACTGAGTCCATCAGTGTCCCCTAAGCTGTCTCCTAGCTCACCTGAAGCTCTTACTCTTGCTCAATGGATCTGCCATAGCTACACGTAAGTTCGCTTACCCCAAAAGTCAAAACATCCTTAGAAGTCTCAAAAAACAAGAATACACACATTTTAACCGTTCCTTTTGTTGTATGATCAGTTACCATTTAGGGACGGATTTGCTAGCTTCAGGTTCGGTTGTTGGGGACTCGTTATTAAAAGATCTATGGCAGCATCAAGATGCCATTTTGTGTTGTTCATTAAAGGTACTATCAACTATGATCATGTTACGCCCACAGTTTTTGACATGATCACCAAGTTTTGCCGGTTTTGGTTTTGGTTTGCAGTCGCTTCCGGTTTTTATCTTCGCCAACCAGGCAGGGCTCGACATGCTGGAAACGACCCTTGTAGCGTTACAAGACATCACACTGGACAAAATGTTTGATGAAGCGGGTCGCAAAGCTCTATTTCCAGAATTTGCAAAGATAATGCAGCAGGTATGTGCTTTGGCGCGATCAAATCTGTTTGTTTACTGATTTAAGAATCTGAAAATGTATGTTTGTTTTTAGGGTTTTGCGTATTTGCCGGGCGGGATGTGTATGTCAACAATGGGGCGTCACGTGTCATATGAACAAGCGATAGCTTGGAAGGTTCTTGCTGCGGATGAGACCACGGTGCATTGTCTTGCTTTCTTCTTCGTCAACTGGTCGTTTGTGTGAGCCATTGTTCACTTTCTGCACGCCTCCGCTGGTTAAAGAAATGGAATGTATGAGATAACTGCTGGTAGGGTGGGTTTGGAGCTCCCGATTTTGGTATATGTAAAAATGTGTTTAAATCGGTGGAGTGCATGTTGAAATGATGGTGTTATTTTTTTGTATTGAACCGGAGATTTGTTTAATTTAATGTGGTTTTTAGTTGCATTTTTTCAAGGGTTTTGGTGGGGTTGAGTTTAACCATCAGTCTCTCAATTGTTTTTTAAATTATGTTTTGCATTTAAAGTAGCTGTAAGAACATTGGGTGTACTGTACTACTGTACTTCACATTGGTGTCATCTCATCTCAATTCTCAACAACCTATTTTATTTTTATATATTATACGTTTTATATAAACGACTAACGCTAATATTTATTTTAAATAAAATACTAAAATAACATTTCATCATTTATATATATATATATATATATACACTTACTTAGTAGACGAGTGTGTTTTGTTTTAGAAAATTTATATAACTTTTGTTAATATTTTTAATGCTGTGGTTGAAAAAATGTAGAAAGTTTTTTCCTTTTAAGGGTGAAAAGACAGTTTGATTGTGAGATATAAAAGTCAAAACAAGTGATATCTTTCGAAATTAATTATCTTCCGAAGCTTGACATATTTTTTCCGAAGTTTGGTTGAAATCTTCCGAAGGTTATGTTTGCTTCGCAAGTGTTCTGAAGATTAATGGTTTACTTTGGAAATCTTCCAAGGTTATGTTTGCTTCGGAAGTATTGGAAGTGTTAAGAGTTTTGCTTCGGAAGTATTTTGAAGAGTACTTCTTGTTTCGGAAGTATTAGTCTAGGGTCCTAAATGTAAATTCTCAATTATATGTTGAGTGTGTAATTTGACCGTTATAGTTAGTTGGTCGATTAGTGTCATAAATAAGGATCATATGTAATCGGTGAGGAGAGAGAATCAACAACAGTTTTTCAACCACCATAATCATTTGATAATAAATTTTTTTTTTTTGCATTCTTAAAGTTTGTCTTCTTTGTTTCTTGATATTGTTGAATTGCGTATTTTTGTACTCAATTGTGTAATATTGACAATGGTCACAATCTGACTCACGATTGTTAAAATCTTCATGGGCGTCTCCTTAAATGCTTAAGGGGGAGTGGTGTTTCACACCCTTTAACCCACACCTCAGCTCTCACTCTCCCCGGGTGTGAAAGCCTACCGCCAGTCCAAAGTTGAGTTAAATTGTAATTAATCGACTCTCCTTTCGAGTCAGGTTTAAAATTTGGACCATCATAATGTTGAAATTGGTTTTAAAAAGAGCATATGTTCCCAAGTGAAACCGCAGCAATCCTACCTATCATGTTTTCAAAACAGAACTGTTTACCTGTTGTGTATATGTTTCTAAGATACAGCAGAACCAGCAAGCTTCAAAACATAACATGTAAGATGGTACCCATTAGGTGTTTAGGTAGAATCTAAGAAGGAAGAGAAAAGGCATTCCAAACATTTTAATCAAATGATCGAGTGTAGGAAAATGACGCAACCGATCCAACCCCATGGGAGATAACAATATCATCCGTGGCTCTAAGAAATGACTCCGTTTGCATGATTGCTTGACAGGTTACTTGGCTAAGCGGAAGAGTTTTGAAAGTTTAGTTTCTGACCCTGAATCTTGTCTTTATTTGACTCTGAAGTTATATGCTACATAGGATATAAGTTCTTGGTCAATCAGTTATTGGTTGAAGTTACATTCTGAAATCATGATCTATATTCTCTTCACATATTATATTATAAGCAGAATGTTAAATATTAAACTTGTTTCTCTAGCTTGCGTGACGGACCTCAGGTTGAACAACTATTGAGGTATGTCATTGAAGAATCTCAGTAGTCTGTTGATAGCAAGCGTACATAAAAGAAGGTCGTTGATCATTATTTGCGAAAGTTGTAATCTTTGATTATTATTCTCCCTTGTTGTCTATCTTTCTTTTGTATATTGACAATTGACTTACCCTCTTTATAATTTGGAATTAGGCCTCTTTATATCTCTGATTTGGCAGGCACACTTCAAGCAAATTGCTTAGGTTATTATCTGCTCTCTTGTAGGTTTTGATATGTTTCATGTCACAGAAGATGGTATTAGACAATATTATTGTTAATATTGTCTAATAGATGGTTCCACTTATGAATTATGTTCAAGTCAGTAAATACCTTGTTGTTAATATTGTTTCTTTTTGGCATTTATGGTTTTCTTTTCTAGCATATCAGAAATATGGTTTGAGGTTATGATTATACATGCTACAGGCTCACCAGCATGTTCTCCAGAAGCACGTTGATTTAATAGTAATCACTTCAAAAAAAGAGGTTAGTAAATTTCTTATTTAGGTTGCATCAAGCCTAGTTGTTGACTATATGATTTAACTAGGTTAAAAACCCATGTATTAGATGGGTAGAATAAATTTAATATGTTAACACAATTATTTTTTACAAATGTTTTGTATCTTACATGTCATCAACCATTGGTGAAATAAAAAAAATAATGAATATCTAAGAATTTATAAATAAAATTAATAAAAATTAAAAATTATAATATTATATTTTAAAATAAGCTATAATATAAATCATTTAATTGTTTAGTTTACTTATTTAAAATATTCTCATTTAATAAGAAAGAGAGACGGGAAACATAATTTTAGATTTAACCAGAAGTCGTCAAGTGTCCATCTTAAACTTTCTTTTATTATAATAGAAAGATTAGTGGGGCAATTGGAGTTCTAAATTTATGTCCTTAATGATTTTTACTAAGCTATTGTATTATTTTATGTGTTACTTCTTTATCTTTTCTAAGTTATGTCACACTATATATTAGCATTGGAAGATTCACATTCAAAATCTAGACCGTTTCATGTACATAAGTGTTGAAATTAGTTAAAATTAGGGCGTGCAAGACTACCAATGCGATTACAAATGGTTTATATGATTAAAAAATCTAAAATGCAAAAGAGATGAAAGACATACTGCATTTTGTTGCACATAAAATTTTGTGGTTATACATAATGCTTGACCCTAGCGGACATGAACTCTCACGTCGGCTTTCAGGAATTAAACGCCTTTAACCTTCTCGTGGTTTTTATAACCGAGCTTAAATAATGTCATATCATGGATAAAACTTAAACTTTATTTATATCTGTTATGTCAACACTGACATTTTTTCACACAAATGATGTCTGTCTTCTTTTGGCTGGGTGCTAGGTGTGTTACCACTTCATTGTAGGGTGGGGTTTATATCCAAAAAAATATATATATTGTTAACAAATTTAGTTTAGAGTGGTGTCATGGTAGATTCATTGAAATGATAATGTTTTTCATGATATCAATGGTTTTAGCTTCGTCTATAGCAGATCAATAAATAAATTATGATGTAGAATAAAGTATATTAGATTTTATAGGTATGCAAGTTGTTATTCTAGAAAAATAAATCTAATTTAATTCAAGAGATATAATATTAGAGGTCTATTTTCAATAAATTTTATATTCTAACATCTTTTATTTTTCTTGCGTGGCAAGAAGTTTCCGGAGAACTCCAGAATCGTTTACGCGTCCTCAAAAATTGAAAATCCCAAACGTCCTATTTTCACACGATCAAATCTCACGCATTAGGGTTAACATCTTTCGTGTTACTTGAATCAAATCTCGTCGAAGAAGATGATCGAGGTGGTGTTGAACGACAGGCTCGGGAAGAAGGTTCGTGTGAAATGCAACGAAGACGACACCATCGGCGACCTCAAGAAGCTTGTAGCGGCTCAGACCGGAACCAGAGCCGATAAGATCAGGATTCAGAAGTGGTACACCATCTATAAGGATCACATCACCCTTCAGGATTATGAGATTCATGATGGCATGGGACTCGAGCTCTATTACAACTAGTGTCCGATGATGAATGTCGAGTAATGTTGTTACTTGTAATTGATGATTTCAATAATAAGTGTTTCGCATAATTGGTGCACTGAATCTTATTGATGACCACATTGATGCTTGAGTTGTAATTGGTTATTGAATATCTATCTTATTTTTGCCTGGTTGTGTGAATCACATGTATAATGATCGTGTGTTAATTAATTAATCTGAATATCTTGTGTTAGCTGTGAAACAGACACAACACCTCACCTCAGTTGGTAACAGGTGGTTGTACGTATGTATGTATCTATTTGCACATGGCAATGGATTAAAGTAGAGTAAAACATTTGTTCTCTGATGAGTATGCAGAGAACATGTGTGTGTGTGTGTGTGTGCATACTCTGTTTTTCTAGATGATTAAAAGAGTAGGGCATATAACATAAATAGTATCGCTTGTCTGCAACACGAACAATATTTTTGTATTTAAATTAATTTCAAGGACCAGAGCTGCGTTACCCTCACCACCCATCACGTTGCATTTCGATATATGTTGTATGTATTTTTGTAGAGTGATGAATCCAGACGTCTCTTCATTTGTTGGGATCTTGTGATATGGGTCATGGATGATTTTGAACAGAGGAGAAGAGAATGAGAGAAACTATTTATATACATTTTTATTCATATGATGATCATGAGGGCTTACAAACAAGGGAGATGGGGTATTTATATGTGATGAAGTTGGCGGGTACCAGAACTCCAATATTTAACCGCCAATACTTAGGTTATAAGAATAATACAAATCTAATTATACAACTTAGGATTAATCTTAAATTTACACTATCATCATTATTGTTGTTGTTTAAACGTGAATCTGAGTGGGTAGGAATCTGGATTAGTGATTAATAGATATGGAGATGGGCACCGTAGGCCAAGTGTATCTGTGAACCAAGACGCTGTTAGTCTCGTCATGATAAGAGATGATTTTTTTCTGTGACCTTTGAATGAGAATAAGTGTAAATCAAAGTTTGCAATAGTACTAACCTTTTTTCTCATGATTCCAAAGGTTTTTACACAATGCATATACCAAAAGCGTTGAATATCTTTCAGAATATAATCAACCGTGTAACTTCGTCACGTTTCCCATGGTCTCATGCTGCCCCCTGTGGGCTGGTGTATGATGGGTCAAATCTGGGTATGATGCGTAGGATCCAGTAATGGGTGCTGTAAACGGAGACTCCGGGTCAGGTATGGGCACGATTTGACACCATAATGGAACTGCTCAATTAATGTTTAGGTAAAAACTATTATTTGGTACTTTTTTACCGGTTTATTCATCTAGACAAATTTTCAGGCACCGGGACTACTTAATTTTCTAAATCAACTTTTGTTTTACAAATAATATTCTTAATCAACTCAATGCAATTCAGGCAATATTTAATAATTACAATTCAAAGGGGCTGGTGCTACAGGATTGAAAACATGTGCCAGAAAAGCATGTGAAGCCGATTTCAAAACCAGCCATCAACAAAGAAATGAGAGCAGACATGGATATCTCAAGTTCAAAGTAATAATCATATCTTTTGTTTAAGAGCACACTTCTGGTACTAGCAACCAACTAAATCAGGTGGTACAGAGGTATTATATATTATATAGCAAACGAAAACAAACTGAAAATGTAGAGAGAATATTTATGTAACACGAAAATCATATTAGGCATCATGTCAACATCTTGTTTGCTACACTAGTAACATAAACCAAGAACTTGATAACCAACAGTCTTAACAAAAGTTAAAAGCAATGCAACATTACACTACTACGCAAATATGGTCATAGGGCCTGCCTGATGGTTCGAAGAGTCGACTCCGTGTTCACCACTTTGCAGGCTTATATTCCATTTTCTGCAACAAAACAAATAGGGAGATAAACAAGCAAATAACATTATACACATTACATGGCTCCATAAAAGTTAAAAGGAAATAATCTTTCTTTTTCTTTTTTACCTTGTATCACCATGGTTGCATGCGTCCAATGGAATTGTCAGCCTTCTAGCTTTTCTCACAAATTCACTGGACCAAAACAAATATAAATAACATAGGTGAAAGGCTACAAGTATTGAATTACCAGATGAGATACAAGTATACCTGAATGGTTCATCACCAATTCGTTTGACATCACCTGTTGAATCTTTATACATCACATGACTGGAATTTCCATATGTTTCAATTCCTAACAAGTTTGTCAGTGCTCCATTGAGTTGTGCATAAGACTCGAGGACAGTAAGGTCAAGTGTTCTCCCAACATCTTCTGATCCCAGAAACACTTTGCAGTGACCACTATCCAATTCATGGTTGGTATGATTTGCATTCACTGGGCTTTGTGAATCCATGTCACTAGATATCTGCTGGTCAATGTGTATTGGCTGACCAAACAGTAAAAACAGAGGTCTCTTTACACTGTCATCACTTTTGTCCAGCTTAAGACTAGAAGTTCCCATGGTGAGCAAGCATGACAAATCATCATCACTGTCATTGCCATTGCCAATGCCACCGCCATCATATGTGTGTGGATCAAGGTGGTTGAGAGAGGAAGGAAAAAGACCCAACTGAAGTTTGTGGGTGGTAAGGTTGAGATCCAAAAATGGGATCCCAAATTGAGCATGCCTGGCTCCCTGAATGCTTGAGAAAGAACTAAGGGGATTGCTTGAAAAGGAGGTGGGAGGATAGTCGGTTTGGGTATCGGCCCGAGGAAAATCTGGGGGTTGTGGTAATCGTAACTTCTTTCTCTGTGGAGAGAAGGGTGAGAGATGAACAAGTGGCATACTTGACACCACTTCAACTAGCCATGGACTTACTCTCTTCACATTTTGCAATAAATCCGGTTCATCCCAAATAACCTGCATCATGGTCAAAAACTCAAGATGCAACCTTTCATTTTAACAATCAATGACATGATGGCATATTACACATCAATATAACTAAATGCTCAAACACATTAATCCTAAAGAATGCAACGATGCATGGGAGGGAAGACACATTATAGGACTTAGAAATATATGTTACCTGTAGAAGCCGCCATGGAGAATTAGGCCAGTGAAAAGGATCAGCAACATCAACAGAAGATACAGTTCCCATGAACCAGCTTATACGTGATGAATCCTCTGTTTCAAAGGCCATTTTGAACCTCAATCCAGCACACCATTGCCTGCTTAAAGAAGCAGTCAAAGAAGAAGCTTTCACACAAAATTCTGGAGTGCTTGCACGTGGATAATAAACAACATCAAATGGCTGACCATTGGCAGCAAGAGTTGTAGCTTCGATAACATCTTCAGGTTTCACTTTCCCATTTCCACTAGAATAGATCCTATTACTGCCATTTCTTAAAAAGTTGCTCTCATTGTCATGCAAGAAGAAAGAAACCCCACCATAGAAAGAAGCAGAGTTTCCAGAATAAGAACTCCAACCAGATTGGGTAACAGAACCACTAACTCCCCCTCTCTTAGACCGTCTAATTCCAACACAAAGATCTCCATTCTCTGTCCTCACAAATACAATGGAATCCCCAGCAACTAGTCTTTTGTGGTTCACAAAAGTACTCCACCCGGTTGTCAGAAGATGCCTTCTAGGAGTCCCCCTATAGATATGCCTAAACTTCCAAATCTCCCCATGAACATCCTTAGTTATCACTGTCTGAACAGGGGGATCAACTGAATAATCCAAACGAGGAAATATCGTCTCTGCACAATAACGAGGCACAGAGAACCCCCCACCATTGTTGGCATCAGACTGAGTTAAGGTTTTTGCAAACGAACAAGGTTTCTCCGAAGAATTAGCCCCCGCCCCTACCACACCCCTATCTTCAACATCACCACTGTAACAGACATCACCATTTCCTACCGGAACCAACCTAATTTTCGCATAAACAACATCCGTTTCCAAATCTGCCTTAAACTTAACATCCATCACCCTGCAAAGAATGAAAGCCGGAACCCTAGGAATTCCTCTAAAATCTACATCAGCAAGTGCATGTTCAGCATGACCCTGAGGGAAATAGTACACATTCGAATTCAGCGAAGGCATTTGAATCAAACCACCGGCACACGCGTGCCATAGTTGAGGGTTCACACTCTTTCCTACCTCCCCCATGCTTGCACTCCACTATCTAGACTTATAACCTTCAAAAATAGCTCTAAATTCACCAAAATCAAAGGCAGCTTCCTTAATTAGGCCCCTTCTCTACCTCTGCACATACTCTGTGTTATAATCAAATCATGACAATATATCAGGCAGATTCAAACAACCTCTACGAACGTACACACTTAAAATGCATAAAACATTAAACAATAATCATCCAGAGCACTACAAACCGAAGAGAAATACGAGATTAGGTCAACAAAAGGGAATATAGTACATACATAGCGCATGCCTTAAGAGTACAGCGACTTGAATTCGAAAAACCTGAAACCACAATGATTTCCTACCACAGGTTCTCTATCTCATTCTCACCAGCAATAAAACCCTAAGTACAAATCAAAAGGACCTGTGTACCTTCAATTGCAGCTCCATTAATGTTGCAACTGCAAACACATTAACAACTCCACATAACAGCCCGATCGGCAACAAATCTGTAGGAAATCAGAGGTTTAGCGGCAACATGTTGGTGGTTGGATGATTAAGGCATGTGATTGAGGTGGAATTGAGTGTACGTCGTTATGCAGAGAGATGTAAGGAAGATGAACAGAGTGAGAGACAGAAGAAAGGAGCAGAAGAGTGGGGAGCCATTGCAGGTACCACCAATACAAAAGTTAAAGTTTCCACTTTCTCTCTCTAAAACACACACACACTCACACTCTTTCTCTATCTAAAACGGTAACCCTACCAGTAATGTGAAGTTTTGTTGTTTTGCTATGGTCAGTTATCTCCTTCCAACCACTTATCTTACAAATTAATTTCACTAAAGAGTTAAATGTGTTTTACATTTTTTAGGTTTTACAGAAATTGTTATTTTAATTTAAAAATTTAAAATGTTGTTATTTGTTTTTAAAAGTTTTACTAAAATTTTCATTTGAATTCATTTGGCTATACCTAGCTAACACGGTTAATTTTTTCCGTTAAGTTTTCAAAGCGAGAGTTATTTTAATCAAAAAGTTACAAAATAAATAACCAACTCACGTGAGAGTTTTTATATGTCTAGCTTCTTTTGATAATTACAGTTATGATTTAACTCTATAATAGTCTTTTATTGTTTTGTCTTGTTAATGTATTTCGGTTTAGTAATAGTGTTACTTTTGTCCGTTTTAATAAACATAGATTTCTTTGGTTTAAAGTTTAATTATAGTTACGATGATTGATGTTTTATAATTATTATCAAGGGCAGTTATTGTCATATTACTACTTGTTCTTATACCTTTATGATAATATGTCTTTTATGGTTATTATTTAAATAATTTATATTATATGACTTTTTTGTTTATTTATATATATATTTGTTTTGTGAGTTTTATAAAGTTATAAATGAATCATTTTTAGTTAGTTATCCTTATATTTTATTTATATAATAGGGTTATTGGATTTTAATAATCCTAAATTTTATTTATTAGCCGAGATTAATCCCAACCCGGGAAATGTTTACAGACAAGCCCAACTTTGAGTTTGTTTTCCTTCAAAGATCTCTTAGTAATGGATTGTTGGAGGAAAATAAACTCAAAGTTGGGGGTGTCTGTAAATAATTTTTGAGTTGGGATTTAATTCTGGCCAATAAATAAGAGATTATTAAAATCCAATAATCGTATATAATATGATGTTCAGAGATGTCTTTCTTGATGAAATGAAAGAAATGCTGACCTATCATTTTTGGTAAATTAAAATCGCAGTGGTGATTACCAAAGGAGACTGGACGCCTAAAACTTATCACGTAAAGCTGATTTTTTATTTTGTAATTGTTTTGACTAAAATACCTATAATTTAATAAACTTAATGGAAAAACTTAACGGCGTTAATTAATAGTAGTTAAGCGGATTCAAACGGTAATTTTTGTGAAATTTTTGGATGCAAATGGCAAAATTTAAACTTTTGGATTCAAATGACAATTTATATGAAACCTCAAAGATGTAAAATGCATTTAACTCTTATCTAAATTATATTGTATAAAAATACAGGTTTATAAGTTTAGATCGAAGAAGAATAATTGTATATTTTCTTCTTTTTAACTTGTAAAATTATAGCTTACAATATTTTTATAAAGATTGCTGCTAGGGGCGAGGTTTAGTATGGGTCCCTTCTCTTTTTTCCTTCAGTAGTATTAACTTTCGATTTAAAATTTTTTTACCAGATAATGTAATTTTTTTAAATATATATAGAGTTTGCCCCTATTAAATAGTTTACATTCATCCCTGCCCCTTTTATGTTATAGTTAAAGATACGCTACTGATTGTTGCAGATAGAACGGTGATATTATAAGTGTAGTATTTAAGATATATGTGCTTTTGTTGTTAAAAAAGAAATAAGATAATATGTTTTGACTTGGAGTTCATTAAGCTTTTTAATTTAACGTGTGAGTCTATACATACCCCTTTAATATTTGTTACACTCTCTGTTTTTAATTTTTTGTTTCAAACTTGTCATAATCTCTCCCTCAATCTTGTGAAAACTTTTGACCTATTTCTTCTATTATAGTTAACTGATATTATGTAGTTAACTCTATGCATCATTATATTAGTGCACCACAATAACCTCTACACTATCTTCTCCGATAGATTCACGTTCAATATTATGGTACAACTTTATATGCCTAACGGATCACTCCAAACCACCGAAAATACATTTGAGAGTGGAGAGGGGGAGATTAAACCGGGTTTGTCCTTTCTACAGGTTTGCTCGAGTACCCATTTTATAGATCGAACAAGTTGTCAAGTCTTGTTAGCCAATTACGAAACTTAGGCGAAGATACGAGAACTGTTGATTTCAGTTACGCAAGGAAAGAAAAAGAACATACAGAGAAGGAAGGAAGTTAAAGAGTTGAATTGGCCAAAAAACAAAAATAAACACATAAATTAAATTTAAGAAAAATCAACTTAATCATTTTCTTTGTTTTGCTTTTATTAATTTTGTATTATAAAGGCTATTCGTTTAGTTATCGTTATCTAATTATCTAGCATACATACATTGAATATTATATTTATTTGAGGTATATAGTTATTTTAAAAGGATAAAGATATAAAAAAAAAAGAAAACAAAAGGTTTGAATTGTATCTATGTAAAAATTAAAGGGGAAAGTATAACAAGTAAATATAATTATAAAGAGAATATATATAGCAACATCAAATTTAACATTGTAAGGATGTTGTCTTAAGGGCATGGTAAATGTAATGAATTCATAAACACTTGTAAACGTCTATATACATATCAAATCAACAAATGCATTCATCTATAAAAAAACATTCATTTTCTATAATCTATCATCTTTCATAGACATTATTTTATTTCTAGACCATCACACTCTATACATTGTTTTCATAACCAAAATAATTGTTAGTGTTCATTACACGCGGCTCAAAGGAAGGTAACGATCAACACCGCGAGGTGGGGGTGTTGTGGTGGTGTTGGGGTGATTGAAAATAGATTCTTTTATAATATTTTAAATTAGAAGATGTGATGTGAAAAAAAATCCTTGCTTTAAATAACACTAAATTTTAAAAAACAAGTCTAAGAATTTTCTAAAAGTTAAATGACACATGCTAGGATGAATCAACATGTTATCAACATATTATTATAGTAACCACACAATACTATGTGGTTCAGTGATTCATAGACCAAGAAATGACATGCTCATTAAAGCCATAGATGAATGTTTTTGCAATACAATCACACATCAAACCATAAAAAATTGTTCTAAACTCATCATATGCAAATGACTAAAACTAAATTTAAAAATATACCAATGAAACATTAGATTACATATATATTTACATACACAAATTAAGCACCTGCTAGTGATTACAAGTGAATTATGAATCTAGTACTAATTTTCAAGTTTTTCTTAAAATTAAACATTGGTAATTGCAACACTTATTTCAGTTTTAGGTTTGAAATCTAAGAATCGAAATTCATCATTTCTTAAATCTATTAATTATATACCGATTAGGTACAATGATTAGATAAACATTAGTATTAGTCATGTGACTCACTAGTCATGTGACTCACTGGTCATGTGAGGTATGTCATAAATAATTTATTTTAACTAGTATTTATAATAATTCAAGTGTGTTATATATAAATGCAAGTTGTTTAAATGTCCTTTTGTTACACGAGTGAAGAAACTACTATTATAAAATATTTTCGACAATAATGCAAACATTGCCCCAATATATTCATTTCAAAGAAAAATTAAATACATCATCTTCAATTGGATCATGCAAGTTCAATTATAAGCTAGACATCTTAAATGAAGACAACTAGGCATAAGGACCGAATTGCCTTGGTCGTTTTCGTTTGTCATATTCATTAAATCAAATCGAATTGAATTCTTAGTTTTTGAGTTAAGGCCACGGTTGAAATATACATAAAATAAAAGTAAAAGAATTATAAAAATAATATTTTTAAATGATCATGTTGCATCACACTTCAATATAGCTATTCAATAACTTTTATAAATTGGCTTGTGGCATGTACCCTCGTGGAAAGTGAAAAAATTGCCTTTGTGACAGGGACTTGTGGAAACTTGACGTAATATTACTAGTTCAATATATGAAGTTTAACTTAAACTAGCCTTGTATCTTTTTTATACTTAATATTATCTAAAAATTTTTTAATCTATCCTTACAAAGATTTTTAAATTTATTTTTTAAAGGGAATAAATGGTTTGATTTAATCTTATAAGAAACAAATGGTTACAATAAAAACTGCGTCACAAACCCCTTTTGAATAGCAAAAACGATCCTATTAAAAACAAAGCTTTGAGACTTACTGGCTGACAAATTACTATGCACGATCTGCGTCACAAACCTTTTTTGGATAGCAAAACCGAACCATGTTCAGAAAGTCCACAACCTATGAGGATAGGAAACCAAATGTATCAAAAGCAAAAGGGATAAACACATGTTGATTATCTACACAAGCTTTCCCGTCTCCACTTTGCTTGATTCCGCCTTCAACGCAGCTGACCCACAACAAAACTATTACTCTTAGCCCATCTTTAACCAAATTGTATCTATATTTAAACCCGGATATTTTCATGCAATGGGTTGCATGTTCGCTAAAAGAATCCAAACAATCATTGCGGCAAAATGGGCATGGCTCATTAGTCGGAAACAAAGGGATCATTAGCCGGTACTTAAGAATAACCAGGTATATTAACATGAATTGTTAAACCTTACTGAATTAACCAGACCAACTAAATAGCAAAAACTTTTACATAAGATACTGGGCTAAATGTCATAAACTAACATATTCTTCGTATTATATAGAAAAAATATCTCAATTTAATTTTTGATACAACGAATTTCTTTGAAATACACGCTTTTGTGAAATGTCTTGTTAATATTAAAACAACCGGTTTTAAAAAAGAATGACTTGTTCTCTTTGAAGTGATTAAAATTTGATGAAATAGCGTTTCAAGTACATGTAAAAAGGCTAATATGGAAGACATTTGAGAATTGATAACATAGAATTCAAAGTCAACAAAAAATCTACATTATATTCTCGTAAAGAAAAACTAATTTCTTTTTTGATATATCAAAACTGAATCACAAGGTTTATTTGATAATTCATAGAATTCAAACTAATATGTGATATGAGATGATAACAATTCATATGTAAGACATTTGAGAATTGATAAAATAGAATTCAAAGTCAACAAAAAATCTATATTATATTCTCGTAAAGAAAAACTAATTTCTTTTTTGATATATCAAAACTGAATCACAAGGTTTATTTTGTAAATGGCTTTTTATAATATATTAATGTTAATCAATATCTAGATATCAGTTAATCATAGATTCATAGGGAGCCCAATATCATTCTTTCTAATTTTCTATTGGCTCTATTTTCTTTACTTTTTTTTACTTTCTTATTAGAGCATTTATAGTTTGTTCTTTATTGTTATCTTTATAATTTATAAAACTAAAACTATTTGATAAATTGTCTTTTTTTCTAAAACTCTCACATCTTATTCCTCATTTATCACTATCTCAATTTTATAAAAAATAAGTATTTATTCATTCAAAACATTTTTGTAAACATCTCGAAAGTGAACGTTCCATGGTTATCAATAAAGTATTGTGTCAACAACTGATTAGACTTTTTACGGTCGTCTCTATGCACATATTTTCTTCCTTGAAACATGACAAGTCGTACGTTAATGGTGAAAGTTAAAATTGCAATAGATCATTGAGTGATTTGAAAATGAATTTAAAAAAATACCCAAAAACAATGAATTTCCCTGAAACGACTCCTTATGGCTTTATACTTACCAGCTACCATACATACAAAACCATCTCATGGTTTAGTGATATTCATGATTTTCCATCAATTTTACAATCGCACGCATCCGTTGAATGTTTTCCCCCCAATAACAATGAATAATATTAGATAATTTAGTAAATTAATCTAGTAATTTAATTTAGCTAATATATGAATATAAAAAAATTCAAATTTGATTTGACATATTTGATTTAGGTAATTGACTTAATATATGTAATGAATATACTGGTAGAGATTTTACCTCTTAGATAGAAGGTTTTGGGTTCAAACCCAAACAATGATGTAATTTAAAATAATTTAAGAGTAGAAATATGATGTGTTTGTTGTTATAAAGAAAAAAAAACTAACAAAATTGAATTAATCTCAACTCTAACATTTTCACCTATCTTTCGAATTAATATATTTATTTAATTAGTATGATACATGACTTTTTAACATACTTTATTATATTCAACTAAGTTTTATTATATATCTTTTATTTAATTTATTACTATTTTTTACACTTAATGAAAGAGCGTAAGGTTTTGACGTGTTTGGTTTGAGTTGTATTAGTAATTTAGTATAGTTTATTATACATACATTTATTATTATTATTATTATTTGTCCACCCGTTACATATTTATTGCCAGGCGGCAACTGTGTCGCCTCTCGTGTATGTATTTTCTTAAGGGTGAGGTTATTCTACAAAGTTATTTTGTTACAAAGTGTGAAAAGATACAATGAGGCTCTAAAAAATCACAAAAAAATGATCTCACAATCTAAATCGAATTTCAAAAAAGTACTTAGGAGTCTCTGTTTCTTCATCGTCTCTTCAGAAAAAAAATAAAAAAAATTAAAAAAAATTCATTGTGTTTTTATGACACAATGACGTCATTGCGTCTTTCATAATGACACAATGACGTCATTGTGTCTTTCATAATGACACAATGACGTCATTGTGTCATTCATAAATGACACAATAATAAAAACGTTAACTTTTTTATTTTTTTTATTTTTCGTTTATTTTTTCTTAGTGAGGACGGCTACGGGAACAAAAACTCGAAATTACTTTTTTAAAATTCGATTTTAGATTGTGAGATATAATTTTTTTGTGACTTTTTTTGACTCATTGTGTCTTCCACACTTTGTAACAAAAATACACTTTGTATTTGAACCTCTTTCTTT